>OX328106.1:1454220-2054220 GCA_946811185.2 Hippopus hippopus | reverse complement strand
TTAATTTCATATTTCGTCTTATTCTAGATTTAAGAAAGTAACACAACTTCTGACTGGCTAAACCATTTGGTTTAGCCAATCAGAAGTTGTGTTACTTTCAAATTTAGAAAATTCTTGAGAATAAGACTAAAAATGTTCTTAAGAATAATTGGTAAATATGGCCCAAAAAGGTATTGATGATATGTGCTATAGATATAAGACACCGTGATCGAGAGCGACATGCGTGATGACAACGTCAATGTAATTGATAGAAATTTGATACAGGTGTTAGAAATCCTATACGTTATAGATATAAGACACCGTCATTGGATATTAGAGGTACTCTAACAGAAGAAAGTAGCTTGAAGATTTGTTGTAGCATTTGGTCTGCATCACGGTGTAGGTGTCACATTTCAACAGTACAGTTCCAGAGCATATGTTACCATTGTTAGTAACTCTTTACCAAACGTTTTGCAGACGATAACTTGAATGATGCTCAAATGATGATTTCTGTCCTTGGTAGAGTAGTAAACATTGTGGGAAAAGGAGAAAATGCTGGTAACCAGCATTTTCTCCTTTTCCCAAAATGTTTTCAAAAGCCTTCTTCTTCAAAGTCGTTAGAACTCGGTATTGTGTGGTAAAAGGTTTATTGAATGCATTCGTATGCCAGAATCAGCCTACAGACGTTAGAATTGTCAGCATACCATCCTTAGCCCTTTCGGCGCCATAAGGGAAAAACAGGGGCTCCTACGGACCGGATAGATTAAAACTAGCCTGCACAGAATGTGCAGCCTGACCTTGGATCTGTATTGTCCGCTTGTTAAGACAAGCCATTGTCCTAAGTCACCAACCACTCTTAAAAACATTCTTCGTCTTTTTTTCAAGATTTTTCTTTCAATTTGAAAGTAACAGATTTTCTGATCGGCCAAACTAAATGGTTAAGCCAATCGGATGTTTTATGACGTTCGAAATCTATATTTAGACCTAGAATGTTCTTCGGCATGGTTGGTGAAGTCAGACATAGGACTATATTTTTAGATGTCGAAAGAGGCCAAGTTTTTATTCTCGGTGCGGAAACAGCTAATGAAATAAATGGTGGATATTTATATTTTTTGGTGAAAGATCGAAATTGATTTCATAGAGTAAACATCATCGTTACCATTTTCGCGAATGGCGCATCTTTCACCGGGAAAACAACGACAACAACAACAAATGTTCTATTTATTTCATGCTTCTAACCCCTTTTTTGTTGGGACTTTCATCAAAATCCAGTACGGTTGTTTTACGTAATTCCCCGTGACGTACACCCCTCTTAAACAACGAGTTGCAATGTTACGTAAAGCACGAAAAATTTAGGGTAAATGCCCGTAAATTACGTCATATTTTCGTTTGGTTGAATGGCATGCACCGTTTACCGCATTATCTCCCGCTAGATGGCATTCTACAAATACACTTATATCTAATTTAGGCATTCTGGGTACAGAACCTGACTACTTTTCAAAACGACAATCGTTACTTTGAATTTTAAAATAAAATAAACGTTTACTCAATAAAACGCTAAGTGGTGCGACTCATTCAGCTATGATCAGCTAGCATGTAACCTATGCGCCGGCCATTTATTAAAACAGCCCTTACAGGCTTGGGTAATAGCTTCGGTGTAAGTTCTACTTTTCCCTAGTATATGGGATCGGTGATGCGTCATAGCAGACAGGTCGAATATTCGAATAATATAACATGCGCAGACAACGCTGTTTACCTTGGTAACTAGTGCACGGGAAGTACTGTTTCCACCTTCAATTGAAGAGTTACGGAAACATTAACGGTAAATTTCACTGGTCGTAACCGTGAATTATTAAACCTTATAATCCACCATTATTTCCCGATAAACTACCGAAAAGCAAGAAATAGGATGATCATTTCAAGCCGTTAGAGAAGACAGTTGCCATTTCAAAGCCGTTTATAGTGTCAAATATATAAACTTGACCTCTTTCAACGGTTGAAAGGAGAGCCCCAGTAGCTCAGTCGGTAGTATGCAGGACTTGAAGACAGGGGGGTCGATCCCTGGCTCGGCCAGTATCTTTCCGAGGATTGATGATAGTCATTGCGACAAGATTCATTCCTCTCTCACCGCTGACCATTGTTCCGACGATGGTTATGTTGGAAAGCAGCCAGGGGCTTGGAAAGAAAATTGTACGGAGTACTAATAAAAGAGATTCCGGAAAAGCATGGATAAGTGCACTGGCCGCCCCGATATAACTGAAATAATGTTGAAAACGACGTTAAACACGACACAATCAATCAATCAATTCAACGGCTGAAGATATACTGCACTGAAAGTTATAAAGATTCTTTATTTTATGGGCTTGACTAAACAAGCTGACTCTACAAATCCAAGACCAGACTGCACGTGGTGCCTGCGGTCCACAAAAGCCAAATGTTTTCGCCTTTTTCGCAGAAAGGCCTTTAGATAGTAACATTCCAGGTCTACGTTGGCCAGGGATTGCAACAGACATCTGTAGTGTCCAATGTCATGTCAACGTGCCCCATCTTGGTTCATGGATACCCTTTGGCGTCAGATCAATGGTATCATAATTCAGGCAAGTCACCTGGGAGAGCCGCGTTTGTATTCAAGCTCTTGACGTCAAACTGACCGAGATATTGAATTAGTGAGATAGAAACCTTTGTCTGGTTATGCTATTACGTACGGTTTAGTACATGTATGTAGGCCTACCTGTTTCAATGTAGGAGACATTTACAATGAATCTATAGTTTTCAATTGTTACGGTGACAACAATCAGTTTGAATCAGTTCTTCCCGTATTCTACGCTTACTTACTCTCTCTTTATCTGTGTGTGTGTGCCTGTCTGCCTGTTTACAAGTCTGTCTATCTCTTTGTCTTTCTGTCTCTCCATCAGTCAGTATCTCTTTCTCTCTGTTTGTTTGTGTTTCTCTGTCTCTGTCTCATCCAGTCTCTCTCTCTCGCCCTGCCCTCTCTTTAAATGGTAGACCATTTCTTTATGTAGCTCAATAGAAGGAAAATGACAAAATATGTTCTATTCTGTTTTATTATATTTTCTACGGAGACAGAGAGAGAGAGACTAAGATCTCCGCTGCGCGATTTAGTAACCTGACCTACGACTGGAAAGTCTCTTAAACTGCACTTAAGTCGTTTTAACGACATAAAAAAAAGGAATGTATTTTATTAGCAGAGAACAAATTATTCTTTACAAGATAAAACTTCAGACATATTAAAAGCATTTACAGATAACAAATTAAATGCTGGTCTAAAGGCGGGAATTTATTTGTTAAAGGGTAGCATTCAGTATAGGGGAAAAAAGTAAATGTTGCATTTTTTGCCTTTGCCTGCTCCCTCCATAATAAAGTCAAAATTCTTCCTCAGTAGGTTTGGCAAAAAAAGGGGTAATAGTTCAGTAAAGGGTTAAAGTCACAAAGTACGTATTCTCTCAGAGACGTCATTATGTTAAACCCTTAACACTATCTCACACAATCCTTAGTTGTAAAGATCCTGAAGGAGAAAGGGTTTTGAAAACATTATGGGAAAAGGAGAAAATGCTGGTAACCAGCATTTTCTCCTTTTCCCACAATGTTTTCTCCCATTTCAAAGACTATATAATCATCTTCTGAGCTAGATGTATTTAGAGCTTTGTTGTCTACCAAAGCTTTCAATTTGGACAAATCCAAAATTTTGTTGTGGTGTAAAGGGTTAATTTTATGCAAATTATTATTTTGATGGATGCCATTTTCCAAGTAGAAAGATAATTTCGTTAAAAGTGCACGTCAACCCACGAGTGACGCAGATGTAAAATGAATAGAACAGAACAGAAATATTATGTTGTTAAATAGGTTGACTTGTGTGGTATTATGCGCCGTTTTCAGCATTGTTTCATATAGATCTATGTCGTGGCGGTCAGTGCACCTATCCATGATTTCCAGGAATTCTTTTACCAGTACTTCTCATAGTATTTTCCCCAAACTACCGGCAGCTTTTCTACATATCTATAATTGTGTTCAGTGCAGCGTGATTTTGGTTTGCACTGTCCGATTAAACGATACTTAGATCAACGTTGTCGCTGAAAAGCTTGGTTTTCATAATGCATTATTGTACCATTGTCATGATGACGCATGCACGCAAAGGTCTCTTAGCCGGTATTCGCCAACGCTTCTTAGTTGCGTTATAATTCTTGCCTTATTCTTACCAAATAACGAACTTTAAGAATTTTCTAAATTGCAAGCATTGAAAGACAACAAATTAAAGGCCCTATAGGGGCCAAAAACACATTGCAGGTGTTAAGAAACATTAAAGTTTGAATCATACCATTTAAAAGTATGGGAAAAAAATCGTTAAGATAACAATATGTTATTGTGTAGTCGGTCCAAGTGTTAGTGGCTGGCAGAAAAATGAAGAAGTTTAAAATCAGGCAAGAAATAAACAAAAGATAGAGTGACCAGGCAAGTTTTAACCTATTTTTGAAATTAATTTCTCTGCCAGCGACTAACACTTGGACCAACCGTACAATAACAGACTATTATCTTCACCATAATTTCCATACTCTTAAATGGTATGATTTAGATTTAAACGCATTTTAACACCTTCTTTGTTTACTTTTGGCCGTTATTGTTACTTTAAGTATGGTTAAAATGATAGGATAGTCTGGTTATCAGTAGTGTTTCCCTTTCTAACGATGGTTTAAAAAGCCTTCATCATCAGGGTCGTTCAGCGTTAGACTGTTGTAAACCCATTTTATCTACCGTAACAGTCCGATATACAGTCGACAAAATACAATTTATCGATGGCAGCAACTGGTTGTCATATGCACCAATCAGAAAGCACTTTACCAAGTGCCATGAATTCTGTTTTGAGATAAAGAAGAATTTCATAATTTTTATGAAAGACAAAGATTTTACGGCCCAGAAAAATGTCAAACATGCTAACGAGTTTGACCTCTTGTGACGAGGACAAATCTTGTGCGTACGTAATGCAATAGTTTGAATGTTCAAGTCTCAGAAGCTCCAGTGATGTTTCGTAAAGCCTCGTCCAAGGCAAACGGATTTGGATCTTAACTGTTATTGAAACACAGATCAGCAATAAGGCTAAAACCATTTAGAGGTTGTGTGACTTTTTACCATAAAAATTATACGATTTTATGTAATAAACGGTGTAACCAATCAAAACCAATATTATCATTAATCAAAATAAGGATTATGATAATGATGATGACGACGACGATGACGACAAAGACGACCACGTGATGATGATGATGATGATGATGATGGTGTGGGTGGTGATAATGCTTATGACGACGACGATGACGACAACGATGACGACGAAGACGCCACGTGATGATGATTATAATGATGATGATGATGTTTGTGTTGGTGTTGGTGGTGTCGGAGGCGATTATGATGATGACGACGACGATGACGACGAAGACGACCACATGATGATTATTAGGATGATGATAATCATCACGTTGAGGACGACAATGATGATGTCGTGGTGGTGGTGATGATGATGATGATGATGATGATGATGGTGTGGGTGGTGATAATGCTTATGACGACGACGATGACGACAACGATGACGACGAAGACGCCACGTGATGATGATTATAATGATGATGATGATGATGTTGGTGTTGGTGCTGGTGGTGTCGGTGGCGATTATGATGATGACGACGACGATGACGACGAAGACGACCACATGATGATGATTAGGATGATAATAATCATGACGTTGAGGACGACTATGATAATGGTCGTGGTGGTGGTGGTGGTGATGATGATGATGATGATGATGATGGTGGTGATGATGATCATGACGTTGACGGCGACGAGGATGATGATGATGATGATTATTATTATCATTATTATTATTATTATTATGATGGCCGTGGTGGTGGTGATGATGATAATGATGATGTTGAAAATGCTCGACCAAAAATTGCAATTTTAAGACGTCTTAAGGACAGAATTGTCACAACGCAGATTGAAGTTTCAGTCAATGCCAAAAATGTAGATTATTCAAACTATAAATTATTATACATGAACAACTTTATCGAAATCAAAACGACTATTTTACGCATGCGCAAGCAGATTTTCTCGGACCCTATAAATGTCAAGTCGAGATTATAGGTCCCTGGTGGCGGTACTCTTCAGATATATCGTCTATTATGAAATTTCCCTGGTGAATTTAAAGTATGGTTTTTATGATATCGTAAGATCTACTTTTGGTATCTAATGAAATATTCTTATATGTCCCTTGAGAAATACATGTAACAATCAATGGCACTATTAATCCTCCATCATGGCCCGTATTCACCAACCATTCTATAGAATGATCTTAGTCTTATTCTCCAAGATTTTCTAAATTTAAAAGTAACACAACTTCTGATTGGCTAAACCGAATGGTTTAGCCAATCAGAAGTTGTGTTACTTTATAAATCTAGAATTTGACCGAGAATGTTTTAAGGAATAGTTAGTAAATATCGACCCTATCAACCAAAAAGATGCCAACTTATGGAACAGGGGAAAAATTAATGTTTGTGCCCTGCTTTTCCCTTAACATTTTACTAGATGGCAAACTTTATGACTCGTCTAAGCATTTGTAGACTGCTATTTCGATGTGTCACAAAGTTTGAATTTGTCTGTGATAGATCAGAAAACATTGTAGGTAAAAGAGGAAATGCTGGCTACCAGCGTATCGTCCAATTCCAAATAAGGGTTTCAAAAGCTTTTTTGGTAAGTCGTTAAAAATCGGGACTATTTGGTAAAGGGTTAAAGACCTAGTGGCTACCAAAAGTAAACAATTCAGGTGTTAAAATGCACGTAGATCAAAAGTAAAATGTTAAAACATATGAAGAGTAAAGTGAAGATGACAATCTGTTATTGTACTGTCGGTCCAAGTGTTAGTCGCTGGCATAAAACTGAATTTAGAATTAGGTGAAAATTTGCCAGGTCGGTCTTTTTTTTTTACTCTTTATCTAGTTGTAAACGTCATTTTTCGGGTTGCAATTTTACCCGATTTTAAGATTCATTTTTCTGCCAGCAACTACCACAGAACAATGTTTTCTAAAGATGCTTGAAAACAAATTTTCGCTTTCCTTAAAAACGTTGTCTTCCATGTTTTTTTTTTTTTGGAGTTTGTATTAAGGATTACGACCTCTAACTCATCGGTAAATATCGTGTAACATCGACGTTTTCGTAAAGACTTTTCGGCCAATCTCGGCAGCTTCCGTCTTATGAGAGTTAGAGGCCAATATAAGAGTTTGGGGCCGTAGACTCACCAACTTATCGGTAAATATCGTGTAACATCGACGTTTTCGTAAAGGCTTTCCGGCCAGTCTCGGCAGCTTCCGTCTTTTCATATGAGAGTTTGGGGCCGTAGACTCACAAACTCATCGGTAAATATCGTATAACATCGACGTTTTCGTAAAGGCAGCTTCCGTCTTTTAATATGAGAGTTAGGGGCCGTAGACCTTCACATATACTTCAACTGGTTAAATTCAAATTTCATGTTCCTGTCTGGGGCATTTTGATGTGATCGTCAGTAAGTATTGTTGTGCATTTTATAAAATTTTGCTGCATTGATCCGTTACCACACAACCAAAGTTCTAACGACCCTGAAAAAGAAGCTTTTTAAAAAACACTGTGAGAAAAGGAGAAAATGCTGGTAACCAGCATTTTCTTCTTTTCCCACAATGTTTTCTACCTTTTCAAAGACAGAAATTATCATTTGAGTGACATTTACCTTGTCGTCTGCAAATGCTTTGAATTTCGTCTGGTCAAGAATTTTGTTTTTTCGTAGAGAGTTTAAGTCGGGCTCATCGTCGGCTATCCACGGCGCTGTGATTACGTTACACTTCATCTACAAGTATGTATCGTTGGGTTTTGCTGGCACAGCCTCGTTTTTATGTGATTTATTGATGAATCATTTCATTGGTTACGTAAAGACATTTCGCGGAGCTTTTAACCAATCAACTGACACGTTACGAATCAGTTCTACCAAAAGATTTTCCAAGCTGCATATTCACCAATCATTCATAATTTCATTCTTAGTCTAATTCATGGTTCAGAAAGTAAGGCAACATCTAATTAGTTATACCAGTTGGTTTAGGCAGTCAGAAAGTGTGTTACTTTCAAATTAAAAAAAAAAATCTTGAGAATGAGACAGACAATGTTCTAAAGAATACATGTAGTTGGTGAATAGAGGCCCTATAGTCTAACTTGAGCGACAAAATCACCAAATCTAGTCACAGATTTCTAATATGTCTTTAATGTTAAACTTAATGTTGAAGAAATTCAATCGGAACACGAGCTGCGATTCTTTTAAAAGCCTCTGTTGTAGCTCATCATTGCATTAACACGAGATTTTAGGTGTAAAATCTCGCCTGGCTAGAAATGGAGTGATAACAAACATAATAAAATAGAGGCGTGTGATGAGCAAAGATGAGAACGAAAGAGATTAATTGAATGGTGTCTAACGCCGTTTTCAACATCATTTCAGTTATATGGCGACGTCCAGTGCAACAACCAATGCTTTCCTAGACTTCTTGTTACTAGTACTTCGCATGCTGTTTTCCCAAGCAACTGGCCGCTTTCTCACGTAACCATCGTCGAAACAATAATCAGTGGTGAGAGTGGTGAGTCCTGTCGCAGTGACTATCATCAGTCCTCGGAAAGAAATTCTCCGAGCTTGGGATTCGAACCAGCGGAGTACGAAGGAGAAATGGTTTACTGGACCATTGACTTCATAAATACGACTTTATGACAGCATTTACGTAGCATCACTTGGCTTTTTTTTTTTAAACAAAGCGCTTTATGTATTTCTTTGGCGTAGCTGAATGTACTGGCTTTTGGCCTACTTCTTGGCACTGGTACAGAATGAATAGATGGAAATTTGTGATGGTAAAAATGTGCACATGTTTATTCGGCGAGACCCTGCAGCCATTATCTGATCGCACATTTATGAAACCACTATTTACCGCTAATGGATACCGCGGGGCCTTGATTCATACTATAGCAAATCAACGTAATAGAGAATGATCCTTTTCTTGTCACAGTCTATTGAAAATTTAATATGTTCATAAGCGTCACCCAATAACCCAATATTACTTTTCAACAAAACGAAAAACAGTGAGGAAAAAGAAGAAATCGCTCGCCAAGTAACTTTTCGTTATTTTGCTCCATATTTAGCCACAAAAGAATAAAAGATTCACATTCCTGTATCTCTTATGCCGTCCATCTTTTTTTAAAGTTATTTCTTGTTCTAATTACTATACACTGTTTTTACCAAATAGAAAAATATCTTACATTTTTGTTTTGCTGTAGAAATGTGAGCTTTTTTTTTGTAATATTCAATAATCTTCTTTTTCTCGTCTAGGAACAACCAGTAAGCAACTGAATAAGTAATGATACAATCACTGTGTGATATCGAACGGTTTACCTAAATTTTAGATAAATTAGGTTTTCTATTAAAGATGGCCGTTTCCTCACAGTAATTCTACCTATTTTGTGTGGGATTATTAATTAGATTTGCTACTCATATTAATTAGGGCGCTATTTTTAGCTTTACACATCATTTTCTCTTTTCAAAGGAAATTACGTGGTTGACTTATTTTAATTACAGACCTATATACTTTAGAAATGGCAGGGGAGGGATTGGTTCGGTTTAATACACTCTAAAATCTGACAGGAACGGAAACGAAAAGTACATTTTATCTAACCCTATAAAGCGCCTTTGCAACCAGTGTAGATCAAGATCAGACTGCACAAAACGTGCAGTCTGATCTTTGATCTGCACTGTCCGCATTGCTGAGACATTCTGGGTTCGGTTTACAAAGTCTAAAATCTGATAGGAACGGAAACGAAAAGTACATTTTTTTAACCATATAAAGCACCTTTCAAAACTGTTTTTGCCTTTGCGGCCAGTGTAGATCAAGATCAGACTGCATAAAATGTGCAGTCTGATCTTTGATCTACTCTGTCTGCATTGCTGAGACATTTTGGGCACAACCTACCTTAAAATTGCAATTACTTCGGTGATTTAATTCCAGAATAAAAATTATCAGAGTATATTCGGTGATTTAATCCCAGGCTGCTAAGCGCGATTCATGGAGCTTATGCGGACAGTGTAGATCAAGATCAGATTGCACAGAACGTGCAATCTGATCTTGCATCTACACTTTCCGATAAGCAGATATATTTTGGCCAAAAAATACATTTGAAATAGTATAATTTTAGATTTTTTACGACCAGTTTAAAAGTTTCATTTCACTGATTTAGCAATCTTCCGGGACAGCCCTCGTAAGTCGTAAGAATTTGTTTCACAGTCGATGTAAAATGAGAATGGTTAAATTCAACTGATGAAGATTTTTACTATTTAACCACAACACTTTTTAAAGCAGTCTTTATAAGGGGTGGGGTAATATAGAATTAAATCATACTTATTCTATTACTCATCCTATAGTGGCTTAATGCTTTTAAACACAGTTTACCAAACCACAAAATTCTGGACAAATTGAAAATATTTGCAGAAGACAAACGAAATGTAGCTAGATGAGGATTTCTGTCTTTAGTAGCGTAGAAAACATTGATGGTTACCACTATTTTCTCCCATTTTCCTAAGACTTTTTCAAAAATCCTTCTCTATAAGGATCGTGAAAAACTTGGGATTTTGTGGTTTAAGATGGAATTTTTCATTTATCCGCCACCTTTGAGAAGTCTACTCGGCGGCTTGGGTAGAAAGTCAAATCGTTTTCATGCTGCAATGGTTTAATGTAATCCTAAATAACTAACAGGAAACTTTCAAGCCGATAGAAAAAATCCATTTTAGTTTTTCTATTTCAAAGGTATTCTTGAATGAAAGATATCTTCTTACCGGACAGTGTAGATCCAAGATCAGACTGCACATTCTGTGCAGTCTGATCTTGATCTACACTGTCCGTAAAAGGTGAGTAAGTCGCGTTAAGCAGCCTTGAAGGGTTAATACAAAGACGAAACAAAGAGATCGGTTTTCTCCCGCTTTCCGCAGTTTTGTGTGGTTTTTGTGGTCAGGCGGCTCTATTGTAGAGCACAGACTCGAACTCGAGTTCACCAGGTCAAGTACACATTTAATCAGCACGTTTGACGTGACTTATTCATTTTCACTTCTTTGTAAAACCTCAACTTATGCAATTTAGTTTGCATGACCTGTTTATTTTTTTGTACTAAATTTCTCCCCAGAAACTATGACGTGTCATCTTATGTAAAAGATTTGAACTGATTCACTTCGAGCCTTTCATCATACCTTCCCGATTTTAACAACATACAGGAAAAATGCTTTCCAAAACATTACGGGCAAAGGAGAAAATGCCAGCCTGTTCTTTTTGTACCAGGTTTCTCCATAGAAACTATGACGTGACAGTTTATGTCAAAGATTTGAACTGATTCACTCCTAGTCTTTTACCATACATTCCCAATTTTTAACATTTTCTCCTTTTCCCACGATAATTTCTACCTAGTCAATGACTGTTGCCACCATTTTATCTTCATTTGATTTTTTTGTCGGCAAATGCTTTGGATTTGTACAAGTCCAAAATTTTGTTCTTTCAAACCTGACAAAACTGTAGAAGGGAAAATAATGACAGCAAATGAAGTATGCTCATATAATGGCAGTTGTCTTTGAAGGAAAATAAAACACTGTAGCAAAATTAGTCTGTACGTTCTGTACAGTGTGATCTTGATCTACGCTCGCTTTCTGCACATGCCCCTGTGTTTACCTTTGACAGCGAAAAAGGTAAAATGATTTCATAAATAATCTGCAACTATATATAATTCTGTTAAAAGGTTATACAACCGCGCTCGGTGCTCGTACGAAATGCAGGTTCTCAACTTTTCTCTCTTAGTTTACAACATTGTAGGCTACAAGTTCTGTAGTATCTACGCTGTTAAAGCAACTTACAATAACAATGACAATGATAAAAATGGCAATAACAAGTTTATTCAAAGTAATAAGGCCCCTGGCCCATAATACACCAACCCCTACCCCCCACACACACAAACATATAAGGGCAACATTATACATGTACATACATTTCGGCCATACTCTGACAAAAGGGGGCTCATTTTGTTTGACAACCGACTGAATCATGAGATAGACTGGTCCTTTGGCATGCCGAAAATTGACTGATAGCAAAAAAATTTGGACCAAGGTCAGCCTGCGCGGACTGCGCAGGCTGACCTGGGTCGATATTTTTTTGCAGATGCATTAAGCCCCCTCTTCACAGAGCGCGATTCATTAGTTACGTCTCATTTCATAATCATACTTAAAGCCAAGACTGTTCTAGCACTTGAGTTTTCCATTAGAAAACGACGATTTTCTTTACCTGAACATCAAAATAAACTTTTACCTGAGTATAAATATGTATTAATTTCTTTATTTTTCGTACAATATGATTTAAAACAACAAAAAAAAAAAGTTAGATAACACATATAATATAATATTATTCATGCTTATTCATTTGTGTTTAACAGTTTATTTGAACTGCAAAAAGATATTGTAATAAGAAAGAATCTAAATTAATCTATCTAAAGGCCTATTTTCGACCAGAAAACAATGCAGGTGTTGAAATGCATTTAAACTTAAAACATACCATTTCAAAGTATTGAAAATATTGTAAAGATGACAATCCGTTATTGTGTGGTAGGTCCAAGTGTTAGTTACTTGCAGAAAAATCAATTTTAAAATCAGGCAAGCAATAAACAACAGATAGAGTAACCTGGCAACTTTTAACCCAGTTTTGAAATCAATTTCTCTGCCGGCGACCAACACTTTGACCGACCGTGCAATGACAGATTGTTATCTTCACAACAATTTCCATAATTCTAAATGGTATGATTTAAATTTAAACGCATTTTAATATCAGCTTTGTTTACTTTTTTGCAGTTATTGTTACATTATGCTATTTCATAAGCATGGATATTACAAGTGCCATAGGTAGAACTATGATACATTAGCTTCTGTTGGTAAAATATTTTGTAGACAGAAAAAAAAAGACAAATTTGTAAGCTCTAACTAGAAATTACGGTCTTTTCGATATTCTATGACAAAAAACTAAGCAAGAACAATCTTTAGACATGTAAATGAAGGGTGAAAAACGCGCTGGGAGGAAATTTGTCGTTTCGGCTGTCAGACTGAAAACCGCAAAGGCTTGATCCGGCCCCACCTTAAAACCATTCCCTAAATTAAATTTTTTTTAACTCTTTCAGTGAAAAATGTATATGAACCATGCTCTGTGAAAAGGGGGTTTAATGGGCTTGCAAAGAGTATCGACTCATGTCGGCCTGTGCAATCCGCGCAGGCTTGCAACGAAAAATGTATATGAGCTATGGTTTCTGGAAAGGGGACTTAATGGATCTACAAAAAGTACCCTCTGCAAAAAGTATCGACTTATTTCAGCCTGCGCTGTCCGCGCAGGCTGACATGGGTCGAAACTTTTTGCTGTTTGTAAATTTTTCTGCTCGTCAGCAGTGTACTTCATGATTCAGTCCGCGCTGTCTGACATGGGTTGCAAACTTCTTGTTATTTGTAAACTTTCTGCTTGTCAATGGACAAGTGTACCTTATGATTCAGTCGGTTGTGAGACTAAATGAACTTTATGGATCCATAATCATGTGACGATGTAGATGCATTAAACACCCTTTTGTCATAGCATGACTCATTTGTAAACTCAACCTTTTTCAACGGGTTAACATACAGTTCACTGAAAATTAGAAAGAGGTTTTATATTATAGGCGTGACTAAACAGGCTGACGGTCTTGATCCAAGATCGAACTGCAAGTTATATGAAAATCAGACTGCACGATTCGAGCATGACATTCCTAGGTTTTTTTTTTTAAATAATCCATTTTGAACAGGACATTGTTATTCTTATTTTTCCTCTTATCCATTTGTCCAGATGTTAAAATTTAAATGGATATGATCTCTATTTCCTCTGCGCAGGCTGACCTGGGTCAATTTTTTTTTTTTTTTTTTTAATTTTTTTTTTTTTTTTAATTTTTTTTTTTTTTTTTTTTAATTTTTTTTTTTTTTTTTTGCAGATGCATTAAACCCCCTTTTCACAAAGGATGGCTTGAATGGACATGCAGAAAATTCACCAGTGGCAAAAAGTTTTGACCAATGCCAATGCTGTTTGCAAATGCATCAGACCCCTCTCTTGTCAGGGAACATGTCTCAAATTTAACCTCAATACACTATTGTGAACAATATCGGTAAATTCCAATATTTACCTAAAGGTATTACAGTTTAATTATCATTTATATTGTACTAAATGACCGTTGATATCTACGTTACTCTAGATAGGTGACTTTTAAAGATACATCCTCACAGCTAGAGAGAGAGTGAGAGAGAGAGAAACGCTGTTAAAACTTAAAAGTGTGTAGAATAGCTTAGCTGTGTGTGTAAACATAGATAATAACTTATAAATATGGAAATATGGTGTAAGGGATAGAAAAACTCAAGGGATTTGTCCTGATTTAAAACCGGAAACGACAACAGCGATTGCTTTGAAGGTCTCCAAAACATGAAATGTATTTTCTATCCGTCGTAATCTGTGTAACCCTGCAGCGACCAGGGGCAACATTTGGCATGAAGAATGATTATAGTTTCATAAAAAAAGGATGAAATGGGTTAAAACTGACAGAAAAACTGGACGAAAATGTGTATCAATCTTTAAATTTTTTGAAATATACACATAACTTGTTAATGATAATATCATGAACCCGATAATGGTCAAATTAGCATGTTCGAGTTATACAGGTACACTGTCGTAGTGCACTAGCAAACAACTAGCCAAAAATATAAGGAAGTATCAAGATTTAAAGCTAGGTAGCGGACGCTTGTACAGGGCATGGGAACGAGTGATTATGTAAAACAAAATGTATCAACTTTAAATGGGAAAAAATAAAATACAGCAAGATTTGTTCCAACGACCGAGTAAAGCCCCTGTCACACAGACTAGTTCTTAGAACGTCTTATCCCGTCCTGACATAATTGGAAAACGGGTTGAGGACGGGCTAGAACGTGTACTTTTGGCCTAACAATGCCTGAAGCCCCTGTCTCACCAAACCGACATGTATTCTTAGAAAGTCTTACCCCGGTCGACAAAATCGAAAAACGGGCTGCGGTCGGGATAGGACGTGTAATTTCGGTCCGTAAAATGCAAACACAATTGATGCCCGACTTCACCGCGTCTCTAATAGGATCGAAGTACGGCATTTCCGTTTGTAGTATGTCCATCTGGTTTTAAGTACCTTGTCACTCCGTCTACTAACAGGACGGGATGGACGGCAGAAAATTTTGAGCAGGCTCAAAGTTCTGGAGCACCCTTTCCGTCCTAATCCGTCCATTTAGTTCGAAAACAGATCGTAAAAAGTTTCTAATACGTCCACTTCGTCCGAACACAGTTTAAGTCCGTTTGGCAAAAATTTTCGGAACGGAGTGAGAACGGCTTTGGTGTGACGAGGGTATAAGCAACCGGCATAAGGCAAAGATATTGAACACGTAGAGAAAGCAAATCAACCTTGCTCTAAAAAACCGTGATGCATTATACAAAGCAAATAATAACCAAACTATCTATTCATGAAATCCATTTGTCTAACAACCGACTGAATCATGAGCGAATTGTACTTTGACAGACAGAAAACTGACCTACAGCAAAATGTATGGACTCATGTCAGCCTGCGCGGACTGCGCAGGCTGACATGAGTCGATACTTTTTGCAGATGCATTAAGCCCTCTTTTCTCAGAGCATGGCTCAAATGTGTTGAAATGGACGTGTCTAAAGCTGGCACTGCACTGATTTTTGAGGTTTAGGAAGATGGCCGACAGATTCAAGGAAACAGCGTCATCTGCAAATTGATTATGATTCGCTGACCGCAATGTTTTCCAAAACCATCTTAAGAAGAAAGTTATGTAAAAACATGTCAAAAACAATTGAAGAAAAAAAATGCCTAATATCAACGGATGTCCTCCAGACTCAGACGAGCACGTGACAAATTTAGCCAAACAGAACGAAGCGTAGCTCACAGACACAGAACCTAAAAACAAACATTGTGTCGGTTTAAATCTTTGAATGTCGACTGTGGTTTTCAACTTCATGATTTATTTTTTTCCTCCGTCACGAGCAGGTTTTCAATTAACCAACTAAAATTGAAAGTGGGTATATTTTACAGTTATCCTGATAACATAAAAGGAAAATTTAACCGCTAGATTAAATGAATGTCATTTATTTACTTACTCGTATATATGTCTTTTTCTAACTATCTTTACTGGTATGGGCTAATGCACAATTATGAATAGGATTTTTTTTTTCTAATTTTTCGTAACTCTTTATTAAACAGTCCTTAAAAAGAAACATTTTGAAAACGCTGTGGGAAAAAGTAGAAAACGCTTGTAACCAGCATTTTCTTCTTTTACACTACAATATTTTCTACTCTTTCAAAGAAAGATCTTTCTTTTGAGCCCGATTGAATTTATCTAAAAACCAATTTAATGCATACAACAATGAAATTTTGTCGTTTGTAAAGAATAAATTTCGAATGTATAGATAGATATAGATGATAGACTAACAAGCATAGTTTTCGCGCAATGTTTTCTACCCTATCCGAAACAAATTTCAACTTTTGAGTATCATTTATTTATGTCGTCTGCAAATACTTTCAGTTTGGACCAGTCTAAAAGTTTGTCGCATAGTAAGAGATAAAAAAATGGATAAATTTTGATAGAGTTGTAAATGTCAAACATTTGGAAGCGGGTGGACTTTTTCTCATATCACCGTTAAATGGAAATTCTAATGCCGCTGTAAATATATTAAACTAGTCTGATTGGTTAATACTGTATTTCGTTCGTAGTAATTTCAAAAGCCTATTGCTAACTTTCAACATCCAATCAGGCCATTGAGGCGGACAATGTTCGTTCGTTCGCTCTTTCGTTATAAACAGGTAAACTTGACCCCAAAAAAAAGCAAGTACGCGCCAGTCATCTTCTTCCTAAAACGCTTACGAGGCGATGACGTAATCAGAAGGAGATAAGCGTCGGGTTCCCACCATTTTATCGATAAGGTTTTCTTTTTTTGTCATGGAACGGTGGAAGACTATGCACACAGGGGAGAAATTATCGCTGATAAGCATCGGGAAGCAGCATTCTTTTCCGTGTTTCTTGCGTGCAATCAGATGTCTGAATAGTTGTGGTTACAAGAACCCTTTACCAAAAGACAAAAATTTGAACCATGCCCTGGCAACAGGGGGCTTAATGCATCTCTGTGATACATCATACCTAGCAAGCCATCGTATGATTATTAATCCATAAAAGTCCTTTTTTGTATAACAACCGATTGAACTATGAGGTACACAGGTCCTTTGACGGGGAGAAAATTGACCAATAGCGAAAAGTTTTGGCCCAGGTCAGTCTGCGCGGACTGCGCAGGCTGACCTGGGTCAATACTTTTCGCAGATGCATTAAGCCCCCTTTTCACAGAACATGGCTTAGTTACATTCAGCAGTACTGAAACCATTTGTAGACAAAACATTTTATGTGGCTTCAATGGCGGTATTTGCCCATGGCAAGGGTAGAAAACATTGAGGAGAAATGAGAAATTGTTTGGCACCAGCATTTTCTCCTTTTTCCACAATTGTTGTAAAAGCTCTTTACGGGGTCGTAAAAACGTGGGTTTTCATGTTAAAGGGCTAAGTTTTGAACGGATCATGAATTCATTCCCTGCGAACATGACATTGTTCGCCCCTTTTTTCACAATGACAGACTTTTGTAAAACCGTTTGGAAAGCAGTGGTTGCTTGAAACAACGCAACTGCTTTTCCAACAGTGTTTTGAACACAAGAAAGAAATTTTCTTTTATTATATTCCTATCAGTGAATTACTGGGATTTCACAGTGAATAACACTACTAGTGATAATAATTATGGTATCATCACTGGTGACGATATAGTTTTAGAATGTTTGCCGGAACTACTTTTTAATATTAATGCCCATATTGTACCTTTCTTGATAATTATTAGAATAGAAAAGGGTGAATTAGGAATATAATAAATAGGATAATCAACTGGTTGTATATGTTATTAAAAATCTGTCACTCGAATGGGGTTTGATGCGGTTAAAAAGCTCGTCCTTCGGACTCGTTTTTTTTTTCAACCGCATCACACCCCATTCCAGTGGCATAGGAAAACCAGTTGATTATCCTCTATATATATATATACCTATAATTTTCTTGCATCCCTTGTACAGGATGGATTCAGACCATGCTCTGTGAAAAGGGGGTTTAATGCATTTGCAAAAACTATCGAGCCAGGTCAGCCTGCGCTGATCTTTGTATTTTGATATAATTTCAAAAATTATAGATTTATTTTTTATAAATTTTGTGAATTGTTTGCATGGATTCCTCTCAGAAACAGAATTAGGTTATAACACACTAGAATAATGCGAACAAAGGGAAACTATTTGAAGGAAAAGGAAAAATTAGAAAAAAAGACAGTATAGGAGGAACTGCTTATAGGAGGAATTGCTGATAAGAGGAATTGCTTGTGGTAGAAATTGTTTATAGGCGGAATTGATTATGGGAGGAGTTGCTTATAGATGGAATTGCTTATAAGAGGAGTTGGTTATAGATGGAATTGCTTGTAGTAGAAATTGTTTCCTTCTGTTCTTTCATAAATATCTTTTGGACTTCAGTTAATTGTTCTTTTGCAAATGTTTCCAATTTAGATAAGTTTAAAATAAAATTTCGTCGCCAGGTTACGGATTCAGGTGATTCGAAGCACTGTTATAGAATAGCATACCTTGCCGAAGGACATCTGCCCATAAACACTCCTAGAAAAGGACAGCAACCTCGTTTCTTCGGCAAAAACTTAATGTCTAGACCTTACGACCATTCCTAGCGCCGAATTAGTTGTTTTTGTATAAAATGCTTTGATTTTCTGTTTTCGATTTACTTCAATTTTATTTTGAAATTACTATTTTCTACAAACGGTTCCATCAGAATGTTGAAATATAATTGAATTCCATAAATAACTTACCAATATTAACTAAAAAGGCGACTCCTTCATGATATATATTTTACTTTCTTTTCATGTAATATATATACTTGCAGCTTTTACAAGCGTGCAGTTGACAGGCAAATAATAACGGAGGACTTTTGCCGCCAATTTGTCGTTATGATAGCAGACCAATTCGGATATTCCCGAAGGGCTTTTAACTCTTCACCAAAACGACAAAATTTGGTTCTGAACCATATTGAAAGTATGTTCAGACGACAAAATGATTGTGACTCAAAAATTTAAATTTCTTCTGCAAAGGGTAAAAAACATCGTGGGGAAAAGGAGAAAATGCTGGTAGCCTTTTCTCCTTTTCCCACAAAATGTTTTTAAAGGCTCTCTCTCTCTCTCTCTCTCTCTCTCTATCTCTCTCTCTCTCTCTCTCTCTCTCTCTCTCTCAGGTTTGTTAAAAGTCGTGATTTTGTGGGAAAGCGTTGACAACTTAGCTCAAGCAGACGAATTTTTCTGTCAGGCAGCAATCGACTTTTGAAAACATAGTGGCAGAATGGTTTAGCCAATCAGAAACTGCTTTACATTCCAGATTAAGATTAGCCCCTTAAATGCTGTTTGGATAGGTTTGTGAATTTGGGCATAGATAAGTTTACAAGAAAAAGGCCAGTTTTAGTTATATATAAAGAGGTGTTTTCCGTATGAAATATAGAGGATATTTTTTTTCGGTAAAAGATGGAAATTTTATTTCATCGAGTAAACATCATCGGTAATATTTTCACTCGTGGCTGTGAAAATATTACCGATGATGTTCACTCGATGAAATAAATTCGATCTTT
This sequence comes from Hippopus hippopus, assembly GCA_946811185.2. NCBI lineage: Eukaryota > Metazoa > Mollusca > Bivalvia > Cardiida > Cardiidae > Hippopus > Hippopus hippopus. The sequence goes on along the minus strand of OX328106.1, from coordinate 2,034,351 downwards.
CACAGACAAAAAAAAAAAATTCTATTTATTTCATGCTTCCGACCTTTTTTTGGGAGACTTACATCAAAATCGAGTACAGTTCTATTCAATTATTCCCCGTTACGTACCCCCTTCGCATAACAACGCATTCCAATGTTACGTAAAGCGCGAGAAATGCAAGGTAAATTACGTCATATTTTGTTGAGTGGCACGCGCTGTTTACCTAGGTACCTAGGTAACTAGTGCGCGGGAACTACTGTTTCCGCCTTCATTTGAAGAGTAAGAATTTAAAATCGTTATTTTTCACTGGTCGTCACCATGAAATACATATTCCACCGCTATTTCTCGATAAACTACCGAAAAGCGTGAAATAAATATGCAAATGTCTTAACCTTTGACACACAATCCCGAGTTTGAACGTCCCTTGGGGAAAAGCCTTTCGAAAACATGGTTGGAAAAGAAGAAAATGCTGGTTACCAGCATTTTTTTTTCTTCTTATCTTACAATGTTTCCTAAGCATTGTGGGAAAAGAAGATAATGCTGGTAAACAGCGTTTTCTTTTTTTTTTCAACCATGTTTTCAAACCTTTCATAGAAATATCCAGCCATTTGAGCAACATTTACTACTATTTGGTCGTCTGCAAATGCTTTGAATTCCGACAAGTTTTAAATTTTGTCGTTTGGTAAAGATTTAAAATGTAAGCTGCAAATTCGTCCCACTGTAAAGAGTTTAAGATGTAACCTTCAAATATGTCCCATGGTTAAGAGTTTCATATGTAAGCTGCAAATTTGTCCCATTGTAAAAATTTTAAAATGTAAGCTGCAAATTTGTCCCATTCTAAAGAGTTTAAAATGTAAGCTGCAAATTTGTCCCATTCTAAAGAGTTTAAAATGTAAGCTGCAAATTTGTCCCATGGTAAAGAGTTTAAAATGTAAGTTGCGAATGTGTCCCATGGTACAGTGTTTAAAATGTAAACTGCGAATTTGTCCCATGGTAAAGAGTTTAAAATGTAAGTTGCAAGTGTGTCCCATGGTAAAGATTTCAAATGTAAGTTGCAAATTTGTCCTATGGTAACGAGTGTAAAATGTAAGTTGCAAGGTCAAGGGAATTCAACAGATAAGGAACTCAATCTGTGTTTGTTTAATACAGGTTGCTTGTTTTATAGCGTTTCGACAATGGTTATGTGGGAAAGCAGTCAATGGCCTTAATACTGTGTGGAGTACTGGCAAAGGAAACTCCATGAAAGCATGGATAGGTGCACTGGCCGCCCCAGTATATCTCTAATAATGTTGAAATCGGCGTTAACACCATACAATCATACAATAAATTGTTTCTTTGGAGGTGCCCACTGGGACAGGATCATTCCAACAAATAACTTGTCCTGAGCAAGGACATTTTCACTGTCCTTAAGTGCTTGCTTAAACAGATTTTCTGTGTAACGATATTTTCAAGTCGTTTTCACGGAACAATAATCATTATATCTGACAGTGTAGATCTAAGATCAGACTGCACGTTTTGTGCAGTCTGATCTTGATCTGCACTGTCTGCAAAATGTCCCAAACACGCACTTTGCAGTGAAGAAGATAATTTCTCACGGGAGTAATATCAGTATAAGATAATTTTGCCTCTTTAATCAAACCATCTAGGATTTTGTTATTTCTTTAATTTCCAAAAGAACCACATAATGCACATATAAGGCAATTTCAGGCCGTGAAAATGTCATTAACCTTTAACCCGCTAAATAAATGAAATAAAACTTTCAAACTGATGATAAACAACCAAAATTTTGCTATTTCAAAGAAATTTGTTGGAGAAAAGATATCTCCTCATCGGGCAGTGCAGATCAAAGATCAGACTGCACGTTTCGTGCAGTCTGATCTTGATCTGCACTGTCAGCAAAAGGTCAGTAAGTCGGGCTCTACAGCCTAAGGGTTAAAGCATCACTGCCACAAGATTTAATTCATTCAAGCCTGAAATGGGATTTCTTCTTTATTTTAAAGTTTTTAACCTAGCGACAAAATTTTAGACTCATTCATATTGAAAACATTTGCAAGTGAAAAATTTGATTTGGCTCCAATGATGGAATTCGATTCTAAAAGAGGTGGGATACACCCCACCGTGGAAAAGAAGAAAATGGTCTTTATTTGCAATTTTTCCTTTTCCACAATATTTTCAACAATTCTTTCCAAGTGGAAAATGGTTAAGCTCAAATAATGTAATTTGTTTCTAAAAGAGGTGGGGGAAACTCCACTGTCGAAAGGAAGAAAATGCTCGTTATTTACAAGTTTTCCTTTTCGACAATATTTTCAACAATTCTTTCCAAAGCCTTTTGCTCTGGTGTCGTGTAAATACAGGACTGTTTGATTCAAGCGTTATTGTTTTTAAATTCCTTTTCAAGAAAGTCATCTTTCTTTTATTGCCATTATAGCTCGGTCATGGTTTCGACGAATATTTCTTTTAAAACTGTCACCAGTAACTGCCGAGAACAGCCTAAACGAAGAAATGCCTGTCGGACAAACAGCTATCAGTTTAAGACTTTTCGACGTACAGCGAGTTTTGTAAGTTACATTACAACAACGCAATATGTGGAAGAGGTATACATTCACACACTAGTACACTTTTACACATTCATATGGCGCATATTTGTAAATCCCTTCGTTGCATCCGATTTACTGCATGAGCCCGTTCTCTGTAATTCAAGTACTTTGATTTGATGTTTTGCTATAACAATACTACCAGTTTCATTTTGGAACAGTTTTCTCCTGTTTTTTTTTTTCTTCAAACTACTTTTTTTTTAATATTAATATGGAAAGATATGGTTCAAAAGTTTACGGTAACTGAGATGACCCCAGTCATCAAAAAGATTTCCTCATTAGATGTGGTATATATTTGACAAAGGTAACCCTTACCTTAAAGAACCTTAACCATTTCAGCGCCAGGGGCGAAAACTTGGGTCTTTTGCGGACGGTTTAGATCAAGATCACACTGCACAGAACGTGCAGTGTGATCTTGGATCTATACCGTCCGCTTTTTTATTCAAGCCTATAAGATACAAATCTTTTGGGGGTTTCAGTGGATTACATTTTTAGCCTTGGTAGAAAGACAAGTTTATATATATATGCAGCTTAACGGCTTCTAAGGACATAAGAGTTGACGCCAGGAAATTGATCAGACATCTTTAATGGGTAGTATCATACTTTAAAGAAACATTCACATTTAAAAGTCGCTCGTCTCTAAGCTTCTAGGTAACGGGTTCAAGTAAAGGTCGTGTCACATTTTTCATCTCAATAAATTATGTGAACTATTGAAGTCAAGAAAAAATGATCCATAAATGGCGGGCCTCTTTGGCAGAACATTTCTCGAAGTATCAGACAGTATAGATCTAAGATCTGTCTTTTGCACACTACATTGGTTATGATCAGACTGCCCTTTCTTAGAGTTTTTTTTTTTTTCGTCCATCCTCGTAAGAATTTTGTAAGCCTGTCTCCTTCATTTTTCAAACAATTTGGATGAAATTTTCATCATTTTTTTTTTTTACCATAAGAACTTGCGCAGCTGAATTTCGTATTAAAGTTAGTCGACCATTACAGGATTTTTAGACCTTTTATTTTTCCCCTGATTAAGCGATGAGGCAATTTGCTGGAAGAGGCAAGGATACGTCCTTTCTGCAACAATTCTAGTTGAAATTTTTTCATTAGATTGGTTCATGAAAATGGTTCTACGGGTCGAATTCGCACCCTTCCTACTTTTGATTCTCTGGAAATTTCTGTAAATTTTCTTGTTTTGTTTTACCTGATCCAGTGCCAACTAAATGGTTGGAGTTATTCGTCGATCTGCCACAGTTCTAGCTAAAAAATTTGTTAAAATAGTTCGTGAATATGATGCCAATGGTCAGATACTCTTGCAAAATTCAGAATTTAATTCTCTGATTTTCCTAGATTTTCTTGGTTCCCTGAATCAGTGACAAGGCTGCCCTGAATCAGTGACAAGGCAACCGATGTGTGTGTGTGGTGGGAAGAGCGTGGTGGATTGGGGGAGGGGGGCATTTATTGAACTGCAACAGTTCTGGTTGTAATGGTTGATAGACTTTTTCTTGACTAGTTAGGCAAGAGCCGAATTCACCACCGTTCTAATACTAGTTCTCGGGAATGTTATCGCACTTCCTGATTGGCTAAACCAGATACTTCAACCAATCAGAAGTTTAGTCACATTCTAAATTTAGAACAAGAACGCAGTTCAGAATGGTTGGTGAATATATACAGCCGCCATATGCTACAACCAAGAACAATAAAGCTGTCACTATTTCCCGGCATGCACTGAGTGACAGTATAGTGTCAGTGGGTCAGACTTTTTCCGTTGTAAAAACGCTTGTTCACTCTTTGCCAGACGACAAATTTTTTAGATACCTCCAAATTGAAAGCATTTGCAGACGACAAATGAAAAGATGCTCATATGGTGGGATTTGTTATTGAAGATGTAGAAAACATCCTGGGAAAAAGGAGAAAATGCTGGTAGCCAGCATTTTCTCCTTTTTTCCACGATTTATAAAAGCCATCTTCTTCAGGTGCGTTTAAGTACGAAATTGTTATCTAAGGGGTTAGAAATTTCAAGATACGCAAAAATAGAGTGAATAATAATAGTGTTGGCCCATTGCCTTTTAACGCTTTACCACACAATCCCGACTTTTCACGACCCTGAGAAAGACATCTTTTGAAAACACTGTGGGAATAGGAGAAAATGCTGGTAACCAGCATTTTCTCCTTTTCCCACAATGTTTTCTACCCATATCAAACCAAATTTCAATTTTTAAGTCACATTTATTTTGTCGTCTGCAAATGCTTTCAATTTGGACTAGTCCAAAAATTTATCGTTTGGTAAAGAGTTAAATCATAACTCAGAATTTTTTAAAACAATGTGGAAAAGCGAAGAATAACATAGTACATCTCCATTTATCACTCTTTTTTCACTTTTATCTGTGAATCCATGCTTCACTCATGCTAATTACTAGTATTATTTGGAATGTTCATTATGAATGTAGATAGTGTGTGAAGGAAAACACAAATAGATCAACCCAAATCCTGTTTTTGACACATCTTAATTCTTTTTCGAAACTTGTAGATCAAGATCAGACTGAACGTCCGTTTCATTTTATCTTGATCTGCACTCTTCGATATTTGATTAATTTTGTAGCTTTACTGTACAGAATGTCTATGATCGATCTATAGATCGATAAACAATGCTAGATTCCGTAGTTTACGGCATTACGAGCTCGTTCAGGAGTGGTCCTGTGCAGTCAATGAACGCAACACCTGTACATGACGTTTGGTGTGATTTATAGACCGGAAACGGTCAGGTTAATACGACTTGCCGGATATCGCTACAGTACAATACGGTTGACTCTCTATTCTAAAGATGTTAATAATAATAATATTTATTCAGGTAAGGGTGATCAACATGGCATTGATAAACAGTGCTCGATTCCGTAAATTATTGTACTACAAGCAGGATAAAGGGTGGGCCTGCACAGTCAATGAACGGAACACCTGGACGTGACGTTTTGCGCGATTTATAGACCGGAAACGATCGCGTGACATGACTTGCCGGAAATCGCTACGGTACAGTTTAGCTCACTTTCTGTTCTCAAGACGTTAATAGATAATAATAACATTTATTCAGGTAAGGGCGTTCACATCATGGCATTGATAAACAGTTCTAGATTCCATAGATTTTGGTACTACAAGCAAGATAAAGGGTAAGCCTGCACAGTCAATGAACGGAGCGCCTGGACTTGACGTTTTGTGTGATTTATAGACCGGAAACGATCGCATTGATACGGCTTTGCCGTAAAAACACTACTGTACAGGACATTACAGTTCTCTTCTCAAGACGTTGAAACAACATTATAATGTATCTATAGATCGATAGACAACGCTAGATCCGTGGATTATGGTACTGCAGTATAATTCACTTTCTGTTCTCAATACGTTAATAATTATAATATTTATTCGGGTAAGAATGTTCATCATGGCATTGATAAAACAGTGTTAGATTCTATAGATTATGGTACTACAAGTAAGGTAAAGGGTTGGCCTGCACAGTCAATGAACGGAGCGCCTAGACATGACGTTTTGTGTGATTTATAGACCGGAAACAATCGCGTTGACACGACTTGCCGGAAATCACTACGGTACAGTACAGTTCATTTTTTGTTCTCAAGACGTTAGATGCACGTTTTCACGTCCATATATGATCTGCTAGAGGAGATGTAGAAGAAGAAAAAGAAGAAGAAGGAAAATGAAGCTGGAGCAGGAAAAAAAAAAAAAGAAGATGAAGGAGGAAGAGATGAAGCAGAAAAAGAGAAGGGTGGAATAGTATCATGTTCGGAATTCAAATTCACACACATGAAAATGACGAAGAAGAAGAAGTTGGCAACTTCATGTTCGGTGCCAGACTTGAAAATAAGTCTGACCTTTGAATGCAAATTTGTATATATTCATATAATCACTAAAGTCAACGTCAACCTAATAAATCCCCAATGGATATTGACTACGGAGCGATACTAACAACAGTTAGGGATGGTCTATTCGATTATTTGTATATATGAGCCATGCTTTAAAAAAAAAGGGGGTTTCATGCATCTGCAAAAAAGTATCGAACCAAGATTGCATAGGCCAACCTTGGCCAAAAGGTTTTATATATGGCTTGCAACACGCGAAAAGGAGCATTCGGACATTTGCGTAAAGTGTCTTCTCGGATCAGCCTGCGCAGTCCGCGCAGGCTAATCCGAGATGGCACTTTACGACTACATTAGATTTTGTCTTTCAGTAGACATGCGCAAAACAGAAAATTACATAAAAACGGGAAGTGTCGTTTAGGATTAGCCTGCGCGGATTGCGCAGGCGGATCCGAGACGACACTTTACGCAAATGTCCGAATGCCCCTTTCGCGTGTTGCAGGCCATATAACATTGGTCATTCTTTTGCTTGTACAAGGACCGTTGTACCCCTTATTCAGTTGGTTATTAGAAAAATCGATTGCATAGATCTATAATTATCTTGCTTGGTAAGGTGCATCACAAAGATGCATTAAACCCCCTATTGCCAGAGCAAAGCTCATATTTACTCCGATTTCGGGCCAGTTGTTAGCTTTCAATTGGGGAACCCATACCAGAGAGGCAGGTTACACTAAACATATCTTTGACACAGTTGTGCCCCCTTTCTTCCATAGAATTTTCACCAAAAAAAGCAACTAGAACCGAGTGTTGGTATCGACAGGCGGGGCTCTTTCTTTAAAGATTCATCCTTACAGCTAGAGAGAAAAAAAAATCACTATTAAAACTTTAGAGTGTGTAGTATGGCTCAGCTGTGTAAACATAGATAAATTACCAATATATGTGGTGTAAGGGACAGAAAAACCGGAAAGAATTTGTCCTTATTTATAACCGGAAATGATAACAGCGATTGCTTTGAAGGCCTCCAAAGCATGAAATACATTTTTGTATCCGTGGTAGTCTGTACAACCCCAGGGCTTCCCCTGCAAGTTTTAATTTTTGCGCCATCAAATTCGCCAGCTCAAAAAAATTGGGGCCAGTAGGAGCCAACTGAGGTAGACACATAGTACATTAGACATTTCAGTTTATTGGCCCATGTTAAAGTTACTAAATCCATTGCTCACTATAATACTACATACATGCTTCCTTTTGTTCCTTCATCCCCAAGGATTTTCAAAGTTGTGAGCTGCTGGGACACAGAAGTTGTATTTGAACAGTAATACAGCGCTGTAATTCTAAAGCTGCAAACCTGTTAGAATTCCTCGAGTTTTAATGAAATTAAAGATGAAATTTGGGATGGTGTGGTAAAGGGTTTAATAAATCATTTCTTTTTATCTTAAAAAATACTAATTGTGTTAAAGAGTCCTTTTATTCAGCTGGTCTTTTCTCTCTGTATGAGTGTCCTATACCTTCTCTGACACTTGTTCTAGTGCTATCACTGTAAGACGAAGTGGCCTACAAAGTCCCCCCCCGCCTCCCATTATTCAACATTTTCATGTCATAAGATCACCCGAGTTTTTTCCTCATTATTAGACATATATTTTAGCACCCACTTATTGTTTTATACATATATTTAGGTAAATTTACTGTTTGAAGTCATTATCAAAGCTAAAAAGACAGTCTGAAGTGCTTCTGATCGGACGACGTCAACTGACATTTAGTTGTGTCATGGGTTTTCACGTTTTTTGTGACGATCCATTTTTCATGTCGGTTAATTTTTGGAAAATTATTTCCGCGTGATTTGATATAAAACTTTCATTAAGGGTGGCAGCTAACTTCAAAATCTGTCATTTTATGCTAGATAAGCGGATCAATACCATTAACACGTTTTTCATTATTGACATCGCTAAGTACACACAATAAAATGCTAACCAGTGAGAGGATGCTTACCAGGTAAGGCAGAATCAAGGCGTGGCTTTAGAAATTATGGGCGGTAATTAAATCTTGTATCTGGTTTCTGATTGGTTCGAAATTTCCGCGTGTACAACGGGGCGTTGCGAAATCGACATTTGATTGATTAGCATTATGTGGTGCGTATGCTAGACTGGTGTGTAATTAGACAAAACTGTTAATGAAAGCCAGCTTGATTGGGTGTGATAAACAGTAACGCGGGCATCCTTTACACTTGATACATATTGTTTTAGTCAGAGTTAAGATCTTTTAAGAATTATTTTTAGGCATTTACTTGTCGCCAGTACATTCGCCAGTGCTTCATTTTTGGTGCCATTTTTTCTTAATTTTCGCATTTGGCGCCACTGGCAGGGGTCAGGGGCAACATTTGACATAAACATACAAGAATGATTACAGTTTCATAGAATGGGGATGACATGGGTTAAAAGCTGGCTGAAAACTGCCTGAAAACGAGTATAGATGTGTCTTTAATTTTTTACGAAAGAGCTATATTTAGACTGGTCGATTTCGAAAGCTTTGGCAGATGATAAATTAAACCTTGTAAACATGAATAAATATTATGTTTTTGGAAGGGTAGAAAACGCTGTTGAAAAAGTAGTGCCTTTTACGAGTTTTTTTTCTTTTCCTTTTTTTTCTACAGAATTTTAAAAGGCCTTCTTCCTAGGGGGGGGGGGGGGGGAGGGCATTAAAAATGAAGGATTATGTTGTAAAGGGTTAAAAAGTTAAAAATAACTTTGAAATCACTGACAATGTCTAGACAAATGTATACACTGTGGAGGATCATCCGGTAAATTCTTTCAGCCGCAAAATCTATAAACTCGACCTATTTCGGCGGCTGAAATACAAACCACTGAAACCCAAAAAGATATTTTTATCTCTTAGGCTTGACTAAACAAGCGGGCGGTAAAGATCCAAGATCAGACTGCACGTTCTGTGCAGTCTGATCTTGATCTTTACCGCCCGCAAAAGTCCCTAATTTCGTCTGTGCCGCTAAAAGGGATAGAAGAAAGAAAATAGCAAGATACACGAAAGATAATTTGATAGAAGAGTAGATTTTAAGTTGTCTGGTTCAATGAAACAAGACGATGCTTGGATAATTATAGTTCTTTCATTCAGCTGACATATTATGAATGACAGTCAGTCGGAAACCAGACAGGGAACATTATACGACGTAAAATGTACGTAATAATTTGCGTCCTGCTATGTGAAAAGGGGGCTTGATGACTTAATGCATCTTCAAAAAGTATCGACCCATGTCAGGCCGACATGGATCGATACTTTTTGCTATACGTAAAATTCTAATCTTCTGCATGTTCAAGGACCACTCTACAAACAGATTTAGTCAGTTTTAAAACGAAATGAATTTTATGGATCCCTGTTTATATGACGATTTGTTCGTTTGCTTGTATTGGAGTTTTACACCGTTTTAACAGCTTAGGTCATATCACGGCGTTCAGTACAGCTACGCATGTGTTTCCTGGCTTTTTCAAACCAGTACTGACACAACTTGTTTTCCAAGTCACTGACTACTTTTCTCACATACATCAGAGGTGTGAAGAGAAAAATCACTGAAAAGAAAGTTTGCCACGACCAGGTAACGACTCTGCAACCACTAGGTCACGAGTCAGATGCGCTAACCACTGAGTGACCCGACCTGGGCGGGCTTTTGTATTATGACTTGCTTGGTATAATGCGTCACAGAGATTGTATTAAGCCCCCTTTTGCCAGAGTATAAATTAATGATAAAATTACAGATAGAATCTTATATAATATTCATGACATACAGAACCAATAAATGATGGATGGATGACGAGGATCAGATTTGAATAATCGGGGTCCCATTGAGAATTTACCCATTTCCTACCAATCCGTTTTCTGTTTAAAAGAATTTACCATTTTCCTACCAATCCGTTTTCAGTTTAAAAGAATTTACCATTTTCCTACCAATCCGTTTTCAGTTTAAAAGAATTTACCAGTTTCCTACCAATCCGTTTTCTTTTTAACCCTTAGGTTGCTAAATGCGACTCGCAGACCTTTTGCAGACAGTCTAGATCAAGATCAGACTGCACAGAACGTGCAGTCTGATCATGGATCTAAACTGTCCGATAAGGAGATATCTTTCTTATCTTTTTTTTTTTTTTGAAATCGAAGACCTTTTGCGGACAGTGTAGATCAAGATCAGACTGCACAGAACGTGCAGTCTGATCTTGGATCTAAACTGTCCGATAAGGAGATGTCTTTCTTAATTTTTATTTTATTCTTTGTTTTGAAATAGCAAAATTTTGAGTTTTACGATCAGCTTGTACGTTTCATGTCATTTATTTACCAAGATAAGGGTTAAAAGAATTCACCCGTAGCCTACCAATTTCCTTTTCTTTTTTAAAAAGATTCTGAAAAAAAAGAAGTTATTTGACAACATTTTGAGAAAAAAAGATAAAAAAAAAACAGGCTACCAACGTTTTCTCGTTCTCGCTCATGTTTTCTAAACTTTTAAACAACTCTGAAAAAGAACGCTTATTTAAAACATTTTGAAAAGAGAGAGAGAGAGAGAGAGAGAGAGAGAGAGAGAGAGAGAGAGAGAGAGAGAAAATGCTGGCTTTCAGGATTTTCTCCTTTTTGCTCGATATTTTCTAAATTTTTAACTCTCTACCAAGCGACAGAATTTTAGATTTGTGCAACTTGAGAACATTTGCCAACGACAAAATGAATGTAACTCAAAAATTGAGATTTGCCCTAGGAAGGGTAGAAAACATTGTGGAGAAAGGAGAAAATGCTGGTAACGAGCATTTTCTCCTATTACCACAATGTTTTAAAAAATCTTTTTCGTCAAGGTCGTTAAAACGCGGGATCCTGTGGTAAATGATTAAACCAAACAGCCTACCGCCATTTCTACCACACGTGATTTGTTGTCTGTAAATGTTTTCAAGTTGAAAAAGTGCAAAGTCGAGTCTGGTAGCCTTGTAGCGTAACATACACACTTGAAACCAGGAGTTCGCTGGTTCGAATCTCAAGCTCGGACAATATATTTTCGAGGGTTTAGAATAGTCATTGCAAAAGGGTTCATTCCTCTCCCACCGCTAATCATTGTTTCTATGATTGGTACATGTATGTTCGAAAGCAGCTAGTGGCTTTGGAAGACTATCATGCGAAGTACTAGTAAAGAAAATCCAGGAAAGTACATGTAGGTAGAGTTTAACTGACTGCCATGATATAACTGAAATAATGTTGAAAACGGCGTTAAGCACCATACAAAAAAAAAAAAAAAATAACAAGTCTAGAATTTTGTAGATGGTCTAAGAGTCACCGGGAGAAAAGTTGTAAGATCTATGTCGCAACAACCAATGGTACAAGTTTCAGTTCTCTCTGTAGGCTTCCACAGACTTTATCATTAAATCTCTTCAACAAAAAAGTTGGTATTTTAACCAAACCCGTTGGGGAAGGCTTTTGACAACACTGTAGAAATTGGAGAAAATGCGAGAGAATGAGAGCATTGTTAAGTTCAGATTATATAGATTTCCAATGGTGCGTGTTCCAGTTCTTCTAGCTAAAAAGATTCGACATACTTAATAATGAAAAGTATTATATACTTAACCAAAACATGATCGTGTTTAAACGACACTGTTGAAAAAGGCATTTTTACAACATAAATGACTAGCATGTTACTTTTTCCACAGTGCTTTTTTACTTTCAGAGACAAACTCTTCAGTATTTGCTAGAGTCAAACAGTTTGCCTATTTAACCCTTTATCAGACGAAAAAGTGTAAGACTTGTCAAATTTGAACACATTTACAGACAGTATAATAACCCTGACTTAAATAATCCCGCTTGTCCGAGTTTGAAAAGGGAGAAAGCATTCAGGGAAAAGTTTTTTCCTAATTTTTTTTCCAAAGCTTTTTCCCAAAATCCCACAAATTCTCTCAAACACGGTACTGTTTATTAAAAAGTTAACGGACGTGGTCAATAAGACAGATTTCACTATATTCTGAGCACGGTCTCGAATGTGCTGTCGGCCCGTTCATATCGTAGCTGATATAGTACAATTAAATAGAGCCGAGAAAGTCATCGACAATAAATCATTTTACAGGAACTTTGATAGGGGAGATCTGACGGCCGTCGTGTCCTCTGTCACATTTACATAAGGTGGTCGTAGTATTTCATAACGGATCATTGTCTGTTAGGAGAGGACAGTATTGTTTGACAGTTAGAAATGCAAATTGTTGCTAGTTATATTAAGAATGATGGATTGCAGAGCACTTAATCATTTTCTTATGATGTTTATTGCGCATGTTGTTGAAAAAAATAAGCTATGCTCTGGCAAAAGGATGAGGAAGGAAATTTGACGTCCAAGAACTGTTTAATTTTTCATGCGACTACGAAACAGGCAGGGGGTGTAACTAACCACCTTTTCGTGTAGAATCAAGGGAAGTGAAGGTCCGGTGACCTCTCCCCCACCCTTGAAAAATGTTGAAAAACATAAGGGCATTTTTTTTTTGGGGGGGGGGGGGGTCCGCGTTCTAAGGAATGCTTTGTTTTAGTACAGAAAATCAAAAAGATCGTGACACGTAAATCAACCGATAAATATACTTTACTTAGCAGAGATTTCTTTGATTATAATCACATGAATTTAACCACGTACTCGCGCATAGGTCCCGCCTGCTATTTGGAAATACAAGTATATTGAATTAGACAAGTTCTGCAAGAAAATCTTCGATTGTTAACCAAGAAATAAAAACGAAATCGCCCAAAGGACATAATTAGCATGCAAAGACATGTTCTAGGAAATTCGACGATCTCGGTTATCATGAATGTTGAAAAAAGCGATTCTAAGTTTCAGGCAAAGGAATAAACCATTCATATTCTTTTTGGAAACCAACCATATGATTGATTGATTGATTGGTGTTTTACGCCGCTTTCAACATTATTTCAGTCATATCACGACGACAGCTTACATATTCATGTATTTCCTGGGTTTTACCAGTAGTAGGCTGGGGCTTTGAAGTGTCTTGTCCAAGGACACTCCCACAAAAAGCTCAGTGGATCTAGTGCGGCTCGAGCCAGGGGCCCCCAGGTTACGAATCCCACACATTAACACTGAGCCACGCAGACCCCCCCCCCCCCCCAATCATAAGAATAAACGTAGACATTGAATTGACCAATCAGAGTCAAGGGCATAGTTCTTGTACTGTCAATGTAAAACTGATATTACACAATATATGGCCTGGAACATGCGAAAAGGGGCATTCGGACGTTTGGGTAAAGTGTAGTCATGGATCAGCCTGTGCATTCCGCGCAGACTTATCCGAGACGACACTTTCCGTTCATATGTAATTTTTTGTTTTGTGCAAGTCTACCGTAGGACAAAATCTAATATCGTCGGCGTAAAGTGCCGTCTCGGATCAGCCTGCGCGGACTGCGCAGGCTGATCCGAGACGACACTTTAGGCAAATGTCCGAATGCCCCTTTTCACGTGTTGAAGGCTATATGTGAGCCATGCTCTGTGAAAAGTAAGCTTAATACTTCTGCAAAAAGTATCGACCCATGTCAGCCTGCGCAGACTTGACCAAGGTCGAAACCTTTTGGTGTCGGTAAATTTAATGCTTGTCCATGATTCAGCCGTTTATTATACAAAATGAAAATGGAATTTATGAATCCATGACACTGTGATGACTTGCTTGGTATAATGCATCACGGAGATGCATTAAGCCCTCTTTTGCCAGAACGCGGCTGACACGGAAGAACAAATATGTGTACGTGATCAAGTGAACGTGATCTAGTTGTTAGTACCTAAAATCTTTCGTGTTTGAGACCGATCCCAAATACTACTCTGCGTGTTTTCTATCCAGTACAAATTCCATTCTTTGTTTCACTAAATGATCCTTGCCACAATATTCAATTAAAGATACATCTTTACTCGTTTTCATCCATTTTTTTTTACCATTTTCATCTATATTTCATGAAACTATAGTCATTCTTTTATCTTTATGCCAAATGTTGCCCCAGCCGGTTGCAAGGTTGCACAGATTACGACGGATAGAAAATGCATTTCACTCTCTGGAGGCTATCAAAAACATCACTGTGGTTGTTTCCGGTTTTAAATCGAAGACAAATTCTTTGAGTTTCTTTATCCCTCAAAAGCCGACGAATGTCAGATTCTTTTTATCACATAACTGTATAACAAGAATTATAGTCTATAGTGTTTTAAAACGTAGGCGTATATGTTTAATGTGAAATGAAATTTACATGAAGCCTGGTCGCTTCTTTGATAGGTATATTAAGGACGAAAAATATACTCAGTTCCATAAATAAGTGTGCACTTAATTTTCTTTTATTTCTCGTCGCATGTACTCAAAGACTAAGGCAACATTAAAGTTAGGTTTTTCTTAAAGTTCTTGTAATTTTTCAATCAATATCTTGTATGGCCACCTCTGCTGTCGATACAGGCAATTATTCGACGTCGCATAGACCTTACATAACGTAAAATCATTGCGTCAGGAATGTTATTCCATTCCTGAACGAGAGCGGTAGCCAAAACCTAACTTTAATGTTACCTTAGTCTTTGAGTACTTTTGCAACTTTGATTTTAGTACCACCTTCATTTAAACCGCAAAAACCTAACTTAAACTTTCTGTTAGTCAAAATCTGATTAGCCTGGCATTTTCTACAGACTCTGAACTAAAGTATGATACCAAATTCGTTGGTCTTCAGTAAAACATGCGACGAGAAATAAAAGAAAATTAAGTGCACACTTATTGATGGAACTGAGTATAGTTCCAAAGAAACTAGCATATATTGATTTTTTTTTTAAACCTAAAAGTGATTAAATTAACAACTTTATCATTATTACGAATTTTGACCGTTATTTTCACTCAGGAACCTAGGTCAGCAATGTTTCAGAAATAAGGTGTATGATTACAGAGTGTTAACCAAATACAGCACTATTTTCTTATCTCACACGTGTGTGAGACAAGAAAATTCGTAATGGCTGTATTACATTGAAAACAAGGGGAGTTATGTGATAAATTAAAAATCTATCATTCGAATAGTGTGTGATGCGGTTGAAAGAAACGAGTCCGAAGGACTGGAATATGAATATTGAAACTCTGTTGTGGCTCACTATGGAGTAAAATAATGAAAATTAACCTCACGAGCAATTGCCTGTTTTTCTTCACCGTTTTTCATTTCGTTGAAAAGTAGTAATGGGTTATTAGGTAATGCTATGAAAATATCAAATTTCTAAATAGAACAAGAAAAGGATCATTCACTATTACATTAATTTGCTACATGGTATGGATCAAGCTCCCGTGGTATCGATTAGCGGTGTAAATAGTGGTTTCATAAATGTGCGAGCAAATATGGTAGCAGGGTCCGACGAATAAACATGTTCATATTTTTGACCAATCGCAATTTACCATCTATTCATTCTGTACCAGTCCCCAGAAATAGGTAAAAAAAACCAGCGCATTCAGCTACGCCGAAAAAATGGAACTACGTTTATTTCTAACGTATCTTGCTCAGAACCTTGGGGCTTAAAGGGTTTTTATTTTTGTAGGCTTGTAGTGATTAGAAATGTTTGCTTCTCATTACAATATTCCTTTCCTAAGTATTTGTCAATTTCATTTGAACTACTGAGAAGATGGAAAAGTAATTACATTTTTGTCACGTATCGTTTCTCAAGCACCATTCATCATATCTTCAGACCTTCAAGGCATGGTGGCGTTTTACGTGTTAGAAATTATGTAAGGCACTTACCTTGTACCAAACAATCTTCTTCTTAAACGACATGAGGAAGGCGGTTTTTAAACAAAACATATCGATATTATATGACGGCTTGCTTGGTATAATGCATTATAAAGATATATAGGATCTGACGTGAGTTGGCTTTTGAGAGAAAATTTTATTAAACGAGTCTAGGGAAAATGTTATTTAGCGAGCCTTTGGCGAGCTTAATAACATTTTTTCTTGACGAGTTTAATAAAATTTTATCTCAAACGCAAACGAATGTCAGATTCTTTTTATCACATACCGATATTTCACAAATTATTGATCAGAAGAGTCGAAACCATTCTATGCACCCGCGGTAATATCCATAAAACCGATTCACTAGAACTATGAAATACGTACAAAATGACGTCAAAAATGACGTCACAAAATTGTGATATTACACGTGTATGAGATAAGAAAATTCGTAATGGGTATATTACACTGAAAACAAGGGAGGTTATGTGATAAAAATTTATCCCCCTGTCGAGCTGTGGTAGCTCAGTCGGTAGCGTGCAGGACTTGAGAACAGGGGATCGCTGATTCGATCCCCGGCTCGGCCAATTTTTTTTCCTAGGACTGATGATGGTCACTGCGACAGGTTTCATTCCTCTCTTACCGCTGACCATTGTTTCGACGATGATTATGTGGGAAAGCAGCAAGTGGCTTGGAAAAAATATTGTGAAGAGTACTGGTAAAAGAAACTTCAGGAAAGCATGGATAGGTGCACTGGTAGCCGCGATATAACTGAAATAATGTTGAAAACGGCGTTAAACACTATACAATCAATCAATCAATTTAACCCTGTTAGCCAAAGCTCCACATAATTACTTTACGTACTACGATAGCTCCTATACTTCAGCTTTTGTTCTCTCCTTGCAGTCAACTTCTTTAAAAAAAAAAAACTATGGCGTGAAGGGAAATTGCTGCCTAAAGCAATTTATCCTTTTGCTTAGATATTTTCAGGTCATTTCATAATTCACCAGACGACAAAATTATAGATGTGTCCAAATTGAAAGCATCTGCAGATTCAAAATTAGAAGTGATCTAATTGGTAGAATTTGTCCTTAAAAGATCTAAAAACTTTGTGGGAAAAGGAGAAAATGCTGGTAACCAGCACTTTCTCCTTTTCCCACAATATTTTTAAAAAGTTCATCTTCTCAACGTCGTTAAAACTCCGGATTGTGTTGTAAAGGGTTAAAGCATAATTTATGCTGGCTATCCTTAATCCACAAGGCCGTCTGTTGCAAAGTGTGATGACTTAATCAAGATATCATGACCTATTATAAGCTGGCATTTGAAATTATAATTCACTAAATGAGTCAAAAATGATATTAAAGCGAGGTTGAAATAAAATTCTGTAAGGGAGTTTAAAGTTTAAAAAAGTTTATCTCTAAACCCAACAAATGTCGGGTTCATTTTATCTCATGTATAACAACATTTCCCGAATCATAGGTCAGAATATGGGAGACCAACCACGCACACGCGGTAATTTCCATAATCCGATTCAACTCTCTGAATTAAGTATGAAATTACGTCACACTTAACGTTATACAATGCGTTTCTTAAACGAGTGTAAGATAAGAAAATTCGTAAAGGGATATTATATTGACAAAACAAGTGCTTCGCAGAGCGGCGCATATACGCCCAAAGTGAAATGGGGTAAAATCTAGAAGGCCTACAGAGATCCAAATTTTAAGAGTCACATGCACAACTACACATCACAGAGATTCATTGTGGTAAGTTCGAACTTATTCCAATGGAAACTGAGGAGTTGCGCACACAAGAAATTGCTAACGGACGGACTGACGGACAAATGGTCAGACGGACGGACGGACGGGCAGACGGACCGGGGTCATAAGATAATACGACCGTTCGGGCGTATAAAAAAGGAAGGTTATGTGATTACAGATAGTGAACTCATTTTGGAATTCACTTCTCTTCTGTTTTTTGCTCTTAACAAACCAAATCAGCCGAGATTATAAAAAAAAAAATCAAAGCACTGAAAGTACTGACTTATTAGCGAGCCTAATTTGTATAGGTCACTGACTTGATTTACATGTAAGCAGAAATCTTGTACCTCATCGATGATATCGTCTTCAGTCTGACTTTGCGAGTAGACTTCGTCCAAACTGAAGTGGCAGAGAGTTTGTAGTTCATGTCAGCGTTGTCACATTTACAGAATCACGATTTCTAACAGAAAGAACTATTGTCTGTGGGGCAGTTTTGGGTGACATTTTTTTTTTTTTTTTTTTCAAATGTAAGAATCTAGGTCACTCTCGGTGGCAGTAGACTAGCGTTCGCTGGTCTAAAATACGTTTCCGATACAACGAAAGTAAAGTTTTTTTTCCCCATAGCTCCATAGATTCAATTGGCGACTAGAGCAGATTCAAGATCAGACTGCACATAGTCTTTGTCGGGATTTAGTACTTTACCCTTTCACCGTCATAGGCGAGTAAAAGCAGCTTTTGCAGACGGTATAGATCATGGATCAGACGGGTCAGAAGTTTTGCCTTAGATCTGTACCGTCGCCTGTTTAGCCAAGGTTATAAGATAAAATCTGTCTGAATTTCAGTGGGTCATATTTATAGCCGTCGAAAGAGGTCGTGTTTAAATATTTGGCGCCGAAAGAGTTAAAACACAATTTTCTCAATCTTAGTAGACAACGAAATTTCTACCTGTCCGAATAGAAAATGGTTTACATACGACAACTGAAATGTAGCAAAGATGATGAAAGTTGTCTTTTAAAGGATAGAAAATATTAGGGAAAAGGAAACAATGCTGATCCTAGCATTTTCTTCTTTCCCCACATTGTTTTCAGAGACTCTTCTCTCAGGGTCATAAAACACGAAATTGTTTGGTAAAGAGTTAACACTATAGCCTCTTATGCATAAACTTTTTTTTTTAATAATAATTAAAAAAGAAAAAAAAAAAAAAAAAAGACGAAGTACCCTCTTATAACTGATGGAAAGGAAATATTAATGACTTTTTTTATACAGAAATTGTGCTGAATAGCCTCAAGCATCAAGTGTTTTTTCATAGCATTTGCCAAAGAGACATCGCCTACAAATTAGAATTAAAACTGAAATTAGCATCTGTGCGAACTTTTCAAACTTTTTATTGATATTCTATAAATACACAAAGACCGCTATAGATAACTACGAATATAAAGTGACTCAGATGTCACAATGCGTTTCACAGGGAAAAGACATTCACAAAATTTCAAAAATACTTGTAAAATAAAACGTTTCTTTTGTTTGTGATTTTGATTTCAGAATTCTTCATAATTTAAATCGGTCTAAGCCAAGCTAAGATTTTCAAATCATTGACACCTACTGAAATACATTTCATGCTTTATGATGATTATTTGTCAGTGTTAAAGTATTATGATTTCTCTTCAGAATCTGTTTCAAAAAGAATTAGGTAATCTCAATGTCAGCTTTAAATTCCCCCACAATGTTATTGTACAAAACCAAAAAAATCGATCAAAAAGCAGATTATTGATAATTCAAAGGCTGTGGGTTCCAAGCTCAGCCAAATTCTTTCCAAGAATCAATGGCTGTATTTAATACAAGATTCATTCCTATCACATTGTTTAATATTGTTTTGCCCCTGTTTCTGTTGAAAACATTCAGTGGTAGGGAAAGAATGTTATGTGAAGTACTGGTAAAGGAAAATTCGGGGGCATGATTATGAGTTTAATTGCCGACGCGGAAAAAAAATACTGAAGTAATCTTGAAAAGGTCGTAAAACACAGGAATAGTACTTGTATACCCTTTTAAATTCAAGTGGAAACAAAGTCTATGTCACAATACCAATTTTTCCACGCGATATCAAAACTTCGAGCTTTCGCTGATTTGAGGCACTAAAGCACCGCGAACTGTTGAAAATCTCTATGAAAGACAAGCGAACCTGGTTATCCACCTTGGTGTATGCTTTTTGAAAACATTTCGGGAAAAGAAGAAAATGCTGGAAACCAGCATTTTCTTCATGTTCCCACAATGTTTTCTACCCTTTCAAAGTCGATTTCAATCATTTGTTATACATCTTACTTGTCGTCTGGTCTGCAAATATGTTAAATTTTAAGATTCATTTTCGAGTCTAAAATTTTGCCTTTTGGCAAAGAGTTAAAAATATAATCATCCAGACAAGTATTAGACAAGACAGTGTATTAAGATGAATCAACAATGCAGCCAGTTCTAAAACAGAAATAATGATACGGACCTCTGGTGAATGACAGTTTGACAAACTTTACTAGAAGTGATTTCCTGGCATCTTGCACGCAACGTCAGTTGTTCTGTCAGAATCCATTGAGAATACCGGGGACCAAATCGAGGTGAAATAAACAGTTATAGTATTTCTATGGCCGTATCACATGATATCACCACGTCTCATGATGGCTTCAAGACAATGTATTTCAACTACTAACTAGATGGAAGCATTTAAAGGGGCTTTTATGATTTTTACAAACTGAAGTGAGATAAACAGTTTCAATATTTCAATGGCCGTATCACATGGTATCACCACGTCTCAAGATGACTTCAAGACAAACGTCTTCCAACTATTTAAGTACTAGCAGCATTCAAAGTGGGTTTTCAGATTTTTATGATCTAATCAAACTTCAAAAAATGAATTATACCATAAATTAATTACGGCGATAGGTTGTAAACCATCAGTATGGACAAAAAGACAAAGGTAAGTGAAAAAAAATTTTTTTTCTGTGGTAAATGGGCTGCGAAGCCTCTTAAGGTATTTTTTGGCGTAGGTGATTGTGCTGGGTTTTGACGTACTTTTCGGTACTGATGAAAAAAATGATAAAAGAGAAATTTGTGGCATGTCAAAATTGTACAAATGCTTATCTTAAGGGTCCCTGCCTATTTGCGATCAAATTCACGCCATCTAACTTTATAAGTTTTTTTTTTCCTTTTTTTCCAGATTTTGCGCCAGAATTTCGCAAAAATTTGTGGTCACGTGATCGATAACTCGTGTCGATTACGTGGGATTGTACTCAAATAACTACGATGCCGGCTCAACCGTTATTTGACCGCCAAATTGGCACCTTTTTTATTGCATGTAACCGCCATTTTTTAAAAGTAGTAGACCTCTAACGCTTCTAGCGCAACACGGAATAAAAATTCTTGTTAGGTGATAAATAAGGATTTACACTGATATAATACTTTTGCATATTTTTAACCGACCAGAAATTCCTTTGATGTCTATCTTGAAATTATTTGTTGATAATTTTGTTAGTATCCTGAAAAGGGAGGTAATTATTATTATCTCCCTTTGTAATGAGAATATAGTGGTTTTAGATTATAAATGACAATTCTAAGAAGGTAAAAAAGAAAAAAGTGGCTCGGTTAAAGTAGTACAATAAATAGAGTTTATTTCATCAGCTTGTGGTTAATATGGGGAAATATTTGCCGAAAAAGGGAAAGGTATGCGAAAATAACGAGTTATTTTCGCGGACCTTTCCCTTTTGAGGCAAATATTTCCCCATATTAACCACAAGCTGATGAAATAAATTATATATTATATTTCCTCTGATTATTTTGTCAACGAATGCCACTTTTAAAACTTAAAAACTTAAAAAACTTAAAAAAGTAGTTCCAGATTTTCGGCAGGAGGAAAATATTCACTGTGACGGGGAAATAATTCCCCCCAGCTTAAATTATGACATTTCTTTACCCATAACATTTCTAAAAATAGACACATGAAATATAATATTACTCATTTTTAATCATAGCAAATTTTGTAGGATAATATTATAGCTGTTTACCATTAGGGGTCTACTACCTTAAGGTTTGCAGAGAAAACTATATTTATTAGAAGTACGAGTATTTATCAGTGTTTAACAAGAAAAAAATTTAGTTCGCAGCAAAAGAAAAAACAAAATAGATCCCTGCAAGACTGGTCCAAATTGTGAAACCAGCGTGCAGACGACAAATTAAACGTGGTTTAATTGTGACAGCATATGCAGACAACAAATGAGACTTGTTTCGAATTACAGGATTTGTGTTTGAAAGGTTAGAAAACATTATATGAAAAAGCCTTATCTACTTTTAGAAAGAGAAATGAAAGCAAGGTAGGTCAGACGTAGATTAACTCTTTGTTGTTAGAATAATTCGTCTCGTTTCGAAGTTTAACCCTTTCTCACACAAACCCGAGTCTTAACGTCGCTGAGGAAGGAAGAAGTCTTTGGAAAACACTGTGGAAAAAGGAGAAAATGCTGGTATCCAGCATTTTCTCCTTTTTCCACAATGTTTTTTACCCTTCCAAAACAAACTTAAGTTTTTAAGTCACATTTATTTTGTTTTAAAATGCTTTCAATTCGGACCTGCTGTTTTGTAAAGAGTTAATATCTCTAAATAAACGATCAAACAGACCAAGATTAGGCTGCGCAGAACGTATAGTTTGATCTTTATCAACAACCTTCTATGCTATCTGATCTTGATCTACATAGCTTACAGTTTATATTAAAATCACGCATGTAAGAGAGCGATATATAGCTTTTTTTAATGCGCTTAAGAAAAAAATACAGACCCTTTTAACTATAAAAAAAAATGTCGAAATATTGGCTTCTCCAGGTTATTTTGACAAGAATGGAGACAAAGCAGCCCAAAGTGTAGATTCAAAAACTTACACTGCACGTTTCATGCAGTCTAGTTTGATCTACACTTTTCGCAAAAAGCATCTTAAACCGGCTCCAAACCGTTCAGGGTTCCAATACTTGGCCCATTCATGTCGGTGACACGTGAGAAATGCTAGTCCCATGTGATTTACTGGGTGCAGCAGATGGTGAACAAACCTACATTTATCTACTTCTTTATCAGAGGATATTTTCATTTTTAGTTTTAGACCCAGATTCCTTATCGAAAGCATTTTGCAGACGAGAAATTAAATGTGGCTCCAATAGTGCACAGGTCGTCAAAAGGTTAAAGTCATTGTGAAATATATTGAAAATTCTGGTTACCTTTATTTATAGATTTCCTTTTTTCCTAAGAAACTGACAGAAAGGAAAAGTTGTTAATCTGGTCAAGGTTTTATTTTACCAGCAATATCTTACATACGCCTACGTATTTCTACTGGAAAAAGAAAGCACTTGTATATGCCAAAAATGAATGAACTTGTTCTCTTGAAAAAAAGGTTTGTGGGGAGGACTACAAGGTGAGGCGACAGCTCTATTTTGCTTTTCGGCGTAGATGTATGAATTGACTATTGACCTAGTTATTGGTATCGTAAGTCGCAAAGTAATGAATGGTAAACTGCGATTGGTTTAAAATGTGTAAACTTTTGATAAACATTATTCAACATTTGTACGTGGCAACTTTTCATTGACACTAAGTATGATTAAACAAAAAAAAAGAAAAGCTTTTGAAAACAACGTGGGAAAAGGAGAAAATGCTGTTAACCTTAATTTCCTTTTCCTACAAGTGTTTTCTCATCTGTAAAAATCAAATCCCGTCATTTGAAAGACATGTAGTTTTTCTTGTCAGGAAATTCTTTCAATATTGACGAGACTAACGTTTTGTTTACTGGTAAAGTATTTAATTTACCGTCAAGAATCGTTCATATATTGAAACGCAATAAATATAAGCCATGCGTTGTGAAAAAGGGGGATTAATGCATCTACAAACACTATCGACCCAGGTCAGCCTGCGCGGAGAGCGCAGGCTGACCTCGGTCGAAACTTTTTGCTATTGGTCAATTTTCTTCATATCAGAGGACCAGTCTACCTCATGATTCAGTCGTTTATTAAACAAAAAAGGTATTATGGATCCACAGTTATGCTGCGACACTGTGATGCATTAATACTTAAGCTGCTACACGTGACTCAAGGACCTTTTGCGGACAATGCAGATCAAGATCAGACTGCACAAAACGTGCAGTCTGGTCTTGGTCTACACAGTCCGATAAAATGATTTTTTTTCCAAAATAAATGACAATGAAAAAATATTAATATCTGGGTTTTTACTATCGGCTTGAAAAGTTTCATTTAAAGATACATCTTTACAGCCAGAGAGTAAACAAACGCTGTTAAAACTTGACAGTGTGTAGAATCCACTTAGCTGTGCAATACGTAGATAAAAAATCGATATAAGGTGTATGGGGTAAAGAAACTAAAGGGGTTTGTCTTCGATTTAAACCGGAAATTGAGGTTGTGATGTCTATGGACAGCCTCCATAGAATGAAATGCATTTTCTGCCCATTGTTACTCGTAATCTGTGCAACCTTGCAACTGTCAGGGGCAGCATTCGGCATGAAAACACAAGCATGATCATAGTTTCATAAAAGAAAGATGAAATTGATTAAAAAAACTACATGAAAACGAGTAAAGATTTATCTTTAACTTTTTAACAGGTTAAAGGTCAAACCGCCTTCTCCTATAGCGCTGCTTATATGTATACTGGTCACATGACCATTTATGACTGAAAATTCTCGAGTCTCTTTGTTTAATGAAAACTAAGTTCCACTATTAAATGACTTATTACATTTGTGCACGCGACGAACCTTTTGTTCTGCAGTACGTTTCCTCCCGAGGTTGAATATTTGTCATGAAAGATAAATATGGTCAAATGATAGTTCATTAATTGACGAATTCAATTTGCCGGGAAATTTAGTCAAATATTAATGGAGATTTCAAAATTGCCTCGCAGCATTCAAGTAGTTGATAATTTACCTTTCCGTCTGACCCTTTCTTTTTGTCTAGAAGTTAAAGTTAACAATTTTACGAGCACCATGCAAAATGGTGTTTTGACGATCCTGAAGAATAAAACTTTGGAAAACACAGTGAGAAAATGAGAAAAAACTGGTAACAAGTGTAAAATAAAAAGCTGTATTGAAATGACACATTTCTCTTTCTCACGAATTAAGTACGCATTTACTTCAGTGTTTTTTTTACCATGGTTATGTGGAAAAGCCGCCAGTAGCCTGGTAAAGAACATTGTTCTTTACCAGGCTACTGGCGGCTTTTCCACATAACCATGGACCGACCGCACAATAACAGATTGTCATCTTCACAATATTATCCATACTCTCGAATGGTATGATCTAAATTGAAATGCATTTTAAGTCTTGCATTGTCTTTTGGCTGCTATTGGGCCTTTAATCTACACTGTCCACAAAAGTGCATTGAGTCACACATAGCAGCCTAAGGACAGACAAACATCGTGGATGACTATCGTCACGTAGCGTGCATTGGAAGATTTTAGAGAAACAGAAAAAAAAAATGATGAAATAACATTCTCCTCATCCGAATTTCCGTTGTGAAAATTAAATTGAAATACTAAATTGACAGCAAATTGCCAAACTTTTGAATGGATTAATGATTTTTTTCCTCAGAGTACTTAACTTACGTAATTGTTTTGTATCGGATGAAGGATTTGAAACAAAAAAAAAAAAATCAAGAAACAAGTTGACAGCAGTTGTATAAAACACGTCCATGTCAAATCAAAATGGGAAATTTCAATTTGCCTAGCAACAGTCAACTTCCGCAATCCCGCCTCGCCCTAATGACGTCGTTTAATCTTTTTTTTTTCAGAAGTTTGATGAAATCTTTCATTAACAATGAAGACTTAGGAAGCTTTTGCAGACTGCGTAGATAAAGATCAGACTGCACAGAACGTGTAGTCTGATCTTTGGTCTACACCGTCCGCTACGTGGTACTTATATGATGTCGCAAGAGCATAGGTTATACCAATCAGAAATTAGGTTTCTTTGAAATTTAGAAATACTTGAGAATTAGAATTATACAGTGCACGTTGGAATGTTTTTCAGGTAAACTGCATCTCTTAGAAATAAATAGATCTATGCCGCTGGAACGTGCATTAACCCCTAAGGAACAATCTCTTGCTTTGACGAATATGAGGAAAAAGGCATATTGAAACATCTGGATTGTAACGAGCATTTTCTCCTTTCTCACATGTATATTTGTCTTCTCCTAAAATTGCCTACGTATAACACGCAGTCATACAAGCTTGTTGATACACAGTCATTTACCCACGTGAAGCGTGTGATCAAGGTTTATTCGGTAAGTTGGTCATGTGACCAGCCGGAACTACATTTTTAAGTGCTGGTACATGTGCAATATTTTAAAATAAAAGTATCGATTAAGATATGATGCACATGTCGGAGAAAAGTACCGTCGACGAAAATTATTGTTGAATTTTGAATTATTGTATATTTAGATTCAACTCGTACCTTTTCCCACTTCCCCCATTTTTTGTATAAAATACTAAAAACAGAGAAATGTTCGTCTTTGTCGACGTTTTTTAGAGGGGGAAACGTCATGTTTCATGACATAGTCAGCATAATTCATGACGTCATTATTACAGCATAAGATACATGTACTCGTACATGAAGTATAAGGAAGCTTAAATACACAGTTCTACAGTTTTATTCAAAGTGAACAATATGTGAAAAATATGTGCTCGCATTATTTCGAGGGATATATTCAATTCAGTCAAATATGGATTTTAAATGAGAAGATCTATCAGGATAAATAGAATAGATGGTTGGTCTCTTGGACCGGAAAAGTTTACCGGTCTCGGCTCAGGGATTTTTGTCCGAGTCGCCTTGGGCTCACCGAATGAAATTCCTACGCCTTACCCAATCAACTTTCCTAATCCAAAACACCAACCATTTATTCTCTATGTACTTTCCTTTTGTCATCATTTTAACTTATCGCCTGCAAATGCTTTCAAGTCGGAAGAGGCCAATTATACGTAACCAGGGTTTTATTTTGAGTATGTAGGGTTTATATGTCCTGTGTATATGTAAGATTGTGAGTACTTTTTAGTATGCTGATGTGTACAAGTCGTCTTTGCCCGTATTTTTCTTTTTTCCCGCTCTTTTAATTCCCACTCTTTTATTTGCCGCTCTTTACTAACATTGTTCACCGATCGGCACTCTCGCTCTGGTTTTCAGTAGAATCAGACGTATTTTTTTTTTCATCTCTTGAATAGATTTTCTACCGTTTCACTTCAGAATAAACTTGTACTGTTCTTTATTTTTGTATTTGTTTTGCCGTAGATATAGATTTACGATAAATATATTTTAGCACTGTATATACTTTGTACTTAGTTGCTAAGACCTTCTCTTGTATTTATCTTTGCAAGTCTTTGTATTCTTATAATCATTCTTCTTCTTGATGTTCTAGAAAACCGGTTCTACTCATATAATTATATACCCCGGTCGACATAATTTTATATGTATTTCTTCGTATGGTAAACATTGGAAGAAACTGAGCCTTTGATTTATTTGGCGCACTGACTCCCCGGAAATAAACGCATGCCTGTGGGTACGTGTTGTAAATCTCGAACCCTCAATCAATACATTGTTTTTGCAATGATAGTAAGCACGGAATTTGACTGTCTCTGCGGGACATCTTATAGTTCCGCAAGCTGTTGATCATTTACAGAAAATTTATTGGCAATAAGGGCGCATTAACACAAAATAGATCCCCCAGAGGGTACTATTTTATTGACCCTTTCACCGTTATCAGTGCCTTGGGCGAAAGACAAGGGACTTTTGCGGACGGCATAGATCCAAGATCAGACTGCACAGAACGTGCAGTCTGATCTTGGATCTATACCGTCCGTTTGGTAGGTCAAGCCTATAAGATAAGTATCATTCTGAGATTTACTGGGTAGAATATTCAACCGTCGAGAGAGGTCAAAACTGTATAGTTGAACTCAAAGAGTTATCCCATCCCAATTTTCAGGAGCTTACCCTTAACTGGCTAAATAAGTGAAATGAAACATTAAAGCCGATAGCAATAATCCAAACTTTGCTATTTCAAAGGTATTTTTCTGGTGAAAATATCTCATTATCGGACAGTGCATATCCAAGATCAGACTGCACGTTCTGTGCAGTCTGATCTTGATCTACAGTGTCCGCTACAGGTCCTTCAGCCACGCTCAGCAGCCTTAAGGTTAAGCCCAGAGTAGTTGTCGCCTCTAGCACACGATGGAGGAAGAGAGAATAGTTAAAAACGTGGACAATTATGGGACACCATGGCTAGCTGAAGAATTGCTTACTATTTTCAGAGGGCATATTCTGAATTTAGACCAGTCCCCAATAATTATTTCGTCGCCGAATAAGCGATTTTTTATCTCTTTTTCGATGGGTGAAACGCGATGCGACCGCAAATGGAAATACCGTTTTGCTAAAGTTTCCAATCAAGTGAAAGGCGCTGAAGGCTCACGGATGAAGGAGTCTTTGTTATTAAAGTGGGGGGGAGGGGTTAAAGACTTATTTTTGACCTACAAAAAAGAACGATGAAGATAAGAATTAGAATAAAATAGGAATCATTCAAATAACTGGGGAATGAGAGGGAATAGCCTTTGGCTCCACCGCCAAAAGTATTTAGGGCTTGGCTCCAAACGGACCCCAATCATGTTGGCTGGGGGGAGGGGGGGGGGGAGTCAATATACTTATTTGATTTACTTTTACCTACGAAAAAGAACATTTTTACTTTAGACCTAGAAAAGAATAGAAACCATTCAAATGATAGGGCTAATGGAATAACTTTTGGCTACCTCGCCAAACGTATTGAAGGTTTGGCTCCGAACGGACCCCAAAGACCTTGTTTAGAGTTATATTACTATTTAGTTTTATTGTCTGCTGAGGAAAGCACGAACGAAGATTTATAAGCAATGGCT
This sequence comes from Hippopus hippopus, assembly GCA_946811185.2. Taxonomy (NCBI): domain Eukaryota; kingdom Metazoa; phylum Mollusca; class Bivalvia; order Cardiida; family Cardiidae; genus Hippopus; species Hippopus hippopus. The sequence continues at coordinate 2,005,491 of OX328106.1, read as the reverse complement.
TTAATCTATTTCAAACAGACCAGCCCGAATAGCTGAAGTGGTAGAGCGTTCGCCTTGTAAGCGTCAAGTCCAGGGCCACTTGAGGTTATTTGTTTGAGCCTCACGGCTGGCCATATAAGGTTACGAATAGTTTTTCGGATGAGACGTTAAACCTAGGTCCCGTGTGACGGTGCTGTACATCAAGCACTTCATAGAACCAGGTGTAACTTAGCATGGGTATCGTCCTGAATCTTTCACTTTCCAACGTTACATAACTGACAGCTTTCTTGGGGCGTCGCCCATATGAGCAACGATGGCGACGATAAATAAATGGAATATCAATCTATCAAATACAGAAATAGAAAAAGGCAAGATATTACTCAATGGGATGTTGGGGGTTATATTTAGAAGTTAGGCCGTATCAAATTGGTATTCATCACTTTAAACATACATTCTCTTTGAGACAGAAATATTAATGTTACAGCACGCAATTCCTTCAACACTCGCCCACCTACTGCGAAGAGTACATACAAGTTCTGAATCCCTTTTGCTGTTTCTAAGGTCAGTGCGTTCAGGTTCTAGTTTTACACTTTCCATAAGCAATTAGGCTGTTCCGACCCCCATTATTTAACCCTTGTAAGTGGAATGACGATTTCACGCCGGAGGTTAAAAACCCGAATTTTGCTATTTCAATGGCATTTTTTTTTTTTGGGGGGGGGGGGGGGGAGGAAGATACCTCCCTATTAGACAGTGTAGATCTATGATCAGACTGCACGTCCTGTGCAGTCTGATCTTGATCTACCCTGTCCGCAAAAGGTTCTAAAAGTCGCGCTTGGCAGCCTAAGGGTTAAAAATTGTGGTATCTTATTGTTTGAAAATAGCAGAAAAATCGTCTACTTATACATTATTTCCATTGGCTCTTGAGATATCATGGCTGCGTAATATCATTTGCAATCGATTACATGATAATATGAACCATGCTCTGGCAAAAGGGGATTCCATGCGTCCCCGAGATCCATTACAACACGCAAGTCATCACGTAGTTATGGATCCATAAATCCATAAATCCATTTTTATCAAAAAAAAAAAAAAAACCCCTGCTGTATCATAAGGTAGACCAGGTCCTTGGACATGCAGAAAATTGATCAATAGCAAAAAATCGGCCAAGGTCAGCCTGCGCACTACCTGGGTCGAAAGTCTTTGCAGGTGCATTAATCCCCGTTTTCACAGAGCGTATTTCATTTATTAGAAATCCTCAATTTGATAGCAATTCCTCGTGGGAAGAAAAATGTAACTATGACGTAGCTTAATTCTTTACCACTGCATAAAACTTGAGATTTATCCAAGTTGTAAACTTTTGTAGACAACGTACGAAATGTTTATTTCAAATAATGGAAATCGTCTTGGAGAGGGAAGGCAGGAATTGCGAGCACAAACAGATATTTTTGGTTACCAGCATTTTCTGTTTTACAATGGTCTCTTTTCGAACATGGTCGTAAATACATATGATGGCCTAGTCAAGAGTTGAAAAACACACCCACCATTAATCTGAAGATGACATTATAAAACGAAATTACGGAACGCCTTACGAAATAAACAATCAACAACTGAAGGTCTTCGGAGCCCCAGTGGGCAACCGGTATCGATAAATTTCAGCCATAAAAAATGAATACACTCACATCTCCCCAATACTAATCTTCCTCCGAAAGAAATTGATCTGCAGTCCCACGCTAAATGTCATGAGACATGACGCCAGTGTAAACATTTCATTGACCAATGCACCGAATGATCTTTAGTTAGCATGCCAAAATCAACTTATTTCCGGTCTATCTTCCCGGTATGGACTAAAGAATATCCCAAAATCAATTTCTATTCGAATCGTTGTCGTCCTAGAACTAATTGTTTTGAAATAAATCAAACTCGTTTAACTGAGTACAATGCTGTTATCCTTTACCACACAATGCCGAGTTTTAATGATCCTAAAAGATAGGACCATTGAAAACATTGTGGAAAAAGAAGAAAATGCTGGTAACCAGCATTTTCTTCTTTTCCCACAATGTTTTCTATCCTGTCAAAAACAGAAATCATCGTTTGAGCTACATTGAATTTTAAGTCTTGAAATCCTTTCAATTTGGTCCAGTCCAAAATTTTATAGATCGTTTTAGAGTTAGGAGGAAATGTTGGACCTGTACCCATTGTCTATAGCCCAACCCTCGCAAATAACACTCCTGCCTACACTGAATGATTCCTTACTCTCAGGCAGCATAGCGCGATTCAATACGCCAAAAATTATTAATCAAATGCTTTCAATTTTAGACTGGTCTAAATTGACAACGTTTGCAAACGACAAAATTAAAAACCGCTCATGATGTATGGTATAATTTGTCTTTGATTTGATCTTTGATTTGATAAAAAAGAAATGTGGGGAATCGAGGAAATGCCGATTACCAGCATTTTCTCCTTTTCCCACAATATTTTCAAGAGCCTTTTTTTCTAGGGTAGTTAAAAATCGGGGTTGTGTGGTACAGGATTTACTTGTGGGCAACGTAGATCAAGATCAGACTACGAAGAACTGATCTTGGATCTACAGTTTACGGCACATATTTTGAACCAAGATGAATTGGTGAGGTTTGTACTGGACTTGAACGCTATTTTAACAGCTTAGGTCATAAGCACCCATGTGTTTCTTGGCTTTCTCACATCAGTACCGACATAACTTTCTTTCCAAAGCCAATGACTACTTTTCTCAAATACATCAGAGGTTAGAGGCGAAAAATAACCGGAAAGAAAGTTCGTCGCAACCGGGTATCGAACCCGCAACCTCCAGGTCACGAGTCAGATACGCTAACCACTGAGCTTGCCGGCCGGGCTGAACCAAGATGAACCATCAGTACACATATAGTACATTTTCGAGCATATTGTGGAGGTAAATTTTTATGCGCCTATTCATGCTGGCCTTTACCTTCTACCATCCAATCCCGAATTTTAACGACATTGAGGGAGAAGTGGGTTTTTTTTTTAAATACCACGGAAAAAACTTTTTACCATAATATTTTCTATCCTCTTAAGGATTACGACCCGTAACTTATCGGTAATCATCGTGTAACATTGACGTTTTCGTAAAGGCTATTCGGCCAATCTCGGCAGCTTCCGTCTTTATATATGAGTGTTAGGGGCCGTAGACCTTAAAAACAATTTCTACCATTTGAGCCATATCTAATTAGATCTAGTCGTCTGCAAACGCTTTAAATTTATAAAAGTCCGGGGGGGGGTTTTTGTATCCAGTTGAGATTTTTTACTAGTTTTTCGCACAACATTCCGATTTTACAATCCACTGGCTGCTTTCCCACCTAAAAATCATCGAACCTGTGCAGCGATGACGGAGGAATGAATCGTGTCGCAATGACTGTCGTCGATCTTTGGAAAGAATACTTTTTTTTTTATCACCAGTCCCATAGAGTTATCCCTCCCTGAGTATTCTTGTGGATATATGGTAAGAAAATTTTCAAGTCTCGCGAGACAAAGCGATATTATCGGAACAGACACAGCGTTCTTTACGTAACCAAAATCTTTAGCTAACCCATAACGGGAAACGTAAATGAGAAATGAAATAATACACTTATTACTAAGTTATCACATTTAATAGACACTGCATCGTAATGAAATGTACCTCTGTAGTGCAGATGATCACGTTTGATTGTACTTTATATATAACGTCATTGATTTTTATTTACGCGTGGTCCCGGTAGCAGGCCTAAACGCGCCTTTAATTTGAAGAGTTCCACCAATGGAAGTGAGAAGTATTTGACCGAGCTGGAAATCAAAGCAGAGTACCCCTGCAGCCATCTTCTTGGCAAAGACAAAAAGTTTCAGACAAACAGACGGCTAATTTTGGAATTCATATTGATAAGTGTTTGGTGAATGCGACCTGAGAAGTTGTGATTCGCGAGGTATCAGTTACCATCATTAGTGTTGTATGATTATTGATTATAATTGGGGAGTGTTGCCTAATTAGAGGGTAAAATTGATCCCCCATGGTCTGACAAAACGTATTAACTTGTTGAATGGAAATCACGCTTCTTATCTTAAAGTATTTCATTACTAAATATATGAGTTATGTTTTGTGAAAAGATGGCTTAATGCATCTGCGAAATGTATCGGCCTAGGTCAGCCTGCGCAGTCCGCGCAAGCTGACCTAGGACGAAACGTTTCGCTATTGATCAGTTTTCTGTATGTGCAAGGACCAGTCTACCTCAAAATCAAGTTGGTTGTTAAAAAAGTGGCTATCATAGATCCATAACCATATGATGGCTTGCTTGGTATCATGCATCATTCATATCAATTCAAGCACTTTCAACGGTTGAATATACAATCCACTATAACTCAGAAAGACTGTTCATCTTATAGGCATGACTGGACAGCGTGCCCTTTGCAGTCTGACTGTGATCTATGCCTTCGGCAGAAACCCCTAATTCGCTTACGGCGCCGACTTGGCTATCGAGGAAGACCACTATGACACAATGCGATGGCAAAAAATCACACGCTAGCTTAGCCAATATCCTTTTACCAAAAATCCCAGTGTTTATGTGTCTCCAAAGGAAGAGGTTCTTGCAAAAAGTTAAAGCGGGGAAAGAGTTTAAAGAGAAATAAAACATTTACCATATAATCCAGATTTTAACTACCCTGAAACAGATGGCTTTTGAATACATTGTGGGAAAAGAGAAAATGCTGGTAACCAGCATTTTCTCCTTTTCCCACAAAGTTTTCTATCCTTTCAAGAACAAATTTCATCTGAAATCGTCTGAAAATGCTTTGAATTTGGACATTTTGTCGTTTGGTAAAGAGTTGAAGTAGCTTTTGATTGATTGTTTTTGTTTTTTGTTTTCTTTTTAAGGAAGTCGATATTTTGTAAGGAAAATTCATAAGGTTGTGGTTGTTTACCTTTAGATGGAGAAAAACAAACAAATAAATAATTGAATAAAATTTGTCTCAGCTGGGGTGCGAACTCACGACTTTCAAAACCATAGTCGGTGCCCATACTGCAAGGCTACGACACCAACTTATATTAACCTGTGTTAAAATTGTATCTATCCCTTGTTATGCAATAACGGCTATATCGTTAGTAACGGAATAAGAATTTTAAAGTACAAATACAAAAGAAAAAAAATCGGTAAATCCTCGTGTTTTTCTACATGTTTTCCTATCCACGTTTTAATTTCAAATTCATCTTTTTTAAGCAGTTTTTGTGAAGATTTTTTATAACGAACTTGCAAAACGAAATGTAGCTTAAAGTCCCTTTAAATGTAGTTGGCGCAGTAATGATTATTTCTGAACTAAAAACAAATTAGATGGATATCGAAATGGCATCGAAAGATTACGAAATTGAGTATGGGTATTTATTTCATGTTTTTCGGTAGTTTATCGCGAAATAATGGTGGATTATGGTTTGATATTTCATAGTTACGACCAGTGAAAAATACAGATTTCATCTTTTCTAACTCCTCAATTGAAGGCAGATACAGTAGTTCCAGCGCGTGCCATTCAATCAGAGGGAAATGTGACGTAATTTACCGAACACTTCTCGCGCTGTACGTAATAGTGTAGTACGTTGTTATGTGGAAGGGGTACGCCACGGGGAATTACCGAAAACAACTGTACTAAACCTTGACGAAAGTCCCAACAAAAAAGAGGTTAGAAGCACGAAATAAATAGAATTTTTGTGAATTATCGAAATTTATTTCATCTCGTGAACATCATCCGTAATATTTTCACGAGCTCCACTCGTGAAAATATTACCAATGATGTTTGCGAGATGAAAAAAATTGCGATCTTTCACCGATAAAAACAAATATTCTCTATTTCTTTGTACAGAGGAAATTTTTTATGAATCTGTCACAAACAGAAAGGGATCTAGTCTATAGACTCGATGTCGGGGTGCACCTTTAACTGACATTTGAGTCTGTTCTTATCTCGCTTTGATGCCATAAACATTCCATAGCATTTGACACACAAGAGACCTGTTCACAGACTGGTGTCCGCTCCCCTGAAATAATCTTGTTATATGGAGACTTGTGCTGACGTTTCTCCTTTCAGGGGGTCCTGCGTGGCTCAGTGGTAAAGTGTAGAGCCGTACCCTTAAGGCCCGGGTTCGAGCCTCTCTAGAAGCATCGGGTCTTTCTTAGGAGTGCCCTTGGGCATGACACTTAAGAGTCGTATAGCTTAGTACGGGCAAAACCGAGAACATACTCGAATATGTGAGCTGTTGCTGTGATAAGACTAAATGATGTTGAAGCGGACTAAAACAACAATCGATTGATCGATTGATCGTTCGATCGATCGATCGATCAACCAACCAACCAACCAACCAACCAACCAATCAATTAATCAATCAATCAATCAATCAATCAATCAATCAATCCTCCTTGCATACACCTCTCTACAACTTTTGTAAAAAAAAAAATCGCAGTGTGCATGTTGCAGAAGAAAATTAGAGTGATTCACATGACTAAGTTTTCTTAACTCTGAGGCTCATCATTATACATGTACTTGTAAATTTCGTTGAAATGAAGTGATAAGAATATTTGTACCATGCTCATTAAAAATGGTGCTTGTTGTACATGTATCTATAAAAAGTATCGACTAATATCAGCCTGCCCAGTCTGCACAGGCTGACATTGGTCGAAACCTTTTACCATCGGTCAATTTTCTTCATGTCAAATTTCCATTCTACCTCATGATGCAGTCAGTTATAAGACAAAATGGTTCTAGTTGATCAATGATTTTGTGACAACTTGTTTAGTATAATTCATAACGGACACGCATTAAACACCCTATATTATATTTCATGTGTCTATTTTTAGAAATGTTATGGGTAAAGAAATGTCGTAATTTAAGCTGAGGGGATTTTTTTCCCCGTCACAGTGAATATTTTCCTCCTGCAGAAAATCTGGAACTACTTTTTTAAGTTTTTTAAGTTTTTAAGTTTTAAAAGTGGCATTCGTTGACAAAATAATCAGAGGAAATATAATATATGATTTATTTCATCAGCTTGTGGTTAATATGGGGAAATATTTGCCTCAAAAGGGAAAGGTCCGCAAAAATAACTCGTGCCTTACGGCACTCGTTATTTTCGCATACCTTTCCCTTTTTCGGCAAATATTTCCCCATATTAACCACAAGCTGATGAAAAAACTCTATTTACCAAATGACAAAAGTTTAGACTCATCCAAACTGAAAGCATTTGCAGACGACAAAATAAATGTGAATCAAAAATTGGAATTTGTTTTGGGAAGGCTAGAAAACATTGTGGGAAAAGGAGAAAATGCTGGTTACCAGCATTTTCTCCTTTTCCCACAATGTTTTCAAAAGGCATCTTTCTCAGGGTCGTTAAAAGTTAAACAACCTTTTACAAGAGAACGGTTCATTTATAGTTTAATTGATAGATTGTATGGTGTTTAACGCCGTTTTCAACATTATTTCGGTTATATCGCGGCGGCCGGTGCACCTGTCCATGCTTTCCTGGAGTTTCTTTTACCAGTACTCCGCACAATATTCTTTCCAAGCCACTGGCTGCTTTCCCACATAACCATCGCCGAAACAATGATCAGCGGTGAGAGAGGAATGACTATCATCAATCCTCGGAAAGAAATTGGCCGAGCCGGGGATCGAACCCACGACCCCCTGTTCTCAAGTCTTATAGTTTAATAGCTTGTCATGATCGGTAGTAAAAATCTAATACAAAGTCTGATTGGCTAACCCAGTCACGTGAACTTAATACCTAATTATAGACACGAAAAAATGAGTGAACGTATTCTCGGTATGTAATATTTTAACCGTAATCCTGTCGTTCGCTATTACAGATGTATTTTGTGAAAAGTATAGAGCAAGATCAGCCTATGCACATACGTTTAGTCTGATCTTGCTCTACAGTGTGTACAGCTTTATTGGTAGCTTTCGTAGTATAAGGCAGATAAATACTAATAAGGTTTGGGAAATCTATTTTTGTAACAGTTAACTATTCGAATTCGGCATTTACAAAACATGATATCCTCTTCTTGAGAAATATCAATTCTAATTATTATTATCCACACAAGCTTTCGACGGTACAACCGCCTTCCTCAAGTGTAATCCTGTGATACAATTGATTGTATCACAGGATTACACTTGAGGAAGGCGGTTGTACCATCCAAAGCTTGTGTGAATTCGGCACGGTAAAGGTTGACCCTTTATCACATAATCCCGAGAAATATATCGCCCCTTTAGAAAAAGCCTTTTTAAAAATCTTGTGAGAAAAGGAAAAATACTGGTAACCAGCATTTTCTCCTTTATCCAAATGTTTTCTAACCTATTACAAATTCCATCAGTTGAGCCACATTTAAATATTTGTCTGCAAATGCTATGTACCTCTCATTTAAGGAATTCAGATGAAAAAAGAAAAAAGAATGAAACGAATTTTTTGAAAAAGAACAAAAAAAAAAAACCACACAAACAAACAAAAGGAAATCAACAACAGACATATGAACAAGACCTTGACAGAACTTAGAAATAACCGATTATGAGGAATTCCTGAAAAAGACTGAAATATTTTTCAAAAACCTACATTTTCCGGGATCTACAAAGGCGCATTCATTCGATAACGGGTAAATTGATATTTCAAAGCCAACATAACTGTTTCTATATAAGGCTCAGTCTGGTCTATAAAAACAAAAAAACGATAAATCGGCGAGTTCATGATCATCAGTCTCAACTTTTTTCTGCCCTTGAAAGAAAAAAAATAACCTTTTATGACCAACCATTATTTATTTACCTGTTTATCGGTGAAACAGCTTTGAAAAAAAGATGGAGAGTGCAATCGGAAGTACGTCACTTGATAAGTGAACTTCCGGTTTCATCACTTCCGGTTTCGTTGAACTATTTTTGTCAGCGTTAGGGAGTGCCAAAAGTGCAATAACCAATTGACGCTTTACTGGGCGAGAAAATTTGAGGTTTGTCCAAACTGAAAGCAGACGTCATTTAAATATTGCCTAAATAATAGAATGAGACTTTTCTAAGGTAGAAGGCATTGTTGGCAAAAAAAGAATATGCTAATGACTAGCTTTTTCTCCTTTTCCTACCATGTTTTCTATCGGATCATTCCACAGGATCGTTAATATCCAGTTTTGTTGTGTAAAGGGACAAACCTGTAGCAGTATTGATGGTCAAGCCTTGTTTACTTATTTGGCGGGAAAGTGTCGGTGGCAGTGTCTCTTAACTCTTAACCAAACAACATAATTTTAGACTTGACCAAATTGAAATAATTTGCAGGCAACAAATAAACTGTTGTTCAAAAATGAGATTTGTCTTTTAGAGGGAGAAAAACATTTTGAAAAAAGAAGAAAATGCTGGTTACCAGCATTTTCTCCTTTTTCTCAAAATGTTTGCCAAAATCCAGTTACCTTCAGTGTCGTAAATGAATTGGACAGTGTCGTAAAGGGTTAAGAGGTGACTGCAAAGGTCACTTATTCTAAATTTGATTTTGCCTGAATAAATCATTGCCACAAGAACCTATGCTTTTATGAATCCTAGGAAAAGAAGGCTTTAAGAGCATTGCGGGTAAAGGAGAAATGCTGCTAATTGCCATTTATTGTGTTTTTTTCATCGTTTTCTTCGCTTTTCGTGTCAAAAGCCATTATTTGAGTCATATTTCAAGTTATCGTCTGCAAGTTCTTTCAATTTAGAAAAATGAAAAATTTATGTTGTTTGGTAAAGAGTTAATCCTGTACCAAACGACAAAATTTTAGACTTTCCAGATTCAAAGCTTTTGCAGACGACAAAATAATTGTGACTCAAAAATAAAAAATCACCATTTGAATAGTTAAAAAAACATTGTTGGAAAAGGAGAAAATGCTGGTTACCAGCATTTTCTCCTTTTTCCAACAGTGTTTTCAAAAGGCCTTTTTTTCTGGGTCGTAAAAACTCGGGATAGTGTGGTGTCGAGATAAATGGCTGAATTATCTCAGCACATGTGGCGACTTTCTAATGAAAATATCGCGGACGGTGCGTGGGTAGCACTTTTAGTACGGACCATAAAGGGAGAACATCCATTATTGGAATTCACTCTTCGCCAAACGACAAAATTTTACAGGCTGGTCCAAATTGAAAGCATTTGCAGACGACAATTAAACGTGGCTTAAATGATGAAATTTGTTTATGGTAGGGTAGGAAAAATTGTGGGAAAAGGAGAAAATGCTGGTTACCAGCATTTTCTCCTTTTCCTACAATGTTTTCAAAGGGCTTCTTTGTCAGGGTCGTATAAAGTCGGGATTTTTTAGGTGTAGGGTTAAATAAAGGTCAATAATGCGTTTAGTATCAATGAATTATCACCAAACAATCCCATATTTTTTTGATATTCTATCGATTTTAACAGTATTGTTGGAAAAGGAAAAAATACTAGTAACCAGCATTTTTCTCCTTTTGCCACAATGTTTTCTACGACTTTTTCAGGGGCAAATCAGATTAGCTGAGAAAAATTCATATGGTAGTCTGCAACCACTTTCAATTCAAACTAGTTGTAATTTCTTTCGTCTGTTAATGAGTAGCATAAGGTACGAAGTGAAGTCAGTTTTTAAAAACGAATAATTTTTTATGGTAAACAGCATTTTCCGGCGTAGCTGGTTTGTGCTAGCTTTAGACCTACTTCTTGGTATTGATAAATTCGAACGAATAAAGAGAAGTCTGTGATTGGTCAAAAATGTTGACATCTTTATTCTCAGGGCCCTTGTAGTTCCATTTGCGGTAAAATTGACTCCGTCTATCTTTTTTGTAAGATATTAGTTAAATTTTCTTTTCTTTTTTTTTCTGAAAGAGCTACCTTTTATGCATCTCCGTGATGCATTATACGATGCAAGTCATCACATGATTGTTGATCTATCAAATCTGTTTGGTCTAACAACAGGTCAGGTCATGAGGCATAATTGCAGGATATCGACTGATAGCAAAGGTTCGGACGTGGCTCGACACTTTTTGCAGATGCATCAATCCTCCTTTTCACAGAGCATAGGTCAAGTCAATCTTTAATAGACTACACAGAGGATACGTTTTTTTTTTTTTTCGATGAAAGTTCGAAAATTTATTTCATCGAATGAACATCATCGGTAAAATACTACCGATGATGTTCGCGAGATGAAATAAATCGATCTTTCACCGAAAAAAAAAACTTTCTATCTATTTCATGCTTCTAATCCCTTTTTTAGGGGGGCTTACATAAAAATCCAGTATAATCATTTTCGGTAATTCCCCGTGGCGTACCCCTTCGGCATAACAACCCATTACAATATTACGTAAAGCGCGAGAAATGTAAGGTAAATTACGTCATATTTCCATCTGGTTGAATGGCACGCGCTGTTTACCTGGGTAACTAGTACGCGGGAACTACTGTTTCCGTCTTCAATTGAAGAGTTAGAATATAAAAATCGGTATTTTCGCTGGTCGTAACCATGAAATATCGAACAACATTCCACCGTTATTTCTCGGTAAACTACCGAAAAGGATAAAATAAATTAAAATATCAAGCGAGTCTGCAGCTGACAGATAAGGAATATTGTAAGCCAAATAGATTATTACAACATTAAAGTATCGAGACGTTTTGACGATTGTGTAAGATTATAATAGTATTAATGTGGAGGCGGATTTCGATTAACTTGTGCGTCGTCAAAGAATTTTTTTTTTGCGGTTATTAGAGTGCAAGTACAATTCAGTACAAAATAACAGAGCCATGCTCTGGCAAAAGGGGGCTTAATGCATCTCCGTGATCCATGATCACATAATTATGGATCCATAGAATCCATTTCGTCTAACAACCGACTGAATCATTGGGTAGACTGGTCTTTCGGACAAGCCGAAAATTGTCCATTCACAAAAAAGTTTCGACCCAGATCAGCCTGCACAGACTGTGCAGGCTGACCTGGGTCGACACTTTTTGCAGATGGATTAAGCCCCCTTTTTCACAGACCATGTCTCAAATAGTCTGTTTTTAAGTATCACTACTACTTAGATTAAAAAAAAAAACATCTTTTAACCAGCATTATCTTCCGCTAGATGGCATTCTACAAATACACATCTATCTAATTTGGGCATTCTGGGTACAGAACCGGGCTACTTTTCAAAACAACTGTTACTTTGAATTTCAATATGAAATAAACGTTTACTCAATAAAACGCTACCTGGTGCGATTCATTCATCTATGATCAGCTAGCATGTAACCTGTGCATCGGCCATTTATTAAAACAGCCCTTACATGCTTGAGTAACAGGCTAATAGCTTCGTTATAAGCCCTTCTTTTCCCAGGTATACGGGGATGGGTGATGCGTCATAGCAGACAGGTCGAATCTTCGAAGAATATGACATGCGCAGACAACGTTTAAACTGTATTCTCTCCTTTTTCCACCACGATTTCTACCTTTTTAAAGGCAAATTCGGTCATTTGAGCTGCATTCTTTTTTTTTTTTTGATCTGCAAATAATTGAGCCATGCTCCGTGAAAAGGGGTTCAATGCATCTGAGAAAAGTCTCGATCCAAGTTAGCCTGCACAGTCCGGACAGGCTGACATGGATCGATATACGAGTACTTTGCTATTTTTAGATTTTGCATGTCCAACGACCTTTCTACCTCATGAGTCAGTCGGTTATTGACGTATATAGATCTATAATTATGTGATGACTTACTTGGTATAATGCATCACTGAGATGCATGAAGCCTCTGTTTGCCAGGGCGGGGCTCATACATATATTCTTTGCTGTGGTAAGAGTACAATTCAATAGCAAATGAATAGATTTTTAAAACAATTTTATCACTACCACTTAGATAAAATCAGGTAACCAGCATTTTCTCTTTTTTCCCACAATGGTTTCTTCTCTTTCAAAGACATATCCCATCATTTGCGCCACATTTAACTTGTGATCTGGAAATATATGAGTTGTTGCTCTGAGAAAAAGGCGGTTTAATGCGTCTGCAAAAAAATATCGGCCCATTTCAGCATGCGCAGTCCGCACAAGCTGACACGGATTGGATACTATTTGCTAGTGGTCAATTTTCTGCATGTCCAAGGACTATTCTACCTCCTGAATCAGTCGGTTATTCAATAAAATGAATTATATGGAACGATAATTATGTGACGACTTGATTAGTACGATGTATCACGGAAATAAAAATAAGCCGTCTTTTCCCAGAGAATGACTCATTTCTAATTTGGACAAGTCTAAGGTTCCACTTTCTGGTAAAAGTTTGAACAAAAAAATCTTATTAAGCCTTAGGTTACAAAGTGCGACTCAAGGACCTTTTGCGGACAGTGTAGATCAAGATCAGACTGCACAGAACGTGCAGTCTGATCTTGGATCTACACTGTCCGATAAGGAGATATATTTCCGACCAAATTACCACTGTAATAGCAAAGTTTGGGTTTTTCGTTCTGCTATTGGCTTGAAAGTTTCATTTAACTTAGCAGGATTAAAGTCGAGGAAATAATGAACACTGACATGTCATATTGGCTATTCCAAAGTGTATTGTTTTAACGTATTCTACAGTTCTAGTAAAGTATTCAACATAACATGGTTAGTTAAAATACAAAATGATCCACCATTTACAATTTCACAAATTGATTTCGTTTCGTCAAGGGACTTAGCGCTCGATTGCGGACTCACGTCTGTATCATAGGCCTGCCTATCTTACATAATTGTCTGGAAAATGAATAGCAAAACACATTCGGTGCGAATTCTGGTGTTGTTCCCAGGAAGCAGACCCGAAAAAGATTAGTATAAGTTGTAAGAACTTGTTTCGCAATCGATGTAAATTAAATACTTTTTAACTAATATTATCTTGGTCCTAACAGTGACAACTTGCATTCTCACAATCGACAAAGAACAAGAAAATTGAGTCTCGCTCCGTCTGATATCATGCAATATAATATTGTGAGAATCAAGCGCTCCCCAGATAGCTATGGCAGCCTTTAAAACCTTTTAGAGTGCCGGATAATTGAAATAGGGAATTATATTCTGCCAGTAGAGTAGAACCAGATATTCTGATTTCTAGGATTTCCTTTTTTTTATCATGGTATTTTTCACAATTTTGGATTATTTTTTTTTTTTTGTTCATTCAGAGTAATTGTTCTGTATCTACAGTCTGGTTTTTACAATTCTGCCTCCAAAGGCAACTAATTTTACCTTGGCATCATTTATGTACTTACATAAGTAAGAGGAACCCAAACAAGGCAGTGTTTAGATGTCTGTAACTTCTTGAAGGCCCAATAACAGCCAAAAGTAAGCGATGTGACTGTTAAAATGCATTTAAATTTGAACTACGTGTATATCATTTTAAAGTATGAAAATTACTGTGAAGAAGACAAGCTGTTAATGTACGGTCGGTCCAAGTTTAAGACGCTGGCAGAGATAAACAATATTATGGCATGCGGGTACCAACGTTTGGCTGCAGTTGCTTGATTGTCAGTGAAAATTGTAAGTCGAAAAAGGTGCATAACTGTGTCAAAATACTTCGATGGTTACCTGCCTTTGTTCTATGTATTCTTCTCATGTCAAAGTACGAAGTCAATTAAATAATAACAGAGATATTGTAAAATGTCAAAGCTTTTGCATGTCGATGCCGTAGACGCAGACAGCAACAGGGCTGTGACAGTAACTTGACTTTGTCTTCAAAACAGCTGAGCTAAAAATGAATTTTTTACGTTTTACCAACGTTTTGTTTTTCCTAAAACTTGGACTAACCGTACAATAATAGGTTTTTATCTTCACATGAGTTTCCATACTGTTCTGTGGTATGGATTAAATCTACATGTATTTCAACATTATTAGTTGTACGGTCAGGTGGCAGGGGACTTGGAAACTTGTTCACGTCTGTGGTGAATCATGTCGTCCCGAGCCGAAGGCAAAGTTTTACCATTCCAACGTGTGTTAAGCGAAATTTACCTGGATTTTTGGTTTCAAAAATTGAGTACGCTGACGAAGTTGAATTTCCCTTCTGAGTGCCCCAATTCAATGAAAACTGACGTCACTGGGAACTGACGTCACTGAAACCTTGGAAAAACGTGCAGTTTGGTGCATAATCTTGATGTTAATCTTGATATACGCCGCGATTTTGGATGTTGTGTTGAAAGTGTAGTCATGTATACTGGGCTCCCGAAAGGGAAACTGCTTTTACGTTGGTTCTGCCAGTGTACATGATATATATGTTCGGGGCATTATTATCCAATCAGATCACAAGAAATTTCTTTGCAGTATAATAATAGTATTGTTTTAGCTGCTACTTTGCTCTTAATAAATGCGTCTATTTACCATTCCTGAGACGTACATCAAAGTCAAAATAGTACACAGGAACAATAAACAGTAAATCTGAAACTCAATTGTAGACCTGTATTTCAGTGTGATCTCGCAGAGACTGGTTTGAGGGATACAGGGTTTCAAACCACCCTTACTGTTGAGCGAGGTTGTACAAAGATGTATTTAAACATATTTATTTTACATCGATTGAGAAACAAGTTCTTACAACTTACACTTATCTCTCTCGATTCTGCTTCGTGGGAACCACACCAGCACTCTCGCCGAATGTGTGGGCCAATGAACAATCCCAAAGTTGACACCCACTCCCAGGTATCAAACTCGGAACCTTATGGTAAGAGGCCAACGCTCTACCTCAACACCATGGACACCACAAAGATTCGATTTTGCTGCATGTCTCTCTGTCAATGGTAAGCAACTTTCTATGTGGTTAGCGAAAGCACTGGTGTCCAGGCTGTTGCGTGATACATTTGGTGTTACAGATAGGACAATGATAGCTGCCGGACTGGAGTTGACTTACCCTGTGATCTTTCACGCATGCGCAGCGCTCTGGTAAGAAGGGGGTTTAATGCATCTCCGTGATGCATCATACAAAACAAGTCATCACATAAATTTGTGATAGGCTCTGTGAAAAGGGGGCCTAATGCATTTGCGAAAAGTATCGACTCAGGTCAGCCTGCGCATTCCGCGCATTCCGCGCAGGCTGACATGGGCCAAAACTTTTCGCTATTGGTCAGTTTTCTGTATGTCGAAGGACCAGTCTACCTCAAGATTATCTCGGTTATTAAAAATAGTGGTTCTTATAGATCCATAACTATGTGATGGCTTGATTTGTATTATGCATCACGGAGATGCATTGAGCCCCCTTTTGCCAGAGCATGGTTCATTTAATTATGGATCCATAAAATCTCTTTGTTTAACAACTGACAGAATCGAGAGGTAGAACGGTCCTTTGGCACGTAGAAAATTGACCAAAAGCAAAAAGATTTCGACTCGGGTCAGCCTGCGCGGACTGCGCAGGCTGACTCGTGTCGATACTTTTTGCAGATGCATTAAGACCCCTTTTCACAGAGCATGGCTCAATATAATTGTATAAAGGTCTCGGGGTCGAGGCTCCTCGAAGGGAAAAGTTATGTCAAAAGGGGCAGTTATAAGCTTTCTAACTATCCTCACTTAAGGGTTAGTATTCAACAACCATCCTTTAGAACATTCTTTGTCATATTCTCCGAAGATTTTCTAAATGTGAAAGTAACACAACTTCTGATTGGCTAAACCATTTGGTTTAGCCAATCAGAAGTTGTGTTACTCTCACATTTAGAAAATTCTTGAGAATAAGACTAAGAATGTTTTTAAGAATGGTTGTTGAATATTGAACCTGAGCTAGCTTTCACAGCGATTTGGTTTGGTACATATCTATCCATGATGGTTGAGTAACATGCATCATGGAAGAATGCATTATCTCCCGCTAGATGGCATTCTACAAATACACATCTATCTAATTTGGGCATTCTGACTACAGAACCGGACTGCTTTTCAAAACAACAACCGTTACTTTGAATTTCAAAATGAGATAAACGTTTACTCAATAAAACGCTACCTGGTGCGATTCATTCAGCTATGATAAGCTAGCATGTAACCTATGCACCGGCCATTTATTGAAACAGCCCCAACATGCTTGAGTAATAGACTAATAGCTTCGAAGAATATGACATGCTCAGACAACGTGGAAGGATGACTAAGCCACTGACAGGTACAGGACGTAGAGAAAAAAATAGTACTCGCAATCTGTAATTTCTCGTGAAAGTTGTACATACATTCCAGTTTTGCTGTGAAAAAGCTGGCTTTAGGCACTCTATTTTCTTTTTCATTTTTTCATTGTGATGGTCTTTCTCGAGACAAACCTTAGCTGGAAATGTCACGAGAGATTCACATCGCTTAAAGTATCGTGTGACAAGAATAAGTAAATAGTTGTAGTAAACAGTAAACAGCTTTGCATCTCCAAGATAGACAGACTGGCATTGGCCATTTACCCTTACTTTGCTAAATAATTGAAATGAAATTTTCAAGCCGATAGTTAAAACCCAAGTTTTGCTATTTCAAAGGTATTTTTGGGGGAAACAAGATGTCTTGATCGGACAGTGTAGATCCAAGATCAGACTGCACGTTCTGTGCAGTCTGATCTTGATCTACGCTGTCCATAAAAGGTTCTTGAGTCGCCCTTGGCAACCTGAGGATTAACTATACTCGCCTTTTTACTCACTTCTCTCTGTTAACTATTTCATGGTTGTAGGCGGTATCAACAGATTTCTAGACGCTCTACATGAAGATATGCCTATAAATCATAAGCAATGTACTATAAAACAAATCTGCTTTTTGATTCTAAACTATTTAAAAAAATATGTTTATTACCGTTATTATCATTATTAATAATCAGTTATTTAGTATCGAAAAGGGACTAAACGAACTCATTTGGGTCCAAAAATATTTAAATTCTCAGGTTGATTGATTGTATGGTATTTTTTCAACATTATTTCAGTTATATCGCGGCGGCCAGTGCACCCTACCATGCCTTCCTGAAGTTTCTTTTACCAGTATTCCGCACAATTTTCTGTCCTGACTGCTTTTCCACACAACCATCATCGAGACAATGGTCAGCGATGGGAGAGAGATGAATCCTATCACAATGACTACCATCAATTCTCGGAAAGAGATTGGCCCAGCCGGGGATCGAACCCACGACCCCCTGTTCTCAAGTCCTGCACGCTACCGACTGAGCCACCGGGGCTCAGCAATTTTCAGGTTGACACAAGGAACAGATAACGAGCTAAGCTTTGCCATACCAATGCCCACTTCTTTTCGCCTAAGGCCAATCTTTAGCTGCATGCTTTTCATTTTGACGTATGGACCCTGGGCAAAAATGAATTTAAAAATAATTGCTGAGCAGGAATTAGTAACTGTTGTTCGTAAAGTATACGCAGTTTCTACTCTAGCACAGTTTCTTTAACGTTGTACGTGAATTTAAAAGCACCCAGTTAAGAGCTCTACCATGGTATTATTAGTTGTACGGTTAGGTGGCAGGGGACGTGGAAATTTGTTCACGGCTGTGGTGAATCATGTCGTCCCGAGCCGAAGGCGAGGTGGCGACATGATTCACCACAGCCGTGAACAAGTTTCCACGTCCCCTGCCACCTGACCGTACAACGAATTTATTATACTGCAAAGTTTTACCATTTCAACGTGTATTAAGCGAAATTTACCTGTCTTTTGGTTTCAAAAATTGAGTACGCCGACGAAGTAGAATCCCCATTCTGAGTGCCCCAATTCAATGAAAACTGACGTCACTGGGAACTGACGTCACTGAAACCTTGGTAAAACGTGCTAAAACGTGCAGTTTGGCGCATAATCTTGATGTTAATGTTGATCGAAGCCGCCAGTTTGGATGTTGCGTTGAAAGTGTAGTCATGTATACGGGGCTCCCGAAAGGGAGACTGCTTTTACGTTGGTTTTGCCAGTGTACATGATATATATGTTCGGGGCAATTATCCAATCTGATCACGAGAAATTTCTTTGCAGTATAATAATAATCTCTGTTACTACTTCTGCGCCAGAGCCAATAACAAGGCTTTCGCAGACAACATAGTGAGCTGGGCAGGCGGAAGTCGTGAAAGACTGCTTTCAACGTTAATTTTTGCAGTACACTTTTGCGAAACAAAAAAGACGAACGATTAATCCAAGTACGTGGAGGCTCGGTCCTCAGTTATGCAAGCGCTTCGTTTTGCTACATTCCTGGCAAAAACCCTTTCCACATGGAAAATGTTCAGTATACTTGTTTAAGCCACTAAAGGTTTAAACGTGAATTTTGCCATTTTAAACTTATGTTTTTGTGAAAAAGTATCTTCTTTTCAGACAGTGTAAATCCAAGATCAGACTGCACTTTCTGTGCAGTCTGAACTTGATCTACACTGTCCGCAAAAGGTCCTTGACTCGTGCTTAGCAGCCTAAGGGCAAACGAAGACCACAAATTCATTTCACCCAATGACATGGTGTGCTGTCATTTAAGCACTAAACTGGACGCAAACAAGATAAGAATAGCAATAAACGCGACGTTGCCAATTTGGTATCAATGAAAAAAACTTGTAATTAGGACATTTTCCACCTTCACCAATATTACATACATCGGTTATTTAATTGATCAATATTCCTACACTCAAATATCAAAATTGGTGCAATTATCTATTATTGTCATCATGATTGTACCAAATAGTCCAGGGCAACCATGATAACATTTATAACTTCATTTCCGGTCTTTTATTTCCGGTAATGACTTGATTGTATCCAGACTGATTTCAGCCCATGAAATTGCTGTCGTCCCGCAGGATGTGAAATTGTAGGATATTGACTTAATCTATTACAGTTATTACTGGTGTCATTTTCTCATGGACGATTATGAAAATAGTGGACAATAAAATGAATTTGGCCCCTATTGACATTTTTTTGCCATGGTTCACGACAACATTATACTTTATAATTGTTCTCCGCTCCTCTTAACGCCTACTAATTGCTATTAACCCTCTACAAGGTGGAAAAAAAATAGAACAGAACAGAACGTCGTTTATTTGACAGAAACTTTACAAAGTTTATAGTCATACATGTTGTATAAATATTCTAAAATATACATATGTCACGCGGTTTCTTTAAATACACTATTTGTACCATCAAAAAGTCTGTATAACAGAAAAAAGTAGACTCGTGTCCAAATTAAAAGTATTTGAAGCCAATAAATCAAACATTTCTGCAAAACTGGAATTTAAGGGATAAAAAAAAAATGGGAGAGGAAAAAGGAGAAAAAGCTGGTTATCTGCATCGTATCTTCAAAAGCCATCGTAATTAAGGACGTTAAGAAACGAGATTGATGGGACGGGTTTACAATTATCAAACACTAGCCAGTATAATCTAATGATTTGATGACGTTAAAGGCCCCGCAAAGGCCAAAATATCAAAGCAGATGTCATAATACATTTAACTTTAAATCATACCATTTAAAAGCATGGAAGATATTGTGGAGATGACAGTCTGTTATCGTGTGGTCGGGCCATGTGTTAGTCGCTGGCAGAAAAAAGTATCTTTAAAATCAGGCAAGAAGTAAACAACAGACACAGCTACCTGGCAGGTTTTAACCTAGTTTTGAAATTAATTTCCCTGTCAGCGACTAACATTTGGACCGACCGTATAATGACAGATTGTTATCTTCACAATAATTTCCATACTTTTAAATTGTATGATATTAATTCAAATGTATTTAAACACCTGCTTTGTTTACATTTGGCCTTTATTGTCACTTTAAATTCATTATCTTTCTGGAACAAATATCATCAAGCACCCATGTAAAGCATAGAAGTCATGCCTTGTAAACAGGGGGTTTCATGCATATTCAAGAAGTATCGACCTTTGTCAGCCTGCGCAGTCCGCGCAGGCTGACAAAGGTCGATATTTTTTGCTACCGGTAACTTTTGCGCATGTCAAAGGACCATTTAACCTCATGATACTGCAGGGTTTTGCCCAAGATGAACCCATATTTTGTACTGACTTGCCTGGTATAATGCATTACGAAAGGTTACTTAACTCTCTTTTTCCACGGCGCTGCTCACAGCTAATCAACATGAATCTAGGTCACCTTTTTACTATATTTCTAGGACTGTCTGTTAATTTGCTATCATTTTTTTCTGTTGTTTATATATTACTACTTTCGTCATCTTTTTTGCGCTATGATTCCCGTATGTTTTCGGAATCATTTTCTTCTTAACAATGGAGCAGCAACAAAGAGAACAAGTAGATACATTTACAGTACATGTATTATTATACTCTGAACCTACGCAGAAGAGGGGGCTATACTGGGTTCACCATGTCCCATGTCTGTCTGTCTGTCTGTCCGTCCATCAGTCCGTCTGTAGACTTTTTCGTTTCCGTGCTCTAACTCAAAAGCCGTTTGAATTAGGACCCCAAAACTTAATACAAATGATGCTTATGGGCCAAGGAGATGCCCCATTGTTTTCGGGTCATATAGGTCAAAGGTCAGGGTCACAGTTGAACTTTGTTCAAAAATCGTTTCCTTGCTCTAACTCAATAGCTGTTTAACCTAGTACCTAGAAACTTGATACAAGTGCTGCCCATGACCTAAGGAGGTGTCCTATCGTTTTTGGGTCACATGGGTCAAAGGTTAAGGTCACCGGTGACAAGGTGCTGGTGGGGAGAAGTATTTGTCCGATTTACGACAGCTTTAGTTTATATTGAATTTTTTTTTTCCGAAACCTCTTATTTTGAGTTAGTATTTTCAAGTGGTATAATGGTTTGGACTACTTTGTTGTAGATCAGACGTACTACGCAGACAGACCCCTGGTACAACAGCTTCTGACAAGTCAAGACTATTTGACAATGAACATCATGTGACAAGAATGTACGGGATGTTTCATTATCAGTTTTTTAAAGCATATCTGACATACTTTCACTGTGATAAAACATATGAACCAAGCTCTGGCAAAAGGGGGCTTAATGCATCTCCATGATGCATGATACCAAGCAAGTCATCACATGATTATGGATCCATAAAGTTAATTTCATCCAACACGCGACTGAATTATAATGTAACTTGGTCCTTGGACATGCAGAAAATTGACCTATAGCAAAAAGTTTCGGTCCAAGGTCAGCCTGCGCGGACTGCGCAGGCTGACCTGGGTCGATACTTTTTGCAAATGCATAAAGCCCCTTTTTCACAGAGCATGACAAATGCTTTTATGACTTTTGACTCAGGGGTTGGCTGTGCGACATATTTATTTATATACTATTTCTTTTTATTATCACGACCATAAATAGAATTCAAACGGCCATGTAATTTTATTGTCAATTGGTTATTGCTTTTTGAGGGGCGTAAAGTACAGTAATATGGCAAAAAATGAAAGTTTTTCCTTCATTTCTCTGCTTTTTTCGGCGTATCTGAATGCCCTGACTTTTGACCTAGTTCTGGATACTGATAAAGAATGAATATATGGGAATTTGCGATTGGTCAAAAGAGTGCACATGTTTAGTCGGCGGACCCCCCGCTGCCATATTTACTCACACATATTGAAATTACTATTAACAAGCATTGCTACCGCTAATCGGTACCGGGGCAATTCATACTATTTGTGGCCATTAGAGTCTGTGCATCTGTGCAAAGCTATGGCCAGGCACCATCTGCTTAGTTCACTACGTGTATCTTAGATTCACGTAGTGATCGTCTCCTTGGCATGCGAAAATGCAGTTGAAAAGTAACAAATAGGCCTAAATTTTTGTAATACCTACACTGACAAGGCCAATAATATACGCCACATACAATTAGACGTCTTTGACAGCTTTCAAATCGGTTCATTTTAACGTGTTTAAAGCCTTATTAACATAAATGAGTTATATCGCGGCGGCCAGTGCACTTACCCATGCTTTCCTGGAGTTTCTTTTTACCAGTACTTCACTAATTATTCTTCCCATTCCACTGGCTGCTTTCCAACGCAACCATTGTCGAAATAGTGATCAGCAGTGGGAAAGGAATAAATCCTGTCGCAGTGACTATCACCAATTCTTGGAAAGAAATTGGCCAAGCTGGTTCTAAGTGGACACGTCTCAAGATCGTGTTTTTAGCAAAGTGTTAAAAAGGTCATGGCAAAAGATGACAAAGGTTCGCGGTCCTGATTCATAGATGATAACCTGCATTTTCTCCTTTTCCCACAATGTTTTCCACCCTTTCAAAAATGATCCCAATCTCTTTCAAGACGAAAAAAGCTTTTAAAAACAGTGTAGGAAAAGGAGAAAATGCTGAAAACCAGCTTTCCTTCTTTTCTTGCAGGCTTTTTTACTCTTTCAAAGACGAATTCATTCGTTTAAGTTTCATTTACAGAGGGCAGTTGAGCTTATTACTGTAACGGATATATAGGATCTGACATGAGTTGGTGTTTGAGATGAAATTTTATTAAACGACTCAAGGAAAAATGTTATTAAGCGAGCCTTTGTCGAGCTTAATAACACATTTTCTTGACGAGTTTAATAATTTATCTATCTCAAACGCCAACTCAAGTCAGATTCTTTTAATCACACAACGATATTTCACAAATTATAGATAAAGTTGCAAACCATCTATAGATGCACCCGGTGATACCACACATGTATAAGAAAAGAATCTTCGTGATGGGTATATTACACTAAAAACAAGTAGGGTTATGTGATTAAAAAAATATCAGCAAGGACAAACACTGCGTTGACCCTGTAACTGATTCTTTACTTTAATTTCGAAAATTCATTAATTTGGATTCCGCAAAAACTGGACAAAATCTCAAAATCTGTCGTCAAGCAAAGTGTTAAAAAGGTCATGGCAAAAGATAATAAAAGTTCATGCCCCTGATTCATCGATGATATTTTTTACCATCCCGCAACATAATTTCGCATTTTACATTCTTTTTTATCGCAGTTTATCCTTCGCAAACGGAGGACATCCATCATTCCCTTCTGCAGACATTGTATACCCAACTTACACAGGATGTTAAATTTGTCTCTGGGTATATACACTGTCCAGTCTTTTGTGGAGCTATCTGGTCAAAACGGTTTTCAATTTGTAAAATATATAGGATGTTTTACATAAATGAAAAGCATTATTCATTTAATAAGAGCGATAAACGTTAACTCTTTACCAGTCGATAAATTTGTGGACCTGTCCAGATTCAAAGCATTTGCTGACGACAAAATAAATGTGAGTGAAAAATTAAGATTTGTCTTTGGAAAAGGTAGAAAACATTGTGGGAAAAGGAGAAAATGCTGGTTACCAGCATTTTCTCCTTTTCCCACGATGTTTTTTAAAAGTCTTCTTTCTCAGGGTCGTTCATATTAAGGATTGTGTGATATAGAGTTAACCCTTCACCCAGTAAATAAATTTTCAGATTAGTCTATTTTGAAAGCATTTAAGAAACGTTAAAACACGGATCTAATGATACAAGGTGTCTCTGAAAGATTGTTAAAAAAAATGTTGGAAAAAGGAGTAAATGCTGGTTACCAGCATCTACTTTTCCCACAATGTTTCCAAAACTCTTCTTCGAATTCTTCTTGTTTAGGGTTGTTAAAAATGAGGATCGTTTGGTAAAGGCTTGACTCTTTACTAGTCGATAAATCTTTTAGACAAGTCCATATTGAAAGCACTGACAGAAGTACAAACTAAATACTGCCGAAATAATACCAGCCGTCTCTGAAAGAGTAGAAAACATTGTTGGAAAAGGAGAAAATGCTGGTTACCAGCATTTTCTCCTTTTCCCACAATGTTGTCAAATACAGTCTTTTTGCAAGTCGGAAATGCACAGGTTCTTTTAGTAAAAAGTTAATAGTCACGTAAACGAGACGAAAAAATGTTCTGAATGTACCATAAAATCTAACATTAGCCCGGGGTGAGCTGGGAAGGTCACTGTTTCAATCATGATTAAAGCTAACCTTTCGGTTTTTCTTCATTTTTGTGGTTTTCCAACATTTCATGGGGGTCTCTATTTTTTTTAACCTTCCTTCTCTATGTTTTATTTTCTTTTTTCCCTTTTTACATATTTTTGTAGAGTTTGAATTCCACATAAACCTGTGTAAAAAGCCTTTAAACAAACATTCTGAAATAATGTTGAAACGGCGTTTAAATACCATGCAATCAATTGAACATTCGGACTGGATTTTCAACGACCCCAAAGAAGAAAGGTTTTCGAAAACCTTGTGGAGAAAAAGAAGAAAATGCTTGTGACCAGGTTTTTTTTGCCTTTTTCACATTGTTTTTTTTTCCTTTTAAAGATATGCTTTTTCACTCTAATATTTTGCTGTTTTGTAAAGAGTTACTCTCTGTAAAAAAGAACTCAATTTACGGACTTTCATTGCTTTTCGGTCAGATTGATTGTTTGATTGATTGGTTGATTGATTGATTATATGGTGTTTGACGCCGTTCTCAACATTATTTCAGTTCTATCTGAAGGTGGGCAGTGCACCTATTCATGCTTTCCTTGGGTATCTTTTACCAGAACCCCGCACAATATTCTTCCCAAGCTACTGGCTGCTTTCCCCATAGCCATCGTCGAAACAATGGTCAGCTGTTAGAGAGGAATGAATCCTGTCGCAATGATTATCATCAATCCTCGGAAAGAAATTGGTCGAGCCTGGGATCGAACTAGCGACCTCCTGTTCTCAAATCCTGTAAGCTACCGACTAAGCTACCGTGGCTCGGCTCTTTTTGGTCAGATTATCTCAACTGGATTGTCCGGTATAGAGGGTTTAACTCTTTCCTTACTGTTGACGACACCAGAAGCTTTAATGGACATTGTAGATCAAGATCGGACTGCTCAGAAAGTGCAGTCTGATCTCTGATCTACACTGTCCACTAGTTAATTTTATTTAAGTCCGAACTGTCTCTCCATCTTGCAGTGGAACTATATTTATAGGCAATGAAAAAGTGTGCATTATTTACTTGGTAGTGAAAGAGTTAAGATTTACGCTAAAGTTTAGGATGTTGTGAAAAGGTCTAGAATTAGCTAGTCTGATAAAACCTGTAAAAATCAAGCACGTTTTTGTGGTTTAGCCAGGATCATTCAGCATACATAAGCCAAGCTCTGTGAAAAGGGGGCTTAATGCATCTGCAAAAAGTATCGACCAATGTCAGCCTGCTTAATCCGCACAGGCTGACCTTGGTCGAAACTTTTTGCTATTGGTCAATTTTATGCGTGTCAAAGGACCCTTCTACCTTGTGATTTGGTTGGGTATTGAACAAAATGGACTATGTTGGTCCATTATTATGATACGATGACTTGCTTGGTATAATGTATAACGAAAATGCATGAACTCCCCTTTTGCCAGAGCACTGTACACATGAAAACGAAATTGATACCTTGAGCTGCAACAAATAGAATTGCAATTTCAGCGCTGATAAGAAAGATACGAAAAATTCCCAAGTCAGGTTGTCCTGTCTGTACATTTTATCTTTAATAACACGCCCGTGGGGAAAAATGCTGAGCAAAGGAACGATTTTCGAAATTCCCAAAGTTATTCATAATTTATCGTTATTAATTTGGTATCGTTATTAATTTGGTATCGTTATTAATTTGGTATCGTTATTAATTTGGTATCGTTATTAATTTAGCCAGTATCCTTATTTATTTCGTATCTTAATTACTTGTGTGTTGTTTTAATTTGGTGTCGTTATTAATTTGGTGTTGTTATTAATTTAGAGTCGTTATTAAATTGGTGTCGTTATCAACTTGGATTCGTTATTGATTTGGTATTATTGTTGATTTGGTGTCGTTATAGTTTACTGTCGTTATATATTTTGTGTTGTGACTGATTTGGTGTCGTTATCAATTTGGTGACGTAATTTATTTAGTGTCGTTTTTAACGACGGATATGACAAATGTTCGCGCGCATCCTACTGCGCATGTATTTTTGTCGTAGATATTGAATCAAAAGTGTACCTATGTATTTTTTGCACATAATGGTAATACTATTGGTGTACTGAAGCAAGTAGCACTTTCTTCGGGTAGTACTGGTGAAGAAAAAAAAATGGATCTTTGAACTGTCACCGTGAAATAATTAAAATGCTGCTGTCACGGTATTACACACCAAACAAGGAAATAAAGGCAGAAAATTTAAAGCTGTGGAAGTATACCTGTTTCCACTTTGAAAACTATTGCCGGAAAATGAAAAATCGCTCCTATTGAGCACTGTCTCCTTTTCCCACTATGTCTGCTGAGTTTTTATCCTATGCTTTTCCTTGAAAAAATAACTTCCACAGTGACCTTCAACCGTGTTTTCTGGCGAAATAAGCACGGGTAGGAGCCATTTTTATTTTTTCTTATTGTTTAGAATTATAAATACTATAAGTGTGGAAATTTTAAGAAAAATCTGTCCGTTAGAAAGTATGTATTTATTTAAGATTAACTCTTAATTCGGTCAAATTATCTCCCTTTTTAACTCAATGGTCTGCATATAACATGCATATTTGTATATTTACCATGATCAGAACCAGGCTTTTATATATCATTTATGCAAAAATATATCATTGTCATTAAAATAATGTATATTTGTATATTTTTCCTGTTATTTTCCTGTTTAACTGAATATTAAAGAAAGACGCTTTAAATCCAATATGAGCTGAATTTTGGAACTGTATATACCTTTTTCAAAGGCAAATTTCTCAGAAACGAGCACGGTGACCCACATCTTTTTTTACTGTAATCTCCTAGAGACATGATGAGCTTTGTATGTGCAAAAGTTTTAAAAAATCTGTCCGTTAGAAGAATTTGTCATACTACGTCGTTAATTTGCAGTCGTTATTAAGTTAGGTTCATTATTAATTTGGTGTTGTTATGAATTTGGTATCGTTATGAATTCGGTATTGTTATCAATTTGGTGTTGTTATTAATTTGGTGCTGTTATCAATTTGGTATGGTTATTAAATTGGCGTGGTTATTAATTTGGCATTGTTGTTAATTTGGTATTTTTGTTAATTTGGTATGGTTGTTAATTTGGTATAATTATTTAGTTGGTATGGTTATTAATTTGGTATAATTATTAATTTGGTACGGTCATTGATTCGGTATCGTTATTGAATCGGTATCGTTATAAAGCAGGTGTCGTGATCAATTTGATATTCAAGCAATGCATAATTTTTATAGATATTTTCAGAGAAATACTAAATTGGAGCAAAATTAACCCTTCCGATATAAATGGCGATTTAATATGTTGTTGGAGACAATTTAGAACAGGATCAGACTGAAAGGAGCATGCAGTCTCATCTCGGATCTCCAGCGTCCAATCATTTTTCCTAGACATTCTGACCAAGATCCCCCCCCCCATAAAAAAGGAGCATTTCTAGGGCTTTGGTGCTTACAAGCTATATCCGTTTACAAGACTAATTGTCAGTCACGTAGTTTTTGCACTGAATTCCCTACCAGACGACAAAATTTAGACTCATCCTCATTCCACGCGTTTACAGACGACAAATTTACCGTTGCTCGAATGATTAAAAGATAGGAAGAGGGAAAAAAAAGATTTTTGTCCCCTAAATGGATGAAAAATAAAGTGGGAAAAGGAGAAAAATCCCTGTTACCAGCATTTTCTCCTTTTCTCAACAGTGTTTTCAAAATCCTTCTTTTCTCAGGGTCGTAAAAACGAGGAATCGTTTGATGAAAGATTCACTCAATACCACACGGTAAAATTTTAGACTTGTTCAAATTGAAAGCAACTACAGACGACATTTTAAATGTACATCTAGCTGAAATTATCTATATCTATAATTATAATTGTCTGTGAAAGTGTAGAAAACCTTGTGGGAAAAGGAGAAAATGCTGGTTACCAGCATTTTCTCCTTTTCCCACAAGGTTTTCTAAAGACTATTTCCTCACAGTCTTTAAAACTCGATATTGTGCGGTAAGGGATAAAAGAACAGTTCAAACGAACGGCAAAATGCGGTCAGTGGGTGACAGCACTTACTTGACCAGGAGCTCATCAATTCAATTTACAAAGACAAAATGAGAAGATAATTAATTTTCTAGACAGTCCAATGATGATACCAACTACCTAAGTTAAAAACAAGTATAACCTTTCAAGTATAGTTTGATATAATTATAAAACTCTGCAAGCTAAACGAAACGAGAAAATGATTAATTTTTCAGACAATTTAGTGATGTCAGCGACTTTTTAGGTTCAGAATAATATTCAAGCATAGATCTATATCTATAGGATTTGTTCACTTAAGTCGGCGTTTAAAATTTGATTAAACGAGTCCAATAAAAAATAGTAAGCGAACACCTGGCGAGCTTAATAAAAAAATTTAGCCGAGTTTATTAAAGATTTTATTTCAAAAGCCAACGAAAGTCACATTCTTTCTTCCACATATTGATATAGATTCTAAATCTCAAATTATTGTTCAGAATGTGCAAAACCATAGATGCACACTTGGTAATAACCCAACTCACTGCTCTGAAAGTAGTACAAAAATGACGTCATGTATGACGTCACACAATGCGTATCTCAAAGGTGTGTAAGATAAGAAAATTCGTAATAACTATATATCTCTGAAAACAAGGGAGATTATGTGATAAAAAAGAAGCATTTCAGGGACTGTTTGATTAATTTAATTATAAAGCCCTTCAAGTGTCGAATAGATTAAATGGACATCTTATTTCAACTCTTGTAAGGCTACTAAACAGGACGCATCTCCAGCGCCCCTAGTGGACGGTGCAAAACAAGATCAGACCCACTGTTCTTTGTAAAACAAGTTATTCTTGCTGAGGCTTAAAAAGACCATAAACAGTAAACACAGGTTTCCGAGTAAATATGAGGATCATGAAATTGTTGAATTTCAATTATTAGTGTAGGTATAGAACAAGGTTTCATGGCCTTAAAGTGGCATCCAATCAAATTTCGGTTGGCAAGTAGTTTTTAGGAAATTGTTAACAGACTGGAAATTTTCTATTCGCAAGCAAAGACGGCTTTAGATATAAAAATGTAGCTGGAAAAAAAGTGTATAAAACACGAGGAATTATCCTATTTTTGATATTTTTTCTGTAAAGTTTCTGATTCCGTTAATAACGGGATAGCGTAATAAGGGATAAATACATTTTGATCACGGAAGTAGACTTATTCAAAAGATAGCTCAGTTAATAGAGCCGCTGGTATTTGAAGGTCGTAAGTTCGAATCCCAGAATTCCAGCGGAGGCAAATCATTTGTGTGCTTTTTTTTTCTCTCTCTCTCTTCAGTTGTTGTTCTTTTCTTTTTTTCACCAACTAACAGTAAAAAGTCAAATCCTTGTGACCTTTCCATATAGATTATAAACTTTCTCCCATCGAAAAAAGAAAAAAAGGGGGGTTAGTTTTGTGTCCCTTTAAAAGTATCAGTCAGTCATTCTAGCTAATTAGTCGTGTAAAGAATAAACAATACTTTTGTGCCTTAGATTAAAATTCTCGCATTTTGTGACCAATCACATTGTTTACACCCCTTTACTATGGACGAGTTAAATGTTTAAAGTGCATTCACATCTCACAACTAGAGGTATATCTATATAGCATATTAATTCCTACCTTGCTTAATTAAGTGAATAATAAAAAACCGAAATTTTGCTATTTCAAAGATATTTTGGGGGGGGGGGGGAACTATTTCCTTATCGGACAGTGTAGGTCCAAGATCAGACTGCACGTTCTGTGCAGTCTGATCTTGGATCTACACTGTCCGCAAAAGGTCCTTGAGTCGCGCTTAGCAGCCTAAGGGTCAAATTTGTCACATACGAACAGGTTGTAAATTACAATATGGTGCGTCATGCAGGGAGATTTGATTGAAATTTGCTGACTCAGCAGTTCTTTTGACCTCTTTAAACCCTTTACCCCATTTTACCGAGTTTTAACAACCTTGAAAAAGAAAGTTTTTAAAAACATTGTGGGAAAAGGAGAAAATACTGGGAGCCAGCATTTTCTCCTTTTCCCACAGTGTTTTCTACCCAATCGTAAAAAAAAAATATCATTTGATCTAATTTATTGTGTCGCCCGAAAATGCTTTCAAGTCGGACAAGTCTAGAATTTTGTTGTGAAGGTAAATCATGCTCAATGATAAGTCGTCGCTACTGGAATTTTTTACATTTCATTGTCTCAATCAAATTAAGCGAGCTTGAAGGATAAGCGAAGACCGCGACGATGACGATGACGATGAAAAAGAATACGAGGAGGAACCAGAGCGAGGAGGAAGTGGAGGAGGAGGGTTGACTGAGAAGAAGAAAGAAGAATAAATTAGAAGAAGTGAAAGAAGAAGAAGAAGTAGTAAATGAAGAGGTAGAGGTAGTACAAAAGAAAATCTAAAGAACAAAAGAAAGACGGAGAGGAGAGGGGGAAGAAGAAGAAGAAGATATAGCAGTAGAAAAAAGGGAGGAGTGGTGCTTAAGAAGAAGAAGCAGAAGAATTAGAAGAAAAAGAAGAAGAAGAATTAGAAGAAGAAGAAGAAATAGCAGTCGAGAAAGGGAGGAGGGGTTTAAGAAGAAGAAGAAGAAGAAGAAGAAATAACAGTAGAAAAAAGGGAGGTGAGTGCTTATGAAGAAGAAGAAAAGGAAGAAGAAGAAGAAGAAGAAGAAAGAAGAAGAAGAAAAGAAAAAGAGATAGCAGTAAAAAAAGGGAGCGAAAGAGCTTAAGAAGAAGAAGAAGAAAGAAGAAGAAGAAGAAGAAGAAAGAAGAAGAAGAAGAAGAAGAAGAATTAAAAAAAGAAGAAGAAGAAGAAGAAGAAAATAAAAAGAAGAAGAGATAGCAGTAAAATAAGGGAGGGAAAGAGCTTAAGAAGAAGAAAAAAGAAGAAGAAGGAAGAAGGAAGAAGAAGAAGAAGAAGAAGAAAAAGAAGAAAGAAGAAGAAGAAGAAGAAGAAAATAAAAAGAAGAAGAGATAGCAGTAAAAAAAGGGAGGGAAAGAGCTTAAGAAGAAGAAGAAGAAGAAATAGTAGTAGAGAAAGGGAGGAAGAAGAAGAAGGAGGAGGAGGAGGAGAAGAACAAGGAAAACAAGAACAAGAACAAGGATAACAGTAGAAAAAGGGAAGAGAGGGGCTTAAGAAGATGAAGAAGAAGAAGAAGAAGAAAAGAGGAGGAGTTAATATAGTAATTTTGAATCCCAGGGTCTCTGAGTTTGATCCTCGCCTGCAGTCCTTGTTCTTAGGGGAGTGTTACAAGGCACGACAGAACCCCCAGCGTAATACCAGTGTAATCCTGGAAACACATGCATATTAAGTGAGCTGTCACAGTGATACATATATAACTGAAATTTTGTTGAAAACGGCTTGAAAACCATTCAAACTCTGACTCAGTTAATGGTTGATATTTCTATAAAACAACTAGTTATGACCTTAATTACCCTTTACCTGATGATAAAAATATAGACGTGACCCTGCTGAAAGCATTTACAGACAAAAAACATGAAATGTAGCTCAGATAATGTGATTTGTCTGGAAAGATTGGAAATTCTTATCGAGAGAGGAAGAAATGCTGGTCTACAGCATTTTCTCATTTTTCTATAATGATTCAAAGGCCTTTTACATGAAGTTTGTTACAACCCGGGGATGTTTTGTGAAGAGTAAAACCCGTGAGCTCAATATAATGTATTAAATAAAAACAAGAAATATCTTTAAAAAAGACAGACGGCGTAAATTTGCCAGCAAATAGGCAGAGGTCCTTAGAATAAACATGTCTGCATATTTGACCAATTACAAATTTCTATTTATTGATTTTTTATCAGTACCATAAAGTAGGTCAAAAGCCTGCACAATCAGCTACGCCGGAAAAAAAAAACAACAGAAAACTCTATTCAGATAAATTATTTCAACATAATAGATTCTTTTTTTTTTTCGGCGTAGCTAAATGCGCTGGCTTTTGACATACTTCTAGGTATTGTTCTATTAGAATGAATAAATAGTAATCTGCGATTGGTAGAAAATATGGACCTGTTTATTCTTCGGGACCCCTGCAGGACCATTTTAGAGTAATTGCTGGCGTGGCTACTTTCCATCATATATCTTCATAATGAACCACAGAAGATAGTAAATATTCACATTTCAGTATCTCTTACGCCGTCTATCTTTTTTTAACCCTTAGGTTGCTGAGCGCGACTCACTGACCTTTTGCGGACAATGTAGATCAAGATCAGACTACACAGAATATGCAGTCTGATCTTTGATCTATACTTTCCGATAAGGAAATATGTTTTTTCTCTAAAAAATAAGTTCGGAATAGCATTATTAGGGTTGAAGACTCATTTTAGCTTGATGAGTATTAACAAAAAAGATATTTCATGTTTTATATATCAGAATGATTCACAAATAGTGCGCATGGAAGATCAAACAAAGATCAGGCTTCCCTGAACGTACAGACCGATCTTGTTCTGCACTGTCCGCTAACATAACTAGAATAAAGGGCACACAGACTCAAACATTTGAGCTGTGGTTCGGCAAAAGCGGCTTTACTTCATCTCCGTAGTATAGCAAGCAAGTCATCACATAATTATTGATTCATAAAATCTAGTTTGTCTAAAAATCGACTGAATCTGGAGGTAGAATGGTCCTTTGACATGCAGAAAATTGGACCAATAGCTGACTGTGTAGGCTGACATCGGTTGATACTTGTTGCAGATGCATTAAAACGCCTTTTCTCAGAGCATGGCTCTTTTGTTTCTGTGGGACGGGCTCTGACGTCAATCAATCACAATTACTTACCAGTTTTATTGGCTATACAAACCATACCACTGTCATATCATACATGATTAACCCTCGATGCGCTTTTTACGACTGTTGGTACCTTTTGCGGTCAGTGTAGATCAAAGATCCTTGATCTACACTTTCCGTTTTGCTGAGACATTCTGGCCACTGTCTCAATGTCATAAAGCTAGCACTCGAACTGCTAAAATTGAACAGAATGAAAATTGTCCAACCAATGTTGATAAACCAAGTTCAATGTTCTAATCACCAGAAAAAAAAAAATCCAATCATATCAAGCAGTATAGATCAAAGATCAGATTGCACAGTCTGTGCAGTCTGATCTCATAGACACTGAGAGTTGAGCACAGCAGCACAAAATGAGATACCGTTTTCTATTTCGCAATGCGCATGTTTGGTCAACACATTGTTTGTTTGATTGATTGATTAATTGATTGATTGATATCGATCGGTCGGTCGGTCGATGGATCGAAATATTGATTGCTGATTGATTGTTGATTGATTGTTGATTGATTGACCATGTTCAGGGTGTGTAAGTGAATCGTTCGATCGTCTGTTCGTACGTTCTTTCCTTCCTTTTTTTCCTCTTATTCAACCTTTCTTCCGTCCTATTTTTCTACCCTGTCTCCTTTCCCTCCTTCCTTTCCTCCTGCCTTCTTTTCTTCCCTCCTTCTTTTCTTTCTTCCTTCCTTCCTCCCTTCCTTATTTCAGTCATATCAGAGCAAAAATGGCGACACGTCATCAGTTGCAACAATGAAAGTTATTACAGGGTTTCGGTAAAATTGTTTTGTGTGAAACCTGTATCATTTGTCTGTAATGAAAAGTTAACAGTTAGATCAACTTTTACCTTTGAAGTGTTATATAAATATTAAATATATTAACTCTTTCACTACTAACTCAAGAAACCCAACTTGTTTTTAAGTCTAAAAGGAGATTCCACTGCTCCTGGGTCGATACATAAAGCCCCCTTTTCACAGAATATAGTTCGAATATATGTTTTGGAATGATGGTCCCCAGAGTTATTTGGTTTCGTAGTAACTGCGTGTCCGAAATATTTTTCTTAAACAAATCGTTACGATAAAGTTCACATCTGTTACAAAAGATTTATGAGGAAGCCTTTCTAAGAAATAAGATGATTTTGGTCATCAGAATGGCTTTGCCACACCGTGATAGCGTATACGTAATTGTCGCGACAGGGCTAAAATAATGATTAAACATATTTATTTTACCTCGATTGAGAAACAAGTTCTACAACTTACACTAATCTCTCTCGATTCTGCCTCCTGGGAACTACACCTGTACTCGCGTTGGATGTGTGGGCCAATGAAAAATCCCAAAGTTGACATCCGCTCCCGTGTATCAAACTAACGGCGGGACCTAATGGTTACGAGGCCGACGTTCTACCTCACAACCACGGACACCATTAAAATAATGAAAACGACTTTCAACAGCATCAAATAAACAATGAGTTCTGGGAGAAAAGCTAACTTTTAAAGTATGGAATAGTTAAAAACATGAGTTTTTCTACATTACTTTTGAACTAAATTTAATCAATCATATCTTCAAGACACCTTACTGCTACACATTTTCTTCGGAAGTGAGCCCCCTCCACCTTTCCCCCCCCCCCCCAAAAAAAAAAAACTGCTTTTGCAATATATTGGGACCACAGGCGTTCGTGTTATGACGAACTTCGCCACCTATATAATGTAATATATAAGACTTATATATTACATTATATAGGTGGCGAAGTTCGCCATAACACGAACGCCTGTGATTGGGACCAGGGATCCTGTTGGGACGGACTATGACAACTTAGCGTACATGTAACGTTTATTTCTCGAAATTTACGCTTTTTCCTAGATCTATGTTTAGCCTTTTTTTCAAAATCAATGAAAAGGTTTTATTGGGAAACAGTCCATATTTAGGGGGGGAACAAAAGGCTATGTTCTAAAGCAAGCATTGCAGACGTGGATCTGACGTCGTAATTCATCGTTTATGGTATTTGCGATTGTCTGCTCCACCAGCCAACAAGTGCATGTTACAAAACTCGTGATCCATCGATATGCACTTTCGCAGTCGGATGAGTTGTCCAAGTACCAACAAGAGGTCTTGATTTGACGAAGGTAGATAACTCGTAAGTAAGAAATGAAAAATAATTGTACCAGTGATGCTTCCTTGTATGAGGAGAAATTAACACCACACGGAGAAGCATTTTGACGACAAACCGATGTGAAAGTTTGAATACAAACACCATAGATTTCCACGTAAGGCAATATCTGTGAGATTTCATTCATTCATTGGCTGATAAATTTTGTCCGGGAAGAAAAGTACGATAGCATTCGGATCAAATCGCCCTGTGTCAGTGAGTAACTTATGTAATGGAAAAAGAACCTCTTGTTTAGTCTATGGCCTTAATTTAATTCAGCCAAAAGAATAACTGTTTTAGTTAAGATGTTGGTATCAAGGCTTATTAATAGAATTGTTGGTTCAACAGGCATCTATACAAATCTGCGTGAAATTCCCGCAAACTTGCAATCTGATCCGTAGAGTGAATCATTGAGGTCATAACCTTTTGTCGTCATGGTAGGCCACCAAGCCAAAATGGGGGACGTTTAGTTACGATGATGTGAAACGGGACATAAATTAAACAAACAGAAGAAACATTTATCGATGTCATTGATAACAAGCTGACATCTGAGGAAAAAGTCAGGTAGAATGTTGAAAAAAACTAATATAACTCAACTTTTTATTCAATAAATTGAATGAAAAAGAAAGTTGAGTACGAACTAAAATAACTTCCGGATAAACAGTATCCGGGAATTGCGATTTTACTCTTTTTTTTTTGTAATGTCTAAATAATGTGAACCAAAACGGGATATAATGCATTTCATTTGTCAGCAATTTACAGAAATATCTGTTTCAACTAACTAAGAATGCTCTTTGTGATCTAGGATCAGCTCTCTTGTTTCGTTTCCCTTTGTTTCCGTCATGTTAGAAAAATTAGAGCCTCTGCTTGTATAGTCGCCCTCGCTGTTACCGCGTCATTGATGATACCGCGGTAATCAGAAAAATACCAAATTTGCATACGTAGTGCCACTGTTTACTAAATCAAATCAAAAGCAGAAGTGTTTTTGCATCGCATCGGTTAAAAAATATCAGATATGTCTTCATTACTGATAAGTTACTTTCAATATTCACAAATTGCAATAACAGAGCACAATTTTCCTGCATGTTTTGAAAATAATTACCCCCATTGTTCATAAAACCGATAATTCATGTTTGACAAGTGAAGGCCGTCTGCTATGATGTCATAGCCCTCGCCGGAAACAAAAACTATGGTACCTAAATCATTTTCTAAAAATGAAAACTTAATTTTTTCTATAATTTACCAAATTACAAGAGTTAACGTGGTACCATAGTGGACTCCTTTGGAGCACCTGTAGTCAACATAATAGCATGACCTAGATATTTTTGTTTGAAAAACACAACTTAAACTTTGATAGCAACATTTATTGTAACTTTACATGCAACAGTTTAACACAGTATTGGAAAATAATACATATGAGTTATTTCTTTTGTTGTAAATTTTCGGCAAAATTAAGTACCGAGGTACCAGCGAGGACCATCCTACATGAACAGCCTACATGTATGTCCTAACTTTTTACCAGACAACAAAATTTTACACTCACCCGAGTTGAAAGCATTTGCATGTGACAAATACAATTCAGCTCAAATTTGTCTTCACAAGAGTTGAAAAAATTATGGGATAAGAAGAAATTGCTGGTTACCAGCATTTTCTCCCTTTCCCACAACATTTTCAAATGTCTTCCGTGTCAGTCTTTTTTAATTTGAGTCTCATTTCTACATTTATAATATCTCTTAGGTTTATTTGGCCCTCTAAGGCTTAATTTGTGATCTGCAAATGCTTTCAATTTGGACAAATCCAAAATTTTGTTGTTTTGTAAAGAGTAAACTCTCTACCACATAAGAAAAATGTAGACCAGACTAGATTGAAATCATTTGCAGATGACAATGTAAATGTGGCTCTTGTAATAGAATTCATCTTTAAAAGAGTAGAAAACATTGTGGGAAAAGGAGAAATGCTGGTTACCAGCATTTCTCCTTTTCCCACTATGTTTTCAAAGGACTTCTTCAGGGTCATCAAAAATCAGGATTTGTGGTAAAGGGTTAAATATGCTGTCCTTTTCTTTGGTTGTAATAGGAATCATGGAGATTCCAAAAGATTTGTCTGCTGAAACTTTGACCTTCACAAAGGAGAAGAACATTTTAAATGACATAGCCCAGCAAGCTCAACAAACCAAAGATGGACCACATTTAAGCTTGAACAAAGACAAGAACATTCTGAGTGACATAGCTCAAGAGACGAAGGATGCCCCAGGGTATGGATCTCTTACGGCGGATGAATTGATGGAAAAGGTTGAAAATATCTTACTGGAGAAGATTAAAGCAGGAGAGAAGCAGGCATACTTTCAGTTGGGGCTCTTTTACTATGAACAGGTGTGAATTTTTTATATTTTTGCTCCTTTTCCACTTAGAAACAGATCCTGTGATTTTATGATGCTGAGGAAGACATTTTGAATACATTGCAGGCAAAAGCAACAAACATTCTGGCATACCTCTTCGGAATATCTCTGTTGTTTTCCATATGTTATTTGTGCTCAACAGAAGGTGATCAGATTTGTAGGAAATAAACCCAAACTTTCATATATTTCCAAGACTACCATTTTATCATAAGAAAAGCATATCGGGAACAAATGAGCACATGTGATAGTTAACATCAATCAGGAATGCAAAATACAACTCACACAAGTATGGGGGAAATCGAGATCCAAGCTCTAGAAATTAATTTTTTTTGGAATAGAAATAGATGAGTGTAAGAAAGTTATAAAAATAATTTTTATGAAATTGATTATTAGTTAAAAAAAGATAATTGAAATAGCAGTTTCAATATTTCAAATAAAAAGTGGGCTGTTTTGGTAAAGTGGGCCACTCTGGGCAGGGCTGTTTTGGAAGTAGACTGTTTTGATTTACTCACCTTGGTGTGAAGGACTGTACTTTGGTAGGGCACTTGGCAGCTTTATTATTGGTGAGATAGATCTAGAAAGCAGATTAACCTTTTACTACACAATCCTGAGTTTTAACGACAGAAGGCTTTTTAAAACATTATGGGAAAAGGAGAAAATGCTGGTTACCCAATCAATGGCCAGTACAATCATTTGAACCACGTTTAATTTGTCATCTGCAAATGCTTTTAATTTAGACAAGGCTAAAATTTTGTCAAGTGGTAAAGAGTTAATAATTACATACAAGCTGAAATACCGGTGAAAAATTTTAACAGCGTGTCCTAATTCATTTAGCCTATATGTAGAAGTTTACAAATTGCTTTTTGTTTTCAGGAGCTGTTTGAGAAAGCTTACATCTACTTTGAAAGGTCAAAGGACTTTGATTATCAGTCCTTGTACATGTTAGCTGTGATGATGTATGATGGGACAGGCTGTAAATGTGATACTGTAAGTTCTTTGATTTATTATTAAACCCACATTCCATACATAATATCCTTTTATTTAATGAACCCTTAGCTGTTAGCTGTATTATGATTTTATAGTGCCAAATAATTTTGTTATCCTCATAGTCGCGAAAAACTATCAAAATAGTTTGGTAGGTGAATATACCAACTAGAAGTAATAACTGTCCCTTAAGGTACCCCAGTAGAGCAGAAAAGTATGTTTTGTGTCTCTATATCTTTGGTATATCCATAGTTAGTTTGGAAATTAAAAAAAACAAATGTACTAAAGAATTGGCATAAAAAATGAATGCACTCATGAAAAGTATGCACATTTTGCATTTGGACAAAATCTCTTTGTTGCAGAACCTTGTGATATCAAATGGCAACTGCTCTTAAACCTTTACCACACAATACCGACTTTTAACAACCATGGGAAAGAAGCCTATTGAAAACATTGTGGGAAAAGGAGAAAATGCTGGTAACCAGCATTTTCTCCTTTTCCCACAATGTTTTCTACCCTATCAAAAAAAATTGCACCATTTGAGCGACATTGACGTTGTTGTCTGCAAATGCTTTCAATTTGGATTAAGCTAAAATTTTCTTGTCTAGTGAAGGTTTAACCCCTGTACCAGACAATATTTTATTGCTGAGAGGAAAAAAACTTTTGAAAACTTGGTGGAAAAGGAGAGGAAAAGGAGAAAATGCGGGTGATCAGCGTTTTTTCTCCTCCATAATTTTTCTAACCTTTCGAAAGACAGTTGAATCACTGAGTCACATTCCTGCAAATACTTTCATTATGGTTAAGGCTAAACATGTTTTAAGATGGTATGGGGTTAAATATAATCCTTTTTATAGATGAGCTACGCTCTGTGAAAAGGGGGCTTAATGCATCTGCGAAAAGTAACGACCCAGGTCAGCCTGTGCAGCTGGTGTAGGCTGACCTGGGCCGAAACGTTTTTGCTATTGGTCAATTTTCTGTGTGTCAAAGGACCAGTCTACCTCATGATTAAATTGGTTGTTTAAAAAAGTGGCTATTATGTATCAATAATTATGTGATGACTTGCCTGGCATCATGTATTGCAGAGATCCATTAAGCCCCCTTTTGTCAGAGCATGGCTCATATATATTTGAGCCATGCTCTGGCAAAAGGGGGCTTAATGGATCTCTGCCTTGCATTATACCAAGCAAGTCATCACATAATTATGGATCCATAAAATCCATTTTTTGAAACAACCCACTGAATCATGAGGTAGAGTGATTCTTTGACATGCACAAAATTTAAAGATAGTGAAAAGTTTTGGCCCATGTCAGCCTGCACGGACTGTGCAGGCTGACATGGGTCGATACTTTTTCGCAGATGCATTATGCCCCCTATTCCCAGAGCATGGCATATATTTATATATGAGCCATGCTCTGGCCTAGGGGGGTTTAACCCTTTACCACACAATGACACCTTTTAACGCCCCTGAAGAAGAGGCCTTTTGAAAACATTGTGGGAAAAGGAGAAAATGCTGGTAAACAGCATTTTCTCCTTTTCCCACAAAGTTTTCTACCCTTTCAAAGAAAAGTTGCATCATTTGAGCCACTATGAAATTGTCGTCTGCAAATGCTTTCAATTTGGATAGGTCTTAAATTTTGCCGTGTGGTAATGGGTTAATGCATCTCTGTGATGCATCATACCAAGCAAGTTGTTGTGGAATTATGGAACCATAAAATCTATTATGTCTAACAACCGACTGTATCATAAGGTAGACTGGTCCTTTGACATACAGAAATTTGAAAAATAGTGAAAAGTTTCGGCCCAGGTCAGCCTGCGCGGACTGCGCAGGCTGACCTGGGTCGATACTTTTCGCAGATGGCCCCTTTTCCCATGGCATGGCTTATATGTAAAAAAGGGTGCTGGTAAGGATCAGTACTGATTTTCATCTATGTACTTCGGAAAGCAATTTATCTCTAGATCTATCTCTTGAGTCCTCTTCTTGAAAGTAAATCTGATTTTGAGATTATTCAGAGTGCTTTTTATTTATTTAAAATGTTAATAACAAGGACTGACTGTGAAGTAAAAGAATGCCTTGTCTGTACTTGTATCTTAGGTTGAAAAAGGGAGTAAAGTGAAATAAAAGTTACCTATTTTTTTTCACATTTTTCTGCTTTTTTTCAAAATGATGTCATAGAGAAAATTTTGTAGGTTTTTTTCCAAATGCAATGCTTGTTCTAAAGTCACTACACCCATGTAGCTTTTTAGACATGTTGAATATCAAATTCTTTAAAAGTGCACTTTTATTTTCAAAGTAGAGCTAGTATGTATTAAAGACTTAATAGCATCTAAATGTAAAAAGTATCGTGTTTAAATTCTGGTAGATTTCTTTTATACCAATTAAAAGTATAGTGATTGCCGTAAGACTGATGATCTATTAAAGTATAGTTGGTCAAATTTCCAGTCACTGGCAGAATATTGAGTACTAAAACTTAAAAGCACCAAAATTTATTCTGGTTTAAGGATACATCTTTACAGCCAGAGAGAAAAAAGGCCATTAAAATTTATAGTGTGTAGAATGATTTAGATAATGGTCAGCTGTGTAAACATAGATAAATAATCGATAAATATGGTGTATGGGAAGAAACTCAAGGGATTTGTCTTCGATTTAAAACCAGGAACAACAACAGTGATTCCTTAGATGGCCCCAAGAGAATGAAATGCATTTTCGTCGGTTATAAATTGTGCAAACTTGCAACTGCAAGAGGCAACTTTTGGCATTAAGATACAAGAATGATTATAGTTTGATAAAATTCAGATGACATGGGTTAAAAAACTGACTGAAAACAAGTAAAGATGTATCTTTAAATATTTATTGTTTGGCCAGTGACTAAAAACTTGATAAGCTGTATTTCGAGGGATAGTCAGACTTAGAATAATCTCCACTCTTTTAAATGGTATAAATGAAATTTACATGTATTTTATTCACAGAAATGTTTCTAAATTGTGTTTATTTTTATTCTCCCACATTTTCTGCATTGGAAAGTAACACAACTTCTGATTGGCTAAACCATTTGGTTTAGCCAATCACAAGTTGTGTTACTTTCCAATGTAGAAATGGTTTAGCCAATCAGAAATTATGCTACTTTCCAATGTAGAAAGACTTGAAGAATTAAACAAAGAATGTTCTTGAGAATTTTTGGTGGATACGGACCCAGCTGATGAAGAAACAAGTAGCAACACTTAGAGACAAGATAATGATAATAATAAAAACGTGGACACATGTTTGTGTTTGTACATGGTAACCATCTTTATTTTAGGT
Organism: Hippopus hippopus; assembly: GCA_946811185.2. Classification (NCBI taxonomy): domain Eukaryota; kingdom Metazoa; phylum Mollusca; class Bivalvia; order Cardiida; family Cardiidae; genus Hippopus; species Hippopus hippopus. Next base: position 1,963,095 of record OX328106.1, on the reverse strand, counting down.
TAGAAAGACTGAAATAAGAAAGGTAGACACAGAATATTGCTTTTGTTCTAGAGATATGTCTTTTCTATTTTCTATCTGTAGTATTTATGACATCACAGAGCTTTATTTCAACATTTTTGCTTTTTTCACATTACGGTAGCAATAACTGCAATTTCAAACTTTCATATAAACCTTGACTAACCAGTCCCAAGTTTTAATGACCATGAGGAAGATAGCTTTTGAAAACATTGTGGGAAAAGGAGAAAATGCTGGTTCCCAGCATTTTCTTCTTTTCCCACAATGTGTTCTTTATCATAAAGACAAATTCCATCATTTAAGTGGCAGCTGTCTTAGAACTGCGATTGCTGTCTATTTTATATATTGTAGAGTTTTCTTGTTAGTTTCACAATGTGTTTTTATTGTATCAGAAGAGTTTATGTAGAGAATATTATGTTAGTGTCTAAGAATATCATGATGCATTATACCAAGCAAGTCATCGCACAAATTTGTCTAACAAACTGCTGAATCCTAAGGTAGAATGGCCCTTGGACATGCAGAAAGTTTACCAAAATCAAAAAAAGTTTCTAACCAGGCCAGCTTAGGCAGACTGTGTAGGCTGACATGGGTTGATACTTGTTGTAGGTGCATTAAGCCCTCATTTCACAGAGTATGGTTCAAATATTTTTAGACACTTACGTAATATTTCATTTATCTTGCAAGGAGTATGATTATCAGAAAACTCGGCTGAATTGAATTTCCAGTTTCTTTTCTTCATTAACATTTTATGATTGTATATAGAGATAGTCACATGACAAAACCCTGTGGTACACTGAATGTGACATCACTTTTTTCTCTTTACCAGACAACAAAATTTTAGACATGTCCAAATTGAAAACATTAGCAGACTACAAATTAAAGGTGCCCCAAATGACGAAATTTGACCTTGATACGGTAGAAAACATTTCTGGTTACCAGCATTTTCTCCTTTTCCCACAATGTTTTCAAAAGCCCTCTTCCTCAGGGTTGTTAAAAGTGGGGATTGTTTGGTATAGGGTTAACTCTGACTAAGCAACAAAATGTAAAACTCATCAAAATTGAACGGTTTTTCGGTGACAGATTAAAATGACTCAAGTGATGAGATTGGTCTAGTCATCAAAATTGAACGGTTTTTCATTGACAGTTTAAAATGACTCACATGATGGAGTTTGTCTTTGAAAGTGTTGAAAACATTGTTAGGAAAAGGAGAAAATGATAGTTATCAGCATTTTCTCAATTTCCAAAAATTTTTTCTATCATTTCTAAAACGAAATCAATCATTTGATTGTTAAATATGCTATCTGCAAATGCTTTCAATTTGGACAAACGAAAAATGTTGTCATCTGCTAATATTCAACATTATCTGTGGCCAAAATCTTTATACGATTTTTAAAGGATCTTTATTTAAGCATGTTTCTTTATCAGATTTTGTGTGCAAGAGCTTTACCTGTTATCCCTTTATATCATAATCCTGAGTTTTAAGGACCATGACAAAAGAAAGCCTTTGAAAACATTGTGGGAAAAGGAGAAAATGCTGGTAACCAGCATTTTCTCCTTTTCCCACAAAGTTTTGTACTCTTTCAGATACAAACCTGTCATTTGTGCCACATTAATTTTGTCCTATGCAGAAATTACTGCTTTCAAATTTGACGGCTTTAAAATTTTGTCATTTGGTAAAGAGTTAACTCTTTACCACACAACAAAATCATAGACTTGTCCAAATTGAAAGGGTTTGCAGACGACAAATTTAATGTGGCTCAAATGATTGAACTTGTTCTTTGATAGAATATGAAACACTGTTGGAAAAGGAGAAAATGCAGGAATCCAGCATTTTCTCCTTTTCCCACAATGTTTTCAAACGGCTTCTTCCTTGGGGTCATTAAAACATGTGGTTGTGTGGTAAAGTGTTGAACAGACTGCAACAAGAATTTAGATTTATTTTTTTCTTTAAAGGGTGTTTAAAGAGACGGAATTTTATTCTTTTACGTGGGAGCTTTGATTTGACCCCCTTACCGTACATTTAATATTTACCTGTACCCAAATCATAACAAATTCACGCAAAGGCCAACTATTGCAAGGCAAGGAAAATATAATTTGAGCCAAGCCCTTTGAAAGAGGGGTTAATACATCTGCAAAAAGCATTGACCCAGCGCAGCCTGTGCAGTCTAATTTTCTGCATGTCCCAGAACCATTCTATCTCATGGTTCAGTTGGTTGTCTGACAAAATGGATTTTACAGATCCATAATTATGTGAAAACTATGCATCAGGAAGTTGCATTAAACCCCTTTTGCCAAAGCATGGCTCATTTTTTTTTTTTTATGACATTGAAAAATAGTGAAAAGCAAAGGTGTTTCTTTCAGGCAAGTCTTCCTTTTCTCACAGTGTTTTCAAACTCTGTGTACAGTGGGAATACAAAAGATTGTAATGGGATGGTATTAGATTATTGGAAAAATGCCATTGTTTTATCTGTGTATATTGAATTAATTGGGTGGCCGTAAACATCACAGACCACCACAGACTACCACAGACCACTACAGACCACCACAGACCACCACCACAGACCCCCATACAGACTGTCTGAGACCAATAGAAATTAAATCTAAATGTTCAAACTTTGAAAAATAATATATTCATACATTTAAATTGTTACAAGTTAAGTATAAAAGGGAATAAAACAATATGTACAAAATAGTTTTAACCCACTGCAGAAGCCTCCAAAGATCCATGCAAACTGTCTCAAAGTAACACAAACATATAAAGTTAATATTTAATGAGAAAAAGTTCAATCAAAATTTATGGAATATATATTTACGAGGGTAATTACATAATGAATATATTTACAGTAAATACAGCTTACTACTACTAAAGATAAAATAAAAACTAAGCTTAGAAGTTAAAATGTTTCTGGTCAACCGTATATTTTACCTATTTAATGAGTTAACTGGTAACTGCATATTTTACATATTTAATGAGTCAGTGTAAACTTGGTCTTTGAACGTTAGTAAAATTGTTTCAGAGTAGAAAATAATCTGATATTAACATGAATAATATTATTAAATCTAAAAACAAAATTATGAATACCCTGATGTTGATTTAAAAATGGAAAGCCAATGTAAAATGCAGAAATCAACAAATTTTATATTTAGACAGTGACCCTTTCTTTATGCACAGAAGGTTTTTCCATTTTCTTGTTTAAAGGGCAAATATCAAGGATTAAATTATGTTAAAGGTTTAAGGGCATGATTGCCAAACACTACATCAAGTTACTGAAATATTGTGATTTGACATTTGTCACTGAAGAGGAATGATTCCAGTCTGCTTCATTTATATTCATTTTACCTTCTTTGACATCATAATGGAACAGTAAAATTTAAATTCTTTTTAATTACAAATATTTTTTGCTTTTTAAACTGCATATTTTAGCTTCTTTATTGTTTAATTTGTTCTTTATACACATTAGAATTTTACTCTAGCCTCTGTTTAGAGTGGTAAATTTCAAATTTAAATATTTTATTAGAACATTTTGATTTCAATAATGATGCTTAATAATCAGTCAAAACTAAAATTTTTGGTAATGATTTACATTGTACACATCAAAACTTTATTATTATTAAAAAAAAACTAGTGAAAAAACTTTATTTAAGTCATATTAATATAGAATCTGATTATTTAATCTTGACTGAAAAATTCAAAACATATGAACAAATACTACTGAAGTGTCTAGTCTATTGGAAAATTTCATAATTTTTTACTTCAAACACAATTATATTTTATTTCTATGGGTCAAAGATAGTCTGTGTGGGGGTCTGTGGTAGGGTCTGTGGTGGTCTGTGGTGTTCTGTGTTAGTCTGTGGTGGTCTGTGGTGTTTACGGCCACCCAATTAATTCTGTACCTGACAAAACTTTTTAGACTTTTCTATTTATAAAAATTGTAGGCAACAATTTTAATGTGATTCAAACAATAGAAATTATCTTTGAAAGGATAGAAAATGTTCTTGGAAAAGAGTATAATCCCTGTTACCAGCATTACTCCTCTCTTTTTGAACCTTCTTTCCATGGGTCGTAAAAACTAGGAAGTCTTTCGTAAAGGGTTTGATTCTATGCTGAAGAGTTGGATTGACATTTGAATGAAGTCTTCATTCTGCATGTAGTCTAATGATTAAGCTTTTACCAAAAATGTGTGTGTTTTGACAGTCCTGAAAATATGGTAGGAATAGGAGAAAATGCAGGTTACCAGTATTTTATTCCTTTTTGACCATGTTTCTATCCTTTCTAATACAAATTCCATCATTTGAGCCATATACACTTAGTACAACTTCTGATAGTATTTAACCAGTTACCGCACAATGCCGACTTTGAATGACCCTAGGAAAGAAGCTTTTTAAAAAGCATCATGGGAAAAGGAGAAAATGCTGGTAACCAGCATTTTTATCTTTTTCCCACAATGTTTTATACTCCATCAAAGAAATATTGCACCATTTGAGCCACATTGAAATTGTCATTTGCAAATGCTTTCAAAGGCTAAAATTTTTTCATCTGGTAAAGGGTTGACTGGACAAGTCTATAAATTTGTAATCTGGTAAAAGGATAATTACAGTAGCATGAATCAATGCAGCCAAATTTGGTCATGCTCTGGCACAAGGGGTTTTAATGTATCCCCTTGTTGCATTATACCATGCAAGTCATAACACAATTATGGATCATTAAAGTCCATTTTATCGAACAAGTAGCTGAATCCTGAGGTAAAATGGTCCTTGGACATGCAGAAAATTTACCAGAAGCAGTACCTTGCACAAATTTCAGCAAATTAATTATTATTCAAAACATGTAATTTCTATTACAAAGGTGAGAAAACATAGTGGGAAAAGGAGAAAATACTGCCTACTGGCAAAATTGGTTACCATCATTTTCTCCTTTTTCCACGATGTTTTCAAATGCCTTCTGATGCCTTTTAAGGGCCGTTAAAAGTTTGGATTTGTGTGGTAAAGACTTTACACTTTACCACACAATCCCTACTTTTAACGACTCTGAAAGAAAAGACTTTTGAAAACATTGTGGGAAAAGGAGAAAATGCTGGTTACCAGCATTTTCTCCTTTTCCTACAATGTTTTCTACCTTATCAAGGACAAGTTTCATTATTTGAGCCAAATTTAATTAGTTGTCTTCAAATGCTTTCAATTTTGACAATTCTAAGCTTTTATAGTGTGGTAGAGAATTAACTACATTTAACTCATTACCAAACGACCAAATTTTAGGTTTGTCCAATTCGAAAGCATTTGCAGACGACAAAATAAAAGTGACTGAAAATTTGAAATTTGTTTTGTGAAGGGTAGAAAACATTGTGGGAAAAGGAGAAAATGCTGGTTACCAGCATTTTCTCCTTTTCCCACAATGTTTTCCAAAGGCTTCTTTCTCAGGGTCGTCAAAAGTAGGGATTGTGTGGTAATGGGTAAATTCATTAGCTGCAAATGTTTTTTCAATACATGTATTAACAGACTTATAATTTTGACTTCTTCTCGGGTTTTAACCTATATCTATCTTGGCTACTTACTTTATGAAAAATTTTTATAAAACATTTAATGTTTTATTATATTCTTATCAGTGAATTACTGGAATTTCACAGTGAATAACACCACTAGTGATGATAAATATGGTATCGTCACTAGTGACAGTATAGTTTTAGAATGTTTGCCGGGACTACTTTTTTCCTATATTGCTCATATTGTACTGTTCTTGATAATTATTAGAATAAAAAAGGGTGGATTAGGAATATAATAAATAGAATAATCAACCTGTTGTGTGTCATATTAAAAATCTGTCACTAGAATGGGGTGTGATGTGGTTGAAAAAAATGAGTCCGAAGGATAGGTTTTTAATATCACACACAAACCAGTCGATTATCCTCTATATAATAACTTAAAACAATCCTTTGTTATGTTACCCTATTGTTAGAAGTGCCTTGTTAATTGGCATTTTGGCATAATATTTGGCAAAGTGCCAGACAAGGAATGGTTTTCATTCATGTTTTATCATACATAATGTTTTGTTCTTAACTTTATAGAATATTTATGACAATAAAACTTGAGCCATGCTCTGGCAAAAGGGAGCTTAATGCATTTCTGTAATGCTTCATACCAAGCAAGCCATTATATAATAATCATTGTATTAATGGATCTATAAAATCTAGTTTGTCTAACAACTGACTGAATCCTGTGGTAGAATGGTCCTGTGACATGTAGAAAAATTCACCAAAAGGAAAAATTTTCAGCCCAAGTCAGCCTGCGCAGATGCATTAACCCTTTATTACACAATCCCATCTTTTAACGACCTTGAGAAAGAAGCCTTTTGAAAACATCATGGAAAAAGGAGAAAATGCTGGTAACCAGCATTAACTCCTTTTCCCACAGTGTTTTCTACTCTATGACAGACAAATTTTTTTTGTTTTGAGTTATATTTAATTTGTCGTCTGCAAATGCTTTTAATTTGGTCAAGGCCAACATTTTTTCGTCTGGGATAGAGTTAAGCCCCCTTTTCACAGAGCACGACTCATATATAATGTTATTTGGGAAGGTTTGTGTGGGCTGGATTTCTTTTGGGTGCTTTGGACTGCAAGTATGTAAGTTTAAACCATTCTGTACTTAGTTTTGTAAGTTTTTCTACATTCTTCTAAGCTTATTTTAGGCCCAAGAATGGCCAAAAAAAAAGCAATACAGGTGTTGAAATATATTTAGATTTAAATCATACCATTTAAAAGTATGGAAATTATTGTGAAGGTGACAATCTGTTATTATGTGGTTGTTCTAAGTGTTAGTTGCTGGCAGGAATGTGAAACTGAAAGTAGATTAAAAGGTGCCAGTTCACTCTTTCTTTTTTTTTTTTACTTCATACCTGGTTTTGAAATTCATTCTAAAATCATTTTCTCTTTTTTTCCACACTGTTTTCAAAAGCCCTCCTGCTCACACTTATTAGAAATATGATTGTTTGCTAGAGGGTTTTCCCTTTACCACACAATCCCAAGTTTTAACGACCCTGAGGGAGAATCCTTTTGAAAACATCGTGGGAAAAGGAGAAAATGCTGGTAACCAGCATTTTCTCCTTTTTCCACTATGTTTTCTATGCTATAAAAGACATATTTAATATTTTGAGAGACATTCAATTTGTCATCTGCAATTGCATTCAATTTGGACAAGGCTAAGATTTTGTTGTCCAGTAAAGGATAAAAAGCCTTCATCCTTACAGTTATTAAAATTATGATTGTTTATTAAAGGGTTACTAGAATTTGTTTACATCATTTTCTGATCTTTTTCTTCCACATTTTACAGAAAAAGGCAGTTGAGCATCTCAGAAAGATCGTGTCATGTGACCAGAAACCTGTCAAGCACCTTCTTCATGCCGCATATTACAATTTAGGGCGGGCTTACCACCAGGGCTATGGTGTACGTCGACAGTCTGACAATGAAGCTGAAAAGTAAGTGCTTTTATGATAAAACTTGGCCAGGATAAAAAATTATGAAACTGTGTTTGTAACGAAACTATATGGGATTGTATTTATAGAAAAAGGATAGCCTAATTTATGTTTTTGGTAGGCGTATTCTGAGGGCAAGTGTTAGATGGCAGCCCTACAGTATTGCTAAGAAGTAAGATTTCTGTTTTTATAATGAAGTTTTACCTAAAACTCTGTTCCCCCCATTGAGGTCTTTGGCAATAAATACAGAATATTATGTTGTAGTAACTTTCCTGGCCCTATTACTAGTATTTGATTCAAGCAGCCTGAGAAAATTTGATATCGCATGAGACTTAAGGTCGAGCGAGATGTCAAAATTTTCTTATGCAGCAAGAAGCAAATACATGCACCAGAAAGTTACTACAATGTAATATTCATTTTATCATAATTCTACAAATTTCACCTACAGAATTTTTCAATTAATGACATTTTATTTGAAAACAAGTTGAATAAAATCATGATGATACAAGTCGTGGCGAGCGTCATTTGCATTTTAGTCAGTGAGTTTGATAGAAATGATAATTATAAACACATCATGAAACCAATTTGATGAAGTTATCAGGATGCAGTGGTAATAAGACTGAAACCAATGAACAAGAAATAAACTATGTAGACCACGATCAGACTGCATGTAAGTGCAGGCTAATCCAAGTGTACACAATCTGCAACATTATCATCCTTGGTTATATATGTTCGGTGAAGGCCTAATATATCTGTCAAAAGCCAAGCTTAATTATACAACAACTGGAGTTTCATACACTGGATACGCCATAGCTTTAATAATAATGAATGGCATATATAGGGGATATTTATTGTTTATTTCAGTGAAAGATTGAATTTTTTTTGAGTGAACATCATTGGTAAGCTTTTCACCAGTGGTGCAGTCACGAGTGAAAGTATTACCAATGATGTTCACAAGATGAAATAAATTTCGATATTTTCAGAAAAAAAAACAACAAATATTGTATTCTATTTATTTTATGCTTCTAATCCCTTTTTTGTTGGGATCTTCATCAAAATTCAGTACAGTTATTTTCTAGTAATTCCCTTTGGCGTACCCCCTCCACATTGCAACACATTATAATATTATGCAAAGCACGAGAAATACAGGGTAAATGCATATGAATTACGTCATATTTCCACTGGTTGAATGGCATGCACTGTTTACTTAGGTAACTAGTTTGCAGAAACTACTGTTTCTGCCTTTAATGGAAGAGTTGGAAAATATGAAATCAGTATTTTTCACTGGTCGTAACCATGAAATATTAAACCATATATTCCACCATTATTTCTAGATAAACTACTGAAAAGCATGAAATAAGTATATCGATACATGTATATATATTATAAAAATCTTGCTTTTTTTGTTCTAGGTGTTGGTTGATGGCAGCAGATGACGGAAATCCAAAAGCTAGCATTAAGGCAATGACAACCCTTGGCATGTTTTACTCTCGTGAAGAATCTTTGAATCTGAAAAAAGCCTTCTTCTGGCATTCTGAGGCTTGTGGAAATGGCAGCTTGGAATCTCAAGGTAAGTTTGCTTTGTGTTCAGCTGGCCCTGATAGCGCAGTAGCACGTTGGGGTAAAGGACTCAAGAAATGGGGATCGCTGGTTCAGTCCACAGCTCGGCCAATTTCTTTCCGAGGATTGATGATAGTAATTTTGACTGGATTCATTCCTCTATCTCCACTGATCATTGTTTCAACTATGGTTATATGGGAAGTAGCCAGTGGCTTTGAAAGAATATTGTAAAGAGTACTGGTAAAAGAGAGCATAGATAGGTGCACTGGCCACCGTGATATAACTGAAATAATGTTGAAAGCGGCGTTAAACACCATACAGTCTATCAATGCTTTGTTATAAACCCTTTACCACACAATCCTGAATTTCAGAGACACTGAGGGAGAAGCCTTTTGAAAACATTGTGGGAAAAGGAGAAAATGCTGGTTACCAGCATTTTCTCCTTTTCCCACAATGTTTTCAACCCTTTCAAAAACAAAAATTACCATTTGTGCAACATTTTATTTGTCGTCTGCAAACGCTTTGAATTTGGGCTAGCCTGAATTTCAAAGACTCTGAGGGAGAAGCCTTTTGAAAACATTGTGGGAAAAGGAGAAAATGCTGGTAACCTGCACTTTCTCCTTTTACCACAATGATTTCAACCCTTTCAAAAACAAGAATTACCATTTGTGAGACATTTAATTTGTTGTCTGCAAACGCTTTGATTTTGGGCTAGCCTGAATTTCAAAGACTTTGAGGGAGAAATCTTTTGAAAACATTGAGGAAAAAGGAGAAAATGCTGCTAACCTGTTGAATGAAATCTTTTTTACAAATAGAGTGTGTTTAATTCTAGATATGACACAACGCTCTTTTGCAAGCAGTGTAGATCAAGATCAGATTGAACATAACATGCAGTCTGATCTGAAATCCCCAATTCTGACACGATTAGTTTCGAATGGCACTATAAGAACTCTGCAATCATAATGTTCGGGTGTTAGTATCAAATTAGCATGAAATATATATTAAATCCTTAACTAAACATTTTCATGTTTAAAGGACACTAAGAGAAAAAGCTCTTGAAAACACTGTGGTAACTGGCAATTTTTCCTTTCTGTCTATGTTTTCTACTCTTTAAATTCCTGTACCAAACAATCTTTTGTTTAATAAATCTGGGGAAAAAGACTTTTTGAAAACATTTTGTGAAAAGATTTAAAAAGCTGTTTAACATAGCTCTAGTGATGGAATTCCTCTTTAAAGATTGGAAAACATTCTGGGAAAAGAAGAAAATGCTGGTAACCAGCATTTTCTTCTTTTTCCAAGAATGTTTCTCAACCTTTGAAAAAGAAATTCCATCAAATTTAGCCATGCTAAATTTGTCATCTCCAAATGCTTTCAATTTTGACTAATCTAAAATTTTGTTGTGTGGTAAAGACTTAAAGACCAGTCCAACAATTTGAACCATATTGAACTTGCAGTCTGCAGCTCCTTTAATTTGAATTTGTCTAAAATTTTGTCATTTGGTGAAGACTTGATGTATTTATAAGTTTAACTCTTTGCCACAACATTCTGAGTTTTGACCACCTTAGGAAAGAAGGCTTTTGAAAACATTGCATCTAAAGGAGAAAATACTGATAACCAGCTTTTTTTTTCTTTTACCACATTGTTTGCTATCCTTTTGACGGTATTGCAACCTTTTGAGCCACTTTTGATTTGTCATCTGCAAATGCTTCTGACTTTGATAAGTCCAAACTTTTGTTGTTTGTTAAAGAGTAAATAAATTAACACTATGATATTTACACATGCAGGAGCCCTGGGTGTGATGTATGAATACGGAATCGGCGTTCACATGAATCCAGACTCGGCCTATACGTGTCTAAAAAGTGCCAGTGAGAGAGGAAATGTGTACGCCATGGGTAATCTGGTGGCCAACTATTATAGGAGAAAATTGTATACTAAAGCCGCTGATCTGGCTTCAAGGTGAGATCTGTTTCAGAATTCACTAACCATTCTCAAAGGCATTCTTAGTCCTTATTCTAGATTTAGAAAGTAACACAATGTGGGATTAGCCAATTAGAAACAGTGCTACTTAGAAGTTTAGATAATTTTTGAGAATTAGTCTAAGGATGTTATGTAGAATTGTTAGTGTGTATGGTCGCTGTTTGACTTTGTATGCCTCTGCCTTGGTGGTCCCTGTTTCACTTTGTATGCCTCTGCCTCCCAAGGAGAACAGGGGCAATAACAGGTTACAGAAAATTGCTTTTTATGCCCCCCACCCCCACAATACATGTACTTAGGCATACAGTCTTTGTTTGATCGGTCTGTTTGTCCAACTATCTGTGTGTCTGTCAGTGAGGTTTTTCTACCCAGGCCATAACTTTTTTCCGTATTACTTAATTTCAAAATGACTTTGACAAATGTTAACCCTTTACCAAACAATTCCTGGTTTTTTTCGACCCAGAGAAAGAAGCCTTCTGAAAACATTGTGGGAAAAGGAGAAAATGCTGGTAACCAGCATTTTCTCCTTTTCCCACAATGTTTTCTACTCTTCCAAAGTCAAGTTTCAATTATTGAGTCATGTTTATTTTGTCGTCTGCAAATGCTTTCAATTTGGACAAGTCTAAAATTTTGTCGTTTGGTAAAGAGTTAAGCACATGGAAACTTTGTGTCATTTGAAAGTGTCATGTCTGTAGGTCAAAGGTCAAGGTCGGCTTAAGGTCAAGTGTATTTTTTGGGGAAAGTGTCCAGCCTGTGACATTTCTTAATTATGATGAATTTCAGTATCATTTTGGAGAAATTATTTATGAATGAACTTCAGCAGAAATTTTATCCACATTAAGACAATGATCATGTCTGTAGGTCAAGGTCACGGCAAGGTCAAATGTGTTTTTAGAGAATTGAAATTTTGGGGGTTATGTTTATGTCCCATCTGTAACTTTTTTTACTTAGCAAAAGAAACTCGGTATAACTACACATATGCAGAAATGTCAAACACATACATACGATATGTTGCATGCAAGAATCATGAAAACAAAACAGAAGAAGAAGGAATTGCACATAAGCAGTGATTTGTACAGTGGCATCAAATGTTCCTCGTATTTACAAACCAAACAGCTGTTTGCTCCTAATGGCCCTGAAGAGGATATCTTGTGAAATCAATTTGAGAAAAAGAGAAAATGCTGCCAACACAATGTTTTCTACCCTTTCAAAGGCAAATCCCAGAATTTGAGCCAAATTAAAATTGTTGTCTGCAAGTCAAAAATTTTGTCCTTTGATATGGCTCAAATGATGAGATTTGTGTTAGAAAGGATAAAAAACAATGGTGGAAAAGGGGAAAATGCTGGTTTCTGACTTTTTCTTCTTTTCCTACAATGTCTTTAAAAGCTATTTTTTGCCAGGCCCCGGTAGCTCAGTCAGTAGCGTGCAGGACTTGAGAACATGGGATCCAGGGTTTGATCCCTGGCTACAACCCCTGGCTCAGCCAATTTCTTTCCGAGGATTGATGATAGTCACTGCAACAGGATTCTTTTCTCTCCCACCGCTGACCATTGTTTCCATGATGATTATGTGGGAAAGCAGCTAGTGGCTTGGAAAGAATATTGTGCGAAGTACTGGTAAAAGAGAGTCCAGGAACGCATGGATAGGTGCACTGGCCGCCGCGATATAACTGAAATAATGTTGAAAACAGCATTAAACACCATATAATCAATACAATCAATCATAAAAGCTATTTTGCTCTGTCAGGGTCATTAAAATTTTTAATTGTTTGGTAAAGGTTTAAGACAAATGTTTAAATAGTGCTGTAAGGATACCGTATATTTGTTTTATTCTAGAGTGTCCCAACTCTCCGACATTGACCTCATTGCCAAAGAAACAGACTGTTTACCATTCTATGTACGTAAAGGTATAGCCATGGCTTGTTTCTACTATGCTCGATGTTTACACGAAGGTTTCGGTGCCAGAAAGGATCCAGCTGAGGCCAAAAAGTTTTATTCAAGGGTAAGTGGTTGATATTAGTGAATAGTCACTGTGACAGGATTCATTCCTCTATCACTGCTGATCATTGTTTTGATGGAAAAGCAGCTAGTGGCTTAGGAAGAATATTGTGCTGATAAAAGAAGTACTGGTAAAAGATATTCCAGGAAAACATGAATAGGTGCATTGGCTGCTGTGATATCAATGAAATATTGAAAATGGCATACACTCTTTACCACACAACAAAATTTTAGACGAGACCAATTTGAAAGCAGTTGCATATGCCAAAATTAATGTGACTCAAAAACTGAGATTTGTTATTGAATTGGTAGAAAACATTGTTGGAGAAGGAGAAAATGCTGGTTACCAGCATTTTCTCCTTTTCCCACAATGTTTTCAAAAGCTCTCCTTCCAAGGGTCGTTAAAACTCAGGATTGGTTGGTAAATGGGTTAAACACCATACAATCAGTCAAGGGTAAGTAGAGATGTACAATTCCTAGCACATGTAAATTTTTGTAGAGGTAATTTTACTGTACTGTACAGTAGTAACTCTTTACAAAACAACAAAAATGTAGATTTGTCTAAACTGAAAGCATTTGCAGACGACAATTTAAATGTGGTTCAATTAAATGATGGAATTTGTCCTTGATAGTGTAGAAAACATTGTGGGAAAGCAGAAAATGCATGTTGCCCATATTGTTGTCAAAGGCCTTAATTTTCTTAGGGTTGCAAAAAGAATGGATTGTTTGCCAAAGGGTTAAGCTTTTATCATACAATTCAGCATTTTAACCATTCTGAAGAAGATTCCTATTGAAAACATTGTGCCAAAAGGAGAAAATGCTGGTATCAAGCATTTTCTTCTTTTCCCACATTGTTTTCTGACTTTTTAAGTCTTTACCAAACCACAAAATTTTAGACTTGTCCAAATTGAAAGCATTTGCAGACAACAAAATATGTGTGACTAAAAAACTATATTTTGTTTTGGGAAGGGCAGAAAACATTATGGAAAAAGGAGAAAATGCTGGTTACCAGCATTTTCTCCTTTTCCCACAATGTTTTCAAAAGTTTTCTTTCTCAGGGTCGTTAAAAGTTGGGATTGTGTGGTATAGGGTTAAGGGTAAATCCCACTGTTTGAACATTTTTTTTTCTACAAAAGCTTTCAATTTGGACCAGTCAAAATTTTTTTCATCTGGTAAAGTGTTTAACCTTTTACGTTTTTGTCTTTCTATTCTAGAGTTACCATTTTGATCCTGATGTATGTGCCAATTTACAGAACCAAACACAACATGGCAAAATTTGATACAAGTCCCAGCATTAGACGGAGAATTAATGCTATGAACTGTTCTTTTTGTGCTTTTTATACCATATACATAGCAATGTAGTTCTTCTTAGACATGAAATGATTTGAATCTAATTGATATTTAAACCTTTAATGAACAGAATAAGGTGTGTTTTTTGTTTGATTTTTTTTTCCTTACTCATGAATAATAGTTTGACAAAATTCAATAGTCAGTTTAATGTTTTGTTTTTTGATTGCTTTTGGAGTGGTTTTATCATTATTATTATTAATATTAATATTTTTATCACTATATAACTATGTTTACATGCATTTTCATTCCAATGTACCAAACAATTGCTATTTAAACATACACATGTATGTTTTTTAATCTTTGTTTTACTTTTTGTTTGCAGTCTGATTCTATTCCATCGAAATTCGACCTTGTCAATTTTTTTTTGTCTTTATGTTATTGCTGATGATGATACAAAGTAATCATGATATAGCTTGAAATTTCATTTTTAACTCTTTACCAAACGAAAAAAATTCTATACTTGCCCAAATTGAAAGCTTTTACACACAACCAAAATAGTTTGACTTATAAATAGAAATTGACCTTTGGAATGGTAGAAAGCATTGTGGGAAAAGGAGAGAATGCTGGTTACCAGCATTTTCTCCTTTTCCCACAGCTCTTTCAAAAGGCCTTTTCCTCAGAAAGAAAGAAAGCTTTTGAAAACAATGTGACAAAAAGAAATAGCATTTTCTCTTTTTCCTACAATATTTTATACCAAATCAAAGACACATCTAATCATTTGATCTATATCTAATTCATCACCTGCAAATGCTTTCAACTTGGACAAGCCTAGAATTCTGCTGTCTGGTAGAGTTAATGTCCTTGTGAGTTTTCGGTGTTTTTAATCATCATTTTTACATATTTTATAACAATCTGTGATAAAAAACAAAATGGCTGCTGAATTGTGTTGTTACTTTATGTGTTATGCCTGCTTTACTTTTAGCTTGTTTATTTCGTTTTGTCAAAAAATCCCGAGTGTATGTGATACAGTTGTTTAATGTGCGATGTATTTTCCTACATTTGCAGGAAATATTTTGTAGATGTTTCAACTTTCTAGTGAATTTTTGTCAAAATCTTTTCCAACATTTCACTGTTTAAACCTTTACCAAATAATTCCAAGTTTTAACAGTCCTGATAAAGAAAGCTTTTGAAAACATTGTGAAAAAAGAAGAAAATACTGGTAACCAGTATTTTCTTTTCTCAAGATTTTTTCTACCCTTAGTTTCATGAGGAATTTCAATCTCTGTACCAAATTTGTCGTCTGCAAATGCTTTCAATTTCATTGAGTATAGAATCTTGTTGTTTGTTTAAGAGTTAGTCCAACTCTATTTTGAGAAAGTCACATATTTACTTTTTGGCAAAACCACTTGGTTTAGCTAAATAAGAAATTGTCTTCTTTTGAAGTTTAGAAAATTTTCTAGAATTAAAGTTAATGTAGGATTCATTTTATAATAATGGTGGCCCAGGGACACATATTCAGCAATCTTTTTAGCTTGCACACTTAATTTTAGCAGTTACACAATGTCTGATTTGCTAAACCATTTTCTGATTGGTTACACAATTTGGTTTAGCCATTCTGATTGGCTAAACCAAATGGTTTAGCCAATCAGGGAGTTTGTAACTTTCAAAATTGCATTTCTTTGAAATTCAGACACATTTTGAGAACTACTGGTATACTAGAAGACTATTCAGAGTGGTGGATGGAAACAGTCCAAATAGACATTTTTTTTTTTTTCAACTTTCAGAATAAATATCTAGTTATTTTGAGAAAAAATAGAAAGTCACATCATTTGTTATTCTCAGTGCACTGCATAAATGAATCGGACTTTTTTTTAATAACTCTTTAAGAAACATCAAAATCTTAGACTAGTCCAGATTGAAAACATTTGCAGATAACAAATTAAAGGTGGCAAAAATGAGAAAATTGTCATGGATATGTTAAAAAAACATTGCGGGAAAAGGAGAAAATGAAGGTTACCAGCATTTTCTTCTTTTCCCACAATGTTTTCAAAAGCCGTCTTCCTCTTGGGATTGTGTGGTAAAAGGTTGAGAAAAACTGCAAAAATATTGTCATGTATGGTTTACCCAGATCATGTAACAAAGTTGTGGACAGTGTTGATCCAAAATTTGAATGCATGATCTGTGCATTCTGATCTTGATCTACACAGTCTGCACTAACAACTTAAACTGAGTCCTAGTGCTTTAGGGATTATGTAGTTTTTGAAATTGTTGAATATTTTCTTTCAAATTTTAGGGTTTTTTTTTTTCCTAAGAAAAGGTCAAGTTATTGTCATAGCACTTTTTCTTCATTGACATCTGTGAAGTTGTCGTCTTTCAAAAACTTTGAAATTTTATGATATCGTTGTCAGTACTGAAGGCATTTACTTTACACTTTGACTAGCTGTTAACTCTCAAAAGGGGAACTCATACCAGTATGGCAGATAACCAACGAAATATTTTTGGCATAGCTATGCTCCTTTTTCCAAGTATAATCTTCACTCTTCTTGAGCCATGCTCTGTGAAAGAGAGCTTTTCACTATTAGTCAGTTTTCTTTTTATTCAAGGACAGTTCTATCTCATGATTAAGAGGGTTGTTAAAAAAAGTGGCTATTATGCATCCATAATTATATGATGGCTTAAGTAGGTATAATGCATTTCAGAGATGCATTAAGCTCCCTTTTGCCAGAGTATGCCTCATTTCTAAAAGCAACTGCAGCTGAGAGTTGGCACTGTATTTTATGTTGATTTATTTAATTTATATATTGATTTTATATAATTCCTGTTGTTGTTCTGGATTTATATTTTTGTCACATCTCATCCCATCTCCTTAAATTTTCTGGCATCCATTATTAAAACATGATCTGAAAGTTATTATGTTTTTGTACTGGATGCAGTGGGGACCTGGCTGTCTCTTTCCATAATTGTGTTCAACAATATCTCTTTCATCTTGATTTTTTTTTCTTCTATTTGTGTGTGTTTTTAGCTCACCTGAGCATGAAATGCCCAAGATGAGATTTTGTAATTGTGCTGTGTGCGTCGTCTGTCGTTAGTCGTCAACATTTCCCTTGTGTGCTCTCTAGAGGCCACAAATTCAGTCAGAAACTCATGAAACTTGGTCAGAATATTTGTGTTAATAATATCTCAGACAAGTCAGAAATTGGGTCATGTCGGGTCAAAAACTATGTCACCAGGTCAGATCTTTGAAATAACGTGTGTATGCTCTAGAGGCCACATTTTCCGTCAAATCCCATGAAACTTCAGCAGAATGTTTGTCTTGATAATATCTTGTACGAGTTTGAAAATGGGTCATGTGGGATGAAAAATTATGTCACCAGGTCAGATCTTTAAAATACCTTGTGTACACTCTAGAGGCAACATTTTCAGTCTAATACTCATGGAGGTTGGTCAGAATGTTTGTCATGATAATATAAAAGATAACTTCAAAAATTGGGTCAGGTTGGGTCAAAAACTAGGTCACCAGGTCAAATCTTTAAAATACCTTGTGTACACTGTAGAAGCAACATTTTCAGTCCAATACTCATGGAGGTTGGTCAGAATGTTTGTCTTGAGATCTCGAACGTGTTCCAAAATGGGTTACGTGGGATAGTTAAAGCTTTTCTTAAACAGTCCTGTATTTCAACAACTCTGAGAAAGAAGGCTGAAAATATAGGGGGGGAAAAGGATAAAATGCTGGTAACCAGGTTTTTTTGTCCTTTTCCCACAATATTCGTTTTTTTTTTTTTTACCCTTTCCAAGACAAAACTCATCATTTGAATGATACTTAATACATTGTCAAAGTTGACAGGTCCAATATTTTGTCATTTGGTAAAGAGTTAACATTTTACCAAACTAAAAATTGCATCCTTTTTTTCAATATTTAAATCATCCCATAACAACAAATTCAAAATTAACACAAATTAGCCAAAGATTGCTAGCAGGGTAGAAAACATTGTGGAAAAAGGAGAAAATGCTGGTTACCAGGATTTTCTCCTTTTTCCACAAGGTTTTTTAATGCCTTCCTCCTTGGGAATGTTGAAAAAGGGGATTGTTTACTAAAGGGTGAGATGTTGGTTAATGATGGTTGTTGAAGTCAGTTAGGTATCCTGTGAGGGTTGCTTGTAAAGGCTTGGGATTCAGGATCCAGAGGTCCTAGGTTTGGTTTTATCGAGAGGTGTTTTTTGTGGAAGTGTCCTGAAGCAAGACACTTCAGGGCACGGCCTATATTAATGTCGATAATTATAGGTGATGTGTTAAATTTTAGTTATATGACATGTATTAAATGTTTTTACACCATGTCTTACTGTTGACTTGCAATTTTGGTAGCATTTACATTGAAGCCATGCTCTGTGAAATGGGGTTTTAATGAGTCTGTCTTTAGTCTAACAACTGTCTGAATCATGAGTTGGGATGGTCCTTTAACATGCAGAAAATTTACAAATAGCAGCCTGCACAGTCTGGCTTAATGAGTCTGCAAAAAGTAGACCACGTGAGCCTGGGCAGGCTGACATGGGTCGTAACTTTTTGTTATTTGTTTTCTGCATGTCAATGGATGATTCTAAGTCACCATTTAGTCGATTGCCAGACTGAACATTTTTTATGGATCCATAATTATGTGATAACTTGCTTGTTAACCCTTTACCAAACAATCCCTGGTTTTTACGACCCAGAGGAAGAAGCCTTCTGAAAACATTGTGGGAAAAGGAGAAAATGCTGGTAACCAGCATTTTCTCCTTTTCCCAGAAGGTTTTCTACTCTTCCAAAGTCGAGTTTCTATTTTTGAGTCAGTTTATTTTGTTGTCTGCAAATGCTTTCAATATGGGCCAGACTAACATACTGTCATTTGGTAAAGAGTTAAAATGCATCACTGAGATGCATTTATTCCCCATTTCCTAGAGCTTGGCTCATTTATAAATTCCAAAGAAAATTATGTTACTGTGAAACCTTTTGTTTTGAATATGATGAATACGAGTATGACAAACTATTTGGCTGACTTAGAAAACTAAAAAGTACCCTAGAAAATGTAGTTCCTCACAGTATCATAGTTTAGTTAAACATCTATAGAGTAGCAATACCCACTTATTCTTTCTTTGAAGAAAAAAAAACTAGTGTCAAATTTTATCTGTTGCATAAATTTTCATTTTTTTTTTTTATGGTCAGGTTTTAAATTTTACCCATAAAAAACTCGAGATAAGATTGATCGTATGGTATTTAACACCGTTTTTTTTACATTATTTCAGTTATATTATGGTGACCAGTGCACCTATCCATGCTGTCCTGGAGTTTCTTTTACTATTACTCGGCACAATATTCTTTCCAATCCCCTGGTTGCGTTCCCACATAACCATCGTCCAAACAATTGTCAAGGGTGAGAGAGGAATGCATCTTGTTGCAATGACTCTTATCTATCCTCGGAAAGAAATTAGCTGAGCCGCAACAAGATAAGAATTTTTGTTAATGATAGATTCGTCAAATATTTATGTCATATTTTTGGAGATTTTAGATAACATTTGTTGTTGCTTTTTTTATTTTTTTTTCTTAGAAGTGTTTCATGTATATATCATTATCTATTGGTAGAGACATTCTTTCTGACTAAGTCTGTGATAGAAAATAGCAGATGCCATAGTTTAGCTTTGATTTGTACATATTCCCATTTCTAGCTCAACTGTTTTCGAAGGTAATGATGAGGTACTGTCATAGCCCTGGCATCGTTGTTGTCCATGTCATCATGCAAAAACTTCGATATGTTATAATATCTCTGTTATTACTGAATTTGAACCATGCTTTGGCAAAAGGGGGCTTATTGCATCTCCGTGATGCATCACATCATGCAGGTTATCACATAATTTTGGAGCCGTTATATCCATTTTCTCTAACAAATGACTGAATCCTAAGTTAGAATGGTCCTTGGACATACAGAAAATTGACCGATAGCGAAAAGTTTTGGCCCAGGTCAGCCTGCATGGATTGCGCAGGCTGACCTAGGTCAATACTTTTCGCAGATGCATTAAGCCCCCTTTTCACAGAGCATGGCTCATATATTTTGTTCAAAATTGGACAAGTTGTTCACAATCAAAAAGGGAAAACCATAGAATAAGGGCAGGTAACCATCAAATTATTTTTAATTATGTCCTTTTTTCGACTTTTTACTGAAAATCAAGCACTTGCAGCCGACTGCTGGCACCTGCATGCGGTGCTCTTGTTTCAGTTTGGTTTCGTTTGATGAATATGATTTTTTTCTGTCCTCTTTTTTTATCGATAGCCTATTTTGTTTCTAATACATGCTTTCCTGCAGTCTTTTAATTCAGTACTTTGCACAAAAGTCTTCGCAAGCCTCAGGCTGCTTTCCCACATTACACTCATCAAATTAATGATAAGCTGTCAGAGAGGAATGATCCTGTCACGATGATTATCATCCTCGAAAAGAAATTGGAAGGGGAAGGGTTAGGAGAGCACTGCATTATCAACAGTTAAAATTAAGTTAACCCTTTACCAAATGACAAAAACTTTGGACTAGTCCAAATTCAAAGCATTTACAGAGGACAAATTAAACACGACTCAAAAATTGAAAATTATTTTGGGAAGAGCTGAAAACATTGTGGGTAAAGGAGAAAATGCTGGTTACCAGCATTTTCTCCTTTTCCCACAATGTTTTCAAAAGCCTTCTCTTTCAGGGTTGTTAAAAGTCAGGACTGTGTGGTAAAGAATTAAGTATGCCTTCTACAAAAATTTTTTTAAACAAATTTTTGTGAACTATGAGTAAAAAGCCTTATGAAATAAATTCACCACACAAACCCAAGTTTTAACAACATGTAGGTTCAGGGCTTTTGAAAACAATGTGGGAAAAAGGAGAAAATGCTAATGACAACTGCTGACAACCAGCAATTTTTTTTCCCTTTTCTCACTTTGTTTTCAACCCTTTCTGAGACACATGCCACCATTTGAGCCACAGTTCATTCATTATCTTCAGTTGCTTTGGATTTGGATGACAAGTCGAAAATTTTGTTGCTTGAGAAAGTGTTAGCACAGTAGGTTCTTCAAACAACTACTTGGAACATTTGAAATCATCTGACCAAAGAAACAAGGAAAATTTCACCTTTTTGTCATATTACGTGATATTTTGACCAGAACAAGCCTGTCAGTTGCGATAATTATGCCTTGTAAAACCATTTGCCACATGTAAAAATTTTAGACTCATCCATATACAACGCATTTATCGAGGAGAAACTAAACATGATGCAAATGATGAAATTTGTTTTTGAATATGAAGAAAACATTGTGGGAAAAGGAGAAAATGCTGGTTACTAGCAATTTCTCCATTTCCCTCAATGTTTACCCTGTGACAAAATTTTAGACTCGTACGCATTGAAGACATTTGTAGATAAACTAAACACGACACAAATGATGAAATTTCTTTTGGAATAAGTAGAAAACATGGTGGGAAAAGGAGAAAAGGCTGGTTACCAGCATTTTCTCCTTTTCCCTCAATGTTTTCAAAGGCCCTCTACCTTGGGGTTGTTAAAAATTGGAATTGTGTGGTAAAAGTCAAGAACTAGAGACATCATTTTCAATAAATCTTTACCAAACAAGGAACTCCCAACTCTTCTCAATTTGTTGCATCTGCAGACGACAAATTTGAAAGTGATAAAAAAGAATCACATTTCTTTTGCTTGGTAGAAAAACATCATTGGAAAAGGAGAAAATGCTGGTTACCAGCATTTTCTCCTTTGCCAATGATGTTTTCAACAGCCTTGACCGTCAGAGTTGTTCAAAGTTTAGATTGTGTGGTTAAGGGTTCCTTTTCCAAATGATGTTTTCAAAAGCCTTCACCTTCAGAGTCGTGAAAAATGGGATTGTGTGGTGAATAGTTAAGTTAGCAATGTAAGACTTTTTCGGTCAACACAAAGATCATGCATTACAAAATGATTTGAATGCTTCTTTGTCAATATCATGTTGATGGTTATGATGATGTTTAATAAAGACAACAGATCGGTGTGTTTGTGTAACGATTGTTTTGTTGTGATTTATCTTTTCCAAATGGATTGATTGATTAGTATTAAATCAGCGTAATCGTGGCAAAATTTTTGACTGTCAAAAATTCTGTGAAGATCCTTCCGATCCTCGCGATAGCACAAAGTTCCCACAAGATCAACACGATTCGATCCCACCAACCCACAAGCTCACCACGCTCCTCTCAAATGGTGGGCATCGTGGCTTATGTAAACGTAGCATAAGCACAATATTCCTTCCAAGCCACTAGCTGCTTTCACACATTAGAATCATCGAAACAATGGTCAACGGTGAGTGACGAATGAATCCTCTTGCAATGACTATCATCAATCCTCGAAAAGAAATTGGCCAAGCAGGGAATCAAACCAGCAACCCTCTGATCTCAAGTCCTGTTTGCTATTGACTGAGCTACTGGAGCTTGGCATTTTTACATATGTATACACCCAGAAATACATGGTATTTTGCACAGATTATTTATTGACGCAAGTTCAAACTATCCCAGCTATTTTCTGCTCAAGCTCAGGTCAGACATTTTAATAATGCAAAGCATTGGCAGATGACAAATTAGATGTGGCTCAAAAGATGGGATTTACCTTTGAAAGAATAGAAAGCAAGACACTGTAGGAAAAGGAGAAAATCCTGGTATTCCTTTGTCATCTGCTTATTCTTTGGAATAGGGCAAGTCCAAAATTTTGTCACATGACAAAGGGTCAATGACTCAGATGAAGAAAGTTCATGAAAACTTTGTAGGAAAACAAGATAATGTTACCAGCATTTTCTCTTTTTTTGGCCATGTTTTATTCTCTTTTGAAAGCAAATCACGTCATTTACAATACTACTCTCGAATGCGTATGGTTTCAATATGGACTAGTCTAGAATTGTGTTAATAATTCAATCACTAACGGAGAGTGTAGATCAAGATCAGATTGTGTGAAACTATTGCAATCCTGTCAAACCCACATCATTAATTCATATGCTTTTTTTCACTGTTAGAAGTCTTTTGGTTCAAAAGATATCTCTCTCATCACTGATCATTTATTTGATGATGGTTGCGTAAGAATGCAGCCATTGGCTTGTGAAGAATATTGCACGAAGTCCTGGTAGTAGAAACCCCAAGAAAGCATTGATAGGTGCACTGGCTGCCAGGATGTAACTGTAATAATTTTGAATACACCATAGAAAAAATATAACTACTCTTGAACCTTTTCCATGCTTTTCTCTGGTTTTATGAACTTTTAACTCTTATAGGGTCTCTCACTACTTTAGTTGCCTTTGTGGTCAGAGTAGATCAAGATCAGACTGCACAAAATGTGTCTCCTTTTCCCATAATGTTTTCAAAGTTCTTAATCCTAAGGGTCACGAAAGCTTGGGATTGTGTGGTAAAGGGACAATAAACTTTGTCGTCTCTATATGTTTTCAAAATCGACAAGTCTAAATTTCTTTCCGGGAAAAAGTCACAACAACAGAATAAGATTTAAACATTTGTATGGTCCCTGAATATATACAATAATTAAAACCAATACACAATTCTCATGATGTCAGGTTTATTTTTGTTTGATTTTCAATGCCCAGAGCTCCAGATAGAGGGAGTGATTTTGATTTCAAAATTGAAAATATTAATTATTCTCCACTAAACCCTATCTTATGGGTGCTCATTAGAATCGTCTCATCGAGACAATTCTAATGAGTACCCACAACATAGGGTATGGAAGAGAAATAATGGATCGAGAATACCATCACTCCCTCATATCTAGAGCTCTGAATGCCACATTCAACATAATTTCTGTTTTCATAAGGGACCAGTGCAGCTTTGCTTGCGTTTTTGAAATTTATTCTACCAGTACTTGGTACATTTTTTCGAAGCCACTGGCTGCTAAATATCATTGAAACTGTTCAAAACTGGGAAGAAGGAACAATCTTCCTGTTGCAATGACAATGATCAATCATCAAAACAACTTTCACCACGTTGATTTGAATTGTATAAGAGTTTAATACCAATTTTTGATAGCTTATTCATATCACGGCAGTCAGTTTAGCTACACAATTTTTTCCTGGCTTTCTCACACCAGTTCTGACACAACATTTTTTCTAAGCCACTGACTACTTTCTCACATGCATCAGAAGAGAAAGGTGAAAAATTGCTGGATAGAAAGTTTGCCACAACCGGGTTTCCAACCCGCAACAACCAGGTCACAAGTCAGATATGCCAACACTGGGCTACCTGGCCAGGCTTTCGCCATATTGGGACTCACTCTCACACCTACTGAGCCACTGAGTTTTGGCAAGCTTGTCTAATATAACAACATTGGTTGCTTGTCTAGTTCCTGACAAAAATGAGACACATGCTATTGGTTTAGTTCAGGCAGTCAATAATTTAATGTATTTAGTATCTGATATTGTATTAAACCAGATTAACCTGGTACCTGTTGTATCAACTATATATGCCTGAAAATAATCAGGCAACAACCAACCTATCAGTGGCAGCATAACCAAACCAAAATTTTACAGTACGAGTATCAACCCAGGCCAAACAATCCAGTGTTTTAACTCTTTACCACACAATCCCGACTTTTAACGACCCTGAGAAAGAAGCCTATAGAAAACATTGTGGGAAAAGGAGAAAATGCTGGTAACCAGCATTTTCTCCTTTTCCCACAATATTTTCTATCCTATCAAAGTCAGAAATCATCATATTACCAAGATTTAATTTGTTGTCTGCAGATGTTTTGAATTCGGTCCAGTCCAAAAATTTGTCGTTTGGTAAAGAGTTAAAAACCTTCACAAAGAAGGCTTTCAAAAGCATTCATGACAGGAGAAGATGCTAGAAACAAGTGCTTTCTCTCTCTTTCCACAATTTTTTTAGCCTTTCAACAACCAAATCCAATTAACTCTTCACCAAACAACAAAATTTTAGTGCTAAATATGTTTGACCTTTAACCCTGTAAAACAACAAGTTTTAAAGACCCTTGGGTAGAGCTTTTGAAAACATTGTGAGGAAAAGAGATGCTGCTGGTAACCAGCATTTCCTCCTTTTCCCACAATGTTTACAACCCTACAATAGGCAAATCTCATCATTTGAGACATATCTGAATTGTTTACAAATGCTATCAATTTGGACAAGTACACTGTTTTGTTGTCTGATAAAGATTTAACCCTTTACCAAACGACAAAAGTTTAGACTGGTCCAAGTTATAAGCATTTGTAGATGACAAATTAAATATTGTTCAAATTGCAAGATTTGTCTGTGATAGGATAGAAAACATTGTGGGAAAGGAGAAAATGCTGGTTACCAGTATTTTCGCCTTTTTCCACCATGTTTTCAAAAGCTTATTTTTCCCTTGTGGTTAAAAGCCAGAATTGTTTGGTAAAGATTTAATAACTTCAATCCTTTACCACATGGCAAAATTTTGGACTTATTAATATTAAAGGAATTTACAGACAAAAATTCAAGTAGTTTTAAAATGCTAAAATTTGTCCTTGACTAGGTAGGAAACATTGTGGGAAAAGGAGAAAATGCTGGATACCAGCATTTTCTCCTTTTTCCACAAAGTTTTTCAAACACTTTCTCAGGGTTGTTTAAAGTAAAAATAGTGTGGTATAGGTTTAATGCCTAATTGGAAATGAACTGCATTTTTTGTTCTCAATGCACATATCTTTTAATATCTTTATTTAGTAGATACAGTTTCAACTAGATTTAGGACTTAAACACCCCAACAAGCGCCGGGCGTAAAGTTCTTTCATGTAACTTGAAGCCCGTTTTTTGTATAATAGCCACAGTTCCTCCTTCTTTCCCGCTTGGGGTGGGTACTTCAAATAAAGCCTCGTGAAAAAACGGGTCAAACTTCTCCCCCTCGGCAGGCTGTATCTTCTCTAAACCGTGTTTACTGAAAACTTTCAATAACTGTGTGTTTGTCATATTGAGTCCCTCAAACAAGTCTTTTAAATGTTGATTTTTCTGTATTTCCTCTTGAGGCGTGCTTTCTGTGGCTTTGTTCAGAATGTCCGCAACTTCTAACAGGTCCTTACAGAACCCCTGAATACCAAATATTTTAGCCTCGTCGACTTGTTTCTTCATTCTAGTCCGCACATTTTCTGTCTCTGCCAGAGATCGCATATATTTATCCTGAAAACAAAAATAAGCATGTCTCAGTCATGGGTTGATTGATTGTTTATTTGACTGATTGATTGACTGATTGGTGTTTTATACTGCATTCAACATTACCTCAGTCATATCACAGCGACAACTCACACAAAGTAAAAGTAAATAACCTGGGGCCCATTTCACTGAACAGCGTAGATTTACGCAAATTATTCAGGATTGCGTATATACGCATGCGATCCCTACTTCACCCAAAGTTATGAACTGACGTAAAGTTATGATAATACTAACTCAAATCGCAAAGTTATGCAATTTTGTAAAACCGGTATTCTGACTTGATGCCTGCCTTAAAGGTGGCCCTTCAGATTTTGGGACAAAAATTTTACAAAAATACAAAAATAATCATCCTTATACTCCCAAAGCCTTTCAATTTTCATTCATAAAACCCCAGTAGTCGAAAACCATCCGACAACAAGAGAAATTAAAGATTTACTACGGCCCATGTCGACACCGACGGGAAACATGGTCTATTTTTACATGAGCAACTCGCTCATTTACATACCTGAAATACACAGACAAAGCTTTAAACATAGCGTCCGAAGAAGACATTATGGAAAATAATTACATGTTTGTTATGTTATGGAATTTAAGCATCATTAGTCATGTGCCAGTCATTTGACATTCCCACAATGTTTTTTTTATTTCTGGCGCGAAATCTAAAAATACCTTAAGAGGCTACGTAGCCTTTTAAGGGAACACCAGCAAAAAAAAATTTTTTTGTAATTTTATTATTCTTAATTATTGATGATTTGTATTGTTTTTTCATATAAATTTCAGTGATATATATATTTTTTAATTTGGTGAGATGTGAAAAATCTAAATACCCACCTTTAATATTTTGCGTACACAAATTTTGTGCATACGCAGTTTAGCGAAATGGACTCCAGGTCTAAAATTTCACAAATTACCAAATACTGGCCTACCACAGACAATCTTGTATGTGAAACAAACATAGTACTCAATTAAACAAATCGCCATTTTTACACAAAAAGTGTTTAACCATTTCCCAAACAATCCCTGGTTTTCACGACCCTGAAAAAGAAGCCTTTTGAAAACATCGTGGGAAAAGGAGAAAATGCTGGTAACCAGCATTTTCTCCTTTTCCCACAATGTTTTCTACCTTCCCAGAACAAATTTCAATTTTCAAGTCGCTTTAATTTTGTCGTCTGCAAATGCTTTCAATTTGGACCAGTCTAAAATTTTGTCGTGTAGTAAAGAGTTAACTGCCAGTATTAACTGCCACTAGAATGATATTCTGGTCGACCCTGATGAAAAAAGGCAATAATTGATGTTGACAAGTGTTCCAATCAATTGCTACCTCATGACCTAGTGTCTAGGTAAAATATACCTTAATGTTGTTAAATTTACGCTGGCAGATATCTTCGCAACTTATACCAATACGCCAAACTCGTAAAGATTTCCACAACAGGCCTATTCCTAGTTTTACAGTATTCATGCATGTCCTGGGTTTTACTAGTATAGGCCAGGGCTATGACATGTCTTGCCAAAGGACACTCCCATTAAAACCCAGTACATGAATAAAGTAAACCACTATCATCTGAAACAAATTTACAGCAATGGCTATGAAAACAATCTTGTGTAACAGAGATAATGCACATGAACTAAGGCTGAATACATTTAAAAACATTGTAACAAATTGACAATTATTTGCTTGATAATGGCAATCTCTCCTTCTACAATAATGCTTTCAAAAGTGGTCTGCTGAGAAAATTATGTCTTTATGTCAGAGAGTAATAACCCGTTACCATGCTAGATAACAGCTACGTAAGTTTAAAATTTTTTTCACTTAACCCTCAACTACCCAATCCCGAGTTTTTACAACCCTTAGGAAGAAATCTTTTGAAAACATTGAGGGAAAAGGAGAAAATGCTGGTAGCCAACATTCTCTCCTTTTCCCAGTATGTCTTATACAGCTTTATTCTTCAAAAAAAAAGAGGATTCTTTACTATTGCCTATTTCATTTAACCTGATCCTGACCTTTATGCTGAATATTTAAGTAGGCATATAAATAGAACTCCGACTATTATTCGGAAATTTACGTGTACATGCGAAGCTACTTATATACACAGGTAAGCAATTTAACCGTTAGCCTACAAAGCGCAACGCAAGGCGCTTTTGCAGTCAAAGTAGATCAAGATCAGGCTGCACAAAATGTGCAGTCTGATCTTGGATCTACACTTACCGGTGAGGAGATATTTCCCCAAAAAATAACTTTGAAATTGCAATATTTGCTTTTTTTTACCACTGATCGGAAAGTTTCAATTAACTTATCTAGTAAGTTAAAGGTTGGTTGGCGTAAACCGCACGAAATATTTCCGAGACCATTCGGGACATATGCCGAGCGATACCGAGGGTTAAAATAGAATATTAATTTATGTAAATGATTTTGACCTGGGTCGGGTTAATTGAAGTAGATAACAGAGGGTTAAGACAATCACATAACACAAGCACTTTTCTCGGGTACATTTCCAATTTTACCCAGACTTTCCTTCTTTTCCTAAATAACACACTATATCCCCAAAACAGAAATGGGGACTAACCTTTAAGTCTGTAAGATTTACGTTCAACTCTTCCTTCTCTTTCACAAGTTTTTCTATCTGGTCCTTCAGTTCTATTTGATCAGTTTGATCAGTTTTGATTTCCTTCTCTGTTGTCTGACTCTCATTTTCTGCTTCAGCTTTCGTGGAATATCGACTATTACTGGCTTGACTAAAATTAGAAACATGGATGTTAACTCTTTACCACACAATCCCAACTTTTAACGACCCTAAAGAAAAAGTCTTTTGAAAACATTGTAGGAAAAGGAGAAAATGCTGGTAACCAGCATTTTCTCCTTTTCCCACGCTTTTTTCTACATATAAAACTATACCATACAATCCCAAATTTTTACCGACCCTGAGAAAACAGCCTTTGGAAAACATTATGCGAAAAGGACAAAATACTGGTAATCAGCATTTTCTCACTTTCCCACAATGTTTTCTTCTCTTCCACTAAGAAATTTTTTTTTTTCAAGCCACATTTATGTTCTTGTGTGCAAATGCTTTCAATTTGGACAGGAACAAAATTTTGTTGTTTGGTAAACAGTCCAAGTGCTTTTAGTTGCTTTTGTTGCCTTCAATAATCCTTTTACATGATAATTTTACATCTGGAGAAAACGTTGATTAATGAAACAGATTTTGTTCAACCAACTGATTATTTTGGGTTTGTTTTACAAATGTCTGCAACTCTGTTTGAAGAAAATGGGGGCAGCACATCTACATTCTGATAAGATAGTGATTTGATTGTATAATGAACAAATACGGCCCTTCTTCAGACAGAGTTGCTGAACATTTTTAATCAAACTGTTGCTGTTCCTTTCCGTAATTGCAAAGGTTTTTTGAGAGATCTGGTTTGCTACAGTGCATATAACTAAATGAGACCCTTTTCACTTTAGATGTTGCATGCAAGTGAAATAAGCAATCGATTTATGTTAAAGGGTAAATAGGTAAGTCTATGTCCAATTATTTAGAAAAAAGTTAACCTACCAGCATTTATATCTTTTCCTGTAATGTTTCAAAAAGTCCCCTTCCTCTTAGTTGTGAAAGCAGCCCCATAAGTTGGTAATAGGGTAAAAATTGTATACAGTATCTAGACTTACCAAAATCCAGCATGAGTCTCACCACTGAAAAACTTTTGAAGGAATCAAATTTCTTATATTTGATAGGCTAACAAAAACACTGTGGAAAATGAGCAGTTGTCACAAGCAATACTCAAACCTTTTCCTATGGCTGTCAAAAGATATCAACTACACGGGCATGGTTTATCAAATAACTACAATGGTTCAATAAGTTGAAGTACTTACCGTACTTTCTGGAAAGGGCCTGGCCAGGCAGCAGTGATCAATAAGCGTGTCCGACTCGTGACTAGATAGGTATGGGTTCGATACCCGGCTGTGGCAAACTTTCTTTCCTGCCATTTTTCGCCTCTCACTTCTGCTGCATGTGAAAAAGGTAGTCAGTGACTTGGAAAGAAAGTTGCCAGTAATGGTGTGAGAGAGCCAGTAAACATGTGCGTAGGTGAACTGACCACCGTGATATGACCTGAGCTGTTAAAACGGCGTTAAACTCGAGTACTCGAGTACAGACAATCAATCAACTTTCTAAAAAAATGAAAAATAACTCTAAACAGTATATTTTCATGGGTTTTCGTTTTTCAATGAAACACTGTGATAGACTGGCCACTAAGTATCTTTTGAGACATAAAAAACACGACCTAGAAATGAAGACAAACCAAAAACTGATAGCTGAGTATTAAAAAACAATCAGGTTACCTTGAACATCTTGTGTTAAGCAAAACTCGTCGTGAAATCTGTGATAGTTTTGACATTGACCGTGCACACATGCTGGAGGCCGCCATGTTTTTACGTAAGTTGTCTTAACACAGTTATCTCCCTTATGATGACTTTTTAAAATTGCGTCTGATAGCTGATCTGATGCAATGGAAAGGTCGTCACAAAAATTATGTTCAAGTATCTGTTTGAATTGCGTAAGTCTGACTTATTCAATGTATTTTTAAGAAATAGTTTTAATATTTAAAAGCTGTAAATATAAGTAAAAAACTTTAATCTAAGGACTAGATCCTTTAAAATCCTTACCAAACAACAAAATTTTGAACATGTCCAAACTCAAAACTTTTGCAGACGACAGATTACATGTGGCTCAAGTGACGAAAGTAGTCCTTGATAGACTAGAAAACATTGTGGGAGAAGGAGAAAATGCTGGTTACTAGCATTTTCTCCTTTTCCTACAATGTTTTCAAAAGCCTTCTTCTTCAGGGTCGTTTCATAATGTCGAGATAGTTTGGTAAGGGGTCAATGGAGTTATGTGGCCCAGTAAATCGAACAAAAGATGGACTTTTCCTTATGCAACCTTGCAAACTGATGAAATTCTCTTTCAATATTGCCTGTCTGTTGCTTATGCGGGTTCAAAAAATTGTGGATATTTCCTTAGAGTAATTCTTCAACATAAGATAAATTTTTAGAAATTTGTTAACCCGACCGCAGAACTTTGTGCAAAGACTATATAATCAAATCTAGATAATTGATTGATTTATTTATTGGATGGTGTTTAGGCCTAATGCCTTTTTCAATATTATTTCAGCTATATCGCGGCGGCCAGTGCACCTATCCATGCTTTC
Source organism: Hippopus hippopus (assembly GCA_946811185.2). NCBI lineage: Eukaryota > Metazoa > Mollusca > Bivalvia > Cardiida > Cardiidae > Hippopus > Hippopus hippopus. The sequence goes on along the minus strand of OX328106.1, from coordinate 1,931,392 downwards.
CGCACAATTTTCTTTCCAAGCCATTGTCTGCTTTCCCACATAACCATCATCGAAGCAAGGGTCAGCGTTGGGAAAGGAATGAATCCTGTCGCACTCATCAGTCCTCGGAAAGAAATTGGCCGAGCCAGAGATCGAACCCGCGACCCCATGTTCTCAAGTCCTGCAAGCTACCGACTGAGCTTCCAGGGCTGCGGGCGGCAAATCTAGATCAAGATGGGTCTGTATGATAGGCCTAATGATGAAGTTTGCCCTGTAAAGAAAAAAGTAGATCTAGATGTGGAAAACATTGCGAATAAAGAAGAAAATGCTGCTTACCAGCATTTTCTTCTTTTTCCACAATGTTTTCAAAACCTTTCTCTACAATAGTCGTTAAGAATCAGGATTACGTCGTACTTGGTCAAATGTTAAAGCAATAGAACCGGGTAGGCCATGTTACGGTGGTATAAAAGTGACATGGAAGATATATTTTATACTACGTGCGCACGCAGTAGCTAATACGTGCGCACGTAATAAGTAATACGTGCGCACGCAGTAGTATTACGTGCGCACGCAGTAGCTAATACGTGCGCACGTAATAACTAATACGTGCGCACGTAATACTATTGCGTGCGCACGTATTAGCTAATACGTGCGCACGTAATAGTTATTACGTGCGCACGCAGTAGCTAGTACGTGCGCACGCAGTAGCTAATACGTGCGCACGTATTAACTAATACGTGCGCACGTAATAATCGACCAATCAGTTTATAAGGATCAATAAATGTCTATCTTCCACTTCCATCTTGAAACAATGGCTTCCGTTCATGATTCTGATTGGTGGATTATTACGTGCGCACGTAATATGTAATACGTGCGCACGTATTAGCTACTGCGTGCGCACGCAGTAGCTATTACGTGCGCACGTATTAGTTATTACGTGCGCACGTAATAACTAATACGTGCGCACGTATTACTTATTACGTGCGCACGTATTAGCTACTGCGTGCGCACGTAATAACTAATACGTGCGCACGTATTAGCTACTGCGTGCGCACGTAGTATAAAATATATCTTCCATGTCACTTTTGTGCCACCGTGCCATGTATATCGAAACAACTTGAAAAGTTAGGACCTACAATATGCCTATATAATGGATTTTATTTCCTGAAAACCTTTTCAAATAAAACCTATTAGTCATGGTGGCTTCAAGACGGAATTCCGCAATAGAAGACTAGACTTCATAGAAAACTTTGACTTGATTTGCAGAGTTTCTGTAAGGCGATTAAATAGATCTGCAAAAAGGATTGACTCAAGTCAGCCTGCACAGTCCGCGCAGTCTGATCTAGATCAATCTTTTTGCTTTTGACATATTTTCTGCATGTCAAAGGACCAGTCTACCGCAGGATTCAACCGGTTGTTTGACAAAATGCATTTTATAGGTCTATAATTATCTTGCTTGGTAGGCTACAATGCATCACAGAGATGCATTATGGATCCTGTTTTGCCAGAGTATCACTCACACATGTTATATTATTGGATCTAGATATAGTTGTCTACGCATGTCATATTCTTCGAAGATTTTCGACCTGTTTGCCATGACGCATCACCCATCCCCGAATACTTGGGAAAAGTAGGGCTTATACCGAAGCTATTAGCCTATTACCCAAGCATGTAGGGGCTATTTTAATAAATGGCCGATGCATAGGTTGCATGCTAGCCGATCATAGCTGAATGAATCGCACCAGGTAGCGTTTTCTTGAGTAAACGTTTATTTCATTTTGAAATTCAAAGTAACGGTTTTTGTTTTGAAAAGTAGTCCGGTTCTGTACCCAGAATGCCCGAATTAGATGTGTATTTGTAGAATGCCATCTAGCGGGAGATAATGTCTAGATATAGACCTACCACTGCGTTTGCAGAGCGGCAAAGGGGTTGTTTTCAAAAGACCGGTTTTGTTCTGTAACAGTTATAGGGAGTTATTTAGATTTTTATAACCTCGCATGACTTTAAGGATAGGGCACCCTAATAAGATTCTTGTAACATCGCCTTTCATCGCCAAAAAAAAAAAAAACCCGTACAGATTCGGCTAAGACTCGGGTAATCCGTAATCGATCGGCCGACACACGCTGGTTCCCCGCATTGATTACGGATTACCCGAATCCGTAAGATTTTGGCGATGAAAGTCGATGTTACAAGAATCCCTATAGGGTGCCCTATCCTTAAAGATATATCTTTACAGCCAGAGAGTAAACAAACGCTGTTAAAACTTGACAGTGTGTAGAATCTAGTCAGCTGTGTAAATGTAAATAAAAAATCGATATAAGGTGTAGGCCTGTGGGATAAAGAAACTCAGGGGATTTGACCTCGATTTAAACCGGAAACTGAGGCTGTGATGTCTTTGGATAGCTTCCAGACAATGAAATGCATTTTCTATGTGTCATAATCTGTGCAACTTCGCAACTGTCAGGGGCAACATTTGGCATGAAGATACAAGAATGATTATAGTTTCATAAAATAAAGAGGAAATTGTTTAAAAAACCATATGAAAACAAGTGAATATGTATCTTTAAAAGAAAAATGAATTTCTTTCCGGGGATTGATGACAGTCATTACCACAAGATTTATTCCTCTCTCACTGTTCATGATCGTTTCGATGATGGTTATATGGGAAAGCAGCCAATGGCTTGGGAAGAGTTTTGTGCAAAGTATTGGTGAAAGAAACACTAGGGAATCATGGAAAGTATTGTATACTGGCCGCTACAATATGACTGAAGTAATGTAGAAAACTGCATTAAACAACGTGTCATAAACAAGCAAACTATGGGCTACGGACGTTCGGTTTTAAAGTTTTAAGGAAAAAAAAATGTATTTTGTCATTATGCGGGGGTACGGGCATCACATGGGCACCGTAAGCTCATCGTAAGCCACTGTAAATTAAGCATTACGAAAAAACATGCGCGTTGTCGTAAAGGGCAAAGGGATTTTTAACACTAAACCTGCAAAATAAGTTTGATGAAACTTTCAAACCGATGATAGAAATTCGAATATTGCTATTTCGAACATTTTGTTTTTTGTGAGAAAAAACATCTTATAGGACTGTTTAGATACAAGATCAGACTGCAAGTTCTGTGCAGTCTGATCTTGATCTACACTGTCCGCAAAAGGTCAATGACTCAAACTTAGCTGCATAAGTGTTAAGCCTTTGAGTTTCGAATAAACTCCATGGACATTTTTCAGTCCAGAAATAAGACCTAAACAATCGCAGCTTTTGGGTTGCCGTTTTCGAGAACGGTTCAGCATTTTAAGTGAATAAAATTGATCAAAGAGCTGTACAAAACGTGCAGTCTGATCTTGATCTACACTGACCACTAAAATGCATATGAGTTATGCTTTGGCAAAAGGGGTATCAATGCCTAGCCGGCAGCCGGGTAGCTGAGTGGTTAGCGTATCTAACTTGTGACCTGGTGGTTGTGAGGAGTTAGAGGCAAACTTACTTTCCGGCGATTTTTCGCCTCTCCCCTCTGATAATGTGAGAAAAGTAGTCATTGACTTGGAAAGAAAGTTGCGTCAGTACTGGTGTGAGAAAGCGAGGAAAAACATGCGTAGGTGCACTGACCACCGTGATATGACCTTAGCTGTTAAAACGGCGTTAAACTCCAATACAATGAATCAATGAACAATGATAAATTGTACCAAGTAAGACAACACATAATCAGGGGTCAATAAAATGCAGTAAATTGTAAGAACCGACTGTATCATAAGGTAGACAGGTCCTTTCACATGCAGAAAGTTGACCAATAGCAAAAAGTTTCAGCCCAGGTCAGCCTCTGCGTACTGACCTGGGATCGATACCTTTTTAAGCAGATCTATACATGAATTCCCTTTTTCACAGATTTACTATTATAAATTTGGAGGGCACTAAAAGAGTTAGCAGTGGGTGAATCGTTTCGATAAAAGTTCGAAACATGCTACATAATTCTTGTAACATGTTTGAACCACAAGCATGCTACAATCGCCTTTTTCTGCGCATACTGTTCTAAAGAGACATAAAGCGAACATTTGGAATCAATTACGAAAAATAATGCAAGACGCGTATGACGATGACAATAATACGACGCCACCAATTAATCATCAAAGTACCTTGGTAGTAAAAGTACCGATAAAATAGTAATTTTTAGGTGCCTATAGACCTACTTATGATTATGTAATAGACATTGTTCATTTACTCGACTCTTAACCAAAAATGCCAGTCATTCAACAACCCTGGGAAAAGAGACCCTTTGAAAACATTGTGGGAAAAGGAGAAAATGCTGGTAACCAGCATTTTCTCCTTTTCCCACAATGTTTTCTACTCTTTTAATTTTAGAGACAATCCCATTATGTAGGTCTAATTATATTTGTCCTCTGCAAATGTTTTGAACGAGTCCAAACGAGTCTAAAATTTTGTCATTTTGGAAAAAGTTGAAGCCTGAGAAAGCAGGCCTTTCCCAGAAAACATTGATGCAAAAGCAGAAAATGCTGGTAATCATCATTTCTCCTTTTCCCACTATGTCTTCTACACTTTTTTAGACAAATGTCATCAATCGAGCCAGATATGATTAATAGTCTGCAAATTCTTTCAATTTAGACAAGCCTAAAATTTTGTCGTCTGGTAAAGTGAAGCAGGCGAAGCGCAAACTTTCACATTCTAGGGCCGACACAAACCGACAAATATTAGATCTGTTCATATAACTGCATTTGAAGACGAAAAAAATTTACATGGCAGAAATGCTGTGATTTGACTTTTGCAGGGAAAGAGAGAAACTACTGGTCACCAACGTTTCCCCTTTTTTCACGATGTTTACAAATTCCGTGAACAGCCCTGGGGTAAGGCGCGTCTTCCGAATTAACTAGTTTACTAGAACTGTTGTTACGTTATCCTTTTAATTGATTTTCGTTTATTTATCGTCGCCACCGGTCGCCCATATGAGCGACACCCAACAAGGCTGTTAGTTACGTTATGTAGGGATTGATTATACAAGATACGAGACCAAACCCATCCTATATTACGCATGGTTCTTTACTCCGTGTACAGAGCTGTCACACGGGACATAGGTTAACGTACTGTGCTACAGACTTTTGATAATTTCAGATGGCCAGCCTTAGAAGTAGGCCTACGCACCCACATGTTCAATCCAAGCCTCTCTCACCCGTAATCATCGTTTCAAAGGTGTTCATGTGGTAAAACAGCCTGTGGACTGGAAAGAACATTGTGCGAAGTACAGGTAAAAAAAAACTGCAGAAAAGCATGGATAGGTACGCTGCCCGCCGCGATATAACTGTCGGAAAAGACGTTTAACACAGTAAAACCACAGGCCTTTGAAGCTCTATTAGTCTATCACCGAACACTAAGATTTTTCCTTGGTCCATGATCGAACACTAATAGCACATGGTGTATCGCCTGTATATTACGGAATATACTCAAATTTTCATTGACACCGTTTCTATAAATAGCACAGTGGCGACTCCCTCTATATCGTATATAGTACGACTGTCTTACTATATACGATAAAAGGTGAATCACCGATGTACTATTTATAGTAGCGGTTTCCGATAATGAAAATTTCGTTATCCCTTGATAGACCAATGGAGTTTCAGAGGCCTATGGTAAAACAAGTTTATAAATTTAATATTTACGCGTAAGGGGGGGGGAGGAAAACTCTATTGTACTCTGGTATACCAGCAGGGCCGTTAAGAACATGCAAGTATCTGATTGACCTCACTTCACAGGATCAATAAGGTAAGGGCCGCGCTTTGTAGAAATTGGGGTTTAATGCATTTCCGTGATCATGGTGGGAAGCAAGTCATCACAGTATTATGAAACATAACACCCGTTTTGTATAACAACCGACTGAATCATGAGGTACACTGGTCCTGTGACATGCAGAAAATTTATCAAAAGCAAAAAGTTTCGACCCACGACAGCCTGCGCGCACCGCGCAGGCTGTCGTGGGTCGAAACTGTTTGCAGATGACAGGGGTGTGGAAATCTTGAAATTTTCTATTTGTCCATGGACAAGTAAATCTAAAAAATCTACTTGTCCGTCAGAGAAGGTTACTTGTCCAAAACAAAACAATTTTAAATGGCACACACAGACCTAGTTGAATGTAGTTTGTAGATAATGATGTCCTTTTAACCATTTAAATTTGCTTTGTTTGGGTTTTTAATAATAATAATGATGAAAATAAATCAAGCAAACCTTTATGGGGCTTTTTCCCAAAAATTGGGAAAGGGCCTTAGCCTTTCATTTTTTTTTTTTTTTTATATTCGAGTGCGATTTTGGCCAAATTGAGAAAAAGCAGGCTGACTTTCAAGGTACATCACTAAAACAAATTAATGGCACTGTACATACATACAGTAAATAGACAGGTGCAACAATTTAATAATTGAAAAAGATTCAACAGTTACAGTATAACTGCTGAAACCATGGCCAAATATCTCGGTGTTTGCACTTACAGCCCTTTTTAACACTACTGTAGCACACCCATGCATGCCGGAGTTAATACTTAAGCAGAACTGCTTACCAGCCATTGTATGATACAAGGGAATCATTATCTGTGGAAGTTAAAAGGCTAGGCTTGGTTATTGTGTCTGGAGATGTAGAGTTTGCATCATGTGCAGTGATAATAATTGATTAGTTTTCAGACAACGGGAGATCGGCGATGTCCGACAGACCCGGCACTTCAGATTGACTCAGTATGCGGAGATTTGATTACCTGTAGATCGATCTGCAAAGAATTTAAACGTTTTACGCCTAAAGTAAAAAGGCTGCGCTGGCCTTTATCGTCTACAGTCCTTTTAACGAACTTTTTGTAATGTTTCCCGGTTTTTGACATGTTTTACTTGGATACAGCGTGTTTGGTTTTCTTTCAAATACGTTTACTGCAACCGAGTAAGAATATGTTCCACAGTGTTAAATTAAGACAACTTCTTTTGTCAGCTGTAAGTTTTGCGAACTACAAAAAAGAATTTTATATTGAATGATTGGGAAATGACAACCGCGTCAAGTCTACGTGCGGTGTTATAATATGCAAAAAAAAATAACTCGTTTCGGTTATTGTTGCCTCCATTAAACAAACCAAATGGCGCCAAGAAACCACAACATTTCGGCCGTACTGCAGCGCAGTCAAAATTAAAAAAAAGTCTGCGTAGGGAATAAAATCAGAGTCGGCCAAATTTTGTTTTTGATTCCAGGTATCAGGGGATAGTTTATCATAATTCAATTTAAAAATGTTCTTGTTTACGAAGTGAGACGGAGAGAACATTTCCATTTCACAAGGATAATGTTATATAATACAGATCTTTACTTTCAATTCCCCCCCTCGTTTTCTACTTGTCCGCGGACGAGTAAATTGCAAAAAGCCACTTGTCCGACGTCAAATTTACCCGAGTCGGACGAGTCGGACGTAGGATTTCCACACCCCTGAGATGTATTATACCTTCTTTTCAGAGAGAATGGCTCATATCTGATTTCAACCTTACTTTACACACCATTTTTCGGTTTCGCACAAATGTTTCGGGTAAGACATATTTATTTATTTATAGTTAGTTAGTTTGTTAGTTACTTGGTTAGTTAGTTGTTTATTTATTTCCATTTTATTGAAAAGAAAAAAAAACAAAAAAAACCGTAAACAATTGTCCAATGTCTGCCAAATTAATAAAAGCACCAAATTAGTCCGCGTTTTCTTTTCATAGTTTCCTTTTATTATTATTATTTTTTTTTTTCAGAGCTTCATTTAGTTCCATATTCTCGGTAACACGTGACACAATTTTGCAAAATTTTAATAAAGCTTGTGCAAAATGTTTGACATGATATTGTCTCGGACATGGGTTCGAATATAGGTCAAATACACATGTAAGTCACTTATTTAAATGTTTGAAAAGCATTGTGTGCTATATAGAGGCCACAGTTTTAGGCCAAATGTTCCATGATTTAAGTCAGCTAAAACGCTTGTTTTGGTAAAATCCCGCAGAAATTTCTACATTAGTACAGTACACTATTAGCTTAAAAGTTAGACGAACTTACTATGCAATTTAGATACCAAATCGTGAATTCAGTTTGTCATGCATCTTTGTTGAGAACTTTGTAATGTAATCACAAAGGACAAGTTGAGAAATGATGTCAAACTAGAACAAAATGTAGGTTACAGCACAGGCTTTTGAAGTTCCATCGGTCTATTACAGAACACCGTTTTTTCTTTGGTTGATCTTCTAACACCTTTACTAAAAATAGCACTTTGGCGCATTGTCAAATCTCTATATCGTTTTAATGTACCCAGTTACGATATAGTCTTTGTGCTATTTTAGTCACGGTGTTCGTTGATCGACCAATGAAAATTTCAGTGTTCCTTAGTTAATATACCAACAAAGCTGCAGTGGCCTATAGTTACAGGGTAAGACTTCCAAATTTTTCAAATAGTTCGTCTTTTTTAATGAAATTTGTAATAATTCTTCCTAAGGTGAGCAGATTAGCGATCCAGGACAATCGCTGTCCTCTTGTTTGGATTTCGACTAACGGTGAATTGACCTACTGATAAAATTAAAGGCATTTGGATAATGTGCATGCTCACACCTATTACCAGGACAAGTTTGAGAAAGAAAGATCGTAATTATTTTTACTTATTGCAGATTTGTTTGTCTCCTTTTTGTTATGTTCGATGGCATTCACATTGACCTTTGCTGTGCATCATCTGCGTGTTGATCCTAGTGTTATGACTGAGAATGGAAACAGGAAAACAACAAAATCAATTTTCAACAACTGAATTTTAAAAATACATGGAATAGTAAAATTATGTTTGATACTAGCGTTTGATATTATTAATCAGCCTTTTCAAGAAAATTCTGTTCGTTCTATAATTCCGATTTCAAATTATTAGATACATGTTTTGGCTTGTCTGTTTTTTTTAGTAATTTGACCATTTCATCATTTTTTCCCTCAGAAGCAACAACCTGGTTATGCATACATGTATAGGCCTCTGAATCTTTACCGCCTGTGCCGTGTGTGTGTGGGGGGGGGGGGGCGGGTTGGAAGGTTAAGGCTACATTTTTGACATCTCTTGTCGCTATTATTAATTTGTTAGCAGGTCTTTTGCAGGAATACTATTTAGAGATAAATATTCTTGCACGATCACATAGATATTCTGTGTTTATGTCATTCAATTTATGATAATTTTATAACCAATACAAGTGTACCACATGTTGGGGTATTTTCTCAGATGTCTGTTCATTTTGATTGACTAATGATACTATAACTATGAACACATTTCCTGGGACGAGGTACAAGATACCAGGAGCATAGCTGAGTTTGTTTACCTTGATCATAATGTCAGGTTCATTTAAGTATGAAATGCAGCTCATGGGTGTCTGCCGTATTACTATTTAATAGTTTGGTTTTCCAGTAACATGGATTAGTCTGTGAAAAAAAAGAAACGTAAAGTATTTTCGCTCAAATTAGTAAGCATGTTTGTGCTCGCAAGAAGTTTCAATGTTTTTGTGAATGAAAATCATAATAAAAATGACGATCTAGCAGATTAGTGCATGTATATATGATTTCTATTTGGGTTCCAATCGGTTGGTGTTCCGTTGTGCTTTAAGGCAGTCGTCATTTCTACTGAATTTTTTATAAAACCATGACTGGTTTAAACGGTGATTCTGATAACAAAAATGTCAAAATACAGAAAAGTCAAGGAACTTGCGCCTGAGTGTTAGGCAAAGCCACATGCCGTATTATTGCGCCTGTATGGCTAGAAATTATGTGATTCAAGAATTATGTTACCTTTGTCAGGAAAAGTGTCTCTATAGAACTTGTGTCAATTCGAAATTCCTGTGACAGACCTCCCGCCTGTCCAAGGCTGATGTCATTTGTGTATAAAGGCATGAAAAACGGTCGGGTTTGTTTTTAGATTTCAGTAGCAACAAGTTATCGTCTGTGCAGTTAAAACTCTGTCAAAACTTTTTCGGACAAAATTGTAACAAGCATAAGTGTATCAGAGTCTCCTCACATATTATGCTTGACCTTGTTCTATGCATTCTGAACCGGGCTCATAATTTTACTAGATTTTGTGTCAGTAACAAAACTGTGCTAAGATGTTCGTGTCGGGTACTCCTATTTGGCACAACCGTTCATTAACTCTTCACCAAACGACAAAAAATGTAGAATTGTCCTAATTGAAAGCATTTGCAGATGACAATTTAACATGAAGGAATTTGCCCTTGATAGGGTAGAAAACATTGTGGGGAAAAAGGAGAAAATGCTGGTTACCAGCATTTTCTCCTTTTTCCCACAATGTTTTTAAAAGGCTTCCGTCAATTAAACTGTGGTTCAAATGATGGAATCGGTTTTTTTTGACAGGGTAGAAAACATTGTGGGAAATAGGAGAAAATGCTGGTCACCAGCATTTTCTCCTTTTTCTCACAATGTTTTCAAAAGGCTTCAATTTTGTTTTCCCACAATGTTTTCAAATGGCTTCTTTTGCAGCGTCGTTAAAGTCGGCATTGTGTGGTAAAATAGTAAAACAGAAATTAATGAACGTTTTACACCAAACAGTGATAATCGGTTTAAATTCCAGCTGGATGACGTTGTCATATGACACTTTATAATGATTACAGCAAATGTAAGTTCCAATGCCAAAACAATTGCGTCAATAAATGCCAAACATAACATCGTGAGGAATATTTCTAAACAGCCCATTGACCTTACGGTAAGATATGTTTCATTTAAACACTAATGTAATAATTAAAGGCCCAGTTCCGGGCAAAGGTAAACAATGCGAATATTAAAATGGATTTAAATTTTAGGTAACAATAAAGGCCAAATGTAAACAAAGCGGGTGTTTAGATGCATTTGAATTTATATCATACCATTTTAAAGTATGGAAATTGTTGTGAAGATGACAATCTCTCATTGTACGGTCGGCCCAAGTGTTAGTCGCTGACAGTGAAATTAATCTCAAAACTAGGTTAAAACCTGCCAGGTAGCTGTGTCTTTTGTTAAGTTTTTGCCTGATTTTAAATTTTTTTTTTTCCTGCCAGCGACTAACATATGGCCCGACCACACGATAAAAGACTGTCATTGCCACAATATTTTCCATACTTTTAATTGTATGTATTATGACACCTGCTTTGATATTTTGGCCTTTACTGGGCCTTTAAGTCAGACCATGGAATAGTAGGGAGATCATTGTGAAGATAACGATCCGTTTTGTATGGATAGTCCAAGTGTTAATCACTGGCAGAAAAAATGAATTTTAGAACCAGGTTAAAAAGTACACAAAAAATAGAGCGACTTGGCAACTTTTGACCTGATTTTGATTAAAAATTTATCTACCATATTTTTGCCAGCGACTAGCACTTGGGCCGACCGCACAATAACAGATTGTCGTCTTCACAACGATTTCAATGCCGGTTACCGGCATTTTCTCCTTTTACCACAATGTTTACAAAACATTTTTTTCTAAGGATAAATAAGGATAGAAAGTAGGTTTTTGAAAATATTGTGGAAAAGGAGAAAATGCTGCTAACCAGCATTTTCTCCTTTTTCCACAGCATTTTCTACACTGTTAACACTTAACCTGATTAATAACTAAAACGAAACTTTCAAGTCGATTATAAAAACCCAGATAATTCTTTTTCATGGTGACTTTTTTGGGGAAAAGATTTCCTAATTGGACGGTGGAGATCTAAGATCAGACTGCACGTTCTGTACGCAAAAAGTCAGTGAGTCGCGCATAGCAGATCAAGGATGGAAAAAAAAAGTCATCATTTGAGCTACAATTATTTTGTCGTCTGCAAATGCTTTGAATTTGGACAAATTTTTACATTTTTGTCATGTGGTAAAAAGTTCACAATGTTTCACAAATGCTATGTTTCACGTCTGCTATACTCTCTCTCTCTCTCTCTCTCTCTCTCTCTCTCTCTCTCTCTCTCTCTCCCCCGTCTCTCTCTTTCTCTCTCTCTCTGTCTCTCTTTAATTCATTACCAGATTACAAAACTTTCAGATTTGTCCAGATCTAAAGTGGATGTCAAATTATAATAATTATGTTTTTTCAAATAATGGAATTTGTCTTCCACAGGGTAGAAAAAAAAAAAATTTTGGAAAATAGAAGAAAATGCTGGTTTTACAGCTAGCTAGCTCTCTCTCTCTCTCTCTCTCTCTCTCTCTCTCTCTCTCTCTCTCTTATCCGTTCCGCTATCTTATCATTTTGTCTTTATTCATTAGTTCAACCCTTAACCCTTAATCTGCTAATTAACTAACATAAAATTTACAATTCGATAGTAAAAACCTAATATTGCTATTTCAAAGGTATGTTTTGGGGAATAATATCTCCTTAGCGGACAGTGTAGATCCAAGATCAGACTGCACGTTCTGTGCAGTCTGATCTTGATCTACGCTGTCCGCAAAAGGTCAGTGAGTCGCGCTTAGCAGCCTAAGGGTTAAAAGCTCTGTCTGTCTGTCTGTCTGTCTGTCTGTTCTCCAGGATCAAGAAGATTTAGTTAGATAAGGGTCCCGCGTGGTTAGTGGTAAAGTGTGGAGGCCCCGGGTTCGAGCCCCACCTGATCTGCTGGACCTTTCGTGAGAGTATCCTTTGGCACCAGCCTTGTACTGGTGATACCCAGGAAATACATGAATATGTGAGCTGTCGCCGTGATTCGACTGAAATAATGATGAAAGCGGCGTAAAACACCATTTAATTCTCCAATTCTTATGTGAGTCTGGGTCTAGAGGCTTTGAAAGGATCTTTATGCAAAATATTGGTGAAGAGAAACAACAGGATTGCTGCCTCATTGAAACTGAAATTAAATTAATAACGGCATTTACCTGCGTTTTCTCTTTTTTCCACAATGTTTTCTACCCTACCAAAGACAGAAACCATCCTTTAAGCTACATTTATTTTGTTGTCTACACATGCTTTCAATTTTGTCGATTCCAAAATGTTACCGTTTGGTAAAGAAATTACACGTCTTTTTGACTCTCTACCAAACGACAAAGTTTTACAAGAGAAAAAACAATGTTCAAATTGAATGTATTAGAAAAAAAAATGGTTCTTAAAAACTGAAATTTGTTTTTAAAAGGGTGGTAAACATGGTAGGAAAAAGAAAATAATTTCAGAAGGATTCTTCCTCAGGTTCGTTAAAACTCGGGACCGCGTGAAAAGGGCTTATATGCATAAAATCATTTCCAGTAAGAAACAGGAAAAAAAAAAATGTATCCAACTGTGCAGCACTTAATTCTCTTGATTGATCGAATTTGCGTTTATTTATCGTCGCCACCGGTTGCCTATATGGCCGACGCCCCGTGAAGGTTGTTAGTATTGTTACGGGGGATAGTGCAGATACAGGACGAAACCCATCTTAAGTTACGGGTTCTTTGACATGCTCCGTGTAAAGCACCGTCAGACGGGACCTCGGTTTAACGTCTCATCCGAAAAACTATTTTAGATGGCCAGCCGTGGGAATCGAACCCACACCCTCAAGTGACCCGAAACATCACGTTCACGAGTCCTACGCTCTACCAACTGACCTTTGCGGGCTGATCGTTTTAATTAACTTAGCTCTGTAAAATACAGTTAAATGAAACATTTTTATTTTATATGCTCGAATAAACATGCGGAAAATATATATATGTACCCAAGTTCAGGCTGCACGTTCCGTGCTATCTGGTTTTGATCGATACTGTCCCTTAAAAACCTATTTTTAACCCTTTACTGCACAATCCACAGCTTTAACAACCTTTAGAAAAACCTTTGAAAAAATTATGGGAAAAGGAGAAAATGCTGGTAACCAGCATTTTCTCCTTTTCCCGCATTTTTTTCCTCCCTTCTAAAGACATCTTCAGATTTTGTTTTAAGTGTAAGTTAGTTTAAACATATTTATTTTTATCGATTGAAAAACAAGTTCTTACAACTTACACTAATCTCTCTCTATTCTGCTTCCTGGGAACTACACCAGTACTCGCACCGATTGTGTGGGCCAATGAACAACTCCAAAGTTGAAACCCGCTCCCGGGTCTCGAACTCGGGACCTTATAGTTACGAGGCCGACGCTCTACTTCACAACCACACACCACGTTTAATTTGTCGTCTGCAAAAGCTTTCAATGTGGACCAGTCTAAAATTTTGTCGTCTGGTATAGAATTAATTGGTGTTTAACGCCACTTTCAACATCTTTTCAGTCATATCGAAGCAATAGCATACATATGTTTATGAATGTTCATATATTCATGGATGTTCTAGGTTTCAACAATAGGCTAAGGTTTTGAAGTGTCTTGCCCGAGGACACTCCCACGAAAAACTCATTGCTTACAGTGAGGCTCGAACCAAGGACCTCCAGTTTAGGAGCCCTACACTTTACCACTGAGTCGGGCAGGAAAATATCTTTATTTTCGTTTATGGTAAACCCTTTACCACAAGACAAAATTTTAGACTGGACCATTTCAAAAGTATTTGCAGACAGTAAACTAAATTTGGGTAAAAATGGTGGGATTTTTCTGTGAAAAGGTATAAAATATTGTGGAAAAGGAGGAAGCAGCATTTTCTCCTTTCCTTACAATGTTCTCAAAAAGCCTTTCCCGTCAGGGTCGTTACAAGTCGGGGTAGTTAGGTAGAGGGTTAAAGAGATGTGAACCTATGCAGATGCACAAAGTCCCTTGTTCACAGAAAATGGCTCATTTCAAATGTCGAAAGGGTTACAGGTAGGAACTTGCATTCCGATGCTCGCTTGTTGTTGATCAGTTTCTAGTGCTGTAAATTTGTTTGTATGAGTTTTTTTTTTTCGTTCGTTCATTCGTTTGGTATTAAAAGTTTTTTTCAAATCGATCCCTCGTTTAACAGGTCCCATGGAGCCTCACCTTTTCCAGCAATAGACTCTTTTTTTCCCAAAACAAGGTAGTTTAATGGTAATTGATTGAAAGAAAGGACAAGAAGAATGAATGAATGAATGAATGAATGAATGAATGAACGGACTGACGGACGGACGGACGGACGAACGAACGAACGAACGAATGAATGAAGGACATGTTTGGCAAAGTATTCTGTCTTGAAAGGAATGAAAATAAAGAGAAATGATAATGTACAACTGAAAAAATGAATTAAGCATATCGATTCAGCTGTTGTGTAAATGGTGAATACAGTGAGGGTCCCCGGGCTATATCAACGAACTCATCGATACGGGTACGTTTTCTAATCTATTTATAGTCATGGGTGTGAAATACTTTTAAATTGCTGGGGAGAGAGGGGGTAGAGAGAGAGAGAGAGAGAGAGAGAGAGAGAGGGGAAGAGAGGGGGAGAGAGAGTCTATCTTCTGAAGTAATCTCACCGAGGTTAGAATCAGATCTGCTACCCCATACCCTTTGCAAGTAAGTAATTAAGTGAGGTACCTAGCTCGGCATGATTCCTCACCAAACGACACTTCAGACTTGTCCAAATTGAAAACTATTTGCAGACAACAAATTTTTACCTTTTATCCTGCTAAATAAGTTAAACGAGGCTTTCAAGCCGATGGCAAATACCCGAATGTGATCCAGGTGCACTGACCGCCGTGATATGACCTAAGCTCTTAAAACGGCGTTAAACTCCAGTACGAACAAACAAGTAAACATACATTCGGTACAAGAAAATGTTTCGTTCATATACACAATTTTGCTGTTCTCACAGTTCTCAACAGCTTCAGGATTGATAATTTGTTTGTATGGTGTTATGCTTTTTTCAACATTTATTTCAGTTATATTGTGTCGGCCAGTGCACCTATCGTTTGCTTTCATGGAGTTTCTTTTACCAGTACTTAGCACAATATTCTTTATCAAGCCACTGGCTCCTTTCCCACATAACCACCGTCGAAACAATGATCAGCGGTGAGAGAGAAATGAATCCTGTTGCAGTGACTTTCATTATTCCTCGGAAAGAAATTGGCCGAGCTTGGGATTCAAACCAGCGACCCCATATTCTCAAGTCTTGTGCGCTACAGACTAGGCTACCGGCGCTCGTCGGGGTCCTGCGTGGCTCAGTGGTACAGTGTGACCTGCAGGCCCCGTGTTCGAGCCGCATTGGATCCACTGGGCTTTTCGTGGGAGCGTCCATGGGCAGGAAACTTCAGAGCCCAAGCCTAGTACTGGTGAAATCCAGAAATTACATGAGTATGAGAGCTGGCGTTGTGATATGACTGAAATAAGGTGTAAAGCGGCGTAAAACCCCATTCAATAAATTAACCGGGGCTAGGTACATCGTCAGCAACTTACCAATTTTGATTCATGCTTCCTCCAGCAGGGATCTTTCTAAATCGAGTTGATGTTATCTCTGTAAATCCATGATTGAAACAACGGACAACAAAAATCTTTCTACTTTTATTTCAAGTTTATGATAGCTGAGCCATGCTCTAGGAAACAGGGGCTTAATGCATCTTCGTGATGCATGATACCAAGCAAGTCATCACAGTATTATGGATCCATAAAATCCATAAAATCTATTTTGTAGAACAAGCACCTGAATCATGAAGTATACTGGTCCCCGGAGCTGCAGAAAATTGATCGATAGCAAAAAGGTTTCGGCCCAGGTCAGCCTGCGCAGTCCGCGCAGGCTGACCTGGGCCGATACTTTTTTGCAGATGTATTAAGCCCCTTTTTGCCAGAGAACGGTTTCATATACATGTACATAAAATTCAATGCCCGCATACAAACGGCGAAATAAAAAGTAATAACATTCAGCAATATTTATCTATGGTAAGAGTTTTACAATTCTTGCGTAATGATATTTAACACGTGGTCAGCCAACGGGTACCATGTTTGTCGACGGCACTGTATCTGAAAGGGAAGTTAATAAACCTTAAAGATACATCTTTACAGCCAAATAGTTTAAAAAAAAAAACGTTGTTAAAACTTGACAGTGTGTTAAATCTAGTCAGCTGTGTAAACATAGATAAACAATCGATATAAGGTGTATGGGATAATTTTATCATATAGAAACTCAATTCGATTTAAACCGGAAGCTGTGGTTGTGATGTCTTTGGATAACCTCCAGAAAATGAAATGCATCTTATATCCGTCGTAATCTGTGCAACCTTGCAGCCGTCAGAGGCAATATTTGGCATAAAGATACAAGAAAGATTATAGTTTCATAAAATATAGATGAAATTGGTTAAAAAACTTGAAGAAAACGAGTACAGATGTATCTTTTAGCGCTCAGAGCATTAGAAAAATCAAATAAGTAATGCTTTGTATAAAAAAGGGTTCAACACACAGATCTGCAAAAAGTATCGACACAGGTCAGCCTGCGCGTACTGCGCAGGCTGACCTGTGTCGATACTTTTTGCTATTTGTAAATTTTCCGCATCTCCAAGGACCATTTTACCAGTCTAACCTCGGTCAGAATCTTTTTGCTTTTCGTAAATTTTCTGCATGCCAAAGGACCAGTGTACCTCATAATTCGGTCGGTTGTTAGACAAAATGAATTTCATGGATAATCATAATATGATGACTTGCTTGGCATAATGCATCATAGAGATGCATTAAACCCTCTTTTACAAGCGTGGCTTGTACGGATCTTTATTAGCGAGGTAAAAGGACAAATGCATTGTCAAAGGGTATTTTGCCAAAATGATAAAATTAAAAAAAAAAGGAGCAGACAGTGCATATCAAAGTTCAGGCTGCACTCTCTGTACAACTTGATCTTTATCTATGCTGTCCGCAAAGTGCATTTCTGATCTCAATCTATATTACATGCGGAAATAGGTGTAGTGAAGATTACCGCCATGGAGGCTAAAAATGTGCCTCACCCAACAAGTACCATATTTGTTGATTTCACCAATTGCATAAGATGCTACATCTCATATAGAGGAAATTAAAGGCCCGGTAAAGGCCAAACTGTCAAAGCAGGTATCATAATACATTTAAATTTACATCATACCATTTAAAAGTATGGAAAATATTGTGGAGATGACAGTCTGTTATCGTGTGGTCGGGCCATATGTTAGTGGATGGCAGAAAAAAGAATTTTAAAATCAGGCAAAAAGTAAACAAAAGACACAGCTACCTGGCAGGTTTTAACCTAGTTTTAAAATTAATTTCTCTGTCAGCGGCTAATACTTGGACCGACCGCACAATGACAGATTGTCATCTTCATAATAATTTCCATACTCTGAAATGGTATGATATAAATTCAAATGCATTTAAACACCCGCTTTGTTTACATTTGACCTTTATTGTAACTTTAAGCTTAACAACAAGCTCTGTCTGTCTGTCTGTCTTTCCGTCTGTCTTTATCTATCTCTGTCTCTCTCTTTGTCTCTGTCTCTCTCTCTCTCTCGCGGTTTTTATCGGGCAAGGGAGACAATCTAGTTTACAGAAACGGCCCCAACTGACATTAGTAACGGATTTATGTTTTGCGTGCAAACATAAAAAAGAGCGTCAAAAAATATTGACAGCACAAGAACAGCCAGGTGACAAGATTTTGGACACATGCATGTTGCTAGCGTTTGAAGACGAAAATTGGATGAGGCTCAGATGTTATGATTTGTCTTTGAATTAAGAGAAAACATTGTGGGAAAAGAAGAAAATGCTGGTTACCAGCATTTTCTTCTTTTCCTCCAATGTTTTTCAAAAGCTTGTTACCCAAGGACCAGCGTGTAAATACGTTTTTGTTTCAAGGAGTCAAATTAAAAATAGCCCCACCGTATTGGCAGATATAACCATATTTAAGCGCCAGGTTGTCAACAGTTGCGTAATGTCCGCACCGTTTATCGTTCCATTGTCCATCCGGACCAATCACAACGCAGTCTTCCTCGTCATGGTGCCTGGTACGGTGGTTAGGGGCCCAGTTTGTAAAGGTCAAAGGTGTTGCGGGGTCTGAAACGATTAAAGTAACAATAACTGTTTTATATTTGTCTGAGTGGAACGAAAGAAAATATAAAGCCCAAATGTAAACAAAGCAGGTGTTTAAATGTATTTAAATTTATATCATACCATTTAAAAATATGGAAATTATTGTGAAGATGACAATCTGTCATTGTACGTTCAGTCCAAGTGTTAGTCGCTGACAGAGAAATAAATTTCAAAACTAGGTTAAAACCTGCCAAGTAGCTGTGTCTTTTGTTTACTTTTTGCCTGATTTTAGAATTCTTTTTTTCTGCCAGCGACTAATACATGGCCCGACCACACGATAACAGACTTTCACCTTCATAATATTTTCCATACTTTTAAATGGTATGATTTAAATTTAAATGTATTATGGCACCTCTTTTGATATTTGTGCCTCTAATGGGCCTGTAAGGAACCGTATTTATCGTGAACCCATCCTACCTAGCCAAGGGTAACGATTAACTACGTTGTTCTATTCACCACTGAATGAGTGAATTTGCATTTATTTATCGTCGCCCAACAATGTTTTCTATCCTTTCACAAACATTTTTCAATGTTTGAGAAACATTTTTGTTGTCTGCAAATGATTTCAGGTTTGGAGCAGACTTAAATTTTGTCTTTCCGGCAATTTTTCGTCTCTCACCTCTGATGCATGTGAAGGGCAGTAGTCAGTGGTTTGGAAAGAAAATTGTGACTGTACAAGCACAAGAAAGCCAGAAAACACATGCGTAGGTGCACTGAATGCCGTGATATGACCTTAAAACGGCGTAAATGTCTACACAATTAGTCTTAAAGGCCTAATAGTGGCCAAAAGCATGTGTTAAACTGCATTTAAATTTAAATCATACCTTTTACAAAGTATGGAAAATATTGTGAAGATGACAATCTGCTATTGTGTGGTTGGTCCAAGTGTTAGCCACTGGCAGAAAAAATAAATTTCAAAAAAAGGGAAAAAGTAAACAAAAATATAGGGTGACCTGGCAACTTTTAACCTAGATTTAAAATTAATTTATCTGCCATCGACTAACACTTGGTCCGAACGCAAAATAACAGATTGCCATCTTAACAATAACTTCCATACTTAAGAATGGTATGATTGTAATCAAAATGCATGTAACAGCCACTTTGTTTACTTTTGGAAGATAGTGTTACTTTAAATTTTGTCGTTTTATAACGAGTTAGTCTGGTTTCTTCACTTCTTCTCTGGGTGCCACGAGTCACATTTACAATACGTTGTTACATATGGTCTGCAACACGCGTTAAAGGGCATTCGGATATTTGCGTAAACTGTCGTCTCGGATCAGCCTGCGCAGTCCGCGCAAGCTAATCCGAAACGCCACTTCCCGTTTTTATGTAATTTTCTGTTTTGCGCAAGTCTACTGTAGCACAAAATCTAATGTAGTCGTAAAGTGCCATCTCGGATCAGCCTGCGCGGACTGCGCAGGCTGATCCGAGAAGACGCTTTACGCAAATGTCAAAATGCCCCTTTTCGCGTGTTGCAAGCCATGATAACGGGACTAAATGTTCTATACCAAACTTCCAACGCAATACATAAATTACTTAATGTTTTAATTTTCAAATTTATTTTTTTGTGACGTAAAAATTTCACAACAAACTCCTCTAGCATATATCAAGCGAAATTTGTCATCTATATTTTATCGATTTTCTGTCATAGTTGACTCAACAAATGACAAAACGCGTATTTGGCGCGAAGCGAGTTCCACGTGCAGCACATGATTATCCGCGGATATCACTTAGCCTGGCGAGTTGAAGAAAACTTGACCGCCATTTTAGAGCATGTACATGATATATTGTACGGCTAAACCGCGTTGAAAAAGTCGAGATTGACCAGAGAAGTCCGGAAACAGACGGTTGGACTGCTGCAAGCTGGCTAGTCTAAGCGACAGGTAGCTCTTTCGCATAACTGTATCTCTTCTACCAGAGTGTGAAGAAAATTTAACAGGTACGTCTTAGTGAGCGATTTATTGTTTTGTTTCGTTTTCCAGTAGTAAACAGAGAGAAATTAGATAATGCTAAACTGATGATTTCTGTCTCTGATAGGGTAGAAGACATTGTGGGTAAAGGAAAAAATGCTGGTTACCTGCATTTTCTCCTTTTCCCGCAATGTTTTCAAAAGTCTGTTTTTTCAGGATGTTAAAAATCTGGATTGTGTGGCAAAGGCTTAACTTGTGTCAGGCTGCACTAGATCTACACTGCTCAAAAGAATTAAAGGAACACACAAATAACGAAATTGAAATCTTTCATTTTGCTAAACACTCAGTCTTTGTGTTCTAAAAACCATCAACTTATATTCTTACTAGACAAAATGACTCAATACTTTTCTTGTTTATTTGATTTTAAATGCTGAAAAACCACGTTAACAAGAAAATTAAGAAATTTGTATTCCGAGTTCTTTTTTTAAACTACGCACATTTTTCCAATCTTTTGTTGATATTTTCGTCAATTCATATAAAAGAAGAAAAATGACTCATTCGGTTCTCATAAAAGCCTGTGTGGCATATCAAAAAGGCAGCTTTTGCAGACATAGCACAAACAACTTTTGTGTGAACCAAATCGTTTTTACCTGTTTTGAGATTAAAAAGTGTTAGGACTGAATGAAATTACGAGAAGAAAATGTTTTGCATTGTCTTGCACTGGAAGAATTACCTTGTGATCAAAATCGAGGCCATGTGATCCTTTAATTATTTTGAGCAGTGTATATTCAACTCGGCAAGTTTCAGTATGAAGTACTGAACTAGACAACCTCTCACGTTCCTTACAATAATTTCATTTCTATTGGTAACACATCGTATTCGCCGAAGTAAGTTCCAAAGATGTATGTCTGTAATGGGAATTTAACGCCGATTTAACAGCTTAGGTCACGTTACGGCGGTCAGTGCACCTATGCATGTGTTTCCTGGCTTTCTTACAAAAGTTCTGACACAACTTTCGTTCCAAGTCACTGAGGATTTTTCTCACATGGATCAGAGGTGAGAGGTGAAAAATTGCAGGAAGGAAAGTTTACCTCAACCGGGTATCGAACCCACAACCACAATGTCACGAGTCAGATACGCTAACTACTGAGCTACCCGGCCGGGCAAGTTCCCATGAAGGTCGTATGCGACAACTGGTCATATTTGACGTGGTTTCAATAGACCTAATGCTTTTCGACGAAGTGTCTTTCGACAGAACGTCTTGCTCGGATTACTAATTCTCAGAGCGACAGGATTTATTCCGCTCACACCACTGATCGTTGTGTCGACGATGGCTATGGGGGAAAGCAGCCGGTGGCTTAGGAAGAATATTGGAATATTGTGCCAAGCACTGGTAAAAGAAACTCCAGTAATGCATGGATGGGTGCACTGACCACTGCGATATAGCTGAAGTAATGTTGAAAACTGCGTTCAACACCATAAAATCATTAACTTATTCCACGTAATTCATTTTGATTTAGTGTTGTACTTGACAATGTATAGTATTCTGCGTAATTATCTGTAAAGCCTCATACTCGACAATGTATCTTATTTGCCGCACCAATAGACCATGGACCCCTAATAGACCCCCAGGAAAGCAGCCAGTGGCTTGGAAAGAATATTGTGCCTCGCACTGATCAAAGAAACTCCAGTAATGCATTGATGGGTGCACTGACCGCCTCAATATAACTGAAACAATGTTGAAAACGGCGTTAAACACCATACAAGCAATCAATCAATCTCAAATGCTGAGTTGACACAAAGTTGCAGACTCAACTCAGTAAAATAACAGGCTTAACTCAGTTGTAAGACTTGCATGTACGTCCATTATTTTGCGGAGTTGAGTCTGAAACGTTGTGTCAACTCAGGATTTGAAAACGTTACTTAAGTCTGTTAATATTTGTGAAATGCGTCTGAGAGAGAAAAAAAAGTCTGAAAATGAGTCCGTTATCAAATTAGAGTGAAATAAAAGTGCAAGTTTTCTACCTGAAATCCATTGAAACTGTTCCTCATTCACCGTGTCGTGAAGTCCAATCCATACAGGGAAAAAAGTATGGCGGTTGAGAAACTCTGTGATAAACTTGTTTTCGGCCCAATCATCGATCTGCACAAGATGACCTTTTCTAGATCGACATTGCCACTCGGCTTCTTCCCAAATAACTTGTGTAAGGACTAACTGTAGACAGTGGTCCTTATATTGTGTAAGTGCACCACTGTTACCAGATTGTGCAAGCTGTTGAATTGACTGTGGACATAGGCTAGTATCCCCTGCGGAAAATAGGAAAATAACATAGCGAGTTCGTCTTTGTAATATTAATGAACCAGGCTCTGGCAAAAGGGGGCTTAATGCATCTCCGTGATGCATGATACCGAGCAAGTCTTTACTTAAAGTCCCAGTAGAGGCCAAAATATCAAAACAGGTGCCATAATACATTTAAATTTAAATCATACCATTTAAAAGTATGGAAAATATTGTAAAGGTGACAGTCTGTTTTTGTGTGGTCGGACCATGTGTTAGTCGCTGGCAGAAAAAAGAATTTTAAAATTAGGCAAAAACTAAACAAAAGACAAAGCTACCTGGTAGGTTTTTACCCTAGTTTTGAAATTAATTTCTCTGCCAGCGACTAACACTTGGACCAACCGTACAATGACAGATTGTGATCCTCACTACAATTTCCATATTTTGATATGGTACGATATAAATTTGAATGCATTTAAACACCCGCTTTGTTTACATTTGGGCTTTATTGTTACTTTAAGTTTGGATCAATTAAATATATTTAGTCTAACAATTGGCTGGATCTGGAGGTAGAATGGTCCTTGGACATGCAGAAAATTTAAATTTACCAATAGCAGAAAGTTTCGACTGATGTCAGCCTGACATGAGTCGAAACTTTCTGCAGATGCATTAAGCCCCCTTTTCACGGAGCATGGCTCATTTTTTTTTTTTTTTTTTACACGAGGTTGTTACCAGTTTTCTTCTGCATATACCTTTTTGTAAACGGTATCTTGGAAGTTAACGGCTCCTATTAAGTCTGCTTTCTTGTTAACCAGAAAACAGAATTTAGTACTCATCAAAATTGACAGCATTTGCATTTGACAAATGAAATGTGGCTCAAATGATGAAATCTGTCTTTCATAGATTAGAAAATGCTGTAGAAAAAAGGAGAAAATGCTCCATTTGCCGCTATGGTTTCACTGGCCAATGAAAGTCGTGTTTGTGTGGTGAAGGGTAGAGAGAGAGAGGGAGAGAGAGAGAGAGGGAGGAGGGGATGGAGAGAGGAGGGGAGAGAGAGGGAGGTGGGGATGGAGAGAGAGAGAGGGAGGAGGAGATGTAGAGAGGGGGGAGGGGAGGGAGAGAGGGAGAGAGAGAGTGGGAGGGAGAGACGGAGAGAGAAAGAGAGGGGGAGAGAGGGAGGGAGGAGGGGAAGGAGAGAGGGAGAGAGAGAGAGAGGGGGAGGAGAGACAGAGAAAGAGAGAGAAAGATGTAAATGCCAAATAAATCAAGTGAAACTTTTCAGCCATTGGTAAACCTCCCCATTTCCATGTCGCCATGTCAAAGTTGATTTTTGGCTGAAACATCTCAACGATTCGGAGAGTGTAGGTCAAAGATCAGACTGCGCGTTATGTGCAGTCTGATCTTGATCTACACTTTCCGCTAAAGGCCCATCGAGTCACAATTAGCATACTTAAGTTTAACATTCATTTTCCATCGTACAATAGTGCTGAAAATTAAGATGCCCTAGTTTATCCTCGCAACTTACCACTTATTACATGTTGATTGGTTGAAGGTGTAGAGGAAAAGAATGCACTGGGAGAGATTTTTGTACTGTTCTTCACTTTAGGTGTTGTAGTAGATTGTGAAGAATTGCCTGTGGAACCTGGTTTCACTGTTGATGTTATATACTGGGTTGGTTGTACTGATGTGTTTACTGAAGTGAAAAAAATGAAATGTCTGTAACTTAAAGGGCACAAGATCAGCTGAGATATCTGTCTTTGAAAATATAATCTGGCAAAAAAGCCAGCTTCAGAGCTATACAAAGAGGATTTTTCTTTCATTTCAAAGTACAGTTGACAGGTATAAGATTCAATAATTCAGTGATTGTGAATTGAAGACTGGGGCACTAAATGTAGTGAGGTATTTAGAGTGAGTGATGTATAACTGTACGACAAATGGGTGCAGCAACAAAGTTATAAAGTTAGATTGAATGTTGTTTATTTGAAAAGGAATGATATGCACTAGTGTAAACGCGCAGTAATGTTGATAGGACGACATGTTCAAAACGCCGTGTGCTCCAGACCAAGCTAGGTGGTATATTTCCGATGGGCCCCGATACTTATACAGAAGACCCAGCGGCCTGATATTTGGCATGTATAAAATAATAAAGTATATATCTGTGATGAAATATTTCGTTTGTAAGTTTTACCATTCTCATTTTATGAGGGTTGTCTCAATAATTTCTGAACAGCCCTCTTACTTCCTTTAATGTTTTACCAAACGACAAAATTATTCACTGGTCCAGATTCAAAGAATTTGCAGACGACAAATCAAATGTGGCTGAAATTATAGAATTTGATTTTGAAAGGCTAGAAAACATTGTGGGAATAGAAGAAAATGCTGGTGCCAAGCATTTTCTTCATATCCGACAATGTTTTCAAAAGCTTTGTTCCTCAGGGTCGTTAAAACTTGGGATTGTGTTCAAAAAGTTAAATACGTGTAAACCAGTATCGTAAAGGGAGCCCCTCGAAAACAGAGAATGCCGCCCTATATGGCATGAAAATGTGTTTTCTTGCAAACAAGTAACTTGGATGAAATCTAAAAAATACCGGCAGTGCAGATTGAAAATCAGACTGCTTAATCTATGCAGTCCGATCTCGATCTTTGATCTATACAGTCCAATAAAGCAACACGTTTTTGTTACAGACGTGAAAAGGAGTAGAGGTATGTATGGGCTTAACTGCAACAGAAACAATTAATGGTTTCTGAATATCTGAAAAAAACTGTATAAGAATATTACGGCTCTGATCTAGTAGATTAAAGATCAGACTGCACAGAACGTGCGGTCAGATCTTTGATCTACACCGTCTGTAAAGACTATTTTTGTCGCCCGATGAAAAAGTAAAATACTCACGTTTATCATTGGAATCCGGATCTCCCGGACAAACTTCCTTGTGAATTAAACCATCTGTTCTGATATAGACTACCTGAAGAAAGCAAAAACCTTTGTACACACACATAAATTGCAGTCACTTTTTGCTGGACTACTTAATACTTCAACCATCAGATCAGATATTGGCTACCGAAAGAAAATTAAAATTTTATAGCACTCATAAAGCGTAGTCACTTTTTGTTGACAAAACCATCTTTTCTGATTGATTGATTGATCTTATGGTGTTTTACGCCGTTTTCAACAGTATTTCAGTTATATCGCGGCGGCCAGTGCACCTATTCATGCTTTCCTGGAGTCTCTTTTACCAGTACACCGAACAATTTTCTTTCCAAGTCACTGGCAGCTTCCCCACATAACCATTGTCGAAGCAGTGGTCAGCGGTGGGAGAGGAATGAATCCTGTCGCAATGGCTATCAGCAATACTCGGAGGGAAGTTGGCCGAGCCAGGGATCGAACCCACGATCCCCTGTTCTCAAGTCCTGTGACAGCCTCAATAATTAACCCTTTAGTTGCTAAGCGCGACTCACTGACCTTTTGCGGACTTTGTAGATCAAGATCAGACTCCACAGAAAGTGCAGTCTGATCTTGCATCTACACTGTCCGATGAGCAGATATTTTTTCTCTAAAATATAAGATTGAAATAACTTTACTCTGTTTTTTTTTTAATCGGCTTGAAAGGTTTATTTAACTTATTTAGTTCTGATAAAGGTTAAACCATCTGTTCTGATATAGGCTACCTAAAAAAAGGTTAAAATCTTTATACACATATAGCGGAGTCAGTTTTTGTTGACAAACTTTATACCTCAACCATCTGTTATGATAAAGACTACCTAACGAAGGTTAAAATCTTTGTACTCATAAGTTGCAGTCACTTTTTGTTTTTGATCAACTTCGCCAGGTATGAATTCCTATTTAACTCTTTATAACACACTCCCGAAATTTTTAGGACCCTGAGAAAAAAAACTCTGGAAAACATTATGGAAAAAAGGGAAAATGCCGGTAACCACTTGAATTTATCAACTGAATTATCCATGCAAGTTTTATTCTCCCTCGTTTAAAAAGAATTTCCCTTTCTTATGCAGCGATGACTACCCCGTATCAAACTGGCATGCAACCTTTAAAGAAAAAATACAAATAACTGGCTAAAAGTGTTCATATAAATAAGCTAACAGTCATATTTATGATTTCCTTTTCTTGGGGGTGTCCGTGGACAAGATAGTTCAGAACTCAGCCTTGTGCCGGTGAAACGTTTTTTCTTGGGGTCCGTGGACAAGATACTTCAGAACTCAGCCTGGTGCTGGTGAAACGTAGGACATAGTAATTACATGGCTGTATGGGCTCTCGCCATGATGTAACTTGAATGGGGTTGAAAGCGGCGTAAAACACCATTCAATCAATCAACACTTTTCAATAAAAGCGAGAAATTTGTTCATATTTGTTTACACATGACTTCGTTCGTTGTAGGTAAGCGCCTGTATAGAAACACCTATCAGCTGATGTAATAACACGTTATTTCTGATGATCAATGCCCCGCCCGGGTGCCTCAGTGGTGAGCGTGTCGGACTCATGACCTGGTGGTTGTGAGCTCGATATCCGGTTGAGGCGAACTTTCTTTCCGGCGTATTTTCGCCTCTCACCTCTGCTGAAGCATGTAAGAAAAGTAGTCGGTGGCTTTGGAAAGAAAGTTGTGTTAGTACTGGTGTGAGAAAGCCAGGAAACACATGTGCGTCACCGACCGCCATGATATGACCTTAGCTGTTAAAGTGGCGTTAAACCCCAATACAACCAACCAACCGATGATCAATGAAATGACAAATTACTCATCACGAGGGATAAAACTCGTACGAAATTTGATTGGCTAAATCAACCCCATGTATTTTTGTCAACAATTGAATGTTTTCTGTTTTTCAACCGACAAGATTTTAGACGCATTTCATATTGATCCTTCGGTGATATAACGAATATCTCTAGTAGAGAAAACTGAATGTTTAGCGTACCTTTTGAAACATAACTATGGCTAGCCAGTCATTTTGAAGGTTGGCTTGCTGGACCAGGGGCTTGCAGTCTGACCTATACAGGTAGCCTATTGGGAAAGTCGAGGTGGATTGCTGTTGAAAAGAAAGAAATAGATAAAACGGTCGTTTTATTTGTTAAAGGCCCAGTAAAGGCCAAAATATCACAGCAGGAGTCATACTACATTTAAATCTAAATCATACCATTTAAAAGTATGGTAAATATTATGGAGATGACAGTCTGTTATCGTGTGGTCGGGCTATATGTTAGTCGCTGGCAGAAAAAAAGTATTTTAAAATCAGGCAAAAAGTAAACAAAAGACAAAGCTACCTGGCAGGCTTTAACCTAGTTTTGAAATTTATTTCTCTGTCAGCGACTAACACTTGGACCGACCGTACAATGACAGATTGTGATCTTCACCATACGAGCAACCAGAGCATTTGTTTTTGGTGTCTTACCGAAAAAAAATGTGAAGGAAGAAATTAATACTCAGAGTTATTATGACAAATGTTGTTGCTTTGAGGTCAACGTTTCCATGTACGATGTTGTTACCTAACACTCTTCAATTTTATAATCATCTTATTATAGTTTCCATATTGTCAACTGGTATAATTTAAAACTAAATCGATTTAACGACGTATATGACAAATGTTCGCGCGCATCCTACTGCGCATGTATTTTTGTCGAGGATATTGAATCAAAAGTGCACCTATGTATTTTTTGCACATAATGGTAATACTATTGGTGCACTGAAACAAGTAGCACTTTCTTCTGGTAGTATCAGTGAAGAGAAAAAAATGGATCTTTGAACTGTCACTGTGAAATGATTAAAATGCTGCTGACACTGCGTTACACACCAAACAAGCGAACAAAAGCAGGAAAGTTAAAGCTGTGGAAGTATAGCTGTTTCCACTTTGAAAATTATTGTTGGAAAAGGAGAATCGCTCCTACTGAGCAATTTCTCCTTCTCCCACGAGGTCTGCTGAGCTTTTATCCTATGTTTTTCCTTGAAAAAATAACTTCCACAGTGACCTTCAACCTTGTTTTCTCACGAAATAAGCACGGATAGGTGCCATTTTTATTTGTTCTTATTGTTTAGAATTATAAATACTGTAAGTGTGGCAATTTTAAGAAAAATCTGTCCTTTAGAAAGTATGTATTTATTTAAGATTAACCCTTAACTCGGTCAAATTATCTCCCTTTTTAACTCAATGGTCTAAATATGACATGCATATTTGTACATTTATCATGCTCAAAACCAGGCTTTTATGTATTTTTTGTGCAAAAATATATGAGTTTTCATTGAAATGATTTATATTTGTATATTCTTTCTGTATTTTTCCTGTTTAACTGACTATTAAAGAAAGACGCTTTAAATCCAATATAAGCTGAATTTTGGAGCTGTATATACCTTTTTTAAAGGCAAATTTCTCAGAAACGAGCACGGTGACCCACATCTTTTTTTACTGTAATCTCCTAGAGACATGATGAACTTTGTATGTGCAAAGTTTTAAAAAAATCCGTCCGTTAGAAAAAATTGTAATATACGTCGTTAAACCCCTCATTTCTTATTTTTGGTCATAGCTACGAGGCCTTTAAGATAGGGTAAAGTACCGGTAAAAAGCTATACTCACTGATCCATACACGTTATAATACGGGTGATAGTTACACGCACATTGATAGTCGCCATGCACCAACTCAAAGACGAAACATAGACATGCTAGTACTGTAAAGCTGTATAACAACATTCCAGATCTAGAAAGAAGGTAAATTTATAAAAATACATGCGAGATATTTTGTAGAAAAAGCATTCTGATCATGTTTTTGGTTTTTGGTGGGCGTGTCCTGTCACATGATACCTCAGAGCCCTTGCGTAGCACAGGTAAAACCCAGTACATACATGAATATGTGATCTATCGCCATAATATGACTGGGATAATGTTCATAGCGGCATAAATCAACATTCAATCAATTAATCTGATCATGTTTTGTCCACATCTACGCATATTTATGATCTAAAGGCATAGATATCTATCAGAAAGGACCCTTTGACCTAGTTTACACATTTCTTTCACTTTGCCGATTGCTTGATTGAATTTGCGCCACCGGTTGCCCATATGGGCAACGCCCCCTTAAAGGCTGTTAGTAGTGCAAGACACGGGAGAAAACCCACCAAAGTCACGAAACCCAGGTTCCCCTGGTTGTTAGACGTGCTCGGTGTATAGCACCGTCACACGTGACCTCGGTTTAATGTCTTGTCCAAAAGATTATTAGCGATTTTAGACGGCCAGCCGTGCGAATTGAATCCACACGCTCAAGTGACCCGAATGTTGACGTTTACGAGTCCTACGCTCTACTACCTGAGCTTTGTCTTACTTGGTCGACCTATATTCAAGGCAAAAATATGGTCGAACCTAAGCACAAACGACACAATCCAGATTAATACGGCGGGAGCACCTATCTTGTGCAGATAAGCAGCCTGAAGCATCAGGTCAATATGAGCGTCTGCTAATATATCTACAAAAAGCACTAAACTCTTTGCTTTGCGTATTTCATTTGCATAAATAGAAGGGAGGTAATTGTGCAACCTTTAACAATTCTGACGGGGTTTCATAACGATTTGTACAAAGAAGGGCCTGTAGAGTACATCGAAGATCTTTTCTACAATTTGACCTTGTGTATATCGTTTTCTTGTTAGAATTTTCGTTCGAGATATGATTCAACAAACGGATAGTGGTTATGTTTGTTTTGGTGGAACTTCAAAATCAGTACATGAATCATGCTCTGTGTATAGGAGATGCTTAATGCATTTGCAAAAAGTATCGACCAATGTCAGCCTGTGCAGCCAGCACAGGATGACATGGGTCGAAACCTTTCTTAATGGTCAATTTCCTGCATGTCCAAGGAGCATTCTATCTAGTGATTCGGTCGGTTCTTAGACACAAACGATTTTATTGATCTAATTATGTGAAGAGTTGCTTGGTATAAGGCATCTCGGAAATGCATTAAACACTCTTTTTCCCAGTGCATGTCTTACTATTTCAAATAAGGCATTAAATATTTTCCTAATCGCATCGTGTTTTAATGACCCTTAGCGAATGTTTACGTAAAAGTGCTGAATATTAGGCTATTTTGGTCGCAAAGGCCAAAACTGTTTCCATCATGAGAATCGCACTAAATCGGGCCAGATTGAAAATTTGGTACCACTGAAGCAATAAAAGCCTGGCACTGATAGCTGCGGTCTAAAATTCAACAAACAAGTACATTGTCATCTTAGGACAAATTTAAATTATGACTACTAGTAGGTTTGACTTAAGCACTTGCCTTATTCGGTTCTGCTGAATTCCACGTTTATTTGTTATCAGTTAACTCTGAGTAAAAAAAGGTACGTCATCTGTTGAAATGTTATAGATAAGGGCAACGTAGTGTTTGTCCTGTTTATGGGACCTTCATACTGATAAAGTGGCCTGCTTGATTGACCTCTGTCTGTCTGTCTGTCTGTCTCCTCTCTCTCTCTCTATCTCTCGTCCACCTTCTTCAACCTTGACTCTCTACACTTGCTTTTCATATTCATTTCAAGATTTCCAAGATTGGATAAATTACTCAGACAATAAAAAGGAATTCCTCTCTCACTGCTTATCATTGTTTCGACGGTGGTTATTTGCGAAAGCAGCCAGTGGATTGGGAAGATTGTTGTGATAAGTACTGGTAAAAGAAACATCAGGACAGCAGGGATAGGTGCTCTGGCCACCACGGTATAATTTAATTAATGTTGTAAACGGCGTTAAACACCATACACATTTTCTTCAAAGAACTTCGTACATCAAAAGCAACTCGAAAACGTAGATGCCAAACAACTCAGGGGAGATAACAGCTGGTTGTATTACGACAATTGATATATTACCTCCCATAGAATGTAATGTTTTTCTTTAATAAAAAAAAAAGCTTATTTAAGGAAAGTTTAGATAAATATGATTGAATAGAGGATTACTTAAAGTTTTACGCTATTTTTTAACAGTATTTCAGTCATATCAAGGCGGCAGCGTATTTATTAAGTTTGAGTTTAAACATATTTATTTTAAATCGATTGAGAAACAAGTTCTTACAACTTCAATTATTCTCTCTCGATTCCGCTTCCTGGGAACTACACCAGTATTGGCGCCGAACGTGTGGGCCAATGAAAAATCCCAAAGTTGAAACCCGCTCCCGGGTATCGAACTTGCGACCTTATGGTTAACAGGCCGACGCTCTACCTCACAACCACGGACACCACACATCGTACTAATTAATGCCTGTCCTGGATTTTACAAGCAATAGGACAGGGCTCTAACTTGTCTTGCGTAAGGACGCCTTCATCATTGAGCCACATTGTCTGTAAGAATATTCAGGTATTTATTTCTCGTTTGAAATTCTCATAATGGGTTAGTTAATATTTTGTCTACGTTACGAGTACCATATCTGACCACTCGTCATAACTCGGCTGAGTTCGTACCTACATATAACCTCGTCTGTATCAAGGGGTTTACATTTTGAAATACCGCCAGTCACAGGATCTAAACATGACGGCGCCCTGTAAATCGATCGGCTACGGCGCCCTGTAAAACGATCGGCAACGCCAACAACAGCCACGGTGATGAGTAACCTATCGCCGAAAAATGCCAACGTAATTGATAGACCGAGTTGGAAAATAAATGTACAAACTGTTTGTCATCTTAAAGATGCCCGTCTACAGCCGGTTAGCAAAAACGCTGTTAAATTTCAAACAATTTAGAATGGTACAGAAATCAGTCCTTTGTGTAAACATGGATAAATTACTGACATATATGGTGTAATTGAAAAAAAGAAACACGGAGATTTGTATTAGAAACCGAACAATGGTCAGAAGGAAACTGGATGACGATCGAAGCTGTAAACAATGGCGGTGCGTCACGGAAATTTATCGTTGGTTTCCGCCTAGAGTCGGATACGGTGTAATTTGCATATAGGCCGCGACCTCCGTCTGAAAATCGAGGCTGCAACAGAGAAGCCTCCATTTTTCTTTGTTTACCTCATTAGACGCAGGGCGAAGGTCAAATATAGTCACGTGACAGAGTGCATGATCATCATACGAATCTACCCGAGTGTATAACGGATATATCGAAAATCTTCGATTCAAAAACCGGAAACGACGAGTGTGTTTACATGGAAGGCCGCAACTCAGCAAAATGCATTTTCTATCGACCGTCACCTAAGCAACCTTGCAACCGTCAGGCGCAATATTTGGCATGAAGATATAAGAATGACTACAGTTTGATAAAATAGAGACAAAATGAGTTAAAACTGGCTGAAAATGAGTATAAGGGCCTCTTTAAAAGTATTAAGAAAGAAAACTGTGGCTAGCGTTTGCTTTCTAAGTTGAGTGTTGCGATTTTAAGAATAGTGAACCGGTGTACTTCCGGCGAAGAAATGTACCGTGTAGGTGCATATCAAGTTACGTGATACAGCCAAGGGACTTGATCACCGAATCACTGGAGGTATGCCGAGTGCATATCTGACCTAGAAATAACGTGCTATCGCGCGAGACTTGCTCATTTTCTTACCAATGTTGCACAAGAGTTCTCAAAGAGATATAATTCTATCGGAAAAGAGTGTTCAAAGAAAGTTAACTCTATCGGACTGGCGAAAGTAAGAATTAAACAAAGAATGTTCAAAGAGAGATAACTCTATTGAACTGGCGATTGTTCGAATTAAACAAAGAATGCCCAAAGAGAAATAGCTCTATCGAAGTGCGTAAAGGTTTTGTGAAGTAAGATTTAAATATAGAGTGATTTAAGAGAGATACATTTGTAACTCTATCGGACTGGTGAAAGTAAGAATTAAACGAAGAAGAATGTTCAAAGAGAGATAACTCTATCGATTTGGCGATTGTAAGAATTAAACAAAGAAAAGTATTTAAAGAAAGATAACTCTATCGAACTGGCGATTGTAAGAATTAAACAGAGTGTTCAAAGAGAGATAACTCATCGGACTGGTGAAAGTAAGAATTAAACTAAGAGTGTTCAAAGAGAGATAACTCTATCGGACTGGCGATAGTAAGAATTAAACAAAGAGTGCTTTAAGAGATAACTCTAATGGACTTGAGATAGGTAGAATTAAACAGAGTGCTGAAAGAGGGATAACTCTATTGGACTTGCGTAAGTAAGAATGTAACGGAGCGTTCAAAGAGAGATAACTGTATCTGGCTGGCTTTTGTAAGAATTAAACAAAGAGTGTTCAAGACATATAACTCGATCGGACTTGCGGTTGTAACAATTACACAACACAGAGTTTTCAAAGAGAGAAAACTCTATCGGACTTGCGATAGGAAAAATTAAACAAAGAGTGTTGAAAGACAGATAACTCTATCGGACTGGCGATTGTAAGAATTAAACAGAGTGCTTTTAGAAAGATAACTCTTTCAGACTTACGACAGTAAGAATTAGACAGTGTTCAAGAGAGATAACTGTATCGGACTGGCGATTGTAAGAATTAAACAAAGAGTGTTTAAGAGAGATAACTCTAACGGACTGGCGATTGTAAGAATTAAACAAAGAGTGCTTTAAGAGAGATAACACTAATGGTCTTGCGATAGTAAGAATTAAATTGTGTTCAAGAGAGATAACTCGATCGGACTGGCGACTGTAAGAATTAAACAAAGAGTGCTTCAAGAGAGATAACTCTAACGGACTGGCGATAGTAAGAATTAAACAAAGAGTGTTCAAGAGAGATAACTCGATCGGACTGGCGATTGTAAGAATTAAACAATCAACTCTCGCACCTTACATGTATCGCGTGCAAAGGAGATTTCGTTTCTTGTGCTCCAGTGGATTGTTTATAGAAACATCCTTTGTAAAAGTTTTCTGAAGTTTTTTTTATTGATATAACGGAGGATCGGTGAAGATAAAATGACGGTTCATTCAATATTTATTGTATCATCACGAGATCAGCAGAACCCAATGCGGTAAACTCTCTCAGCGTCATAGGGCGAAAATAAGGGCCTTTTGCGGATGGTATAGATCAAGATCAGACTGCACAGAACGTGCAGTCTGATCTTGGATCTATACCGTCCGCTTGTTTATGTCAAGCCAACAAAATAAAACATTTTTTATGTTTCAATGATTTGTACTTTTACCCTTCGAAAGAGGTCGAGTTTATAATATTCGTTGGTGTAAGCGTAAACACTTCTGCCCCCAATTTAGGAAACTTGATCATTTAGGTCTTAAAGTAGATTACCACTATAATTGACTGCGATTTTTGTTAAAAATTAGACACAGGAAGCGGTCAATATCGATCCATGATCAGACTGCACATTTTTGTACAGTCTGGTGTTGATTTACGCCGTCCGATAAAAACGGTTTCAATTCGCGATTTACATTAAAAGCGTAAAGGTATTCTAACTAATCATAATTACGCAAACGCCCCAGTACCTGACCTTTAGATTGCCAAGGGGCGGCGGTTTAGGGGGGGAACTGTCAGTTACTGAAATGAAAAGTTCCGGGTTCGAATCTTTGATGTGCTCGGCCAACCTCTGGACTACCCACACTGCAGCTGATCGGTTTTCGTTCAGTTATCGTCGTCACCGGTTGTCCCATATAGGCGACGTCCCCTAAAGGCTGTTAGTTATGTTTCATGGGATATTGCAATATACGAGACGAAACTTATCCTAACTTATGCATGGGCTCGTTAGTGCGATCGGTGTATAGCACCGCCACACGGGACATAGATTTAAAATCTCATCCGTAAGGCTATTAGTCATTTTGTAGATGGCCAGCTTTAGGTATTGAACCCAAGTCTTTTGCTCTACCACTTGAGTTAGACAGGCTGGACTGCCTACATTACAGGGCAAGTAATGATTATTTCCAATAGGCAATCTTTGATGGTGATTGGTGTAAGGTGTAGAATTCATTTCACAATCACTGTATAAGCCAGAAACTTTTCTTTTATAGGGTGACTCCATTTACCAGCCTATTTTTTCTTTACTTATTTTCAATGTAGTTTGTTTCTCCCTGCTTTATTGGTATTGATGATGGGTTTCTTTCCTGAAACTTATAAGCTTTGTCCTGCACTATGCGTAACTCATTGGTAACATACGAGACTTTTTAATTAAGGGCTTGTTAGGTAGAATTCAGGCTTGTGGTTAAGGCCTGGATTGGTGATCAGGCCGTTGCACGTTACATTTGGTGGCAGAGGTGGGATTATGACAACAGCCGGACTTGAGTTGCCTTACCCTTGTAAATTCCCCTAGTTTATTTGTATGTTATTCTCAGGGTCGAGACCTCTTGAGGGAGAGTGTAATGTCATGGAGAGAGGCTAGATAAACACTTCAAACTAGCCTTGCTGTTTAGCTAGCTTTTACAGCTATGCGGTTTGGCGTATTTCTCTACGTGATAGTTAAGCAACTCACGTTGTGGTTAGTGCCTGGATGAGTGACCAGGCCGTTGCACGTTGCAGTAATATTGAGTAAAAGAAACCTGGTGGACACACATGATGGTGAAACCAAGGGGTCGATGGTTTGATTCCTAGTTGAGCAAAATTCCTTCCGATAATTGTTGATATGAGCGGCTCTCTGGCAAAGGGGGTTTAATGCATTATACCGAACGAGTCATCACATAATCGTGGATCCATAATGATAAAATTCATTTTGTCATACGACAGACATTATCAAGATGTATAATTGTCTTGGACATGCAGAAAATTTACAGATAACAAGACGTTTCGACCTATACATGTAAGCCTTTGCGGACTGCGCAGGCTGATATTGGTCGAAACGTTTTGCAAACGCGTTAAACCCGTTTTTAACAGGACATGTTCATATCAATTAATTGCAACGAGATCAAACTCTCTCTCACCGTCGCACGTTGCTTCGGCGATGCTTATGTTGGAAAGCAGCGATTGAATTGGAAAGTATGCTGTGCGAAGCACTGGTCAAATAAACTCCAGCAAAAAAAAAGGGTTTGTGCACTGGTTGCCGATAGATGACATAACGAATGTTACAAACGGCGTTAAAAAGCAAACAAACATAATTGAGCCGTGCGCTTGAAAAGGGGGCTTAATGCATCTGCGAAAAGTATCGACTCGGGTCAGCATGCGCAGTCCGCGCAGGCTGACCCAAACCGAAATTTTTCGCTAGTGGTCAATTTTCTGTATGTCCAAGGACCACTTTACCTAATGATTCTACTGGCTGTTAGACAAAATGAATTTTATGGATCCATGATTATACGATGGTTTGCTTGGTATAATGCATCACGGAGATGCATTAAGCCCCCTTTTGCCAGAGCATGGCCCATATGAATTCATTGGCACATGTGATATACTGTTGAATAAAGGAACTGAACGCAAGACATTTTATGTTGGGGTTTAAGCGATTACAAGTAGATATCGATGTAATATAATCGATTAAAGGTGCTCTAAACGCATGTCTGATAAACAAATGTTAATGTTTTACCAAGCTCTCGTGAAATACGGACTACTTTCAGATTCACGTAGAATACTGACTTGTACAAATAGTTAAAGAACAAGACTAGAAAAGGGAAAAAAGCACTGGCATGTATTGTAATGCCAAGTGATACTCTTCTAAGTTCGGGGCAAACAGTATGTTTCTGCATGTTGCTCTGCGCTAAAAAAAATGTAAAAAAAGAAATAATAATAATAATAATAATACGGCAAGATGTCGTGAAACACGGACTACTTTTAGATAGGTGTTGAATACCGATTGCACAAATTGTAATTACATTGCAATAGAACAAGCCCCGAAAATTGAAAAAAGCATGAAATGTATTGAAATTCCAAGTAAGACTCTACTGAATAACACAGTGCATTTCTGCAGTTTGCTCCGTGCCAATTTTTTTTAAAGGTTGTTTAATGATAATAAATAATTATAATAATAATAATAAATTTAGCAGTGAATGTTGTTCTGTCACAATATTGGACTTTTGGAATATTGGATATTTACACTCTTTACGGACAGAAACAAATTTGAAGTAAATCTTGAAATAATTTCCGAAATACGGATAAGCCAATGCAGATGCTGTAGCAGATAGGTTAGACTGACATTGAATTTCTGTTTGATCAATGAACTTCACTACTCAGTACTATGACCAAAGTGTTCAAAATTGCTGTATATATAGAATGTCTTTCACTGGTGGAAATCCTCCCCATTGTGAACTTAAACTCTTTATTAACGTTTACCTGTTTAGCAGAAGTAAGAAGCAAAGTGCATTTTAAATTTTGGCTCCCAAATGTTACAAAGCGATTTTAGTCAAACTGATAAGAGGCTTTTCGTATATAAATACAAGTATAGTGTCCAACTCACTGCAGATGATGTTCATATAGATAAAATAGTGTAGCTTTAACCTTTTGTGAAATATACTTGGTTAACCTTGGTTTCTACCGAATGAAGCACAAGTACAACGATGAACTCTGTGTCAAATTCCGAATCCTTTCAAAGTTCAAAGTCATCCAAGGCTTTGAAAAAAGGTGACAAAAGTGTGGATAACGCATTCTTGGCCTTTGAGGTAGGTATGTAAATGTACACTTGATATTTATTTCAAGTTGTTAATGGACACCCGGTACTTCTCTGTGTTACATTTGTGCACTGAACATATCGCCCGAGGTTTATACCCACTATCGATATCTTGGTCTAGTAATGTATGTAACCTAAATATCTTGGTTGAGTCATGTGTGTAGCCAAGATAATCTTGGTTGAGTCATGTACGAACACTTGCTATATTGGTCTAGCAATGTATATACCTTGGATATCTTGGTCTAGCAGTGTATGTTGCATCGATGTCTTGGTCTAGTAATGTATGTAGCTTCGATATTTTGGTCTAGCAGTGTATGTTGCATCGATATCTTGGTCTAGCAGTGTATGTAGCATCGATATCTTGGTCTAGCAGTGTATGTTGCATCGATGTCTTGGTCTAGCAATGTATGTAGCATCGATATCTTGGTCTAGCAGTGTACGAGTATGTAGCATCGATATCTTGGTCTAGCAGTGTATGTAGCATCGATATCTTGGTCTAGTAAGGAATGTAGCATTGATGTCTTGGTCGAGCAATATATGTAACCTAGATAGCTTGGTTGAGTTGTGTATGAACACTCCATACTCATCTGAAAAATGTTTGTTCACATGGTGTTTCTTCAAAAAGTAAGACATTCGACCTATCACCTGATAATTCTTTAAGACATCTGTTCATTCCTCGTATTCATTTCAAGTTATTTATAGGGTTTCCCACTCTAGAACTTAAACAATACTTGGTACCGCACCACTCCCACATGCTTCCGGGTCAGAGTGGTCAAAATTAGTCCCGTTTGAAAATTTGATACCATGCACTTCTGCTGCACTATTTTATCAGAGAAGACGGAAGATCGGGTCTAAATTGTGTTTCTGGTATTGGTTTAATTATTGCTGCAGAAACTGAGAGCAACTTGCTCATTTTTTAGGGAGCTATTTTGTGCCAGTGACCACATAAAGGAATATGGTCCACAAACAACATGGGCCTTTTTTCATTGAGAATGTTAAAGGGCATTTGTGTTGCGGAGGAACAGAATAAAGTCTCTCTCACACACACACACACACACACACACACACACACACACACACACACACACACACACACACACACACACACACACACAGTCGGTTCAGAAGACGTTTTTATTTTTAGGCTGGTAAACTTATATTTGTCAAAATTAAAAGCATTTGCGGACCGGACAAATTCAGTGAGGCTCAAATTATACATTTTGTCTTTGAAGAGCTAGAAAAAATTTTCCGCTTTTCCCACAATGTTTTCAAAAATTTCTCGGGGTCGTTAAAACTTCGGTTAATGTGGTAAAGAGTTAACCCTTATTCTGCGAAATAACTAGAAGAAAAATTTTCAATTCGATAATAAAACTCCGAATATTGCTATTTCAAAGTTGTGTTTTTGGGAATAATATCTCCTTATCGGACAGTGTGGATCCAAGATCAGACTGCACGTTCCGTGCAGTCTGATCTTGATCTACACTGGCCGCAAAAGGTCAGTGAGTCGCGCTTAGCAGCCTTAAAGTTAAACCTTTTCCTATAGGATCCTCTGTTGTTACAACCTTGAGAAAGAAGGCCTTTGAAATTGTCATGAAAAAAGGAAAAGAAGGGCAGCGGGTGCCAACGCATAGCTGCGGTTTCTTGATTTTCAGTTTTAAGTTGGAAAAGGGGCATAACTGTGTCAAATATAGCAAAACTCTGGCCTTGCCAAAAAAGTGAACAGAAGAGAATAAAAGATAATGGTCTTCACTGTTTTCAAAGCAGCACTTTTTGTGAATGACTTGGTGTGTTGAAAATAGAAAAGGAAATGAGTAAATAGAACTCAACATTT
Organism: Hippopus hippopus; assembly: GCA_946811185.2. Taxonomy (NCBI): domain Eukaryota; kingdom Metazoa; phylum Mollusca; class Bivalvia; order Cardiida; family Cardiidae; genus Hippopus; species Hippopus hippopus. The sequence goes on along the minus strand of OX328106.1, from coordinate 1,891,005 downwards.
GAAAGGTGAATAACGATACAATATAATGATAATTTCATAGTCATTGCGGTAAATGAGGAAATTCTCCTTTTGTCGAAATGTTTACAGAACTCATCAGACTCGCAGGACTAATTCTACCCCCAACCTGTTAAACAAGTGAGATTAAACTTTCAAGCCTAAGGACCCAAATTTTGCTATTTCATGTTTTTTTTTTCCGGAAAAATATTTCCTTAGCGGACAGTGGATCCAAGATCAGACTGCACAGAACGTGCAGTCTGATATTGATCTACACTGGCCGCAATAGGTCTTTGAGTCGTGCCTAGGATCTTTCGGGTAAATAAGTGAAAGCCGTAGGCGAAAACCGTTTTTTTTTTTTTCAGACTACACAGCCTGAAATCAAGCTCCACAGAACGTTTATTTAGTCGAGTTTGCTTGGTTAAAAAATCTTTGATATTCGGTGGATTATATTTTCAGCTTTCGCCGAGCCCCGGTAGCTCAGTCGGTATAGTGCAGGACTTGAGAACAGGGCGTCGCTGGTTCGATCCCCGGCTTGGCCAATTTCTATCCGAGGATTGATGATGGTCATTGCGACAGGATTCATTCCTCTCTCACGGATGACCATTGTTTTGACAATGGTTATGTGGGAAAGCAGCCATTGGCCTTGGAAAGAATATTGTGCGGAGTACTGGTAAAAATGACTCCAGGAAAGCACGGATAGGTGCACTGGCCGCCGCGATGAAACTGAAATAATGTTGAAAACGGCGTTAAACACCATCAATCAATTTTCAGCCTTCGAAAGAGGTCGAATTTTCTGTATCATTATCTGGCTCGGAAAGAATTAAAGGGAGTTAACTTATCCAATCATTATTTGACAATGTCGCTTTGGAAAATACAATTATCTCCCTTATCGTTTTAACTCCTTACCTCTTAAAACAAATCATTCTAATATTCCACAATAGAAGTCGTCTGTGATATGATAAAACATTGTAGAAAAAGGAGAAAATGTTGTTGAAGTTTTCCCACAATATTGTCGAAAGGTTTCTCACTGAGGGTCTTCACAACATAGGATTCATATTTGTTAAAGGTTAACCCTAGGGCTGCCAAGCACGACTGAGTGACCTGTTGCGGCCAGTGTAGATCAAGATCAGACTGCACAAAACGTGCAGTCTGATATTGGATCTGCACTGCCCAATAAGAAGATATTTTTCCTTACAAAAGTACCTTTGAAATATTCCAAGTTTGGATTTTTACCATAGGCTCGAAAATTTCATTTTACTTATTTAGTATTTTAAATGTTAAAGCATTTATGCAAAGGGAGAAATAACTTAACACTAGCAATTATCCTCTTGCCACAATGCTTTCAAAAGTGGTCAGCTGCGAGACGAGGACAGTCGCTGTAGACTGAAGACATATAATCCGGTCCTTTAGCCGAGGCCGGTGTAATGCAGAGAAATGACTCTCCCCTACAAAATGACCCATACGTCATTTCACTACGTAGAGGAATGACCCGGGTCATTATTCTACGTAGAGAAATGACCCCAGACGGTCATTTTCTCTACGTAGAAAATTACCCGGGTCATTCCTGTACGTAGTGAAATGACTTCTGGGGTCATTTCTTTACGTAGAATAATGACCCGGGTCATTCCTGTACGTAGTGAAATGACCTATGGGTCATTTTGTAGGGGAGGCTCATTTCTCTGCATTACACCGGCAGCGCAGTCGGTAGGGAACAGGAATTGAAACTAGTGGATCGCTGGTTCGACTCCTCAGCTAGCAGAATTGTAAAGGATTCGTTCCTCTCTCACCGCTGTTCATTGTTTCGGTGATGCTTATGTTGGAAAGCAGCCAGTGGCTATGGAAGAAAATTGTGTGAAACATTGGTAAAAGAGCCCCTTGGAAATCACCCCCAGGTGCACTGGTCGCCGCGATACATGCTATTTTCTCTGCGATTTCCGCATGTTAAATGTTACGTTTGTGTATACTCTTCAGCCACTACAAACTTCGAGGTTTTTTTTTCTTAAATATTTTGTTTCTAAACTACATGAGGTCTGCGGACTGTAAACAATAAAGAGAGAAAAGAATCCAATTTATTGCAAGTTTACACATTATGGAGGTATGGGGTCCGAAGGCCCAACTCTTAAGCGGCTCAAGAACCTTTTGCGGGCAGTGTGGATCAAGATCAGACTGCACAAAACGTGCAGTCTGATCTTTGATCACACTGCCCGATAAGGAGATATGTTTTCCCCATAAGCACCTTCGACATAGCAGAATTTTGGGTTTTACTATCAACTTGAAAGTATTATTTCACTTATTTAACAGCTTCAGGCTTAAATGTCTAGAAGCTTCTCAGTTGATTCGTTCATTTGATAGGTACTAGGTACTGGGGCTTCAATCGGGACAACTAATTCAATTCTTACAGAATTCTAGTCATTTTTCAACTATAAAATCCAAGATGGCCGATATCTGCATACGCAAAGGTATTTTGGAATAAAGGTGCAAATTTAAAAAGGTAGTAATATTAAAAAGGTTGGTCATCTTTTCACTTTTTTTTTAAATTGAATAGTTACTTAAAACTATACATGTATTTTGAGTGCAGAGACATTTTTACTGGTTTGTATCCCGTTGTTGATGAAGAACCGACCTTTCATTGCATTGTTTTACTGGAATTAGACACTGTTTGACCGAATTCGGGAGATTTAAGAAATGCACGAATCCAGTGAGATGCATAAATCGAAGAGAAAAAAGGTAAAACTGAAATAATGTTGAACATGGCGTTGAACACTAGACAAACAGATCTTTGGTCATTTTTGAATTATAAAAAAAGTTTAGATCTTTTTGTAACTTCTACAAACCTCGATTGACTTGCTTCATTTGATATCTCAAGTTCGTTCGTTCGTTCTCTTTCTTTCTTTTTTTTTTTTTTTTATTTATCTATCTATCTTTCTTTCTTTCTTTCGTTTGTTTCTTCGTTCGTTCTTTCTTTCCTTCGTTCGTTCGTTCTTTATAATTAATAAATTAATTCGTTCGTTCGTTCGTTTATTCTTACATTGATTAATTTCATTCATTAATTCATTCATTCATGGATGAATGAATGAATTAATTTCATTCATTCATTAATTCATTCATTCATGGATGAATGAATGAATTAATGAATGAACGAACGAACGAACGAATGACAGAGATTTTATTTGAACATTCATTCATTTCAAGTATAACTCATTCATTCATTCATTCATTCATTCAAATATGAATGAATGAATGAATGAATGAATGAATGAATGAATGAATGACAGGGATTTAATTTGAACGTTCACTGAGTTTTTACCGTGCCTATAATATAAATTCGACCTCGTTTGACAGCTGAATTACACTCCACTGAAACCCAGAAGCTTTTATTTTTTTTAATCAAACAGGCTTGACTGTTCAAGCAGACGGTATAGATCCGAGATCAACCTGCACCTTTTGTGCAGTCTGATCATGATCTAGGCCATCCGCAGAAGTCCGTTGTTTCGCTAATTGCGCTGAGAGAGATGAAAGAAATTCTTCGGAATTAGTGTGAAATCTAGAATGGTTAGTAAATGTTTGAAGCCGGATCAGTGGGTATTTGATGTTCTATTTTACATGTAGATCTATATTGTATGTTCTATTGTGAGTTCAACAGAAGACTATATCTGAGCGGCTCAATATGGATCCCCTTTGTCTAAAAATCATGTGGTAGAATGGTCTGTTGACATGTTTAGAAAATAATCTCGATAGTAATGGTCTTTTAACTCTTTCAGTGTCAAATAAATAAACTCGACCTCTTTCGACGGCTCTAAATACAATCCATTGAAACTTACAAAGATTTTGATTGTATAGGCTTGACTACACAAGCGGACGGTATAGATCAAAGATCAGACTGCACGTTCTGTGCAGTCTGATCTTGATCTATGCCGTCCGCAAAAGTCCCTGTTTTCGCCCATGGCGCCGAAAGGGTCAGTTCATCTTTGTAACGCATTAAACCATGCAAGTCAAGGCACAATATGGATCCCCTTTGTCTAAAAATCATGTGGTAGAATGGTCTGTTGACATACAGAAAATTATCATCTGTGTAAACGTAGATAAAGAATCAATATAAGGTGTATGGGGTAAAGAAACTGTAGGGATTTGTCTTCGATTTAAACCGTAGCTCAGTCGGTAGCGTGCAGGACTTGAGAACACGGGGTCCAGGGTTCGATCCCTGGCTACGACCCCTGGCTCGGCCAATTTCTTTCCGAGAATTGATGATAGTCACTGCGACAGGATTCATTCCTCTCCCACTGCTGACCATTGTTTCGACGAAAATTATGTGGGAAAGCAGCCAGTGGCTTGGAAAGAAAATTGTGCGGAGTACTGGTAAAAGAGGCTCCAGGAAAGCATGGATAGGTGCACTGGCCGCCCCGATATAACTGAAATAATGTTGAAAACGGCGTTAAACACCATACAATCAATCAATCAATTCGATTTAAACCGGAAACTGTGGTTGTTATGTCTATGGCTAGCCGCAATAGAATGAAATGCATTTTCTATCTGCCGTAATCTGTGCAACCTTGCAACCATCAGGGTCAATGTTTGGCATGAAGATACAAGAGTGATTATAGTTTCATAAATTAAAAAAAAAAAACGGTTAAAAAAACTGGATGAAAACGAGTGAAGATGTATGTTAAATTCTTACCAAACGACAAATCTTCAGATTCGTCTATCAAGACCGTCTGGTCTGTTGATAAATATGTGACATTTTCGAAAGAGAAAATTCTTGTTATTGGCATTTTTCTCTTTTTCTACCGATGTTTTCAGTTGATCTTTTTTGCAGGATCGTTTAGTAAAGGGATACACCATTTTTCCATTTCTACAAAGAATAATTTGCCTTATTACAGACAGCAAATGATTGATGAATAACAAGACGACAACGACATAAAGCTTAAGAATTTCATACCATTCCACCTCATTTTAAAAATCACGTGACTGTGTTGGACGATGAGTTAGCCGGAAACGCGCAAGAAAAGTGGCATTTATTGCTTTCCGTTTAATTTTGAAGTGTTAGTTTGTATTATTTATTGTTTTAAGAGGCGTTTTAGTTCTCCGAAATGTAGAAAATACGATGTCATGACTATCACTTAAAACAAATAATCTGTGCCAGTAACACCAAGTTTTCTACTGAGTAACATTCTCAGTCTAATTTCATGATGAGTTTCTGAGTGGCTCAGTGGTAAAATGTTGGACTCACGACCTCGAGGGCCCGGGTTAAAGCCTAACAGGATGCACTAGATTCTTTGTGGGAGTGTCCTTGGGCAAGACACTTCAGAGCTCTAGCCTAGTACTGATGAAAACCAGGAAGGACATGAATTTGTGAGGTGTCACCGTGATATGACTGAAAAAATGTTGAAAGCGGCGTAAAACACCATTTATTCAATTAATGAATAAATGAATGAATGAATGAATGAATGAATGAATGAATCTATCTATCTATCTATCTATCTTTCTGTCGATCGATCGATCGATCGATAGCATGTTTTTAGAAAGTTTTGCAATTTCAAAGGAATGTAAAAATTCGGTTTTGTCCGATCAGAAATTGCATTCTTTTCAAATTTAGAAGCCCGCCCGGGTAGCTCAGTTGTTAGCTTATCTGACTCGTGACCTGGTGGTTGCGAGTTCGATAACCGGTTGAGGCAAACTTTAGGAAACACATGCGTAGGTGCACTGACCGCCATTATATGACCTATGCTGTTCAAACGGCGTTAAACTCAATTCAATCACTCATTTCAAATGTAGTAAGCGTCCCTGACTCGTGACCTTGTGATTGCGAGGGAAACTTTCTTCCTTGCGATCTTGCGCTTCTCACCTCTAATGCATGTGAGAAAAGTAGTCAATGACTTGGAAAGAAAGTTGTGTCAGTGCTGGTGAGAGAAAGTCAGGAAATACATGCGTAGGTGCACAGACCGCCGTGATATGACCTAGGCTGTTAAGACGGTGTTGAACTCCAATACAATAAAATTTAGAAAGAATGATTAAGCATATCAGAAATATATTCCGTTTCGTGAAAACTTGAAAATTACGCAGACAAAAATGTGAGCAAATTTTATTTATACCTAAGCTTATTTTATAGCTGTTTGTCATACAAATGCATTGTACACATAATACGAATTTATGACAAGTTTGAACATACAAATAAATCAATGAATAAGTGCGCCATAATCTGTGAAAAGGGGGCTTCATGCATCTGCAAAAAGTTTCGACCCAGGTCAACCTGCGCAGTCCGCGCAGGCTGACCTGTGTCGAAACTTTTTGCTTTAGGTATATTTTCTGCTTGTCAGAGGACTAGTCTACCTCATGATACAGTCGTTTGTCAGATAAAATTGCTATGCATTATTATAAGATGATTCGTTTGGTATAATGCATCACAGAGACGCATTTAGCTTCCCGTTTTCAGAGCATGGCTCTAACAAATTGTGTAAATGATACGGAAGTATGGCAAGTCTGAAAACAAAATTAGATAAACAAATAGACCAGTGTGCAAAATTTCAGTTTTTTATAGTAATGCATTTAAAGGCCCAATGGCGGCCAAAAATCAAAACAGGCGTAAAAATTCTTGTAAATTTTAATCTGCTATTTTGTGGTCTGGTCGGTCCAAGTGTTAGAAAAAAAAATGAATTTCAAATTCAGGCAAAATGTCAACAAAACATAGAATGACCTGGCAGGTTTTAACCTAGTTTTGAAATTATCTGCCAGCAACTTACACTGGGCCCTACCGTACAATAACAGATTGTCGTCTTCACAGTAATTTCCGTGCTTTTAAATGATATGATTTGAATTTAAATACATTTCAACACCCGTTTTGTTTACTTTTGGCAGTTATTGTCACTTCAACATAGCTATAATTGGTAGTAAACTACCAATAAGCAATGGTATTTGGAAGAAAGATACTAACACTAGCCCCGTTATAGATATTTTCCATCGCCCCGTTTAGCTTATCCCGCACTGCCTTTTCGGATACTGTCACACGTCATAGTTAAATTACTAATACTGGTTAGTGCAGAAGGCAGCTTGGTGACATGTGACTTTAAGTTAGAGTCAAATTGCCATTCGGTCAAAATGTTTGTATTTCGACATCTTTTCATTTGGCGGGAAGTTGAAGTTTTATATGGATTTTCATGGAATTTATGTCGCTTTAACCGATATTAAATCTTTATCAGACGACAAATTTTAGACTTTGTAGGAGATAAAATAAGTGAGGCTATCCTGGTCAAATAATGGAGTTTGTTTTTGATAGGGTTGAAAATATTGCTGGAAAAGGATAAAAAATGCTTTACCATCAAAGGCCAAGGTGTTCAGTGACAACATTGTGTCGATAAAAGAAGAAACTGCTCATTACGAACATTTTTTCTTCTGTTACCACAATGTTTTAATGTCAGTTTGCGTCAAGACTTTTCTCTTAGACGGAAAGAGGTGATAATATTAGTCGTATAGTTTGAATGCGTCAAAATCAAGAAGCAGGATTTCAGAAATTGGAACTTTTGGCGAGTTTTATGACATTACATACAACAAAGAAATGTGTAAAGGATTCGAGCGCAAGCATAAAAGCTTATATAGATACTCTTTCTAAAACAGTCACTCGGTATATCAAGTACACTAAATCACATCAAAAAAATAAAGCTCAAAATTTTAAACCGATAATGAAAACGTCAGAGATTGACAGCAAAAACAACAGTGTGAAAAAAAGTAATAGTGATTGGTGATTGAGCAGAATGCAAAATAAAATCTTGAATGTGTATCTGAATCATACTCTGGCAAAAGGAGGCTAAATGCATCTCCGTGATCCATGATATCAAGCGAGTCATGATATAATTGTGGATCCATAAAATCTATTTCCTCTAATAATCGACTGAACTTTGAGGTGGAATAGTCCTTTGACATGCAGAAAATTGACCAGAGGCAAAAAGTTTCGGCCCAGGTCAGCCTGCGCAAACTGCGCAGGCTGACCTGGGTCGATACTTTTTGCAGACGTGATACTTTTTTTTGCAGATCAAGCCCCTTTTTCACAGAGCATGGCTCAGCAATATCCGCGGCTCAACGTTTCTGGAAGCTGATTATACAGATTATATTAAGGGGAAAAAGACCTCTCGCAATTAGGCAATATAGGCAGAGATCAAAGGGGCCACATAGGACATTCTAGTTAGATAAATTTATTTAAAAAATGCTTGAAATTTTACAACTGAAGTGAAGAGTCTAGAAAATAACATGGAATACTTACACAAGTGTTATATCAGTAGTACTTGACAATTTTGTATATACAAAATTAAACTACCAATTTAAACTGTCCATAAAAAGTTAAGTACCAAAGATCAGTGTTGTGGTTGGACAAAAATGGATGACAAAATATTGATGTCATTTGGAGCAGACGATGTAAGTTTTATTTCCCTTTCTTTTGTTTAATCTTCACGAGAAAACAAAGTTTCAGACTGGTATGGTGGCATATTTCTGACGCGAGATACGAGATAGCTATTGCGATATTTTAAGAGAACTATCGTGATAAAACAAAGTTTCCTGGAAATATCATCTAGATAATAAGAATTTTCACGATAAAAATATCGCGATAATCATGATTTTTTTTTGCTTTCGTGCCCATAACTGATATTCACCGTATCTATAATTAGATACCGTTTCGGAACATCTTCGTCTACAACCTTATGAATTCTCCTTTTCCCTGAATGGTTTTAAAGTTGTTCGTAGGAGACATTTCGAGTCGTCTTTGTGATTTTACAGACTTATGTTCGTTTCGAGTCAAAATTTACCAATTAAGCTACAATTGTTAAGGATTCGAATGTTTACTTACTGCAATCTTGTGAAGTCAAAACCTAGCGAATTCATCCAAATGATAAATTTTCTATTCATAGATATCGAGAAACGGATAGAACTATCACGATAATTTTATCTCGAATGTCAGCTTCGTGCACGATTGAGAAATTTTGCGTTAAAATAACGGTATTAAGTTTATCGTGATAATTTATTTTTTTCAGGAAACTTTTCACTATCTCGATAAGATTTCCAGGAAACTTTAATTTATCGCGATAGTTTTCTAAAATTATCACGATATCTATCTCATATCACGTGGCAGATATGTGCCACCATAGACTGGTCCCAATATCCAACTTAGGTGGCAAATCAAATGTTGCTCCAATGATGAAAAATTTATCTTAATATAGTAGAAAACATCGTGGAAAAAAGAGAAAATGCTGGTTACCAGCATTTTCTCCTTTTCCCACATTGTTTTCTAAAGACGTGTTTTCCTGGGTTGATAAAATCGGGATTGTTTGGTAAAATGTTGATTCTGCAGTTTAAACTTAATGTGAAAACAAAGCTAACTAGTAAAGACATATAGGATCTGACATGAGTTGGTGTTCGAGTTAAAATTTTATTAAACGAGTCTAGAGAAAATGTTATTAAGCGAGCCTTTGGCTAGCTCAATAACATGCTTTTCTTGACGAGTAAAATTTATCTCAAACGCCAACGAATGTCAGATTCCTTTTTTCTTTTATCACATAACGTCCCTTGTTTTCAGTGTAATATACCCGTCACGAATTTTCTTATCTTACACACTTTTAATATCACAATTGTGTCATTTTTGAAAGTATTAAATTGCCGAACAGTGTAATAAAAGAATCGTTCTCTGTAGCAACGCTTGATAAAAGTGCTTTCATAAATGTGCATGTGCGAGGGGTCCTGCGTGACTTAGAGGTAATGTGTGGTACTCCTGACCTGGAGGCCCCGGATTTGAGATCCAATGGGTCCACTGTACTTTTCGTGGGAGTGGACTCGAGCAAGACACATCAGAGCCCCAGCCTATTTCATGGTGAACCCAGGAAATACAATAATATGTGAGCTTACGTCGTGATATGACTGAAATAATGTTGAAAGCGGCGTAAAACACCATTCAGTCAATCAATAAATGTGAGAGCAAATATGCAAGCAGGGGCCCGCCGAATAACATAAGTCAAATCCCAGTGCATTCAGCTACGCCGAAAAAAGGCAATAGTTCCGGTTTCTAGCGTTTGGCGGAAATATTCCTTTGATGTATTGCATAAGAGTTTGAGGGTCAATGCTCAACGGACAGAGAGAAATGAATTCTGTCGTGAAAACAGCAGCATACGTAAGACGAAATGTAGCCGAACTCTCCACAGGACGAATAGGTTTCGTATTTACCAGCCATTGTACGTTGCATTCCTAGTTTTTTTTTTTGCCGAGCCCCGGTAGCGCAGTCAGTAGCGTACAGGATTTAGGAACAGGGGGTCGCTGGTTCTATTCCCGGCTCGGCCAATTTCTTTTCGAGGAATGATGTTAGTCATTGCGACAGGATTCATTCCTCTCTCATCGCTGACCATTCTTTCGGCGATTGTTATGTGGGAAAGCAGCCGGTGGCTTGTAAAGAACATTGTGTGGAGTACTGGTAAAAGAAACTCCAGGAAAGCATGGATAGGCGCACTGGCCTACGCGATATAACTGAAGTAATGTTGAAAACGGCGTTAAACAACAACAACCTAGTGTTGTTTTAACGCTTAGGCTGCTTAGAGCGACTCAAGGACATTTGCGGACAGTGCAGATCAAGATCAGACTGCACAGAACGTACAGTCTGATCTTGGATCTATTCTGTCCATTTAGGAGATATTTCCCCGAAAAAATACTTTTAGAATAGTGTAACCTTCTGTCTCAGCCAGCGTGGTCTTTTAGAAGGTTAAATGGTGTGGGGATCTTTTTGTCTAGAATGTGAAAAAGGGAGGAACGATGAAATCCGGTATAGATAGTCTGGTTACAACAGCAAATTTTAGGTGTAGATCCAAGATCAGAATGCATGTTTTGTGCAGTCTGATCTTGATCTACACTGTTCTCAAAAAGGTCAGTGAGTCACGCTTAGATTTAATTAGCAGGTAAAGGATCAAATTTCTATGTAACGCAATTTTGCGTTCATTCTGATTTTAACCTACACTCCACATTCTACATTATCAGTTTTAGCCATATAATCCATATAAAATGAAGATACGATTATAATGGAGAGTAAATAGTATAGATTTAATAGGAAATGTATTTATTCAACCTCCTATTCTCTTGTTTTGTTTGAACTTTCTGCAAAAAATCGAAGGAAATGAAGATATAAAACAGAGTCGTGCTCTGTGAAAAGAGGCTTTAATGCATTTGCAAAAAAGTATCGAACTAGGTCAGCCTGCGCGGACTGCGCAGGCTGACCTGGATCGAAACTTTTTGCTTTTGGTAAAGTCAGTTTTCTTTATGTCCAAGGACCATTCTACCTCAAGATTGGAAGTGGTTGTTATAAAAAAATTTTTTTATGGATTCATCATGGATATGCATTAAATTCCTTTTGCGACAGTATAGCTGGTGTACTTATATGAGAGTAAATAGTAAAAAACTTAACAGGAAATGTATTTATTCAACCCCTCCCCCCCCATTCTCTTGTTTTATTTGAACTTTCTGCACAAAAAAATCGAAGGAAATGAAGAAGTAAAATTAAGCCATACTCTGAGAAAAGAGGGCATAATGCATCTGCAAAAAGTATCGACCCAGGTCAGCCTGCGCATTCCGCGCAGGCTGACCTGGATCGGAATTTTTTGCTTTTGGTAAGGTAAATTTTCTGCGTGTCCAATGACCATTCTACCGCAAGATTTAGTCGGTTGTTAGACAAAATGGATTTTATGGATCAAAAATTATGTGATGACGTTCTTGATGCATTAAACCCTCTTTTGCCAAAGCATGGCGCATATCGGTATTTATTCTTACCCCTCCCTCCCCCCCCCACTCCTTCGCTGTTTTATTTGAATTCCCTGTACATTATCGAACCAAATGAACAAATAAGTGTTAGGTAGAACTAGATATTGGCTTGGATATTTAAAGCGTTTCATTTTTTTACTCTTTGGTAAGGTAAATTTTCTGCATGTCAAAGGACAGTTCTACTTCAGGATTCAATTTTTTGTTATACAAAATGGACTTTATAGATCAATAAAAAAAAAAAAGAGAGAGAGAAAAAAAAGATTTTTTGCTTGGTAAACACATCGTGGAGACGCATAAAGTTTCCTTTTGCAATGGCATAGCTCATATACTTGTTTGAGAGTAAATAGTAAAAAATTAACTCTTTCGGCGCCAAATAAACTCGACCTCTTTCGACGGCCCTAAATACAATCCATTGAAACTTACAAAGATTTTGATTGTATATAGGCTTGACTACACAAGCGGACGGTATAGATCAAAGATCAGACTGCACGTTCTGTGCAGTCTGATCTTGATCTATGCCGTCCGCAAAAGTCTCTGTCTTCGCCTATGGTGCCGAAAGGGTAAACACGAAATGTATTTATTCACCCCCCCCCCCCACTCAATTCTCTTACTTTATTTGAACTCCCTGTAAATAATCGAACCAAATGAACAAATGAATGAAACATACTCTGTGAAAAGGGGGATTAATGCATCTGAAAAAAATTATCGACCTAGGTCAGCCAGTTCAGTCCGCGCAGGCTGACCTAGGTCGAAACTTTTTGCTTTTGGTAAGGTAAATTTTCTTCATGTCCAAGGACCATTCTACCCCAGGATTCAAGTGGTTGTTATACAAAATGGATTTTATGGATTCATCATGGATATGCATTAACTTTCTTTTGCAAGTGCGTAGCTCGTGTACTTATATGAGAGTAAATAGTAATTTATCCACCCCCCCCCATCTCTTACTTTATTTGAACTCCCTGTAAATAATCGAACCAAATGAACGAATGAATGAAACATACTCTGTGAAAAGGGGGTTGAATGCACATGAAAGAAATATCGACCTAGGTCAAACATTTTGCCTTTGGTCAGGTAAATTTTCTGCAAGTCCAAGGACCATTCTACCTAAGGATCTAGTCGGTTGTAAGGCATGTTAGGGATTTATAGATAAAAAATAATGAGATGACTTACTAGTATTTGGTATAATGCATAAAAAAAGATGCATTAAGCCCCCTTTTGCCAGAGCATGGCGTATACCGGGATTTATTCTTTTTTACTCCCCCCGCCCACCCCTTTCCTTTGCTGTTTTATTTGATTTCCCTGTAAATTATCGAACCAAATGAACAAATAAGTGTTAGGTAGAACTTGGTATTGGCTTGAATATTTAGAGCGTTTCTTTTTTTTAACGCCGAGCCCCGGTAGCTCAGTCGGTAGCGTGCAGGACTTGAGAACCCCTTGCTCGGCCGATTTCTTTCCGAGGATTGATGATAGTCACTGCGACAGGATTCATTCCTCTCCCACCGATGATGATTATTTCGACGATGGTTATGTGGGAAAGCAGCCAGTGGCTTGGAAAGAAAACTGTGCGAAGTACTGGTAAAAGAGACTCCAGGAACGCATGGATAGGTGCACTGGCCGCCGCGATATAACTGAAATAATGTTGAAAACGGCGTTAAACACCATACAATCAATCAATCTTTTTTTTAACTCTTTGCTACACCGTCCCGAGTTTAACCTTTTCCCTGGTAAATAAAAGAAATGAAACTCTCAAGCCGATATTAAGCAACCAAATTTTCCTATTTCGAACGTACTTTTGAAGGAAAGGTATCTCCTTGTCGGAAAGTGTAGATCAAACTGACCAGACTGCACCTTCTGTGCAGTCTGATATTGATATACGCTGTCCGCGAAAGGTCAATGAGTCGCGCATCCCAGCCTTAGGGTTAACGACCTAAAAGGAAAAGAACTTATGAAAAGAATGTGGGAAAAGGAGAAATGCTGGTTACCAGCATTTTCTCCTTTACCAACAGTGTTTTCTACCATCACAAAATATTTCTGAATTTGTGCAATTTATAGTTTTTCGTCTGCAATGCCTTCAATTTGTACCAGTCTAAAATTCCGATCGTAAATTTTCGATTTATCCAAACTGACGGGATTTGCAACCAACACATCAAAAATGGTGAAAAGAAAATGTTGGCTTTTGTAAAGGAAAGTTAAGAAAACATTGCGGGAAAAGACGAAAATGTTGGTTAGCAGCATTTTTATTTTTTTCTGATAAAATTTTTTTTCCCAAATATTGAACGGTAAAAACAGAGAAATGCTCAGTAGAGAGTCAATTTTCTTCCTAAATTTATCGCTAAAAATGTGAGAATTGTCAGAGAAAGGTATTAAAACATTGTCGCAAAAGGATAAAATGGTGGAAAAGTGAGTAAATGCTAGTTACTGGCATTTTCTCTTTTTTCCTCAATGTTTTCAAAAGCTTTTTTCTTTCTACTTCAGTGTATTAAAGTCACGGGATTGTTTGTTTAAAGGTTACCTTCCATTCTTTTCAAAGGTTTCGCAGTACTCCTGAATATGGATGAATATTGATCTTTTAATCTTTTTCGCACCTAAAGCAAACACATGTCCTTTTGAGGCCGACATAGATCAAGATCAGACTGCACAGAACGTGCAGTCTGATCTCGGATCTATACCGTCCGCTTGTTTAGTCAAAACTGTGAAATAAATATTCTTTTTTTCAGCCGTCGAAATAGATCGTGTTTATATATTTGGCTCTGATGGGTCTATAATATGAGGTTATTTAACATGCTTGGGTACAATACTGAATTCTATTGGATGAGTACACTACAGAACCAGTCTATATTTTGGACGAGGCGACAGCCGAGTCCAAAATATAGACTGGTTCTGCAGTGTAAGAATCCAATTGAATTCGGTATGTACCCAAGCATGTTAAATGACCTCTTTATTTCACACTTCCGTATTGACTTTAAAGTAAGGACAAGTATAGAGCCATTTCAATTTGAATAATAATAAAAAAAAAATCAAAACATATCAAAAGAGGGTTTTGTAATTGCTTTTTTTACAACGGATATCGTAGACTACTCTTCCGGTCATATATCGATATTCGGGACTCTAGCCTCGTTTTGAAAAAATCCATATTGGACTCTTGGCTCGTTCTGAAAAATCCATATTGGACTCTACAGCGTCCAATATGGATTAAGATATTCTGTACTCACCTGGTAGTATTAAAGCGATTTCATTGGACGTTAAATTGTAGGTGTGAAATAAAGGTTATTATTTGTATTACGATTTCATTATAAAGCATACCTTTAAGTTCATATAGGTTTTTTTTTTTAATCGTAAATTTTCCAGCTTTGCAACTTAGAAAGTTCTTGAGAATTAAAATAAATGGACGATGCTCTTTAAAATGATGGTTTAATGCAACTGCATAAAGTATTGACCCAAGTCGGCCAAAGTGCTCGCCGTTGCAGCTGACAAAGATCGCATTTTTTTGCCATTCTTAAATTTTCTGCATGTCAAAGAACCATTCTACCTAATGATTCAGTCGGTTGTTTGACAAACTTGATTTTTTATGTTCCGTCTGATGAGCCGAGCCCCGGTAGCTCAGTCGTTAGCGTGCAGGACTTGAGAACAGGGGGTCTTGGGTTCGATCCCTGGCTCGGCCAGTTTCTTTCCGATGACTGATGATAGTCATTGCGACAGGATTCATTCCTCTCTCACTGCTGACCATTGTTTCGACGATGGCTATGTGGGAAAGCAGTAGTGGCTTGGAAAGAAAATTGTACTGGTAAAAGAGACTCCAGGAAAGCATGAATAGGTGCACTGGCTGCTGTGATATAAAGGAAATAATGTTGAAAATGGCGTTAAACACCATACAATTAATACAATCAATATGTCGGATGACTTGCTCGGTATAATGCATTACGAGGCTGTATTAAAACCGCATTCGCCAGAGAGATGCTCGAATTATTTATCACTGTTTAGAATTGTTAGAGAAGACAGCCCATACTGCTGTATAGATGTGGCTTTAAAACCTTTCAATGCTTAAGAGTTTTTCAATGAAATCTATCGATCTTGTACTACAGTTTGCTCCGGTAACTCCTTAAAGGTCCAGTATCGGCCAAAAGTAAACAATGCTGGTGTTAAAATGCATATGAGCCATGCTCTGTGAAACAGGGGCTTAATGCATCTGCGAAAAGTATCGACCCAGGTCAGCCTGCGCAGTCCGCGCAGGCTGACCTGGGCCGAAACTTTTCGCTAGTGGTCAATTTTCGGTATGTCCAAAGACCAGTATACCTCATGATTAAGTCGTTTTTTACAAAAAGTGGACATTATGGATCCATAAGTATGTGATGACTTGCTTGGTATCATGAATCACGGAGATGCATTAAGCCCCCTTTTGCCAGAGCATGGTTCATATATATATTTCAATCATACCATTTGAAAAAATTAATATTATTGTGACGTTGTCATTCTGTTATTTTACTGTCGGTCTAGGTGTTAGTCTTTGGCGGAATAATGAATTTTAAAATCAGGTAAAAATTAAACAAAAGATAGAGCGACCTGGCAACTTTTAATTCTTTTTTTTTTTTTTCCTACAAGCGAATAACACTTGGACCGACTGCAAATTAACATATTGCCATTTTCACAGTACTGGTGAAACCAAGGGCTTACATGAATATGTGAACTGTCGCCGTGATATGACTGAAATAATTCTGAAAGCGACGTAAAACATCATTCAATCAGTCAGTCAGTCAGTCAGTCAATCAACCAATCTTTTCACCTTTGGCGCTGACAGGGTTTAAAAACCCGCCTGGAAATGTGACCAATACACAGTTCGGGGAATGACCAGTACAACGATAAACCAACGAAGTCATTCAGCTTCTTTCTTATTGTATAGAAAACAAAACTAAGTATATTATTTATGACATATCTACATTCTCTTATGACAGGAATGCTGTGTTTTATCTAGTTTCTGTCTTGTATACACAACATCATACTGGGGTCTTTGACTGGAGGTCGGGAACTGTACTGTATGATATATGTGAGCAGTGAAGGCTCCGTCAGACGATGTGTTAGTGAGGTCATATATTACTGGTATAATATTATGATGGTGTCGCACCTTTTTCCCCCTTCATTAGAACTGAACTAAACTGACATCTAGTTTTTGACGTATACAAGTTGTACATTGTCACAGCGCATATACATACAATGAATTTAGTCACGTGTATATACATAGACCTGGAAAATGCACAAAAACAAAAATATACTAGGAGAGAGAGAGAGAGAAATAAAAAAAAAAGAAGAAACATAGAGAGAAAAAAAAATCATAGCAAAAAGTGCTAGAGGCAATAATAGAAGTACATAAAGTTCCAGATCTGTTTCGTAATCGGATCATTTGACAGGAATATCAAAACTCGAGAGAGGATGAACAAAAACAATGATGAAGTAATAGTTTACAGGATAATATTTAAGATACTATTTCCAAGAGTAAATGCTTCCTTAATAAATTTACAAAAATTGATGAGTTCGATTTTATCTCTTGAGCATAAAAAACTACGGTGTTTCAGCAGAGACGGATTAACCTTTATGCAGCTAAGTGCGACTTACTGACCTTTTGCGGACAGTGTAGATCAAGATCAGACTGCACAGAACGTGCAGTCTGATCTTTGATCTACACTGTCCGATAGGGATATATTTTCCCCCAACGAATGCCTTTTAGATAGTAATATTTGGGTTTTTACTATAGCCTTAAAAGTTTCATTTCATTTATTTGGCAGGATAAGGGCTGAGTATTAACTAGAATTGATATACCCTCTTTTTCCAATGCAATAAAACTTTAACAAACACAAATAAAATGGTTTTCATCTTCTATATCAGTTATCCCACAGCATTGGCAATAGCGAAGCTCGCACGGTATAGTATTCCTACCATTTCCGCTTGTGTGTATTCTTAAAGAGTGGCTTGATGTACGTAAACGAAATAGAGAATATTTTTTTTTTTTCGGTGAACGATCGAAATTTATTTCATCGAGTGAAAATGATCGATAATATTTTCAGTCGTGAAAATATTATCGATGATGTTCACCCGATGAAATATTATATTTATTTCATGCTTCTAACCCTTTTTTTGAGGGACTTGCATCAAAATCCAGTACGGTTCTTTTCGGTAATTCCCCGTGGCGTACCCCCCTCCGCATAACAACACATTACAATATTACGTAAAGCGCGAGAAACGTAGTGTAAAATACGTCATATTTCCATCTGGTTGAATGGCACGAGCATTTAACCTAGGTAACTAGTGCGCGGGAACTACTGTTTCCGCCTTCAATTGAAGAGTTCGAAAATAAAACCCGTATTTTTCACTAGTCGTAACCACGAAATATTGAAAAAAATATTTCACCTTTATTTCTGGATAATCTACCGGAAAGTCATAAAATGATAAGATATATTAATTTTTATGACTTTAGAAATAGGGTGATAAATAACCATCTTTGATCCTTTTCTGTACTTTTATCGGCTAACTTAGAGCTTTGCTGTTTGTTTCTATCGCGTAAAATGTTCAGTTGCCTACACAAGAACAGATTGCGTATTTTACTTTTCCGTCTCAAATACAACTTCGCTTGCCGCCGTGTTTTAACAGTAATAATGTGGAAAAAGGAAATCAACAATCAAGGAAATCATAGTCATTTTCTTATTTTGAATTCTACGACTCTTTGAACTTTGAATGTTCATGTACATTCGCAATATACTGAGCAGTTTCAGGGTTTAAGATAGTACCCTACTAATGGAAAACAGCTATTTCCACTATAATATTATCCTACAAAATTTGCTATGATTAAAAGTGAGTATTATTGTACTACTTTAACCGAGCCACTTTTACCTTTTTTTCCTTCTTAGAATTATCATTTATAAATCTAAAACCACTATATTCTCATTACAAAGGGAGATAATAATTACCTCCCTTTTCAGGAAACTAACAAAAGTATCAACAAATAATTTCAAGATAGACATCAAAGGAATTTCATGGTCGGTTAGAAATGAGCAAAAATATTATATCAGTATAAATCCTTATTTATCAGCTAATAAGAAGTTTTATTCCATGTTGCACTAGAAGCGTTAGGATGGTAATACCTTAAATGTAGATTCTGTACATGTCTTTTGTCCCCTGATTTTGTAATACCTGTTCATCCCTTCACGGCACTGTCCCGAGCTTTAAGACCCAGCGAAGAAAAGCGTTTGAAATTATAGTGGGAAAAGAAGAAAATGCTGGTTACAAGCATTTTCTTATTTTCCCACAATATTACCAGCATTTTCTTATTTTCCCACATTGTTTTCTAACCTTTCAAAGACAAAAACTTTCATTTGAGTTACGTTGAATTTCTCGTCTGCAAATGTTTACACGGTGGTCAAGTCTAAATTTCTGTCGTCTAGTGGGGTCCCGTTAGGCTCAGTTGTAAAGTGTAGGACTCGTGACCCGGAGGCCCCGGGTTTAAGCCTCACTGGATCCACAGGGTTTTTCGTGGAAGTTTCCTTGGGCAAGACACTTCAGAGCCCTAGTTTAGTACATGTGAAACCCAGGACATACATGAATATGTGAGCTGTCGCCGTGATATGACTGCTTTAATGTTGGAAGCGGCGTAAAGCTGTGGTCTAGCAAAGCGTGAACTCGGTTGCAGTCAAGAGAACGCAGCACTATCTTTGTTTCGTTACCTACGAATGATCTGTTTTTACCGGGAGGTTACCGGACTTTCAAGATATGTTTTGTTTACATGGATTCCCACGTGTTTTTGATTATTGCTTGTTTCGACACTAATTTTCCCTACCCTCTTAACTGCTTATAATAAATACACTTGACGTTGGGTATCAATAAAAGTCATGGTTGAATTGAATATTCTTGCGCATAAAAAAGGCATGTCGGCATTAAAAAAAAAACCTTCAGAACACATTATTTCAAAGTGGGACATCTCTGATCAGTTTACGGTCCGTATTTACCAACCTTTCTAAAGAAGTTAGTCTTATAGCTCAAGATGTTCTTTTGAAATTGAAAGTAACGCAACTTCTGATTGGCTAAATCATTTTGTTTAGCAAATCAGAAGTTGCGTTACTTTCTAAATCTAGAGTTAGACCAGGAATGTTTTTAACAATGGTTGGTCAATACGGACCTTTTTTTTTTTATAATACTCAATGGCAGGTAAGAAAGCCGCCGGCTGTGAAAGTGAATAAAGCAGTTGGTAGCTCGTATATCGTACCAGCAAGGAAAGGGTCTGTAAATGAGTCCAATTTATCTGTGTTTATGATACATCTTCCCACAATATCTGGAATTATGTCACGTGACAATTGTGTACCTGTAGCTATGATTTGAGCCACGCTCTGTGAAAAGGGGGCTTAATGCATCTGCAAAAAAGTATCGACTAAGGTCAGCCTGCGCAGTCTGCGCAGGCTGACCTGGGTCGATACTTTTTGCTTTTGGAATATTACCTGCATGTCAAAGGACCAGTGTTCCTCATGATTCAGTAAGTTGTTATACAAAATGGATTTTTATGGATCCATAATATGACTTGTTTTGTATAATACATCACGGAGATGCATTAAGCCCCCTTTTGCCAGAGTATGGCATATATACAAAATGAATTACATGGATTTTTTTTTTTGTGGACGTCTTCAATTTCGCCTCAACAGATAACTAATACATTGCCAATACATTCTCTTTTTATCCCCCGCCAAAGGCGGAGGAATATAGGTTTAGCGTTGTCCGTCCTTCCGTCCGTCCGTCCGTCCGTCCGACCATCCTTGTGTCCGTCCGTCCGTCCTTGTGTCCGTCCGGGAGAATATCTGCAATACCATTGGACGGAATTTCTTGAAACTTTATACCTGTGTACAATAACCCATTCCGCCTATACACTTTTTTTTTTTATTCGATGAAAAATGGCCGACTGGGAGCGATTTTAAGTTATGCGATCAAGTAAATTTTTCGGCTGGGGATACCACGTTACAAAATTTTAGCTTAGTCTAAATTGGAATTATTTGCAGATGAGAAATTTAACTTGGCCAAAATGTTGGACTTGTCTTTGGGAGTTTGTAAAAAAATTGGGGGAAAAAAACCTCTTTTGTGATTTCACAAGGCTTCTTCCTTTCTGTTTTCAAAAGGGGTCCTGCGTGGCTCAGTGGTAAAGTGTGGGACTCGTCACCTGGAGGCCCTGGGTTCGAGCCGCACTGGATACACTTGGCTTTTCGTGGGAGTGTCCTTGGGCAACACACTTCAGAGCCCCAGCATAGTACTGCTAAAGCCCAGGAAATGCCTGAATATGTGAGCTGTCGCTGTGATATGACCGCAATAATGTTGAAAGCGACGTAAAACACCATTCAATCATTCAATCAATTTTGTTTTCAAAAGCCTTCCTCCTCAATTTGTTAAAACAATGGATTATTTGATATACGATTGATTAGAATTGCAAAATGAAGTATAATAAGAGAGACAACATCTTTTTACAGAAAAATAGTCTAGATAGTCTACCAGGATTTTCTCCTTTTCCCACAATGTTTTCAAAAGCCTTCCTCCTTAAGGATATGGCACCCTAATGGGATTCGTGTAACATCGCCTTTCTCGCCGAAAAAACATACGGATTCTGCAAAGACTCGGGTAATCCGTAATCGATCGGCCGAAAAACGCTGGTTCCCCTCATCGATTACGGATTACCCGAGTCCTAGCCAAATGCGTACGATTTTGGCGATGAAAGGCGATGTTACTCGAATACCATTCGGGTGCCCTATCCTTGAGGTCGTTGGACTTCGGGATTGTTTGATAGCGGGTTAACTAGGCTCTACGTACTGAGATATAGCGGATCAGTCCGCATTTATTGTTACAGAATAGTCTTGTGTAGTGTGTTACGGCCGAGACCCGGTAGCTCAGTCGGTAGCGTGCAGGACTTGAGAACACAGGGTTCAGAGTCCAGAGTTCGATCCCTGACTACGACCCCTGGCTCGGCCAATTTCTTTCCGAGGGTTGATGATAGTCACTGCGACAGGATTCATTCCTCTCCCACCGCTGACCATTGTTTCGACGATGATTATGTGGGAAAGCAGCCAGTGGCTTGGAAAGAAAATTGTGCGGTGTACTGGTAAACGAGACTCCAAGAAAGCATGGATAGGTGCACTGGCCGCCGCGATATAACTGAAATAATGTTGAAAACGGCGTTAAACACCATACCATAGTGTGTTACGCTAATCCATACATGATCTATGCTCTGTGAAAAGGGGTTTTTGCAAAAAGTATCGACTCGGGTCAGCCTGCGCAGTCCGCGCAGGCTGACCTGAGCCGACACTTTTTGCTATTGGTCAGTTTCCTTCATCTCAAAGGACCAGTCCACCCCAGGATTAAGCCAGTTGTCAGACAAAGTTGATTTTATGGATCCATAATTATGTGATGACGGCTTGGAATAATGCATCACAAAGATGCATTAAACTCTCTTTTGCCAGAAGCATTGGTCATATATATTTTCCACAAGGATTATTCCACTACAATGATTTAAAGTACATTCTTCCTTTTTTCCCCACAATGTTTTCAAAAGCCTTCTTGCTTAAGGAGGGGTGCCGCGTGGCTCAGTGGTAAAGTGTGGGACTTGCAACCTGGAGGCCCCGGATTCGAGCCGCACTAGATGCACTGGGTTTTTTCGTGGGAGTGCCCTTGGGCAAGACATATCAGAACTCTAGCCTAGTACTGGTAAAATCCAGGAAAACATGAATATGTGAGCTGTCGCCGTGATATAACTGAAATAATATTGAAAACGGCGTAAAACACCATTCAATCAATCAATCAATCTTCCTCAAGGTCCTTAAAGGCCCAGTAAAGGCCAAAATATCAAAGCAAATGTCATAATAAATTTGAATTTAAATCATACCATTTAAAAGTATGAAAAATATTGTAAAGATGACAGTCTGTTATCTTGTGGTCGGGCCATATGTTAGTCGCTGGGAGAATAAAGGGATTTTAAATCAGGCAAAAAGTAAACAAAAAAAAAACCCACAGATACCTGGCAGGTTTTAACCTAGTTTTGAAATTAATTTCTCTGTCAACAATTAACACTTGGACCGACCTTACAATGACAGATTGTCATCTTCACAATCATTTCCATACTTTTAAATGGTATGATATAAATTCAAATGCATTTAAACACCTGCTTTGTTTACTTTTGGCCTTTATTGTTACTTTAAAGCTCGGGATTGTTTGGTGGCGGGTTAACTCTGTGTATTGAGATATAGCGGCGCAGACAGCATTTATTGTTATAGAATAGTCTTGTACTGTTACGCTAGTCTATAATAAAACCATTAGCCTCTGATACAAGCTTTCTGCAGACAGCTAGATGTGAATATCCCTGTAGAATTAGTGGGGATAATCAACAGAAATTATGGTTTGATACGTGAATGTTTGTGAAAACATTGTAGCAAAAGGAGAAATTGCTTGTCTAGAGCAACTTCACCTTTTGTCTCGCCTGGCTCGGTAGCTCAGTTGTTAGAGTATGAGACTCGTGACCTGGTGGTTGTGAGTTGGATACCAGGTTGAGACAAACTTTCTTTCCGGCGATTTTTCGCCTCACACCTCTGATGGATGTGCGAAAAGCAGTCAGTGGCTTGGAAAGAAAGTTGTGTCAGTATAGGTGTGAGAAAAGCCAGGAAACACATGTGTAGGTGCACTGACCGCCGTGACATAAACTAAGCTGTTAAAACGGCGCTTAACTCCGAAACAAACAAACCAATATCTCCTTTTTCCACGATGTTCTCGGGGGCCTTCCTCTGCAGGACGGAAATTGTCTATAGATGGAACTGAACAAACATGAACTTGCGTACAAATCATGGGGTACTCCAATTTATATGCGATTAGAAAAAAAAAGATGGAATCTTTCGCTACGTGATAATCTATTGTTCTGAAGATCAAGATGAGGCTGCATAGAACGTATAGTCCGATCTGTGATCTACATTGCTCTGCAATAAGACGTTTGAAAAAGCAATTTTGTGGTTTTAATTATTAACTGGAAAGATCTGTGGAATTTACGCGTTAAACGAACTTTTTTAACCAATAATAAAATCCTCAATATTGCCATCTTAAAATTAATGACGGACGAATCTCACTGTATCGGGCAGTGTAGATCCAAGATCAGACTGCACATTCTACGCAGCCTGATCTAAATCTACACAGCCACAGCTTAACTCGTAACCAAATGACGAAATTTTGGACATAACCAAATCGAAAGCATTTACAGACTGCAAATTAAGCAATTCAAACGATAACTTGTCTTTGATATGGTAGAAAACATCGTGGGAAAAGGAGAAAATGCTGGTAAACCAGCATTTTCTCCTTTTCCCACAATGTTTTCAAAAGCCTCTTTTCTTCTCTTAGGGTCGATAAGATTCGGAATTGTGTGGTAAAAGGTTAATGCCTGGTTAGTACGGCACGGAAAGTATCAGTAATGACTGTGTAGAGAATCCTAACTCTTTGCCCCACTAACCGAAAAAAATTTCTACCTTTTTTGAGGCCAAACGGTACCAGTATATATCCGCTGTAATTTTTCAAGACAATTTTCATCAAAATTCAGCATCAGGTAACGGATGGCATAGATCCAAGATCAGACTGCACGTTCTATGCAGTCTGATTTTGATCTATGCTGTCCGCAAAAGCTTGGCAATTCACCCTTGGTAGTGGAAAAGTTAATAGTTAATGCCAGTGATTAGTGGAAACAAACTATTATAGTACTTTGGGAGTATACAGACTTCGTTTTCCAGTGAGGTAGGCTTATTTCCATACCACGTTGAAAGTATAACTTAGTATATTGTAGAAACGTACAGGTGACTATTGTTCGAGTGTTTCTGTACGAAATGCGGCATTTGTTAGAATTGTTTGGACGAAACACGGATGTTTTTTTTAGTGATAAAAACGGATTTTGTGAATGGACTGATTGTGTTCTATCTTAGAATAGTTTTCCAAGGTGTGTATTTCACTTTAGAACTGTTTTCTAAAGTTTTTTTTTTTTAACTCCTAGACTGCTAAGTGCGACTCAACGACCTTTTGCGGACAGTGTAAGAAAGAAAGTTTTATAGTGATATCTGCAGTTGCATCGCCACCTACTGCAATGTTGCGATAAGTATACCGAAGAATAGACTGTTTTTGAAATGCAGATTAATAAACTACATGTACCTGTCTCATAAGACATTTTCGTTTTTCAGCCTACCAATTTTGAGAACTTCTGGCAAAGTAAAAGGAAAATGTTCGTAACGACTAATTTCTCCTTTTGCTACGTTTTTCCCCACATGTATTGATGTACATGTATATCAACTACTTATTCATACTGACAGTCCATTTTCATATGGGTTCTTTTTTTTACCAAAAGACAAAACTTTGAGGTCGACCAAATTCAAAGCATTTGCAGATGACAAATCAAATGCGGCGCAAATGATGGAGTTAGTCTCTGAAAGGACAGAAAAGATTGTGGGAAAATGCTGGTTACTAGCATTGTCTCCTTTTGCCACAATGTTTTCAAAGAGCCTTTTCTTTAGGATCATTAAAACTCGTGATTTTGTGGTAGAGGATTAAAAGAACAAGGAACCTGTTAAACATATATTTTTATCATACTAACTTCTGAATTTGATGGTTTGATGTAAAAAGTTAATTCTTAGATAATTCATAGTGTGTGACAACTGGCGACAAAAGCAACATTTCAGCCTGTACCCAGAATTTGATTGTGGGATTGGATCGTTCACAACTTGTAAAGGATGGAAGAAGGTGAATACGAAGAGGTATAGTATCTTTGGGTCTTTTTTTAAAATTCTTTTAGCGCCAAATGTATATGAGCCGTGCTCTGTGAAAAGGGGGCTTAATGCATCTACGAAAAGTATCGACCCTGGTCAGCCTGCGCAGTCCGCGCAGGCTGACCTGGGCCGAAACTTTTCGCTATTGTTCAATTTTCTGTATGTCCAAGGACCAGATTACCTCATGATCCTGTCGGTTGTTACACAAAATGGATTTTGTGGATTGTGGATCCAGGACCATGTGATGACTTGCTTGGGATCATGCATTACGGAGATGCATTAAGCCCCCTTTTGCCAGAGCACGCCTCATATGTATATTTGTACGAGTATATATACGGTTGAAAATACAATCCTTTGATACTCAGAATGAAACCTAGAATTGGAGAAAAAAGTGAAATTCAGATTATCTCCCTTGTTAGATGAAAATCAAGAAAACCAAATTTTAATTGGGTCCTTTGTTTTCCTTTGTTTTTATCCATGCTTTACCAAGAGATATTGCGATTATTATAGTTTGACTTATGATATATATATGTAAGGTCTTCATAATATTTGCAAATCGAATTTTGCACACTTACACCATTGAAATGCATGAAATAGATCAAATTTGTGGTTTGATAAATTTTAACGGATATTTAAGCATGAACATTCCTAAGTAGTGCAAAGGATATTCAGGATAAAAACCAAGTAATACCTTAGTCAGGACCTATGAAGTATTAGTAGTGGAGAGCTATCAAGGGAAGTAACTGTCTTTTGTCTCCCATTGAGCCATGCTCTGTGTAAGGGGGTTTAATGCATCTGCAAAAAGTATCGACTAAGGTCAGCCTGCACAGTCAGTGCAGGCTGACCTACGTCGAAACTTTTTGCTTTTGGTCAATACTCTGCGTGTCCAAGGACCAGTGTGCCCCGGTATTTAGCCGGTTGTAGGACAAAATGGTTATTATGGACCCATAACTGTATGATGACCTGCACGGTATGATGTATCACGGAGATGCATTAAGCCCCCGTTTGCCAAACCGTAGCCGAATGTTTTTATCTTACGGGCTTGACGAAACGTTTAGCGCAGTCTGATCTTGATCTATACCGTCCACAGAAGCCCTTGATTAGTACATGGAGCTTGAAGGTTTAAAGGGAGACATGTTAATTTTGACCATAACCTTGAATTACAATTTTCTAACTATGTCTACTATTTTCGTACTATTGAGTTCACATCAGAAAAGCTTAAGAGTCTTTATTATATGCCTACTTCCAAGAAAATATTTATATGCCTTTATAATTGAAAAAAAAAAAAAACGTATTATAGGAAACTTAAAAGGATACGTGGCCTTGACACAAATTTCTAAAAAGAGTTTCAAGTCCATTAGCAGCCAAACGTAAACAGTGCTTGGAAGCAAAGTTGGAAACTTTATTTCTAGTTTTACAATTCATTTTTCTGTCAGCAAACTAGGACTTTGACAGACTTTAATGTAACACTTTTTTTCTGACTTTAAATGATATTCATACTCTTAAAGATGCCCGTCTACAGCCAGTGAGCAAAAACGCTGTTAAATTTCAAACCATTTAGAATGGTACAGAAATCAGTCCTTTGTGTAAACATGGATAAATTACTGACATATATGGTGTACTTGAAAAAAAGAAACACAGAGATTTGTATTAGAAACCGAACATTGGTCAGAAGGAAACTGGCTGACGATCGGAGCTGTAAACAACGGCGGTGCGTCACGGAAATTTATCGTTGGTTTCCGCCAAGGGTCGGATACGGTGTAATTTGCATATATAGGCCGCGACCTCCGTCTGAAAATCGAGGCTGCAACAGAGAAGCCTCCATTTTCCTTCGTTTACCTCATTAGACACAGGGCGAAGGTCAAATAGTCACGTGACAGAATGCATGATCATCATACGAATCTACCCGAGTGTATAACGGACATATCGAAATCTTCGATTTAAACACCGGAAACGACGAGTCTGTTTACATGGAAGGCCGCATTTTCTATCGACCGTAATCTAAGCAACCTTGCAGCCGTGAGGAGCAATATTTGGCATGAAGATATGAGAATGACAATAGTTTGATAAAATAAAGACAAAATGAGTTAAAACTGGCTGAAAATGAGTATCAGGGCCTCTTTAAATAGTAGTCAGAAATAATTGCTACATCACGAACTTTTTTTTTTCTTTTTAGCTCCACTGGCCGAAGGCCAGCGGGCTTATGTCATGGCCTGTTGTCCGTCGTGCGTCCGTCCGTCCGTCCGTCCGTCCGTGCGTCCGTCCGTCCGTGCGTTAACTTTTTTTTAAAACGTCTTTTTCTCTGAAACTACCCATCCAATTTTGATGAAACTTCACAGAAATGATCCTGCCATGGTCCTCTTCAGAATTTCTTGAAAGAATTTAATTCCTTCAAAAACTCTGGTTGCCATGGCAACAAAACTGAAAAATTTTGAAAATCTTTGAAAATCTTCTTGTCTGAAACCGTAAGGCCAAGGGCTACCAAATTTGGCATGTAGCTTTATCTAGTGGACCTCTACCAAGTTTCTTCAATTTATAGCCCTGGGGTCAAAATTAACCCCGCCCCGGGGGTCACAAGTTTTACATGGGCTTATTTAGGGAGAACTTTAAAATTCCTCTTCTACCTAGCCATAGGGCCTAGAGCTACCAAATTTGGCATGTAGCTTTATCTAGTGGACCTCTGCCAAGATTGTTCAAATTATAGCCCTGGGGTCAAATTAGGCCCTGCCCGGGGGTAACAAGTTTTACATGGGCTTATATAACAAGTTTTACATGGGCTTATATAGGGAGAACTTTAAAATTCTTCTTTGACCTAGCCATGGGGCCTAGGGCGACCAAATTTGGCATGTAGCTTTATCTAGTGGACCTGTACCAAGGGTGTCCAAATTATAGCCGAGGGTCAAATTTGACTTCGCCCCGGGGGGTAACATGTTTTACATAGGCGGGCTTATATAGGAAAATCTTTCGCATCTAGCTATAAGGGCTAGGGCTATCAAATTTTGCATTTAGCTTTATCTAGGGGGTCTCTATCAAGGGTGCCCAAATTATAGCCCAGGGGGTCAAATGTAGCCCCACCCCAGGGGGTCACAAGTTCTACATGGTCTTATATAAGGAAACTTTAATAATCTACTTGTACATAGCCATATTTAGGCCTAGGGCTACCAAATTTTGCATGTAACTTTATATAATAGGCCTCTACCAAGAGGGCCCAAATTTTAACTTTTGGGGTCAAGTTTGACTCCACACCAGGGGTCACAAGTTTTACATTGGCTTTTATAGTGAAAACTTGATAAACCTGTGTCATGGATCACATATTTTACAGGGCCTTTTATTCAGCAAACTTGTTTTACATGACTTTTTATTGGGCAAGATTAAAAAATCTTTTTGTTTATAACCACACATTCTAGTTTCATATTGTAGGTCTGGGGTCAAAATTGCCTTCATTCCAGGGATCGCAAGTTTAACATGGGCTTCAAAATATTGTCACTTCAATTTAAACATTAATCAAGGGAAATAACTCTTTTTATGAAAGATAAAGTTTGTTACTATTTACCTCCCTTGATTTTCAAGCTGCAGTGATACATGATTGGTGCTAGACAAGTTTTTTAGCTTCACTAGCTTTATATTGTGGACCTCCACCAGGATTCAAATAATTATAGCTTTGCAATCAAAATTGGCTTTGCCCATGGATCACAATTTTCTCGTAGGATTAGATAGAAAAATGTTTGCATGTCCTCAATTTGAAATCAATTTGCTGAATATTGTAATGTTTGGCTTGTAGTGTTTTTAACACTTAATAGCCAGTGGAGCGATACAGGGCCATCATGGCCCTCTTGTTTTTGACTGCTAGTAGGCCTTTAAAGTATCTTTTTGTTATTAGTTAAACAGCTCGGATCGTAATTAATAAGAAGGGGAAACGGTTCAACAAAGTTAATTTATGATAAGTTTCGAAGAAAGTGACATTTTAACATTTTCTATACATGTGAGCCGTACTCTGTCAAAAGGGGTTTTTAATGCATATCTGTAATGCATTACGCTTTATTATACTGCGAAGAAATTTCTCGTGATCTGATTGGATAATATGCCCCGAACATATATATCATGTACACTGGCAAAACCAACGTAAAAGCAGTTTCCCTTTCGGGAGCCCCGTATACATGACTACACTTTCAAAACAACATCCAAATTGGCGGCGTTGATCAAGATTAACATCAAGATTATGCACCAAACTGCACGTTTTACCAAGGTTTCAGTGACGTCATTTCCCAGTGACGTCAGTTTTCATTGAATTGGGGCACTCAGAAGGGAAATTCTACTTCGTCAGCGTACGCAATTTTTGAAACCAAAAAACAGGTAAAATTCGCTTAACACAAGTTGGAATGGTAAAACTTTGTAGTATAATAAATTCGTTGTACGGTCAGGTGGCACGGGACTTGGAAACTTGTTTATGGCTGTGGTGAATTCGGCTCGGGGCGACATGATTCACCACAGCCGTGAACAAGTTTCCAAGTCCGCGGCCACCTGACCGTACAACTAATAAAGGAAGTTCTCACATAATTATGGATCCACAGGATTTTCCATTACCCCCTATTTCTTTGAATTTTGACCCCAAACCTTTCTAAATGGCCCTCAAAATTTCAATGTTTGCCTTCTTTTCTTCATTTGAAGGGGGTCAATTTTGGGCCAAATGATGATGAGTACGTGGGAAAGCAGCCAGTGGCTTGGGAAGAAAATTGTGTGGAGTACAGGTAAAAGAGACTTCAGGAAAGCATGGATAGGTGCACTGGCCGCTGCTATATAGATCTAACTGAAATAATGTTGAAAACGGCGTTAAACACCATACAATCAATCTATCAAAATTCAAGGGTAAACCCTGGATCCATTTAGTCTTTTTGTCTAACAACTAACTGGATCTCGAGGAACAATAGCCCTTGGACATGCCGAAAATTGACCAGTAGCAAAAAGTTTCGACCCATGTCAGCCTGCGCAGACTGCGCCGGCTGACATGAATCGATACATTTTGCAAATGTATTAAACCCTCTTTTCACGGAGCAGAACTCATTCATATTAAAAAGAAATCGTTTTAGCAGAAATAATATGTTTTTAGTTTAAACATTTGTTTTACATCGATTGAGAAACAAGCTCTTGCAGCTTAGACTAATCCCTCTTGATTTTGCTTCATGGAAACTACACCAGCGCATGCGCAAAATGTGTTGGAAAATGAACAGTTTCAAAGTTGACACCCGCTCCAGGGTATCGAACTCGGGACTTTATGGTTACGAGTCCGACGGGACACCACATGAAATGTCTTTATTCATACGAACTCGCCTAACAACAGTCATACATTGTTAAGCAACTTTTTAGTATCTGTACATGCTATCACCGAGGTTACTGACACCGCAAAATCTATTATGTCTACATTCCGTTTTCGAAATCTTTGGCCTAAGTACACATTCTGTATAAGCCAAGCTGGCATTGGTTTGACACCTGTCTGGATTTACGTCATTCTACGTCGTATCAATGGCATATCCCGGATCATTTGGCAAACCTCGGGTGATCCGTTTATCAGATCCCGTTGCTGTATTGCGATTGGTGATATATGCACTTACATGGTACATTTCTTCGCCGGAAATACACCGCTTTACCGTTCTTAAAATTGAAAGGCTCCACTTGAATAAAAAGAAAACTTGTCTCACAGATTTCTATCGAAATGTCTCTGAATAATTTCCGTTGGTAAACAGTTTGTACATTCAATTTTTAACGTGGTCTATCGATGCCGTTGGCAGTTTTCACCGAAAGATTGATAGATGTAAATAACTTCACCGTAATTGTTGTCGTTGCTAGTTGATTTTTGCACCGCCATGTATAAGATCATGTGACTGACAGCACACGGGAACGTCCTTGATACGGACGAGGATAGAGGTAGTAGTTACGGAAATGGCCGAGTTGTTACGACTGACCCTCGATTTCTCACAAGGTGCGTCAAAATAGTTCGGTCGCTGATACTTACGCAAAAGTTTCACAGGCATGGTACCTAGGATTTTTTTTTTTAAATTTCTTACAAGAATCAATTTTTTGATTAATTAGTACTAAAGTACTGGGACAAAATTTATAGGTCAGCCAATCACAGTACTCGTCTCTAAATCTTAATTTAGAAAGGAACGTTTGATAGTAATGATTTTCTCTCTCTCGAGAGATGTCAAAAGAACTGGCGTTATACATTTAGGCCATGCTATGTAAAAATTCGGGTTTAATGTATCTGCAAAAAGTATCGACCCATGTCA
Source organism: Hippopus hippopus (assembly GCA_946811185.2). Lineage (NCBI taxonomy): Eukaryota > Metazoa > Mollusca > Bivalvia > Cardiida > Cardiidae > Hippopus > Hippopus hippopus. The sequence goes on along the minus strand of OX328106.1, from coordinate 1,859,147 downwards.
GCCTGCGCGGATAGCGCAGGCTGACATGGGTCGATACTTTTTGCCAATTGTAAATTTTCTGCATGTCAAAGGACCATACTACCTCATGATGCAGTCGTTTGTTAGACAAAATGAATTTTTTTAATCCATAAATATGTTAAGACTTGCTTGGTACAATGCATCACGAAGTTGCATTTTTAACTCCCTTTCGCGAGACCATGGCTAATTAATATGTTGTATGCATTGTGTTAATTGATTGGGTGAAGAAATGCTATGATTTGTTACGCTAAATTGCTCCTTTTCCTACAGTGTTTTCGACAGATGTGACCTGCATGGGCGTGAAATGTCGTATTTTCACTGTATTGGTTTAAATTGTCGGTGAGAAAGTGATTTAAGTCTCCGACCATAAATTTACTGACAAAAATAGGCCTTTTTTGTGGAAAAACGTGAAGATTTTGTCCTGTGTATAAATTACGAGCGTGTGTTATTAACGCTTGAACACTGGGATAGGTTTAATAACTTAAACAGTAACTCCGTGCGATATGGAAAAAAAATTAGACTCCCCACACTTTGTATTTTGAATACATTGTGGGAAAAGGAGAAAATGCTTGAAACCAGCATTTTCTTCTTTTCGCACAATGTTTTCTATCCTTTCGTTCACAGCTTGTATCATTCGAGCTACGTGTAATTTATCGTCTGCAAGTGCCTTGAATTTGGACCAGTCTAAAATGTTGTTGTTTGGTAAAGAGTTAGGTATCATCTTTTTCATTGTTTCTCTGATGGTTATGTGGAAAAGCAGCCAGTGGCTCGGGGAGAATGTCGCGCGACTCTATCAACTGATCTTGGGGGCTAAACAAGCTTTTACCGTGTAAACCCGTATCCTACTAAAAAAGTTAACCCTTTACCACACGGCAAAATTTAAGACCTATCCAAATTGAAAGCATTTGCAGAGGACAATTTCATAGTGGCTCAAATGACGCAACTTTTCTTTGATAGGGTAGAAAACTTTGTGGGAATAGGAGAAAATGCTGGTTACCAGCATTTTCTCCTTTTCCCACAATGTTTTCAAAAGGCCTCTTTTTCAGGGGCGTTAAAAGGCGTCATTGTGTGGTAAAGGGTTAAATGAAACTCTAAAACCGATAGTAGAAAACCCGAATAATGCTGTTCCAACTTGTTTTTTGTTAAAAGAATATTTCTCTATCGGACAGTGTGGATCCAATATCAGATTGCGTGTTTTGTTCTTGATCTTCACTGCAAAGGATCAGAGAGTAGCGCTTAACAAAATAAGGTTTAAAGTGTATTTATCTCCTATAATGTAGTGCTTAAACGGTTATACCGTTACAAACAGAATACGGAAGTTTCCAACTTTTGTTTTTTTAATCTGTGATTCTCCATGTTTTCTACATGAATTTCTACCTATGTTTTAATTTTCAAAACCATCTAAGTTCATGAATGATAATTATCAGTCTTTCTTGAGATTTTCTTTAAAAAAAAATGCATGACAAACCCTGGTTTGATGCCTCTTTAACGGACAAAACAAGAGTTTTTAGTTGTTTAAACATTCGCTCACCAATATTAACTCTAAGTGCAACTCACTGACCTTTTGCGGGCAATGTAGATTAAGATCAGACTGCACAGAACCTGTAGTGAAAGTCCGAATGATGTTATTTCAAATTCATTTCTTGGAGCAAAATTATCTTGTCATCGGACAGTGTAGATTCAAGATCAGACTGCATGTTCTATGCAGCCTGATCTTGATCTACAATGTCCGCAAAAAGTCCGTGAGTTGTTCTTAGCAGCCTAAGGGTTAAAGTGTATTTATCTCCTATAATGCAGTCACGTTATACCGTTACAAACGGAAAAAGGAATTTTTCAACTTTTTTTCTTTTTAAATCGGTAATTCCCAGTGTTTTCTACATATATTTATATCTATGTTTTAGTTTTAAAGCCATATTTCCACGCGAATAAAAAATATCAGTCTCTGTTATTTTTTTCAAATAGAAAAAAATGCTTAACGATTTCTAGTTCGGTGTCCCTTTAACGGACAAAAAAGTTTTGGTTGTTGAAACAGTCGCTTTTTTAGGTCACCAATGTTAACCCAAAGGCTGCTGAGCGCGACTCACTGACCTTTTGTGGACAGTGTAGATCAAGATTAGACTGCACTGAACGTGCAGTCTGATCTTCGATCTACACTGTCCGATAAGGAGATAATAATTTTTTCCTTGGGCCGAGGCCCGGTAACTCAGTCAATAGCGTATAGAACTTGAGAACAGGTGGTTGCTGATTCGATCCCCGACTCAGCCAATTTCTTTCCGAGGATTGATAATAGTCATTGCGACAGGATTCATTCCTCTTGTAACGGTGACCATTGTTTCGACAAAAGTTATGTGGGAAAGCATCCAGTGGCTTGGAAGGAATATCGTGCGGAGCGGTGGTAAATGAAACTCCAGGAATGCATGGATAGGTGCACTGGCCGCCGCGATATAACTGATATATTGTTGAAAACGGCGTTAAACATTAAAATCAACCAATCAATTTTTCTCCTAGGGATAAGTTTGAAATAGCAACGTTTTGGTTTTTTACTATCGGCTTGAAAGTTTTGTTTAAAACCCACTAAATAAATAAAATGAAACTTTCAAGGCGATGGTAAAAACCCGAATGGTGCTATTTCAAATTCATTTCTTGGAGAAAAAAAAAAAAATCTCCTAATCGGACAGTGTAGATCCAAGATCAGACTGCACGTTCTGTGCAGTCTGATCTTGATCTACAGTGTCCGCAAAAGGTCAGTGAGTCTCTGTTAGCGGCGTAAGAATTAACTTGTTTAGCAGGGTAAGAGGTAGTGAAAATAAAATGTCCACAGTTAGAAGTTTCCCACGGCCTAGAATGGTGTGAGCGTGGCGGCCGACGTCGTTTGATTGCTTAATTCTTTTCCAAACGACAACATTTTAGACTTGTCCAAATTGAAAGCATTTGTAAACGAAAAAATAAGATATGTCTTAGTTGATGGGATTTGTCTTTGGATGGAGAGAAAACATTGTTGGAAAAGGAGAAAATGCTGGTTACCAGCATTTTCTCCTTTTCCAAGAATGTTTTTTAGCTTTGTTCTTTCACATGGTTTATGAAAGGCGGATCCTGTACCAAGGAATTCCGTGTTTTAAGGACCTGGAGAGAGTGGAGGCTTTTGAAAACATTGTGGGAAAAGGAGAAAATGTTTGTTATCGGCATTTTTCGCGCAGGCTAATCCGAGACGGCACTTTACGACTACATCACATTTTGTGCTACAGTAGACTTGCGCAAAACAAAAACATACATAAAAACGGAAAGTGTTGTTTCGGATTAGCCTGGGCGGAGTGCGCATAGTGATCCGAGACAACACTTTACGCAAATGTCCGACTGCCCCTTTTCGCGTGTTGCAGGCCATATATTAAGAAACAAATGAGCCGCGCTATGGGAAAACCGTTATACCATGCAAGTCATCACATAATTATGGATCTATAAAATCCAGTTTGTCTAATAACCGATTTAATCATGAGGTACACTGGTCCTTTGACTTGCAGAAAATTGACCAATAACAAAAAGTATGGACCCAGGTCAGCCTGCGCAGACTGCGCAGGCTGACCTGGGTCGATACTTTTTGCAGATGCATTAAACTCCTATTTCACAGAGGATTGCCCAATAACTGTTTTGGATCACGACTTGCCGAAAATGTGATACTAATTATCAGTATCTTGGCGAGAGCGAGAGAGTAAACTAATGTTTTGAAAGGGAAGTAATCGGATTTGCCTTCGCGTCATTTCTGTTTCGGTCCGACGTTATTATCTCCCTTAGTTAAGCAAGCGAGGCTTTTATTTCACACTTCACCTGCCGGGCCCCAGTGACGCAGTCCGTAGCGTGCAGGACTTGAGAACAGGGGTTTGTGGGTTCGATCTCTGGCTCGGCCAATCTCTTTCCGTGGATTGATGATAGTCGTTGCTATAGAATTCATTCCTCTCCCACCGCTGACCGTTGTCTCGACTATGGTCATGTGAGAAAGCAGCCAGAGGCCTGGTAAGAAAAATGTGCGGATTACTGGTAAAAGAGACGATATAACTGGAATAACGTTGAAACCGGCGTTAAACACCATACAATCAATAAATTAGTTCACACTTCACTAGAAAAAGACTCGTCCAAATTCAAAGCATTGTCAGATGAAGGATTTTGTCTTTGATAGGGTAGAAATCGTTGTGGGAAAAGAAGAAAATTCTTGTTTCCAGCATGTTCTTCTTTTCCCCGAGATGCTTTCAAAAGTATTTTTTCTCTGGGTCATTAACCATCGGGATTATGTGGTAAAGGGTCTGTACTCTGAAGATTGACTGTCACAACTTCAGTTGCTTTTTCGAACAATGTAGGAGGAGAAGATCAGACTGCACGGTACCTGCAGGCACTGCAATTTAGTCCTGCTTCTTAACAAGATGCATAACTTGAGTAAACCTATAAAAAATACAATCGTGGCTCTGGGAGAAGTTGGAAGCAACTGCTAATTCTCAACAACTGTGCTGATTCAATTATAGCGGCATGAAAGAAGATGTAATTAGTTGCTGAGCATTTTTTTTTAATTTTTGCACTAAGCCACCAATCCTCGACATATGGCAAAAAAAACAAAAACCGTTTTTAACCTGTTACCAAACAATCGTGCATTTCAAGAAGCCTTCGCAAAAACGCTTTTGAAAACATTGTGGGTAAAGAAGAAAATGCTGGTAAAGAGGGTAACCAGCATTTTCTTCTTCACCCACAACGTTTTTTGTCCTTTCAAAAGCATGTCCCGTCAGCTGAGCCATATTTCATTTGACGTATGGAAATGCTTTCAATTTGGACAAGTCTACATAATGTGTTGTCTGCTGGAGGGTTAACTCTGTACCAGACGATACAGGTTTGGAATCCTCGAAATTGAAAGCCATGGCAGACGAAATTTAACTCTTTACCAAACGGCAAAATTTTGGACTAGACCAAATTGAAAGCATTTGCAGACGACAAAATAAATGTAGCTCAAATGATGATTTCTTCCTTAAATGTGGTAGAAAACATCGTGGGAAAAGGAGAAAATGCTGGTTACCAGCATTTTCTCCTTTTCCCACAATGTTTTCAAAAGGCTTCTTGCACTTGGTCGTTAAAACTCGGGATTGTGTGGTAAGGAGGTAAATGCGAATTAAATGATGAAAATTGTCTTTATAATGATAGAAAACTATGTTGGAAAAGGAGAAAATGCTGGTTACCAGCATTTTTTCTCCTTTTCCCACAATGTTTTCCAAAGCCTTCTTTTTTATGGGTCGTTAACACTCGGGGAAAAAAGATTAATTTTTGCACGGAAGGTTCGCATGCATTTGCTTCCGATACAGGGAGGTTTAAAGTGTTCTTGGATCTAGACTGTCTAATACGGTGAGGTTTTTCTTTTTACACGTTTGAAATAAAACAGGCCGAGTGCAGTCAGTAGCGTACAGGACTTGTGAACGGGGGTAAGGGGGAGGGGGGTGATGGTTTGAATCCCCAGTCAGGCCAATTTCTTTCCGAGAATTGATGAAAGTCATTTTTACAGGATTTATTTCTCTTTCACCGCTGGATATTGTTTCGATGATGGTTATGTTGGAATGCAGCCAGTGGCTTGGGAAGAATATTGTGCGAAGTAGTGGTAACAGAAACTCAAGGAAAACATGGATAAGTGCACTGGCCGCCGCGAATAATGTTAAAAATGACATTATACACCTAACAGTCAAACAGTCAATCAATCAATTAATTAATCAATCTATCAGCCCATCAACCAATAAACCAATCCATCCATCCATCCATCCATATATCCATCAATCAGTCAAATCTTGGATCTTGACTGTCCGAGACTGCTGCAAGATAAATGTGGCAGAAGATGAAAAATTGAAAGACATTTTAAATGAGCCATGCTCTGGTAAAAGGGGGTTTAATGCATCTCCATGATGAATTAGACGAAGCAAATCTTCACTTAATTATGGATCCATAATATCCGTTCATAATATCCGTTCAGTCTAACAATTGACTGGATATGGAGACAGAATGGTCCTTGGACATGCATAAGATTTACAAAAAGCAAAAAAGTTTCGACCCATGTCAGCCTGCGCGGACTGCGCAGGCTGACATGAGTCGATACTTTTTTGCAAATGACATTAAGACTTCTGTTCACAGAGCATTGTTTATTGGTGTTTTCTCATCCGTCTCACTTTAGTGTCTTAATGTTCTACGTCTATCCTGGAAAGCTAGGGCGCCGTTTTTCTAATCAATGCATAGACACGACGTATTATGTAATCTAATCAATTATACCGGATTAGATGGTGTGTGTTGGTGGGGGGGGGGGGAATATTGGATTGATACTAGGGCCTGTAGCCATCAGAAAAAAATGTGGAATTGTAAATCTTTCTTTTTTGGATAGAAATCCCGTTTATTCACAATGAAAACGGCGCTCGCATTCGCTCCTTTGGAACTCAATTTCGCCGCACCAGTCGAAATAACATGGCTACGCCTCTGTGTTAGTAACTTGAATCGAAAAGAATCTCAGAAAAAACCCAGTTCTCCCACAGGTCAAATTTCTTACGTCCATTCTAACTGCTAGGATGTTTTTTTTTTCTTACCAATACATAGACACGACGGATCTTGTAATCTATTTAATTTTGACGAAATAAGTGTTTGATATTGGTTTGATACTGAATTCTTTAACAAGTTGAGAACAAATGTGGAATTATCTATGTGCCATGCCATGCTGTGAAAAGGGGGTTTAATGCTTCCGCAAAAAGTATCGACCCAGGTCAGCCTGCGCAGTCCGCGCAGGCTGACCTGTTTTGAAACTTTTTGCTTTTGGTAATTTTTTCTGCGTGCCCAAGGACAGTTCTTCCTCAGGATTCAGTCGGTTGTTTGGCAAAATGGATTTTATAGATCAGTATGATGACTTGCTTGATATAATGTTTCAGAGAGATGCATTAAGCCCCCTTTTGCCAGAGCAAGACTCATTTTGTATATTTTGTTGTATTTTGGAAAAATAGGACTGCCAGAAATTCTTTGAAGAGAGGGAATAGGTTAAGCATACATCGTAGACAGTTTTCTAACTCTAAATTTTATAGCTAAGTCGTTATCAGACGAGAGAAAAAAAAAAAAGATTTGTCAAAATTGAAATCATTTGCAGACGACAAATTCACAGTAGTTTACATGACTTGATTTTACTCCGAAAGATTAGAAATCATTGTAAGAAAAGGAGTTCCCACGATGTTTTCAAAAGCTTTCTTTCTCAGCGTCGTTAAACTCAGGATTATGTGGTACAGAGTAAAGACGTGGTGTCCGTGGTTGTGAGGTAGAGCGTCGGCCTCGTAACCGTAAGGTCCCGAGTTCGATACCCGGGAGTGGATGTCAACCTTGGAATTGTTCATTGGCCCACACGTTCGGCGCGAGTACTGCTGTAGTTCCCAGGAAGCAGAATTGAGAGAGATTAGTATAAGTTGAAAGAACTTGTTTCTCAATCGACGTAAAATAAATAAGTTTAAACTAAACTAAGGACTTGCTAGCTAATTGGCTTTGACTATCTGTCTTTGTCGAGTAGTTCATTTTCCTAAGAATTTAAATTAAACCGGATCGTGCAGTCTGATCTTTGATCCGCAGAGTCTGACGCAAGATTTCTTTTTGAAGGATAAAAACTTTTATCCCAATATTTTGTACGTTTCAACTGAGTGGAAATTTTTCATTAGATTTCTAAAACAGTTAAAGTATAAAAATGTAGCTTTGGTTCAATATAATTGAGCCACGCTCCGGCAAAAAGGGTCTTAATGCATCTCTGTAATGCATTATCTAAAGCAAGACATCACATAATTCCATAAATTCCATTTTGCCTAACAACCAACTGAATCATGAGGTAGACCGTTCCTTGGATATGCAGAAAATTGACCGATTGCAAAATGATTCAACCTGGATCAGTCAGTGCGGACTGCGCAGGCTGGTATAGGTCGCTATTTTTTTGCAGATGCATTAAACCCCCTTTTCACAGAGCATGATTCAAATATAAGCTAACAGAGTAGCACAAGAGAATTCTCGTTTGAAATGATTATATGAGCAATGCTCTGTGAAAAGGGGGCTTAATGCATCTGCAAAAAATAGCGACCCAAGTTAGCCTGGGCAGTCCTCGCAGGCTGACCCTGGTGGAAACTTTAGTCATGGGTAAATTTTCTGCCTGTTAAAGGATCATTCTACGTCCAGATTCAGTCAGTTGTCTGACTAAATAGATTTTACGGATTCGTAATTAGATGATGACTTGCTTGGTATAATGCATCACGGAGATACATTAAAACACCTTCTGTCGAAGCATGGCTTAAGTGTCAGTTAACAACGTAGCACAAGAGACTTCTCGTTTGAAATAATTATTTAGAGCCAAGCTCTGTGAAAAGGGGGCTAATTGCATCCTCAAAAAAGATCGACCAAAGTCAGCCTGTGCTGTCCGCGCATGCTAACCTGGGTCAAAATCTTTTGCTATAGGTAATTTTTTGCATGTGCAAGGACCAGTCTACCTCATGATTGTGGGTCCTGCGTGGCCCAGTTGTTAAGTATGGGACTATTAACCTGGAGGTCCCGGGCTCGAGCCCCACCTGATCCGCTGGGTTTTTCGTGGGAGTGTCCTATGGCAAGACATTTCAGAGCCCTAGCCTAGTACTGGTGACCCAGGAAATACTTGAATATGCGAGCTGTCGCCGTGATATGACTGAAATATTGTTGAAATCGGCGTAAAACACCACTCAATCAATCAACTACCTCATGATTCAGTCGGCTGTCAGACAAAATGTGATTTTATGGATCCGTGATCATGTAATGACTTGCTTAGCATAATGCGTCATGGAACCCAGCCTAGTACTGGTTAAACCCAGGAAAACATGAATATGTGAGCTGTCGCCGTGATATGACTGAAATAATGTTGAAAGCGGCGTAAAACACCACTCAAACAAACAAACAAGCGTCATGGAAAGGCAATAACCACCCTTTTGCCAAAGCACGGCTGAAATGTAAGTTAACAGTGTAGCACAAGAGAGTTCTCATTTGACATGATTATATAGTGTGTAAGTTTTACTGGGGGACACAGAAAAGACAATGACATTCAGGGGAACTAGAAATTATGCGTTTCAGTTGGGTGTTAATTACCAGGGGAAAATTGGCTTAGGTCTAACTTGGATATGGGAGATGTAAACTCTTTAACTGCTTAGCGCGAGTCAAGGACCTTTTGCGGACAGTGTAGATCCAAGATCAGACTGCACAGAACGTGCAGTCTGATCTTGGATCTACGCTGTCCGATTAGGAGATTTTTTTCTTCACCGGAAATAAGTTTGAAATAGTAATATTTGGGTTTTAAATTATCGGCTTGAAAGTTTCATTTCACTGATTTAGCAAGTTAAGTGTGAAACTGTGCATCTATCAGCGTCAAATACATAAACTCGACTTCTATCGACGGCTGAGATTAAAATTCTCTGAAACTTAGAAAGATTTTTTATCATATCTTTTATTTACTAGACCAGCGGATGGTATAGATCAAAGATCAGACTGCACGTTCTGTGCAGTCTGATCTTGATCCATGACACTCGCAAATACCTCTAATTTTTAGCCGATGGCGCTAAACTGAGTGTTAAAGCTTGTTGTACTCTCTCAAGAAGTTGGAAATCATTTCGGGTTTTACTTGGATTATGTAAGCTGCTTAAAGCTCTATATTTCTTTTCTTACATTTAAGAATTAGGATATTTACTTTAAGTCTTGTGTTAAGATTTTGAAAACTGTTTAAAAGCTTATTTACAAGGACTGGGAAATAGAGTGACAGAGTGATAATTCCATTAAGATTTAACGGATACTGAACTACATGTATTATTTCGTATCAGAATGTTAAAAGACCCGGTAAGTTATTAAATGTGCTTTTGTTATAATTATTATTATTATTGTTGTTATTATTATTATTATTACTTCTACTATTATTATTTCCGAGCCCCGATAGCTCAGTCGGTAGCGTACAGGACTTGAGAACAGAAAGTCGCTGGTTCGATCCCCGGCTCGGTCAATTTCTTCCCTAGGATTGATGATAGTCATTGCGACAGGATTCTATTCCTCTCTTGCTATTGTTTCGCCTTCGGCTCGGGGCGACATGATTCACCACAGCCGTGAACAAGTTTCCAAGTCCCCTGCCACCTGACCGTACAACGAATTTATTATACTGCAAAGTGTGTTAAGCGAATTTTACCTGTTTTTTGGTTTCAAAAATTGAGTACGCTGACGAAGTAGAATTTCCCTTCTGCGTGCCCCAATTCAATGAAAACTGACGTCACTGGGAAATGAAGTCACTGAAACCTTGGTAAAACGTGCAGTTTGGTGCATAATCTTGATGTTAATCTTGATCGACGCCACCATTTTGAATGTTGTGTTGAAAGTGTAGTCATGTATACGGGGCTCCAGAAAGGGACACTACTTTTACGTTGGTTTTGCCAGTGTACATGATATATATGTTCGGGGCATTTTATCCAATCAGATCACGAGAAATTCCTTTGCAGTATAATACAAAAATTTCTACCATTTCAAAGACAAATCCCGTCATTCAAGCCGCATTTGATATGTCGCGATATGTCGTGTTGCAAATGCTTTGAACTTTGACAAGTCATAAGGTTGGTCATCTGGAAAAAGTTTACTCGTTTGGAATGCGGACGAAACTTTTGTGTTTCCATTTAGCATAACTTCTTAGTGCAATTTGATCTTTATCTACGCTATCTGTAAAAGCTTATAGAAGTGCGCTTTGAACCCGAAGGGTCTAAGCGTTGTATTACGAGATTGTTATTCTAACTGATTTTCTGCGATTTAGTGGATTTTTCACAATGTTTGTATGCCAGTACAGACGTAAATTTTCGTTAACAGTATTTCACTTGCCCCTTTTTTTACCAATCGTTGTTATTTTAAAAAGGCCATAAAATATTTCCATCCTAGACCATAGCCAGCTCTTCATCATGTAAATTTGGGATAGGGCGTGTCCGAATGGTGTTCCTCTGGAGAAGTTATGTAACAAAGGTTCATTCTGGTGTATCCTTGACATACCGAAAAGGACTTTGGGGTGGGATGTATTTTCGTGCTAAAGATCGAACATTTGATAGACATAGATAAATAAATACTTTACGCTGCGGATTCTTTTTTTTCCCGATTCATCTAGATTCAACCACGTCTAGTCGTATAGGCAGCTAAATGCATGAATCACGCAACCCTAATTAAGTAGCTTTTTTAAAATATTTTTTCCCTTTTGTGTTTTCTACTGTTTCAAAGAAAAAAAAGTAATTTTTCCGGTGCTCAATTTGTCGTCTGCAAAAGGGCCATGCTCTGGCAAAAGGTTTAAGTGCGTCTCCGTGATGCATCACATGATACGGATCCACAGTATCATTTTGTCTTACAACCGTCTTAAAACTGAGGTAGATTTGTCTTGGGACATGCAGAAAGTTTACCAAAAGCAAAAAGTTTCGAACCTGGTCAGGCTGAGCAAACTGCGCAGGCTGACATGGGTCGATACTTTTTGCAGAACACGGCTCAAATACTTAAAGTCTAAATCTATAATTTGTCCTCTGGTACATTAATCTTGCACTGGAATGATTGTCTGAGATATGAATTGCCTTAAGTAATAGTTGTCCTAAGACTAGTTACGAACTGGCAAGGTACGAATTGTTCTATTTTTGCATACGAATGGTTCTGTACACGTGATGCATTTTTTTCGTAGAGGTCAACACACTCTAGTTGGATACTGAGAGAGAGAGAGAGAGAGAGAGAGAGGAAGAGAGAGCTGGAGAGATAGATAGATAGATAGATAGATAGAGAGAGAGAGAGAGAGATAGAAAGAGAGAGACTTGTCAAGAGACAGGCAGACGGGAAAAGACTGAGATAGACCAAAAGAGAAGTTTTGAGAAGAAGAGACAGAGAGACGGCCAGTAAAAGAGACAATGACAGAATCAAAGTGAGTAGAGAGGCTAAGGAGGAAAGGGGTGTAAAATACGTACTTAAAATGTTCTTCGTAAAGAGACAATGAACTCTCTGATAGAAGTATTTGATAAGTAGGGTTACCCTATAAAAAATTCATGGCTTTTTACGCGAACAACTTGGAGTTTTGCAAGAAACGAAATGCGTCATTACAAAACACTGCCTATATGTTGACCCTTTACCCGTTCAATAAATAAAAAATTCCAACCGATAGTAGATCCCTAAATTTTTCTATTTCGAAGTTCAATCCGCTCGAAAAAAACCAAAAAACATAGGGGTCCTACGTTGTTCAGTGGTAAAGTCTGGGACTCGTAACCTGGAGGCCCCGAGTTCGAGCCGCACTGGATCAACTGGGTTTTTCGCGGGAGTGTCCTTGGCAAGACACTTCAGAGCCCTAGCCTAGCACTGGTAAAACATGTCGCCGTGATATGACTGAAATAATGTTGAAAGCGGTGTAAAACACCAATCAATCAATCAATCAATCAGTCGGGGAAAAAAAATCACTAATTATCGGACAGTGTTGATACAAGAGACTCGCCCCATGGACACAGGGGATACATAGGCGTAGCGTCCATAACGCTCAATAGGTACATACGTAATGTAGAAAAAAAAAAAAATGGAAGCAGGCAAACAAAACAGTCTTAAAAACGGCAAGAAATTTTCATTCGGTTAAATATACGATTTCTAATAGTTATTTTATCGCACAAGTGAACCCGTCACTAAAAAAACACATGGGTTTTTCACAACCCTGAGGAAAAATTCTTTCGCAAACATCGTGAGAAAAGGACAAAATGTTTGTAACCAGCATTTTCTCTTTTTCCCACATTTCCATCATATAAGATACAAATTCCAGAATTTTGAGCCACATTATTTTGGTCGTTGGCATACGGTATTAATTTGGACAAGTCGTTTTTTTTTTCTCTTCTGGTAAAGTGTTGAAGAGTTTTAGCTGTTGTAAAGACTGGGGGCCTGCGTCGCTAAGTGGTGAGACTTTAGGGTTCATAGCCTGGCGGCCCCGGATCTGCTCCTCACTCTAGGCGCAGGTCTTTTACAGGGAGTGTCATAGGGCAAGATACTTCAGAGTCCTTGTCTGGTACAGGTAAAATCCAGGGCACACATGAATGTGTAAGCTGTCGCCCCCATATGACCAAAATAATGTTGAAAACGGCGTAAAATACCAGTAAACCAATCAATATGGTAAACATTGAAACGCGGTCGCGTAGTTGGCTCTGCTAGCGTTCTAAATACCAAAGTTCAGACATTGTCTCAAAGGACATGCCAGTTAAGTTATCTTAGACATGTTATATTACAGAAATTTGCAGAGAGTAGGAAGTCGTTTTGTCATTAAAGTGGGGCTTTTCAGAGTTTTTTTTTTTTATATCCTAACCAAACAGTTAAAAGTGATACATCACTGCATTAAGTATGGCAATAGACGGCAAATTATCAGTAAAGAATAAATTCATAAATTTCAGAGAAATATTTCTCAATAGTATTTCCTTAATGGGCAGCGTAGCTTCTTAAGGATAGGGCACCCTAATGAAACGTACGGATTCGGCTAAGACTCGGATAATACGTAATCGATAGGCCGATAGATACTGCTTCCCCGCATCGATTACGGATTACCCGAGCCTTAGCCGAATCCGCACGATTTGGGCGATGAAAGGCGATGTTACACGAATCCCATTAGGTGCTCTATCCTTAAGGTATTTTTAGATTTCGTCCCAGAGTTTCGCAAAGATTTGTGGGAACGCCACATGATCAATAACACAAGTCGATTACGTAGATTCGTATTCAAATCAGTGCAATGACGTCATATCTGATCTCATGAATATAGACGGAATTACCGATTGAAGAACGACTATCCTACAATATAAATTTTATAATTATTATATGAGCCATGCTCTGGAAAAAAAGGGCTTAATGCATCTCCGTGATCCATGATACCAAGCAAGCCACCACATAAGTATGCATGCATAAAATCCATTCGGTCTAACAATTTACTAAATCTGGGGTTAGAATGGTCCTTGAACATACAGAAAAAGTTAATGATGGCAAAAAGTTTCGGCCATATGGGTCGATACTTTTTGCAGATGCATTAAGCCCCCTTTTCACAGAGCACGGGTTATACTTTTAGGGATGTAATTTATCGTTGATAAGATTTATTTAAGTTTTATTTTATTTATTATATTCCTATCCGTGAAATACTAGGATTTCACAGTGAAAAACACTACTAGTGATGATAAATATGGTATCATCACTAGTGACGATATAGTTTAGAACGTTTGCCGGAACTACTTTTTTCCAATATTGCTCATATTGTGCCATTCTTGATAATTATTAGAATAAAAAAGGGTGGATTAGAAATATGATAAACAGGATAATCAACTGGTTGTTTGTGATATTAAATATCTGTCACTCCTTCGGACTCGTTTTTTTCAACCGCATCACATTCCATTCTAGTGACAGATTTTTAATATCACACACAATCAGTTGATTATCGTCTATATATATAGGGATGGACTTTATCGTTTATAAGATTTATCCAAGTTTTATTTTATATCTTTCTATGAGGGAAAAAAAACCCAACATGTAATTGAACACTAGCCAAGTGATACGGTATCGCTATTCAGCCATAGAAAGGTATGTTTTTTTGCGTTTCAACGCAACCAGCAAGATGTGAATTGGTTTGGAACCCAGAGGTAACCTTGCGTGTATCAGAGTTTCACGTTGAACACGAACAAGTAACAAAATGTTCTACCATGAAGAGTTAGGGTCTTGCACCTAGAATTGTACCCATTTCTTTCTCCCTAGACCGTTTCTTTCAGTCCATACCACATATACCTCCAGCATGGGAGAACCGAAATCCTACAAATTCATCATCATATTTCCGTGTTCCATTTACATTGAGGCTGTGGGGAAAGAGATAAATCGTTTGCTGTTCTCCCGCCTAGAATCGATAACAGTAATTCCATAATCGCCTGGTCAATCATGATTTGTTATGGTGCTGTCACTTTCCTAAAGCGTCTTGTCACACAGAGCTATCTCTGCTACTGTACCTAATTTCTAATCCTTTTCGCTTATTGATTTTCCCGCGTAATGTATTGCTGCCTTTCTTGTAGGTGACATTTTCCTTTCTTTCCCGAGTGTCATATCAAAGCAGCTGTATGTCTCCCAAGGGCGTAACCATGGTTTTACAATAATTACGCACATATAATATTTAACAAAATAACGACCAGAAATAATCTGAGATCACACTACATGTACGCAATGACTTGTAACGGTAACAAGATGACAGTCTGAGGAACAGCTCTATTTGGCCTGCAACACGCGAAAAGGGACATTCGGACATTTGCGTAAAGTATCGTCTCGGATCAACTTGCGTAGTCCGCGCAGATTAATCCGAAACGACACTTTCCGTTTTTATGTAATTTTCTGTTTTGCGCAAGTCTACTGTAGCACAAAATCTAATGTAGTCGTAAAGTGCCGTCTCGGATTAGCCTGCGCGGACTGCGCAGGCTAATCCGAAACGACACTTTACGCAAATGTCCGAATGCCTCTTTTCGCGTGTTGCAAGCTATTTGGTACACCGTGATCCGTTGATAAAATCCCGCGGTTTTTTTTATGGATGATATGCACTTACACTACATTTCTTCGCCGGAAGTACACTGCTTTACCTTTTTTAAAATTGTAAGGCTCCACTTAAAAAAAAGGGGGGGGCAGCGAGTCACAATTTTCTATTAAAATCTTCTTTCTAGATACATTTCCATTGGTAAATAGTATCTACATTCAACTTTTAACGTGGTCTATCAATTCCGTTGGCAATTTTCTCGGACAGAATGTCATATGTGAGTAAGACGGTTGCTGATGTCATTGCTAATCGATTTACATGGGCGCCGCCATGTTTTTAAAAGATCATGTGACTGATAGCACATGGAAACTCCTTGATACGCACGAGGTTAGGTGTAGTTACGGAATCGGCCGAGCTGTGAAGAGTGAAACAACTTTATAGCCTGTCCTAGCAAGAATGAAAGTTTGACCAATTGGAAATATTTAAATGGGCTCAGGAAACCTTAAGCCACAAACAATAGTGTTTCAGACAGGCAGATGGACAGACAGATAGACAGCCGAAGACAGCTGAATACCAAACCTATAAAATCCCCATCATTCAATCCTTATTGAGTTGAAGATTTAAAGCGCAGACGAAATTAAAGGCTAGCACTTGGTCCTCAAATAAGACATTGACCTTGATTCTGTTTAGTTGAAACACGGGTTCTGTACACTGTCACACTGAAGTGAACACTTGACTTAACTAACAGACGCTCTGAGGAGTCACGCAATATAAGCCCAAAGGAAGCTGGCAATATAAGCCCAGAGGAAGCTTGCAATATAAGCCCAGAGGAAGCTATCAAAAAAGCATGTGATCTTTTATCTCTGCTGTGTGCTGACCTTGTAGCCTGACATTTAAACCCCCGTATATACCATACGTTCTGTGCAGTCTGATCTTGATCTATACTGCCCGCAAGAGGTCCTTGAGTCGCGCTTAGCAGCCTAAAGGTTAATCAATATGTGGCCTTTGACCCTGCGACCTTGACCTATGATTTATTTTCTGCCCAATAGAGGACAATGATACCCCATGATTTAAGTCGGTTTTTTGACAATGAATCCATATTATGGCACGGTTTCCTCTGTGTGATGCATAACGAAGGTGCTTTAAATTACCTTTTCTCAGAGCGCAACTCATTTAAAATCGTATATTTTCTTCAAATGCTATCGAAATATCTACTTTTAAAGACCCCCCTCCCAGTCTGTAACACGTCCAAAATGATCAGAAATCTTTTGCGTATTTCTTGGCAGAAACCTAGACTGGTAATTAAGTTGTTTTCTTAGACGGATTGTTTCCAATATAAAATTGGTATTTGTAATTCTGTGAGGCCATTAAAAGCACAATAGCGGCCAAACTTAAACAATGCGGGTATTAAAATGCATCTGAATTCAAATAGTATCAATCAAAGGTATGGAAGATATTTTGAAGTTGACATTGTGTTATTGTACAGTCAGTTAAAGCGTTAGACGGTGGCAGCAAGATGAATTTTAAAACCAGGTTACAAGTTATCAAGTCATTTAATCTTTTCCTTTTTTTCCACATTTTACTTGGTTTTAAGATTCATTTTTCTGTCCTCGATTTAAATTTTAGACCTAAGTTGTCTATAAAAGAGTAGAAAGCATTGTGGGAAATGGCACAATGTTGTCAAAAGCCTCCTCCTTCAAGGTCGTTAAAACTCATGATTGTGTGGTTGTGGATTGAAAGACAAATTTGATCTTTTGAACCACATCTAATTCGTCGTCGGCAGATGCTTTCAATTTTGATAAATCGTCGTAAAAAAAAAAAAGAAAAGAAAAACTAACGGACGGCGAAATTTTTCTTGCAACAAAACTGTAAAGTATGCAAAACCTATCGGCTACAGGAGAAATCTGTATAATTCCTCGACTCTGGCTGTAAAATATCGACAAAAATTAGGTAATCTATGCACTTAAAGTTTTGTCTCTTTTCCAAACGATAGAATTTAAGACTTGTCCAAATTGAAAGCCCTTGCAGACAACGGTATAAATGAAACTAAACAAAAAGTGTTTCTGGAAAGGTAGGAACCTTTCGGGAAAAGTAGAAAATGCAGGTAACCAGCATTTTCTCTTTTACCCACATTGTTTTCGAAAGACGTCTTTCACAAGGTCGTTCGGGATTGTGCTGTAAGGGGTAAAAAGACAAATTTTATCGTTTAAGCCACATTTAATTTGTCGTTGGCAAATGCTTTCAATCTGGACAAACTGCGTTGTAAACAAATGAACAAAGTAAAGGAATACCGCGTCGTAAGGAGATAAACCAAGTTAAAGGAAAATTTGCGTCGTGAACAGATGAACCAATGTAAAGAAAAATATGCGTCGTCAGGAGAGAAAAAAAAAAACAATGTAAAGGAAAACCGCGTTGTTAAGAGAAACGAATGTACACGAAAACCAGGTTGTAAAGAGATTAATCAATGTAAACGAAAACCACCTTATAAAGAGAAAAACCGATGTAAAGGAAAACCGCGTTGTAAAGAGATAAACCGATGTACACGAAAACCTCGTTATAAAGAGAAAAAACAATGTATAGGGCCGCGTTATAAAGAGATTAAAAACGTTGTAAAGAGATAAACAGATGTGAAGGAAACTTCGTTTTAAAGAGAAAAACCGATGTGAAAGAAAAGGCGCGTTGTATAGAGATAAGCGATGTAAAGGAAACAGCGTTCTAAAGAGATAAACAAACAAAAAACGCATTGTAAATATATAAACCATTGTAAAGAAAAATTTGTGTCGTTAACAGATAAACCATTGCAAAGGAAAATCGCGTTGTAAAGATAAAACCAATGTTAAGCGAAACTGCACTGTCAAGGGATAAACCACTGTAAAGGAAACCTGTGTTGTACAGAGATATACCAATGTAAATGAGAAACGTTTGAACAACGAAATTGTGAAAGATCTACGCAAAACCTGTCGGCTTATAACAAATCTGTGTAATTACTTTACTCTGTCTGAAAAGTATCGCCAAAAATTGAATAATCTATTCGCATCATACGTTATATAAACGTCTTGAGTCGGTGAGTTTTGGCGGATCGATCACTCTTAGAGATTAAACTACAACTGGTAAAATCTTTTCTTCAATGAGAATCGGTTGGAGCTTAATTGTCTTTAAAAGTACGTAACATTGCGATAAAAGCATAAAATGCTGGTAAACAGCATTTTCTCCTTTTCCCAGACTGTTTTTACCCTTAAGCTGCTAAGCGCGACTCACTGACATTTTGCGGACAGTGTAGATCAAGATCAGACTGCACAGAACGTGCAGTCTGATCTTGGATCTACACTGTCCGATAAAGGAGATATTTTTCTCCAAAAAATAATTTTGAAATAACATTACTGGGATTTTTAGCATCCGCATGAAATTTTTATTTCACTTATTTAGCAATATAAGGATTAAAAAGTAATGTCTTCCCAGAATCGTAAAAACTTGAAAGGGTTGAAAAGGTCTAATTTAGAAAAGTTTGCATAGACACAAAAATCAAAGGTCTGACGGTTCCGAGAGTTGATCTGGAGTACATGTCGGCTTTTAAACTGTGAGTAGTATTCAACGATGTCATGGTGTCACAAAAGTCCTGCACAACAGCGTAATGGGCATTTTTTTTTTTTTTTTATTTTGAATGCAAACCATTGTCCTTAAAAAAAGGAGTTCTTTTTAAATTACTCAACAAAAAACTTAAATGCTTTGGCACAGTATCGCATTAAACCATACCGGTTTTATATACCTTTACATTCTTACGAACATGAAAGTCCGCAACAAATGCATAGCTGAAATACAAACTGCCTCTGGCGGGATTCGAACCCATGACGGGCAAATATCATCGTTTTTCGAGGTTTAAAAGACCAATACCATAACCACTGAGCTAAAGAGATATCTCCCTAACGCAGTTGTTAGGTATTGTATTTAAATCGGGACGAAGCCATGCATGAAGGAGTGGTCTCCCGTAACAACATCTAAAATGACAAATAAAGTCCTTCTATACATAACAAATAGATACCAGTGTATTTTATCAGAGGCATTTAATGAATTACATGAGAACATTTAACGGGTGAAGAATTGTTGAGAAGAGAAGAAGTAGCTACTTTCCTTGGTTGAAAAAGCGCTGTATATGACGTTCAAAAGTTACGTTTCGTTTTGTCCTAAGTAAGCATCTATATAAATTAGTAAAATATGTCTCAGCTAAACTAATAAATTGACAGAAGAGTGATAAATCGAAGTTGTTACTCTATTCGAAAATTGTATACGACATGCATTTTCCTCATATAAAGGATCATGTTCATTGTTGTTGTCCGTATTATAGATGTCGTTAACCGTTTATCACACTTCCCGAGGTTTAACAATCTTGAGGGAGAAAGCCTTTGAAAACATTGCAGGGAAAGGAGAAAATGGTGGGTACCACCATTTTCTCCTTTTTCCACAATGCTTTCTACCCTTTCTGATAAAAAAAAAAAAAAAAAAAAAATCATTCGTGCCACATTTCATTTGTCGTCTGCAAAGCCTTTCAATTTGGACTAGTCTGAATTTTTGTCGTAGGGTAAAGAGTTAAAGTTGAATGAAAGTGTTTTGATTTATCTATATTTATATTTAAGGATAGGGCATCCTAATGGGATTCGTGTAACATCGCCTTTCATTGCCAAAAAACGTACGGATTCGGCTAAGACATCGGGTAATCTGTAAGCGATGCTGGGAAGCAGTGTCCATCGGCCGATCGATTACGGATTGCCCGAGTCTTAGCCGAATCCGTACGTTTTTTGGCGATGAAAGGCGATGTTACACGAATCCCAATATGGTGCCCTATCCTTACATTCCCAACTGTAATTCCGGAATTATGATTGAGCTATGCTTTGTGAAAAGGGGTTTTAATGCATCTGCACAAAGTATCGACTCATGTCAGCCTGCGCATTCCGCGCAGGCAGACATTAGTCAAAACTTTTTTGCTAGTTATAAATTTTCTGCGTGTCAAAGGAACATTCTACCTCCATATATAGTCGGTTTTCGGACAAAATGGATTTCTATTGTTACGGGAGATCACTCCTTCCTTACTGCATAGCTTTCTTCCATATCAAATCAATACCTAACAACTGCGTTAGGGAAAAATCCTCTTTAGCTCAGTGTTTATGGTGTTGGTCTTTTAAATCTCAAAAAACGAGGATCTTTTCCGCACGGGTTCGAATCCCGCCAGGTGCGGTTTGTATTTGAGCTGTGCATTTGTTGCGAACTTTCATATTCGTAGGACTATGGTTCCATCATTATGTGATAACTTTCATCACAGAGATGCATTAAGACCCCTTTTGCCAGATTATGATTCATCTGTAAAGAGACTCTTGGACATGGGAGGTAGAAAATCTATACTAATTGGATTGTTGTCGTACTCTTGTGGAACTAATGTTAGTATTACGTATTGGAAATATTCTACCATGATTACAACCTTTTCCGGCCGAAAACAATGTCATGATAACAGAATGGTACAAGGCTATGGTCTCGTGACGGGAAAGCGATTTCATCAATTTAGAAGTTAAAAAAAATGAAAGATTCGTAGTTTCGTAGTTAAAATATTTGATACCAAGATATGTTAGTCATCACATAATTATGGATCCATAACATGACATGCATTAATTTTTTCCCCATATAGAAGATAATTTTCTTTGATTTTGTCCGTGTTCAAGATGCTGTGGGCCTTAATTTTTTACTGCATTATGCCGAGTTTTATCTACCATGAAGTAGAAAGCTTTTGAAAAAATTGCGGGGAAAGGAGAAAATCCTGGTAACCAGCATTTCTCCTTTCCCCACAATGTTTTTTACTCTTTCTAATAATAAAATAAAAATAAATTTAGCCATACTCTGGGAAATGGGGGCTTAATTTATCTGCAAACTTTATCGACCCATGACAGCCTGAGCACGTTTTGCTATTTACATTTTTTTCCTGCATGACAAAAGACCATTCTACCTCCATATCCAGTCTGATTTTAGACAAAATGGGGTTTTATGGATCCATCTTTATGTGATGACTTTCTTGGTATACTGTATCACAGACATGCATTAAGACCCCTTTTGCCAGATTATCACTCATTTGTTAAGAGACTCTAGGACATTGGAGGTCTGGTAGAAAATCTATACTAATAGAATTGTTGTCGAATCGTTGTGGAACTAATGTTAGTATTATATATTGGAAATATTCTACCATGATTACAACCTTTTCCGCCGAAAACAATGTCATGATAACGTAATGGTACAAGGTGATGGTCTCATGACTGGAAAAGCGATTTTATCGATTTAGCTGTAAAAATATCAAAGATTCCTGGTTTTGTAGTTAGAATATTTGCTCTAGGCTCTGTGAATTGGGGATTAAATGCGTCTGAAAAAAGTATCGACCCAGGTCAGCCTGCGCAGTCCGCGCAGGCTGACCTGGGTCGAAACTTTTTGCTTTTGGTCAATTTTCTGCAGCTCAAAGGATTATTTTACGTCATGATTTTGTTGGTTGTTTGATAAAATGCATTTTATGGATCCATAATTATGTGATGTCTTTCTTGGTATAATGTATCGAGGAGAATGCATCAAATTCCCTATTTCGAAGCACGGATAATCAATAAAGCCTTTTATTATATTCCTGTCAGCGAATTATTGGGATTTCTCAGTGTATCATTATTTTGCACAGTGAATAACACCACTAGTGATGATAGTTATGGTATCATCACTAGTGACGATATAGTTTGAGAATGTTTTCCCGGAACTACTTTTTTTTTTCCTTTATTGCTCACAATGTAGCGTTCTTGATAATTCTTAGAAAACAAAGGGTGAATTAGGAATATAATGAATAAAATAATCAACTGGCTGTGTGTGATATTGAAAATCTGTCACTCGAATGGGGTTTGATGTTGTTAAAAAATCTCGTCATTCGGACTCGCTTTTTCAACCGCATCACACCCCATTCTAGTAACAGATTTTTAATATCACACACAACCAGTTAATTATCATCTATTTAGTTTTCGTCGTTTTCTCCCGATGTTTTACGTATTTATTCTGTCGAACGACTTGGAGAAGAGTAAGGCGTAATTTGCAGACGTAATTTTAGCAATTACGAAAATCAAGACTATATCAAGCTGACTTGAGACATTTAATCATTTACCTCACGAAACAATGAATGCATCAGGCGACTTTAAAATGTCCCTGAGAGGTCCACTTAGAAAATGGTTTTTGAAAGTATTGTGGGGGGAAAAAATGGTTCACAATGTTATCTTCCCATTCAATGACCTATCCTATCGTTCAAGTCAAACTTTGAGTTATCACCTGCTAATACTTTCAAATTTCAAGCGCCCACCCAAGTAGCTCAGTGGTTAGCGTATCCGACTCGTGAGCGCTAGTTGCGAGTTCGTTACCCGGTTGAGGCAAACTTTCTTTCCGGCGATTTTTCACCTGTCTCCTCGGATTCATTTGAGAAAAGTAGTCAGTGGCTTGGAAAGGAAGTTGTGTCGGTACTGGTGTGAGAAAACCAGGAAACACATGCGTAGGTGCACTGAACGCCGTGATATGACTAAGCTGTTAAAAGTGCATTAAACTCCAATACAAGCAAACAAAGTTTGAGCAAGTCTACGATTTTGTCCTCTTGTAAAGAGTTAAGTTTAACTGATTTTATGGTGTTAAACGCCGTTTTCAAAATTATTTCAGTAATATTGTGGCGGCCAGTGCACCTATCCATGCTTCCTGGAGTCTTTTACCAGTACTCTGCACAATTTTCTTTCCAAGACACTGGCTGCTTTCCCACATAATCATCGTCGAAACAATGGTCAGCGGTGGGAGAGGAATGAATCCTGTCGCAATGACTATCATCAATCCTCGGAAAGAAATTGCCCGGGCCTACGAACCTACGACCCCTTGTTTTTAAGTCCTGCAAGCTACCGACTGATCTACCGGGGCTCGGCGATAAGGAGTGAAGAGAAGAAAAGACTTGTTCATTGTACTTTAAGATCTGAATGAGTACGAGCACGTCAGTTTTAAACGATACAAGATCATGTGCATATACATTGTATTTTGATGATCTCAGTGGCTTGAATTTATGGTTGAATATGACAGACCAACGACGAAAGAAAGCGGTTAGACTGCTTATGGACATTCTTTTGAAGACAGGCTGTTGAATTCGACCATTGTTGTTGTTGTTGTTGATGTTGTTGACTGTTAAGCACATAATCCCGACTTTTGACGACCCTCAGGAAAAAGGATTTTGAAAACATTGCGGGAGACGGAGAAATTGCTGGAAATCAGCATTTTCTCCTTTTCCCACAATGTTTCTACCCGACCAAGAAAAATTTTGGACATTTGGGCCACCTTCAAGTTCTCGTTTTGCAAATGCTTTCGATCTGGATCGTTCTAAAATTGGTTGCAACACGCGAAAGGGGCATTCGGACATTTGCGTAAAGTGTCGTCTCGGATCAGCCTGCGCAGTCCGCGCAGGCTAATCCGAGACGGCACTTTTAGATTGCAGTAGACTATGTGCTACAATAGACTTCCGCAAAACAGAAAATTACATAAAAACGGAAAGTGTCGTTTCGAATTGCAGACCATTATCATATCACGGTGATATTAAAAGTGAAGGGAGTTCTTAAAATAACTGATTTTCCTTGTTTCTGAGCCGAATTTTTCAACAAATTCGTATCGCAATAAATATCATCAAAACGAAATGAATTGCTCTGTAGATTTCAAAATTGATTCGGATATCTGTGTAAAGTGTCGTTCCGGATCATCCTGCGCAGTCCGCACAGGCTGATCCAAAACGACACTTTCCGTTTTTATGTAATTTTCTGTTTTGCGCAAGTCTACTGTAACGCAAAATCTAATATAGTCGTAAAGTGTCGTCTCGGATTAGCCTGCGCGGACTGCGCAGGCTGATCCGAAACGACACTTTACGCAAATGTCCGAATTCCACTTTTCGCGTGTTGCAAGCCATATGTGATTTGATCTAGACAAGCCATTAAATGCTTTTAAAAGTCTCGTGTTTCATGTTTCTATAGAGTCTATATCTGTTCATGATTTTAGTTAAAGCAAACAGACATTCGTATTTAATAAAAGATTTAAACACTAATACTAATTCTGGTCAGCTGACTCCTCTGTAAATTCGTGGGGGGGGGGGGGGGGGGGGGGAAAGAAAGAAAGAGAGAGAGAGAGAGAGAGAGAGGGATTTACTTTCAAATATCAACCATTACCTTTTTACATCAAAAGGAACATTCACAAACAGCTTCATAAATCTCTCTCTCTCTCTCTCTCTCTCTCTTCGTTTGTCTGTCTGTCTGTCTCTCTGTTTCTCTCTCTATGTGTCTCTCTGTCTCTCTATCTGTCTCTCTGTCTCTCTATCTCTCTCTTTTTCACTCTCATTCCCTTCCTCTCTCTCTCTCCCCCCCTCTCTCTCTCTGTCTCTGTCTGTCTGTCTGTCTCTCTCTCTCTTTCTGTGTGTCTCTCTGTCTCTCTCTTTCTCTCTCTCTCTTTCCCCCTCTTCCCTCTCTGTCTGACTCTCTCTTACACTCTTTCTCTCTCTCTCTCTCTCTCTCTCTCTCTCTCTCTCCCCCCCCCCACCCCCCAAAGGGAAGGTTAGAGCGTGCACATGTTTTCGGTATCACTTTGTACCCATGTATTATTAATGATTGTTATACACACAAACTGTCACTCTGAAACAAAAACTTTCTATCAATTTTCCTCCCGGCTGCATTCCCTCGATTGCGGATTGGTTCCGGAGTTATTTAAATAGAGAAACTCGGTAACAAAACACAATGAAGATGTCAGATATTTACCTCGTGTTTCAAATCACGTATTGTTGAGACATCTTAACCTTTAGGTTGCTAAGCACGGCTCCCTGACCTTTTGCGGACAGTGTAGATCAAGATCAGACTGCACAGAACGTGCAGTCTGATCTTGGATCTACACTGTCCGATGAGGAGATATGTTTTCTCCAAAAATGCCTTTTAAATAGAAAAAAATGGGTTTTTACTATCAGTTTGAAAGTTGGATTTAATTTATTTAGCATGATAAGGGTGAAATAGTTCTATTATTATTTCTAAATTGCCTTCAACACGCGAAAAGGGGCATTCGGACATTTGCGTAAAGTGTCGTCTCGGATCAGCCTGCGCAGTCCTCGCAGGCTAATCCGAGACGGCACTTTAGGACTACATTATTAGTTGTACGGTCAGGTGGCAGGGAAATTGGAAACTTGTTCACGGCTGTGGTGAATCATGTTGCCCCGAGCCGAAGGCGAGGTGGCGATATTATTCACCACAGCCGTGAACAAGTTTCCAAGTCCCCTGCCACCTGACCGTACAACGAATTTATTATACTGCAAAGTTTTACCATTCCAACGTGTGTTAAGCGAATTTTACCTGTTTTTTTGGTTTCAAAAATTGAGTACGCCGACGAAGTAGAATTTCCCTTCTGAATGCCCAAATTCAATGAATACTGACGTCACTGGGAACTGACGTCACTAAAACCATGGTAAAACGTGCAGTTTGGTGCATAATCTTGATGTTAATCTTGATCGACGCCGCCATTTTGGATGTTGTGTTAAAAGTGTAGTCATGTATACGGGGCTCCCGAAAGGGAAATTGCTTTGACGTTGGTTTTGCCAGTGTAAATGATATATATGTTCGGGGTATATTATCCAATCAGATCACGAGAAATTTCTTTGCAGTATAATAATAGATTTTGTCTTTCAGTAGACATGCGCAAAACCGAAAATTACATAAAAACGGAAAGTGTCGTTTCGGATTAGCCTGCGCTGATTGCGCAGGCTGATCCGAAACGACACTTTGCGCAAATGTCCGAATGCCCCTTTTCGCATGTTGCAGGCCAAATTGGCATCAATTATGTCTCAACCTCAGCCGCTGTCTTTACATTGAATAGCCGAGCCCCTCCTGCGCAGTCAGCTGCATACAGGACTTGAGAACAGGGGTCGCTCGTTCGAATGCCCAGCTTGTCAAATTTCTTTCCGAGGATTGATGATAGTCATTGCGAGAGGGTTCATCTCTCTCTCTCATTCTCTCTCTCTCTCTCTCTCTCTCTCTCTCTCTCTCTCTCTATCTCTTTGTTTTTTTTTTTTCGAGGATGGTTATGTGGAAAGTAGCCAGTGGCTTGGAAAGAATATCGTTGGAAGTTCTTGTAAAAAGAAACTCCATGACAGCATATATAAGTGCACTTGCCGTTGGGATTTAACTGGAATAATATTGAAAACAAATGGGATTAAACTCCGTACAATCAATCAGTCAATAAATCAATCAATCAATCAACCAATCAATCACTCAATCCATGCATCCATGCATCCATCCATCAATCCATCCATCAATCAGTTACATAGAACAGTGAAACCTGTGTCTGTATTCACCAACCACTCTGATTCGCTTTCTCAGTCTTATGTTAGATTAAGAAAGCAAACAATTCTAATTGGCTAAAGCATTGCGTTACTTGAAAATTTAGAAAGTTCTGGAGGCTTAGACTATGACTATTTTACTATAGTATTAAGAACTATTTTCAATTATATCGTTCTCAGACTAATTCTGAATAATTTTCTAAATTCAGAAAGTAACACAATTTTTGATTGGCTAAACCATTTGGTTTAGCCAACCAGAAATTGTATTACTTTCTTCATTTTGAGATAAGACGAAAAATACTATTAGACCGGTTTCAGAATACGGGCGTTGTCTAAGGTGAGTAATTCAGGGTTGTGAGGACTCTCATTTTGAGCTTACAAGAAACAGAAATGCGTTTTTGCCTGAAACAAGTCTTTGCGACACAGAATGCAATTCAGACCAGTTGTTAATTACGGGCCATGGTCTCAGGTGAGCGACTCGGGGCTCTAAGAGTCCTCTTGTTGAGCTAGCAATAAAGGAAAATGCGTTTTTACTTGAAATAAGTCTTGTGTTTATTCCTGAAATAAGTCTTTGCCCATATGATATCAAAAATTCAATTTAGACCTAAATGCTAAATATAGGCCGTGGTCACAGGTGAATAAATCCGGGCTCTAAGGACCCTCTTGTTGAGCACACGACAAAGAGAAATGCGAGAATTCATGAAAAAAGTATAAGCAGAAATAAAAACTCAGAATGAAATTCAGACCGATTGCTTAATACATGCCATAGACTAAGGTGTGCGACTCAGAGCTCTGAAGGCCCTCTTGTTGATCTTACAACAAAAAGAAATGCGTGTTTACTTAAAATAGCCGGCATAGTAGATATAAAATAAACGTTTTTATTCGTTACTGTAAGAGACACAACTTATCCAAATTTACTGGCAATTGAAAAGTTAATCAAAATTAATGTACACTCAGCAAAACTTCTAACCGACAAATTTTGTTTTTCCTGTAAACTCGATCAAATAATATGCAGATAAATAACAAACAAATTGTGACATATATCTGGATTTTAGCCATGGTATTGTAATGAAAAGATTCTCGATTTTACCAACAGAAGGCATCCCTTTTTATACGCCCGTCGAAGACGGGACGTATTATGGGATCACCCATGGCG
Source organism: Hippopus hippopus (assembly GCA_946811185.2). Lineage (NCBI taxonomy): Eukaryota > Metazoa > Mollusca > Bivalvia > Cardiida > Cardiidae > Hippopus > Hippopus hippopus. The sequence continues at coordinate 1,831,037 of OX328106.1, read as the reverse complement.
TACGGGCAGGCGGCCGGGCGGGCGTCCGTCCGGGCGGGCGGGCGGCGTCCAGTTCTTTGTCCGGAGCATAACTTTGTCATCTCTGGTCCGATTGACTTGAAACTTGGAATGTGTATTTGTTGCAATTATACGGAGTGCAGTGCGAAAGAACCATAACTCTACCTCGTGCTGTCTTTGAGTTATTTCCCTTTGATCGTCATTTTTACAGCATTTTCTGCTTGTCCGGAGCATAACTTTGTCATCTCAAGTCTGATTGACTTGAAACTTGGCATGTGTGTTTGTTGCAATAATACGGAGTGCAGTGCGAAAGAACCATAACTCTACCTCATGCTGTCTTTGAGTTATTTCCCTTTGATCGTCATTTTTACAGCATTTAGTGCTTGTCCGGAATATAACTTTGTCATCTATAGTCTGAACATCTTCAAATTTGGTATGCATGATTGTTGAAAATTTACGGAGTGCAGTGCACAACAGCCATAACTCTTCCTAGCACGAATTTTGAGTTATTTCCCTTTGATCGTCATTTTTACAGCATTTAGTGCTTGTCCGGAATATAACTTTGTCATCTCAAGTCAGAGTGATTTCAAACTTGGTATGCATGGTTGTTGCAATATTACGGAGTACAGTGCACAAGAACAATAACTCTACCTAGGGCGGATTTTGAGTAATTCCACTTTGATCTTCATTTTTACAGTATTTCTTGCTTGTCCGGAACGGAACTTTGTCACCTCAAGTCAAATTGACTTGAGACTTTGGTAAACATGTTTGTTGCATTACCTGCCCTTTACGATTATTATACCCCCTCGACAACTGGTGGCGGGACGGGCGTATCTTGCGACAATTTGCCGCTCTTGTTTAAAAAAGGGAAAATAAAAGGTTTGCGCATGCGTGGTGTCTATCAGCAAAAACAGGTTAAAAAGAGAAGCCTAAATTACTGAAATTTTGTCAGCAATATGAAAAAAATATATATTTTCTGCACAAAAATGTAAGCCGAGAGAAGGAGCATGAAGTTTTCAAATGATGACTTTTCAATTTTAATGTTCAGTGAATGAATGTTAAATAAGTTCCTTGCAAATGAAAACGTCAAAAAGTTATTTTCAAACAAAGGTTAAGGTATACTTTTACCCTGGTCAATTATTCTCCAGAAACTCAAACCAAATGGACTCTATTCTTGACAGCGGATGCCAAAAAAGGTTTACTGTGAAATCCAGCTTAAAAGTGGCCGTTTAGAAGTGTTGTGTGTAGTGTTGTTCTTGAAAGGTAGTAATTATTGTTGGAAAAGTATAAAATGCTAGCGAGAAGCATTTTCTCCTTTAACCAGCAACTTTTAAAAAAGTATACTTTCTCAGGGTCGTTAAAAAAGCAGAATTGTCTGGCTATGGGTTTATATTCCGAGTTTAATCATAGGAAGTAAAAGGGAAGAACCGAACCAAAAAAAATTGGACTTGTCCAAATTCCAAGCATTTGCAGACGATAAATTGAGTGTAGCTAAAATGATAGAGCTTGTGAGAGGAAGGATGGAAAACATTGTCGGAAAAGGAGAAAATGCTGGTAACCAGCATTTTCTCCTTTTCCCACAATGTTTTCCAAAGCCGTCTCTCTCAGAATCGTAAAATCTCGGGCTTGTGTGGTAAAGGGTTAAAAAAAAGATGAAATTTATCAGCCAAAGGGCACTTTTAAGCTTTGAGCTGACTTCAGTCAGTCTGCAAATTCACAAAATTAAGCCCGCCGGGAGAACGGCTTTTCCAGTAGTGATGCCTCGTTGTTGTACATCAAAGAAAAACTAACCTGGTATGCATCTGATATAGTGCTTTGATTGAGATATTTCAATACGCTTTACATTGAAAGGAAAATCTCTATGTTGCCATTAGAAACTAGAGTAAATTTCGTTAATACAGCGCAAAGCTTCTGTTTGTAGTCTTTCCGTCCTAGATTTCAGTAATTCGATTTCCAAATTCCTTCCAAGTTGTAGTCTGAACCCTGTTTAGTGATGACTTCCGGTTTCCGTTTCTATTCCAGTCCATGTTAAGGTGTCGCACCACTGCTAGTCGAACCCCGGTTGCTCAGTCGATTGTGTACAGGACTTGAGAACAGAGGGTTGCTGGTTCGATCCGCCCGGCTCGGCCAATTTCTTACCGAGGATTGATGATAATCATTGTGACAGGATTCACTCCTCTCTCACCGCTGACCCTTGTTTCGGCGATGGTTATGTGGGAAAGCAGCCAGTGGTTTTGATAGAATATTATGCAGAGTGCTGGTAAAAGAAACTCAAGGAAAGCAAGGATAGGTGCACTAGTCGCCGCGATGTAGCTTAAATGATGTTAAAAATGGCGTTAAACATCATACAATCAACGATACAATCAACCGCATCACTGCAAATTGCTTCCGGGTCGTAGTGGTCAAAAGTAGTCCAGTTTGCATTTATCATTCAATGTTACGTTACAATCTGTGCATGTCATAAAACTGTAATCTTGAGCCTATTAAATGGTATGAATTTTATTCGATACCTTTATAAACAATATACCATTCTAATCTAAAAGTGTAACATGCATTTTGAAACACCCTGCACCAACACTGGACGAGCTATATCAGGGGAGGTAATAAATCTAAGCGAATCCTCGCACCCATCACAACATTTGGTACTTTGTCAATTGTCTGCGCATGTAACATTCTTCGAAAATTCGACCTGTCTGCTATAACGCATCACCCATCCCCGTATACCTGGGAAAAGTAGGGCTTATACCGAAGCTATTAGCCTATTACCCAAGCATGTAGGGGCTGTTTTAATAAATGGCCGATGCAAGGGTTACATGCTAGCCGATCATAGCTGAATGTATCGCACCAGATAGCGTTTTAATGAGTAAACGTTTATTTCATTTTGAAATTGAAAGTAACGGTTGTTGTTTTGAAAAGTAGCCCGGTTCTGTACCCAGAATGTCTAAATTAGATAGATGTGTATTTGTAGAATGTCATCTAGCGGGAAATAATGGTACTTTGTCGTTATCCGGTTATTCGCTGGTTACCAGCGTCTTGGTACAGCGTAGAACTCGTGAACGTAACGTTTCGGGTCACCTGAGGGTGATCCCCACGGCTGGCCATCTTAAATTACTAACAGTCTTTCGGATAAGACGTTGAACCGAAGTCCCGTGTGACGGTGCTATACACCGAACACGTAAAAACCAGGCGTAACTTAGGATGGCTTTTGCCCTGTATCTACACTTTCCCCGTAACAATACTAACAGCCTTCAGGTGGCGTCGCCGATATGGGCAATCGGTGGCGACGATAAATAAACGCAAATTCAATCAATCAACCAATATCTTCCCACGATGCTTTCAAAAGCTTTGTTCCTTAGTGTCGTTAAAATTCGGGATTGTGTTGTAAAGAGTTAAGAAAAAACTTGGACAAGGTTTTGCATTTATTAGCTGCAATAGTTGCCCGCAGCAGAGACAGAAATATTCGCTGCCATTATTCTGGGGGATCGATAGAAGGCCGGCAGCGTTTCATTTATAATTGCAGAATTTGATTTTTGCTCGGATTTTTCTGAGGAGAAATACCAAATTTTACGATGTCTTTTCTTTGATTTTGACAATTTATTGTTTGATTGATTGTGTGGTGTTTAACGCTGTTTTCAGCATTATTTTCGGTCATATCGCGGCGGCCAGTGCACCCATCCATGTTTACTTGGAGTTAACTTTTGCCGGTACTTCGCACAATATTCTTCCCAGGCCACTGGCTTCTCTTCCAAATAATCATCGTCGAAACAATGATCAGCAGTGGGAGAGGAATGAATCCTGTCGCAATGACTGTCATCAATCCTCGGGAAGAAATTGGCCGAGCCGGGGCTCGAACCAGCGACCCCCTGTTCTTAAGTCCTGTACGCTACCGACTGCACTAATGGGGCTCGGCAGTTTTCTAAAGACTTGTATGGATAATAGAATGTAGTGATGCAATTTTTTGAAAGTCATTCTTCTCAGGCTTGTCACAAACTAGTTTCAATGGCGTTTGGCGTCGGAAACAATGGCTTCTGCTTTAACTTTTATGGAGAATGGATAAATACGTCATGTTCTGTGAAAAAGGGGTTTAAGTGTCGAAAATGTGGTTCTTAATAATTTTTTATAGAGCATCGGAAAATGCGTCATGTTCTGTGAAAGGGGGGTTCACTGCGTTTGCAAAAAGTATCGACTCGGGTCAGCCAACGAAGCTGATCTGTGTCGAAACGTTTTGCTTTTGATAATATTTTCAATGTCCATTCTACTTCAGGATTCAGTTAGACAAAATGGATTTTACGGGTCCATGAAAAAATAGTACTGACTTACTTTGTATAATGCATCAGGGAGACACATTAAACACACTTTTGCAAGAACATCTCAACTTTTATATCATTGCTCCAACTCTTTACTGCACGACAAAACTTTAGCTATGAGAATATTTAAAGTAGCTAACTAAGTGTAATTATTCGAGTAGATCGGATGATTAAAGTCGTCAATGAAAGGATAGAAAACATCGTGAGAAAAGTAGAAAATACTGGCTCCCAGCATTTTCTCTTTTTCCCAGAATGTTTTCAAAAGCTTTCTAGTCCGCGCAGGCTGACATGGGCCGAAACTTTTCGCTATCTTCAAACTTTCTGCATGTCCAAGGACCATTCTACCTCATGAGTCCGACGGTTGTTTGAAAAAATAGATTTTATGGATCTAATCATGTAATGACTTGCTTAATATAACGGCGATGCATTAAGCCCCCTTTTGCCAAAGCATTACTCAATTACAGTTTGATATAATTAAGATGAAATGGGTTAAGGTAGTAGACCCCTAATGGAAAACAGCTATTTCCACTATAATATTATCCTACAAAATTTGCTATGATTTGTGGGAAAGCAGCCAGTGGCTTGGAAAGAAAATTGTGCGGAGTACTGGTAAAAGAGAATGCAGGAAAGCATGGATAGGTGCACTGGCTGCCGCGATATAACTGTAATAATGTTGAAAACGGCGTTAAACAGCATACAATCAATCAATTTATTGCTATGATTAAAAATGAGTATTATTGTACTACTGTAACCGAGCCACTTTTTCCTTTTTTGTTTTTCCTTCTTAGAATTATCATTTATAAATCTAAAACCACTATATTGTCATTACAAAGGGAGATAATAAGTACCTCCCTTTTCAGGAAACTAACAAAAGTATCAACAAATAATTTCAAGACAGACATCAAAGAAAATTCTGGTCGGTTAAAAATGTGCAAAAGTATTATATCAGTATAAATCCTTATTTATCAACTAACAAGAAATGTTATCCCATGTTGCACTAGAAGCGTTAGAGGTCTACTACCTTAAAATCTGGCTCAAAACAAGAATAGATGTATCTTTAAAGAGAAAGCTTTTAATGATTATTGGCAGGTACAAGCAACAGGTGATACGGAGGTAAATACTCGCGAAAATTGCATGTTTATCTATGTCAGAAATATTATTTGTACCGAAACATACTTATATAGATATGGCCTGCAACACGCGAAAAGGGGCATTCGGACATTTGCGTAAAGTGTCGTTGCGCATCAGCCTGCGCAGTCCGCGCAGACTGATCCGAGACGACGCTATACGTCTACATTCGATTTTGTCCTACAGTCGACTTGTACACAATAGAAAATTACCGTACGAACGGAAAGTGTCGTCGTGGATTAGCCTGCGCAGACTGTGCAGGCTGATCCGGGATTACACTTCACGCAAATTTCCGAATGCCCTTTTCCGCGTGTTGCAGGCCAATCATAGAGCAGACATGTCATGTAAGCTGGAGTCCCGGGTTATTTTGGATAGGAAATGAGGAATAAAATATCGCCCCATTTGACAAAAGTGTAACAGGACAAAGCCCCATTGACAATAAACCCATAGGACAACAGCCCCATAGGAGAGTGAGTGAACGTCCGAAGGAAGAAAAGAATAACGGACAAATTGAACGTACAAAAGAGGGGGGAGAAATTTCCAGGAAAATGGGAGAGAGAGAGAGAGAGAGAGAGAGACGGGGGGAGAGAGAGAGAAAGAAAGAAAGAAAGGGAGAAGAGAGAGAGAGAAAGAAAGAAAGAAGGGGGAGAGAGAGAGAGAGAGAGAGAGAGAGAGAGAAGAAAGAGAGAGAGAGAGAGAGAGAAAGAGAGTGGGAGAGAGTAGAGAGAGGAGGGACAGACAGACCGACCGGCAGACAGACAGGAAAGAAAAAGAGAAGGGGAAAGAGAGAGGGACGAAGGGAGAGGATGAGAGGGAGAGAGAGGGAGCGTGTATGTGTGTGTGAGAGAGAGACACACATACTCAGACAGACAGAAACACAGACAGAAACATAGAGACAGAGGAAAGAGAAGTGAGAGGGGAGTCGGAGGGGAGAGAGAGAGAGAAATAGAGAGAGAGAGAGAGAGAGAGAGCGCCAGCCAGCCAGCCTAGACAGAGAGCATAATAATCGAAGAATCACCTGTAGCTAAGTCGGATAAATACCTAACAGGCATGAAAACAGGTTAAATAAAATCAGCGTGGGGTTTTAATTAATGTTTATGTTGGATCGATCGAGAAGGCTGCCCCCGTAGACTTGTGCAGATATAATGACCCTGCAGGGTTGGAACTGTAGCATCTATACAGCTGTGAAACGCATAAAGTTACGCGGCACACGTTAACACTTGACTTTTTAGCCAGTGAAAAAATTCCACACTCTTCCAAAATTGAAAGCCGTTGCAGACGACAATTTCGAAAGTGATAACAGATAAACTGAAGTATTTTGACAGGGTAGAAAACATTGTGGGGAAAAAAAAAAAGAGAAAATGCTGGTTCCCAGCATTTTCTCCTTTTTTCCCACAATGTTTTTCAAAATGTCTTCTCCAACAGGGTTGTTAAAATGTTTGGATAGTGTGGAAATGGGTTTATGTAATAAATCCGAATGTTTTGTGTTTTTTTGCGAATATTTGCGTTTTTGTTAAGTATTGCAGATTTTGTGATGGAATGGAACTGTTAGAAAGGTATTTTCATTTGGAAATCTCGGATTTTATTGTGCTATATTTTGTCATTGACTGGATTAAAATCTTGGGCTGGTAAGCGCGATTCAATAGTTTTAGGCGGACAATGTAGATCGAGATCAGACTGCACATAACGTGCAGTCTGATCTTGGATCTACGCTGTCCGATACGGTGTGTTTTGTTTTTTAACCGCGAAAAGAATTTTGAAATCGCACTATTTTGGATATTTATTATTGGTTGGAAATTTTCGTATGATTTTTTTAACAGTGTACGGGTTATTGTTTCGCGGCATTCGTGGCTTAGTGTGGGAAAAGTTCGGTTTCTTTTAACTCTGTCGGCGCCAAAAGTATGAGCCATGTCCTTGCAAAAGGGGCTTTAATGCATTTCCGTAATCATTTACACCAGGTAAGTCATCACAATAATTCTGGATCCATAAAATCTATTTTGCCTAACAACTGGCTGTTTCCTGAGGTAGAACCGTCCTTGAACACATAGGAAAATTACAAATGCAAAGTTTCGCGGACGGTGCAGGCTGACCCGAGTCGATACTTTTTGCAGATACATTAAACCCCCTTTTCACAGAGCATGGGTCGTATTGTCAAGTTTTAACAGGAAGTAACACGTGAGAGTCTGTTCTCCGGATCTTAAGGTCTACTGCCCCTAACTCTCATATTTAAAGACGGAAGCTGCTGAGATGGGCCGAATAGCCTTTACGAAAATGTCTGTTACACGATATTTGCCGATGACTTAGTGAGTCTACGGCCCCTAACTCTCATATTAAAAGACGGAAGCTGCCGAGATTGGCCGAATAGCTTTTGCGAAAACGTCGATGTTTCACGATATTTACCGATGAGTTAGGGGTCGAAATCCTTAAGGTCCTGCATGGCAGAGTGGTTAGATTTAGGATTCGAGATTTGGAGATGGCGGGTTCGTTCCTCGTCCGAAGAACTGACAGTTTTATGGTAGTGTCCCAAGGCTTTGGTTAGGTTGTTATAGAGTTTAACGCCCTTTTAACAGCTTAGGTCATATCACGGCGGTCAGTGCACCTATGCATGTGTTTTCTGGCTTTCTCACACCAGTACTGACAGAACTTTATTTCCATGTCACTGACTACTTTTCTCACATACATCAGAGGTGACAGGCGAAAAAATCGCTGGAAAGAAAGTTTACCTCAACTTGGTATCGAACAAGCAACCAAAGTCACGAGTCAGATACACTAACCACTGAGCTACCCGGCCGGGTGTGTCCCTAGGCAAGACACATCAGATCCCCGAGCCTAGTACTGGTGATACCCAGGACGCATATAAATATGTAAGCTGTTGCCATTATGTGACTGAAATATTGTCGAAAGTGCCGTAAGACACCATTCAATTAATCAGTCTTTTGGATTTTTAAACTGGCTAACAGGACACATAGATAGGCGAGCTGTAGCCATGATACGACTGAAATAATGTCGAAAGTGGTGTAAGGCACCATTTAATCAGTCGCTATTACGGAGTTTTTAACTGACTCACTTTCGCCTGCAGACAACTTCCGCTCAGACTTTTTATTGTATTCCTCCACGAAATTCTCAAGTCATTAATGTTTCATGCGGACTGAATTCTAAATCACGTATTGTCTATACATTCAGGCTTTTAAATTGAAGAATGGACCTATCTGATTCAATCCTTTACCAAATACTTTCGAGTTTTTACGAATCTGAATTCGTAGGCTTTTGAAAACAATGTGGGAAAAGGAGAAAATGCTGGTAACCAGCATTTTCTCCTTTTCCCACACTGTTTTCTACCCTTTCAAAGACAAATCCCAACATTAAAGCAACATTTAATAAGTCGTCTGCAAATACTTTCAAAATGGACAAGTCTAATTTTGTAGCCTGTAAAGAGTTAAATGCCCGGTGCAGACTTACAAACAATCTGCTCGGCACGACATGCTTTTTTACTGGGCAGATTCGGTCGATAATTTAAAAGGCTGTTTTAAGAAATATATTTAAAGTAAGGAACGCCATTGTTACGAATATTCAACCCGAAGAACGTCGCTGTATTGAATAATCAAACCAAAGAACGTCGTTGTAATGAATATTCAAATCGAAGAACGCCGTTGTCATGCATATTCAAATCGAAGAACGTCGTTTTTAAGAATATTCAAATCGAAGAAAATCGTACAAATCTTAACAAATCAAAAAACGTTGTTGTAATGAACATTCAAACAGAAGAACGTCGTTGTAAAGAATTTTCAAACAGAAGAACGTCGTTGTAGTGATTTTTTTAACAGAATAACGTCGCTGTAATGAATATTTAAACAAAATAGCGTCGCTGTAATGAATATTCAAACAGAAGAACGTCGCTGTAATGAATTTTCAAACAGAAGAACGTCTTTGTAAACAAAATTCAAACAGAAAAATGCCGTTGTAATAAAAATTCAAAACGAAGAAGGTCGTTGTAATAAAAATTCAAACAGAAGAATGCCGTTGTCATGAATACTTAAATCGAGGAACGTCGTTTTTATGAATATTCGAACCGAAAAACATCGTTTTCTTAATGAATAACTAAACGGAATAACGTCGTTGTAAAGAAAATTAAAACAGATAAACGTCGTTTCAATGAATATTCAAATGAAAGACAGTCGTTGAAATGAATAAACAAAAGAGCGTCGTTGTTACGAATATTGAAACAGAAAAACAACTGACATACGGCGTGGTAATGATTATTCAAATTTAAGAACGTCGTTGCAATGGATATTCAGATGGATGTCGACGTTTGATTAATATTTAAACCGACGTACGTCGTTTTTATGAATATTGAAGCCAAGGAACGTTGTTGGAACGAATTTTCTAACGAAACAATGTTTTTGCAATAAATATGCTAACCGACGAACGGTGTTTCAATGAATATTCAAATCAAATCATTGTTGTTGTAATGAATATTCAAACGGATGAACTTCGTTGCAATGAATAATTTTACTCACGATCGTCTTAGTCATGTATATTCAAATCAAAGAACGTTTTTATAATAAAAATAATGACTGCGCAGGCTGATCTGGGTCGATACTTTTTAACAGATGCATTAGACCCCCTTTTCACATAGTTTTGCTCATTTGCATGTACAAGATAAGTTTAAGTGGAATTGTGTTTTTCCGTCAAAACTGAAAAAGAAATGAAAATTTCCAACAAATATCAAAATGGAAGGTATTGCGATTTCACAATTAGTAGTTATCTGAAAATTCTGAAAACTCTTATACAGTGTAGATCCAAAATCTTTATCTAAACAGTCCACTTACGGTACTTAAGCATTTACCATACAATCTTAAATTGTAACGACCCTTAGTAAAAAGCCTTTTGAAAACATTGTGGGAAAAGAAGAAAATGCTGGTTAACAGCATTTTCTTCTTTACCCGCAATGTTTTCTACCCAGCCAAACACAAATTTCAATATTAGAGTCATACATATTTTGTCGTTTGCAAGTGCTTTCAATTTGGACCATTCTAAAATTTTCTCGTTTGGTAAAGAGTTAAAAATAAAGGATTTTTGCCGTAATAACTTAACAGGGAACTGTGCTATCGAACAGACGATAAAACCATTATGAGATTGTAACAATACAGACAGTAGCAGACGACATGCGACACATTTCGTCTGGCATAGTTTGTAGCGCCATTTGCAATGTATCTGCATTGGCATCTGTGTGATATTGAACATTGTTTGAAATGACTTTTTCGCGTGGAATATTTGACATGGATGTATCGGAGACGCCATGAAAATGCAAAAGAACGTTCGAGTGGTAAGACAGGCTTTTTGTATGTATGCATGTTTGTTTGTTTGTTTGTTTGTTTATTTATTTATTTGTTTCTTTTTCATTCACTTTTTTAATCCTTTACACAATACCAAGTTATAAGGACCTTGGAGAACAGGCCTATTGAAAACTTTGTTGAAAAAGGAGAAAATGCTGGTAACCAGCATTTTCTCCTTTTCCCACAATGTTTTATCCTCGTTCAGAGACAAAGTCCACAATTTAAGTCGCATTTGTCATCTGCAAACGTTTTCTGTTTCGAAAGTCTGAAATTTTGTCTTTTCGTAAAGATTCTTAAATGGTATTAACGATTAAGTCAGTACCAGACAACAAATTTTCAGACTTGCCTAACCATTGTGGCTAAAGGAGAAGATGCTTGTAATATGCGTCCATGTACATGTAGATGTACTCACGTTTTAAAGGGGCAAAACCCCACTTTCGTTTCTGAAGGGGCTTTGTTCTTCTTCAAAAATCTTTACAAGACTGCTAATTTTCATTCGCGGGAAAAAATGGCTGTTAAATTAAAACATAGAAATACATGTAGTGGACACGATGGATTACCAACAATGCAAAAATGGTTTTTAAATAAAAACAAATAGAAATGCATGTTGAAAAGACGGGGAATTACCTATTATGCAAAGATTACTTTTACATTAAAATATAAATAGAAATCATGTGGAAAACACGAGGAATTACCTATTATGCAAAGATTGCTTTTACTTTAAAATACAAATAGAAATGCATGTAGAAAACACGAGGAATTAACTATTATGCAAAGATTGCTTTTACTATAAAATATAAATGGAAATGCATGTACAAGACACGAGGAATTACCCACCGTGCAAGGATGGCTTTTAGATTAAAACACAGATTGAAATGCATGTAGAAAATAACGATGAATCACCTACCATGCAAAGACCCTTTTAGATTAAAGCATAAATGGAAATACATCTAGAAGACACGAGGAATTACATGTACCTGCCATGCAAATATGGCTATTATACCTACCGTGCAAAGATGGCTTTTAGATTAAGACATATACAGAAATACATGAAGAAAACAGGTAGAATTACCTACTTTTTTGTATTTTCACTGTACAATTTTCTATTCCGTTACTAACGGTATAGACGTCATTGCAACTTTGTACTTTTTTGACATAATAACATTTTTAACATGGAAGATTCTCGTTTGGGTTTGAGTCCCACGGTTGTTGTTGTTGTCGTCGTTGTTGTTGTTGTTGCTGCTGCTTCTGCCATTGTTGTTTTTGTAGCCGATTTAAAGTAAATAGCCACACTCGTATGAATTTTCCTTTCAAAATATCAACCTTCTCTCTCCAAAAAAAGTATTAGTCAAAATTTGGTTTAATGTGCCTTTAAACCTCAATTAATCATCCATATTTAGCGTGATAACTTTCAAAGTCATCTGCTTCAATTTTTTTAACCCTTTACCAAAACATCCCAAGTCTTAACAACCCGTAGACAATATACTTCTGAAAACATTGTGGGAAAAGGAGAAAATGCTGGAAACCAGCATTTTCTCCTTTCTCCCACAATGTTTTTCAAACCTTTCAAAAAAACAAACTCGACATTTGTGCCACATCTAATTTGTCGTCTGCTTTCAGTTTAGACAAGTCTTAAATTCTGTTGTTTGGAAAAGAGTTAAGGGGGATATAAATGAAAGATCAATAAAACTTGTTGTTCTGAAGGGTGTGCCTTTATCATTCAAATCATAGTTTATTCACAATAATTGTGAATCTGTGCATTATAGTTCTGTGCACACTCTATGCACCATCAGACCAGCCCGAATAACTCAGGTGGTAGAGCATAAGACGTCAGATCTCGGGCCACTTGAGGGTATGTTCGATCCCCAAAGTTGGTCAGCTAAAACTACTAATAGTCTTTTGGATGAGACGTTAAACCGAGGACTCGTGTGACGGTGCTATATACACCGAGCACGTTAAAGCACCGGGCGTAACTTAGAATGTGTTTCGTCATGTATCTTGCACTATTCCCCGGTAACATAAGTAACAGTCTTCCTGGAGTATCGCCCATATGGGCAACTGGTGGCGACGAAAGTAAATAAAGATCAACCAACTGTGTCTATACGCCGTTTTTTTTTTTTTTTAAATTTTCACATCCTCACATTGTTGAACTGATTTGCCATAAAATTTTGAAAACGTGTCCGTAAAATGTGGATAATTATTTTCTTTTAAGGTTTTAGTCAAAATGTATGTGAAAACATTGTAGTAAAAGGAGAAATACTTCATTACGAGCGATCGACAATTAATTTTTGAATTGATTTTTGAATTGATTTTTAAATTGATTGACTTATTGATTGATGGATGGGTGGTTGGGTGGATGGGTCGTTCGGCGGGTCATGACCCGCAGAAAAAGGTTTATGAAAACATTGTGGTGAAAGGGGCAAATACTGGTTACCAGCATTTTCTCCTCTCTCCATGGTATATTCTATCTTTTCATGGTAAAAAAAAAAGCCTCATTATGACAGACAACGCTACATGTGTTTTATCACCAGCAAAATTTTTGAAATTTGAAGAAGTCTAAAATTTCATCGTCTTTGAACGGCTTTTCACAAACGGCAAATTTTAGACTCGAATTTGAAACATCTGCAGACGACAAATTCAAAATTAGTACAAATGGGCGTAAGTTCTGCGATAGGGTAGAAAACATTGTGGGAAAAGGAGAAAATGCTGCTTACCAGCATTTTCTCCTTTTTCCCACAATATTTTCAAAAAGCCTTCCTGGGTCGTTAAAACTGGATTTTGTGGCAAAGGGTTAAAGAGTTAGAGAGGCATAGCTATTTTGTATCTAGTAAATGCTTCCTGATATAGTTTGTTACCATGGCAATGGTGTTATTTCCTGCTGACATTATAAAAGTTTTCCAACGCCACTTTTAGCACTCAGGGAGAAAACTGCAGTCCTTTTAACGCATAGTGTAGATCAAGATAAGACAACTCAGAACGCCATGTCCCAACATGGTTCCATTCTGTGCTATAAATTGTAAAGAGATTTCAGGTAACACTACCCTAAAACTGTAAAAAGAAAACTATAGTTAATCTTGGTTCACTGATCGAAGTTGCCCATTTCAATTCTTTTCGCCAGAAGGGTTGACTTCGTTTTGCACTATAAATCAACTCAAGTGTAGGCAATGTTTGTCCTATAAAATTCTTACAGATAATTTCTCCTTACCAAACGACAAAATTTAAGATTCGTCGATATTCAAAGGCGTCGCAGACGACAATTTAAGTGTGGCTCATACGGTAAGATTTGTCTGTTACATGGTTGAAAACATTGTGGGAAAAAGGAGAAAATGCTGGTTACCAGCATTTTCTCCTTTTCCCACAATGTTTTCAGAAGCTTTCTTTCCCAGAGTCGTTTAAGCACGAGCCTCATTGATAAAGAGTAGACATTGTTTTCAATAAGCTCGTATTATTCAGCCTATTCCCATAAGTTGGCTGTCAATAATTCAATTTGTAACCGTGACCAAATATGGTTAAGTCTTGACCAGACGACACTTTTAGAGTTACAAATATAGATACCATTTGCAGACGACAAATTAGATGCTCCTGAAATTATTGGGATTTGTCTGTGAGAGAGCAGAAAATATTGTGGGAAAAGGACAAAATTCATCCTCTTCTCTAAACTGGCAGATTTTTATCGATCTTCGTATCAACAACGGGACCAAGCCCCGGTAGCTCAGTCGGTAGCGTGCAGGACTTGTGAACAAAGGGTCGTGGGTTCGATCCCTGACTCGGCCAATTTCTTTCCGAGAACTGATTATAGTCATTGTGACAGGATTCATTCCTCTCCCACTGCTGACCGTTGTCTCGACGATGGTTATGTGGGAAAGCAGCCAGTGGCTTGGAAAGAAAACTGTTTGGAGTACTGGTAACAGAGACCTCAGGAAAGCATTGATAGGTGCCCTGGCCGCCGCGATATAGCTGAAATAATGTTGAAAACAGAGTTAAACGCCGTACTATCAATCAATCAACAACGAGTAAGGCCTAATGCTACAAAGAAGATATCTGCTCGGTTCGAGACTTCATAAGATAACGCAAGGATTGAACATTTAAATTGCTATATGACTTCTGTATTTAGATAGTCCTTATCACAAAAGATTTAATTCCTCAGTGAGTTCATTAAATTTATCCTAGTCAGAATAATTTGTCCGGTATGAAAATTTTAGCCAGTGATATAGATCTAGAGGATGTTTGTTTTATCGGTGAAAGATCGAAATTTATTTCATCGAGTGAACATCATCGGTAATATTTTCACGAGTGGCGCAGCCACGAGAGAAAACATTCCGATGATGTTCACTCGATGAAATAAATTTCGATCTTTTACAAAAAAAAAATTATTCTATTTATTCCATAACCCTTTTTATTGGGGGGGGGGGGGAGATTTACATCAAAATCCAGTACAGTTCTTTTCGGTAATTCCCTGTGGCGTACCCCCTCCGTACAACGACGCATTACAATATTATGTAAATCGCGAGAAATGTAGAGTAAATTACGTCATATTTCCATCTAGTTGAGTGGCACGCGCATTTTACCTAGGTAATTAGCGGGAGCTACTGTTTCTGCCTTCATTTGAGAGTTAGAAAGTAAAATCGGTATTTTTCATTGGTCGTAA
The DNA here is from genome assembly GCA_946811185.2 of Hippopus hippopus. NCBI lineage: Eukaryota > Metazoa > Mollusca > Bivalvia > Cardiida > Cardiidae > Hippopus > Hippopus hippopus. The sequence goes on along the minus strand of OX328106.1, from coordinate 1,815,621 downwards.
CCATGAAATATCGAAAAATATTTCACCGTTATTTCTCGATAAACTACCGGAAAGCATGAAGTAGATCTAGTTATTCTTAAGCAGAAAGGATTATACTCTGTTACGTGCCGTCTGATTGGTGCATATGACAAGTTTGACAACCAATCGCTTCCATCGATAGATCGGGTGTTGCCTTTTGCTTGTCTTAGGGTCCCTAGAAACCTTAAGTCAAGCCGGGAGCTTCATGGAGATAAAACATTTGGTTCATAATTGGTTGATTGACTGATTGTTTAACGCCATTTTCAACATTATTTCAGGTATATCGTGGCATCCAGTGCTCCTCCCTATGATTTCCATGAGTTTTTCGCTTTTAACCAGTACTTTGCACAATGCTCTACCCATGCCTCTTGCTGCTTTCCCAAATATCCATTAACGAAAAGAGTTGAGAGAGAGGAATGATTCCTGTCGCAATGACAACCAATCGCTTCCATCGATAGATCGGGTGTTGCCTTTTGCTTGTCTTACGGGTCCCTAGAAACCTCAAGGTTAAGGGTCGCTTCCAAGGACTTAAGTCAAGCCGGGAGCTTCATGGTATTTATAATGGGAACCCATAAAGATTCCATGTACGTTAAGTGACTGGAGATAAAACATTTGGTTCATAATTGGTTGATTGACTGATTGTTTAACGCCATTTTCAACATTATTTCAGGTATATCGTGGCAGCCAGTGCTCCTCCCTATGATTTCCATGAGTTTTTCGCTTTTAACCAGTACTTTGCACAATGCTCTACCCATGCCTCTTGCTGCTTTCCCAAATATCCATTAACGAAAAGAGTTGAGAGAGAGGAATGATTCCTGTCGCAATGACTATCATCAATCCTCGGAAAGAAATTGGCTGAGCTGAGGATTCGAACAAACGACCTCCTGTTCTCAAGTCCTGTGTGCTACCATGTGCGCTACTGGGCTTTGCGGGTTCATCATTGGGACCTAGAAACCAAAAAAAGAGTCCATGTAATGGATGCACCCAGGCTTACCCCTGCCAAAGAAATTTAAAACCCAACCGTTCGCTGACAAAGGCATGGTCACCGTGTTTTGGGAATCAAATGGTATTTTGATGATCAGTTGTAAAACTGCTGGAATCTCTGTCACTGGGTTTTTTCGTGCTGATCTTCTGAAGTAGATAAGAGTTGCTTTCAATCCTTTATCAAATAATCCCTTGTTTAAACGACTCTGAGTAGCATATGCTTTTGAAAACATTGCGGGAAAAGGAGAAAATGCTGGTAACCAGCATTTTCTCCTTTTCCCACTATGTTTTCTACTATTTTTTTCATTTTTTGAGCTACATTTAATTTGTCATCCGGAATGCTTTCAGTTTGGCCGAATGTAATATATTGTCGGTATGGAATCTTTTTTTTTTATTATTATTAAAAGCGTAGAAATGCTTGCGGGAAAAGGAGATAATGCTTACCAGTATTTTTTTCCCTTTCCTACGATTTGTTCTATCTACCCTTCCAAAGAAAGCAAGCATCCTTTGAGCTACAAATGAATTGTGGTCTGCAAATGCTCTCAAGTTCGGAGAGTCTAAATTTCTGTCTTAAGTCAGAAAATAGGTCAGAAAAAAGCAGATCTGAGCAACATAAGAGACTTGGGCCCAGGCTTTCCATATTATGTTAGTCCCATTATAATAACAACTTGCATGTCATGTATACATGTCATATTAATCGATACATTTTCTGGGAAAACAACCTGTCAAGCATAGATAAATACCACGTTATCCTTTACCAAAACAGTCCCAAGTTATAACGACCCTGAAGGAGAAGGAATTAGAAAACATTGCAGGAAAAGAAGAAAATGCTGGTTACCAGCATTTTCTCCTTTTCCCACAACGTTTCCTACCCTATCCAATACAAATCCAGCCATTTGAGGTGCATTAAGTTTTTCGCCTGCAAATGTTATATGAATTTAGTCCCCGAGTAAAAAGTAAGCTCTTGAACTTTCGAGCTGTTATTTGTACTTGCTAATTACTTATTCCCTATACTGCTTAATGAATTAAAGGTAACTCCAAGCCACCTTTAAAATCACGAATTTTGCCGTTTAAATCCTTTTAATTGCCTGAAAAAAAAATCACAGAATCGGATCATGTAGATTGAAGATAAGCTTGCACGTTCTTTAGTTTGATTTTGCACTTCACCGTCCTTAGCGGTGCATTTAATTTCGCATGACAGCCTAATGATGGGTTGATGGTTTAAGCTGTTTATGTGTACACAGCTGTCTGTCTCTCTCTCCTCTTCTCTCTCTCTCTCTCTCTCTCTCTCTCTCTCTCTCTCTCTCTCTCTGCCCCCCCTCTCTCTCTCTTTTGATATATGAAATAGAATAAATCCACAACAGTTAATTGTGTTCTATGCAGTTTTTCATTTAAATCTCTGGTCGCATGATGTATCAGAACGGCTGTCTTACCGTCTTGGAAAGTCATTTACGTCATGTCAACTGCTGTGAGCTTTTACACGTATATTGTTATAGTTATCGAGACCTAGAATTCGTTATGTACAAATAGAAAAGCTTAGGAAAATAAGTAAAACACTTTTAGAATGCCAATAAAACAAATATGTATACATTATGCTCTCATAAATAGATACACTTTTGTAATAACCGGAAAGATAAAAAAAGTGAGTTCTGTTTGAAAATACATGTATAATTGAAATGGAAATGAAAGGGGCGATCAAGCAATATGTAATGTTTTGACTAAAACTTTCTATTTAGACCTTTTCCAAACAATCGCAAGATTTAACGACCTCGAGGAAGGAATCATTGTGGGAAAAGGGGAAAATGCTGGGTACCTGTAGTACCTATCTTGGCCAAATTTCTTCCGAGGTTTCATGAGGCCTTTTGATTCCTGTCTCAGTCCATAGGTACTCTCTTCTCAGCCCCTCGATATGCCTCTCTCCCGTTGTCATTCCTCTCTCACTCCCTTGTGATTCCTCTCTCACTCCCTTGCGATTCCTCTCTCACTCCTTGTGATTCCTCTCTCACTCCGTTGTGATTCCTCTCTCACTCCGTTGTGATTCCTCTCTCACTCCGTTGTGATTCCTCTCTCACTCCGTTGTGATTCCTTTCTCACTCCTTTTTATTCCTCTCTCACTCGCTTGTGATTCCTTTCTCACTCCTTGTGATTCCTCCCCCACTCTCTTGTGATTCCTCTCTCACTCCTTTGTGGTTCCTCTCTCAGCCCCTTTGTGATTCCTCTCTTAAACCGTTGTGATTCCACTCTCACCTCTCGTGATTCTTTTCTTATCCCCTTATCTTTTTTCTTTCCTCCTCTTCATTCAGTTGTCAGGTTCTCTCACCCCTTGCCATTCCTCTCTCACCCCTTGTCATTCCTCTCTCACACCTTGTTATTCCTTCCTCAACCCTTGTTATTCTGCTTTCACGCCCTTGTCATTCCTCTCAAATCCCTTGTCGTTTTTCTCTTATTCCTGGTCACTGCTCTCTAACTCCATTTGTTCCCATGTCATTCCTGTCATTGTCATTCCTCTCTCACCACTTGCCATTTCTCTCTCACCCATTGCCATTCCTCTCTCACCAATTGCCATTCCTCTCTCACCACTTGCCATTTGTCTCTCACCTCTTGCCATTCCTCTCTCACCACTTAACATTCCTATCTCACCTTTTGACATTCCTCCCTCACCACTTGACATCCCTCCCTCACCGGTTGTCATTCCTCTCTTACTCTTGTCATTTCCTATAACCCCTAAACAGGGTTTCACTTATTTTTATGTTGGAAAGAATCCATTGTCTTGGAAAAAATGCACGAAGTACTTGTAAGAGAAACTCCAGTAGAACATGGCACTGGCCGTTGCGATATGAAAACGGCCTAAAACACCAAACTAACCAACAGACAGACTTCCTAATAGATATCTTGTAATTGCGAACGAAGGTCTCATTACAGTGTAATAGTTGTCAATATAATACAATAGACAAGCTCAAAGAGGCGGGAAGCAGCTGAAATGAAATCAAAAACCTTACTATTATCAATGAAATAATTGGCTTCTAATATGGCGTGTTACCATGGCAACCCTTTTTGTCTACTGATGCCGATCATTATCGTGTGAGCTACTGCTCTTTAACCATTAGGCTGCTAAGCGCGAGTCACTGACCTTTTGCGGACAGTGTATATCAAGATCAGACTGCACAGAACGTGCAGTCTGATCTTGGATCTACACTGTCCGACAAGGAGATATTATTCCCCAAAACATAACTTTGAAATAGCAATATTTGGTTTTTACTTTCGAATTGTAAATTTCATTTCAGTTATTTATCAGAATAAGAGTTAACTCTTTACTAGACAAGTCCGAAATTTAACGACCTGGAGGAAGGAGGCTTTTGAAAACATCATGGACATTATTAGTTGTACGGTCAGGTGGCAGGGGACTTGGAAACTTGTTCACGGCTGTGGTGAATCATGTCGCCACCTCGCCTTCGGCTCGGGGCGACATGATTCACCACAGCCGTGAACAAGTTTTATAAGTCCCCTGCCACCTGACCGTACAACGAATTTATCATACTGCAAAGTTTTACTGAACGTGTGTTAAGCGAATTTTACCTGTTTTTTGGTTTCAAAAATTGAGTACGCTGACGAAGTAGAATTTCCCTTCTAAGTGCCCCAATTCAATGAAAACTGACGTCACTGGGAATTAACGTCACTGAAACCTTGGTAAAACGTGCAGTTTGGTGCATAATCTTGATGTTAATCTTGATCGACGCCGCCATTTTGGATGTTTTGTTAAAAGTGTAATCATGTATACGGGGCTCCCGAAAGGGAAACTGCTTTTACGTTGGTTTTGCCAGTGTACATGATATATATGTTCGGTGCATATTATCCAATCAGATCACGAGAAATTTCTTTGCAGTATAGTAATGTTTTCTGCGCTTTCAAAGACAATTTGCACCATTTAAGTCACGTTGAACTTGACGTCTGCTAATGCTTTGGATTTAGTCAAGTCCAAAATTTAGTCGTTTGGTAAAGAGTTAACTTTTTACCAAAAGACAACCCAACAGACTCGTCCAAATTAAAACTTCTGGTAACCATAATTTGCTCCTTTTCCCTCAATGTTTTTTACCCTTTCAAAAAACAATTTGCACAATTTAAGGCGTTTAACTTGTCGTCTGCTAATGCCAATGCTTTGGATTTGGCAAGTCCAGACGACAACAGACTCGTCCTAGTTAAAACATCTCAACAGAAAGAATCGAATATAGCTTAAATGATTGAATTTACAGAATAATTTGAAAAAGAAAAACGCTGTGAGTTTTGCCTTTCTCACGACTGGTTCAAAAAGGCTTTCTTTTTTCAGTATAGTCGTCAGAATATTGAATTGTTCGGCAAAGACATATCTGATTACGTTGTGGTGTAATTAAATCTTTACCACACAATGCCAAGTTTTAACAACCCTGGGGTAGTCGGCAATTGAAATTATTGTGGAGCCAAACCTTAGCCCTTTACCCACAATGTTTTTTACTCGTTCTTCGGCAAATGTCATCATTTCAACTCCAGTTATCTGTCGTCTGAAAATGCATTCGATTTGCACAAGTCTTTAATACTATCGATATAATTAATCAGCATTTTATTCCTTCTCCAACTAAAACCTAACATGACGGTCTAAGATCAAACAAGATTTTTATTTTTAGATTTTTGTAACAACCCACAGAAAGAAATTGTTTTGCTCTGTTTCATTTTGCTCATTTACAATACGATTTTTATGACCAAAATTTACAGGAGAATTTGAGATTTGTCCGTCAAATTTCAGCTTAAATATATCGATTATCTGTTGTTGTTTTTTTTAACGCAGTATTTGCCCATGACAAACACAATAATCCCTCATCTCTTTTCATGCATTAAGTCCACATGATAGCAATTACTTCTCTCCCTTTTTCATTAAGGGTTCCGCGTGTCTCAGTGGCAGAAGGTAGGACTCGTGACCTGGAGGCTCCGGGTTCGAGTCCCACTGGATTTACTTGGTTTTTGGTGAGAGTGTCTTTGGGCTAGACACTGCAGAGCCCCAGCCTAGTACTGGTGAAACCAAGGAAAGACATGAATATGTTAGCTGTCGCCATGATATGACTGAAATAATGTTGAAGTGGCGTAAACCACCATCTAATCAATCATAAACCCTTTTTTCATACGTTAAGTTCCCCATGACAACAATATTTTTCGTGATTATAATTATGTACTTTTTTTTTCTTAATTGTATGTCTATTTGGAACCATAAAATGATACGTGGAGAGTGACACACACAAAAAAAAAATGCCACCCGTGAAATCGTTAATAAAATTCAGAATCCCTTTTGCAATTCAACCATATTTGGTACAAATGAACTTCAGTCTATGCCTGACTTGTCCAACAAGTTTCAGCCATGAATGTCCAACAGTCTTTGTTTTATCTCCGTTCCATGATATGCTCCAAATGTGCACCTCTGCGTTGCAAGCACACCTGGGTACAACATGCAAAATTTTCAATAACTGACACACACACTCTTCCCTCAGTATTGCCGTGATTTTGGCTGTGATGGCCCTCTTCAGTTCAGGAATAGTCTGGGGGTTGTTCTGATAGACATTATCCTTGAGATAACCCCAGAGATAAAAATCTGGGGGTTTAAGGTCTGGTGTGTGTGAAGCCCATTCAGAATCACGCCACCTACTGATGAGACAATCACCAAAGTGTCCACGCAGCCATTCTAACGAGTCATTTGAAGTTAAGAAGTTGCTCCATCTTGTTGAAACCACTGTTCATCCCTCACAGCACCTCTTTGTCTGCCCAAAACTTCTTAACGAGCACTAGGTAGCTCAGTACTGATTCTGAATGAACGTTCATTCTGGTCTTCAAACCAGTAAGGACCAATGATCCCATGTTTTGATTTTGCAACTCATGCAGTGTACTTGATGAAGGGCACCCAGGCCTCTGCAGACAATCTTCTGGTGGGTTTGTCCCCCAGAAGATGTTATTCTTTGAGTTCACTCTTAGCAATCAATGCTGAGGAAGGAATGTGTCGAAGTTACTGACAATTTGCATGTCGTATCCAGGTGTGCTTCCAAAGCAGAAGTGCACATTTGGAGCATATCATGGAACGGAGATAAAACAAAGACTGTTGGACATCATGGCTGAAACTTGGTGGACAAGTCAGGCATAGACTGAAGTTCATTTGTACCAAAAATGGTTGGATTGCAAAAAGGATTGTGAATTTTATTAACGATTTCATGGGTGGCATTTTTTTTGTGTGTGTCACCCTGTATCTTTTATTGTGTACCCAGAGAACATTAATACATAAAAATGTGTTTGAATACATTCAAACTGTTTATAAAGAATATTTTGTTGTAGTAACTTTCCTGGTGCTTCAGTTTGCTTCGGAATGCTTGAGAAAATTGATGTCTCACGAAATCGAAACAATCCCGAATGTTTTCAACTCTGAGAAAGAAGGCTTTTGAAAACGCCTTTGGAAAAGGAAAAGATAAGTGGAAACCAGCATATTCTTTTTTTCCTCCACTTTTTTATACCCTTCAAAAAACAACCCTCATTATATGAGCCACATTTAATTTATCCTCTGCATTAATTTCAATTTAGACAAGTCTAACTTTTTGTCATTTAGTAAAGACCTAATTTGAAACAGCAGACATATCTGAAAACTGGGCGTGAAAATATTAATCTTCAACCGGCATTTTTGTTTCCCTATTTACTCAGTTGGGTGATGTTAGTACATCATGGTCCTCTTGTAATTACTAATACTGTCTAACAAGCAGTTAATGTACACAGACTGACATTTTCATTATTATATGCCTCATTTTATCGAGTGTGTCTATTTCTAATCCATTAAACAACGTTAGATGTATGGCTGGTAAAATGCATAATTTGAAACAACAGTAATATCTTGAATTGTACGAGAAAATATTGATTTTCATCATGAATGATTTTTTTCTCGGTTTAATCAGGGGATCGATTAACGGCTATCCTGGTCCTCTTTTAATCGCTATTACAGTCTGAACCAGAACATTTACAGAGTCTGTGTGACATTTTCATTGTTACATGCCTAATTTCATCGAGTGTCTATAATCCATTTAACACCATCAGCATGTAGTTTGTTTTTAACTCGATGAAACCGAACAAATTTGCAGATGTCATTTATCATGTATTTCAAACGAAACGTTTTGTTGTAAAAATTATTTTAAAAAAATTCATAGCTTTTGGTAACATTGAGGGAAAGGAGCAAATGCTGATTTTCTCCTCTCTCACTCCTTCACTCATGTTTAACGTTGTGGGAGAAAAGGAAAAAAAAAAAAAACGTTGGTAACCAATCAGCATTTTCTCCTCTTCTAATATTGTTTTCAAAAACTGTCTTATTTCATTTCGTTCAAACACTGAATTTTTTGGTAAAGGGTAACTGTGAAACAGCAAACACATCGATAAGTTGTACTTACACACACAAAAAAAAAAATATTTTTTCTTCTTTAACCAGGTTAGCAATATAAGGCCGCCACGGCCCTCTTTAATTACTTATACACTCTGACAAGTAGCGCTTGTACATGAGAATTAGTTCATGTACATAGCCTATCTGACATTATCATTATTATATGCCTCATTTCAAAGAGTGTCTCTAATCAATTAAAGAACACCGACGGCTTGCAATATGTTTAACTCTGTGCGGAGCAAAGAGAAAAGGCTCTACCAAACTGAACACATTGCAGTTGACACATATAATGTATACATCTCAAACGCTTATTTCTGTCTCAGATATGGTAAAAAAGTGTTGTTTTTTTTAAACAGTGTGTCAAAAGTCGTTCATAACACGAATTGTCTGGTTAAGGTTTAATGTGAAATAAGTAATAAATCGTACGTAAATATTTATTCATTATCCCAGATTATTGCTTCCTTGCTTACTCAGGTGAGAGATATACGGCTGCCATGGCCCTCTTGTAATTACTTATACAGTCTTGCAAGCAGTTTATGTACATAGCCTATCTGACATTTTCATTGCTATATGCCTCATTTCACCGATTGTCTCTATCGTATAACATCCGATATATGAATTATTATATGCTTTTTAAAACTCATTTTCCGACGACAAATGTTAGACTCGATCAAATTGAACGCTCTTGCGGATTACATATAAATTGTATCATGTATCTCAAACGTTAATTACTGTCATAGAAATTAAAATATTTTTCCTAAAACATTATATGAAAAGCAGAAAATGCTGGTGACCATAATTTTCTCCTTTTCCAATAATGTTTTCTTTAAACACGGGATTGCTTGGTGCATGGTTACTCTGAAACAGCAGACATATCGATAAATTTTACTTTAAAAAAAAAAGTCACTATTTAATATTGTTAACTCATTCGGGCGATTTGCGGCCGCCATGACCCTCTTGTAATTACTCAAATATGCTAGCAAGTAGCACATGTATATAGCCTCTGACATTTTCATTATTATATGCCTCATTTCAACGAGTGTCTCTAATCTATCATATAACATTAGGGATATAGCTGGTAATATGCTTAATGTAAAACAGCAGAAATATCGATAAAATATTAGCTATTATGCTGCCTTTGGCGACTGTAGCGGTATTTTGCGGAGAGTGTAAAGCAAGATCAGCCTGCACGTACGTGCAGTCTGATCTTGCTTTACATTCTACGATGCTCAAGTAGTCCTGGTCATAGAAACCTTATTCAGTGCTAATAAACATAACACATTCTGTTTTTGTACTACATATAGACATTAATTTTACATTCGGCAGGGTAAAAATTTGTAAGTACATGCGTCAGTCGCACGAGGTTAGGGAGAATGATTTCAAAGTGTGATGGGTGGATGGAATTCATTGTTTTTCCTAGAAAACATGGTCAGCGTCCGAATTTTTCTAGTATTTTTTTTTGTAAAATGTGTCCAATGTCTCAGCGTACCCAATCTGGCATTTCTGTGTGGTCGGATCAAGACTGCCTTTTACTAAACTACGTATGCACGAAATTTGCGTACGCAGTTTAGGTAAACAAGCATCTAATCTGAAAACAAATTTCACTAAACTGCGTAGATTTACGCAAATTATTTGGGATTGTGTATACACACACAAGGGCCTGCAACACGCGAAGAGGGGGCATTTGTGTAAAGTGTCGTCTAGGATCAGCCTGCTCAGTCCGCGCAGACTAATCCGAAACGACACTTTCCGCTTTTATGTAATTTTCTATTTTGCGCAAGACTACTGTAGGACAAAATTTTATGTAATCGTAAAGTGCCGCATCGGATTAGCCTGCGCAGACTGCGCAGGCTGATCCGAGACGACACTTTACGCAAATGTCCGAATGTCCCTTTTCGCGTGTTGCAAGCCATATTATGATCTCTGCTTGACTCAAAACTAAGATCTGGCATAAAGTTTTGCAAATATTTACACAAATCGTTAAGTTTTGCATTTAAGTGAAACTTGTTTTCAGACTTAATGCTTGCTTACCTGAACACCGCGTACGGAAATTTCATGTGTACGCAGCTTAGTGAGAGGTATCCCAGGTCCCGTTGTGTGTGAAGAGGTTCGCATCGAATTCGACCTTTTTACCGTCGTATTTCCTTCGCTATTTTAGGTAGTTTTGAAGCTAGCTTTGCCGGCGAATGAAAATTGTCCATGTTTTATAGGATTTTCTTAGGAACTTGCAAAACGAAATACATGTATAGTTGTATGCAGCTATAACAAACAATCGAATGTGTCTAATCCATCATAAAGCAGCAGCCATAACTTGTTCTATGTTTAATCCATAAATAACCACACAATCCCGAGTTTTTAGCGACCAACAAAGAAAAGGACTTTTGAAAACATTGTTGGAAAAGGGGGAAAATGCTGGTAACCAGCCTTTTCTCCTTTTCCCACAGTGTTTTCTGCCCTTTAAAAAAGAAATTTCATAATTTTTGCAAAATTTAATTTGTCGTCTGCAAACGCTTTCAATTTGGACCAGTCTAAGATTTTATCGTCTGGTAAAGAGTTAATGTGAAACGGCAGAAATATCGATAAATAAGCGCTCTAACTGTATAAATGAGGCATGTTCTGTGAAAAGAGGGCTTAATGCATCCACAAAAAGTATCGACTTATGTCTTGGTATCATGCAGGCCGAGCCGAGCCCCGGTAGCGCAGTCAGTAGCGTACAGGACTCAAGAACAGGGGGTCGCTGGTTCGATCCCCGGCTCGGCCAATTTCTTCCCGAGGATTGATGATAGTCTTTGCGACAGGATTCAATTCTCTCTCACCGCTGATCATTGTTTCAACGATGGTTATGTGGAAAGCAGTCAGTGGCTTTGAAAGAATTTGTGTGGAGTGCTGGTAAAAGAAACTCCAGGAAGCATGGATAGGTGCACTGTCCGCCGTGATAAAACTAAAATCATTTTGAAAACGACGTTAAACACCATACAATCAATCAATCAATCAATCTTATATTAAACATTAAATATTTTATTGAAAATTTCACTGTTCAACAATATGCAAAACAATGAGGAAAACGAGGCAGTTGCTTGTGACATCACTTTTCATTACTTCGATTGATATTGAACAACAAAAGTTCCAATATTTTAAACCAGTACCATTCTTGTTATAACTCTTGTTAGGTATGTAACGGTAAGATAACAACAGTTATCTCCCTTTGGGAAATTTAGGCGTTTCCTCAAATGATGAGAGTTTTCTTTAAATGGACTGAAACTGGTCTACACTAGCAAACTTTTCTTTGCAAACACCAGCAAACATGGTCTTTGGTGGTGTTCGCATTTTCTCCTTTTCCCACAATGTTCTCAAAAGCTTTTTCTTTCAGAGCCATTAAAACTTGGGCCTGTGTGGTAAATTATTTGTCTTAATATAATGTACGTTTAATACACTTTACAAAAGTTTTCAAACTTTCAAAAAATAAAAAGTACATGTAGGTAAACTGAAAGCTTGCTATCGATCTTCGCACAAACGTTTACCAAAGTTAACGGTAGCATGGGTCCAGGCTCCGATTATTCATTCGCCCCCCCCCCCCTTTTTCCACTCAATCACCTCCTATAGAGGTTTATATAGATCTTTTTTCATTTATCGTCAATTCTCATTCGTAATTATCAGAAGAAGCGTGAGGAATTATACAAGGAAAAAATGTTAGACTGGAACCCGGGCGAATCTCATGACTAATTGCAGGGTTCATTTTAACCAACCGTTCTCAAGAATATTCCAGGTCTAGTTCTTAAGAGTTTTCTACATCTACATTTGAAAGAAATAGAATCTCTAATAGGCTAAACCAAATGTTTTAACCAATCAGATGTTGCGTTACTTTCTTAATTTCAAATTAGACTTAACATGGAATAATAAGAATAGTCGTTGAATACGGCCCCAGGCCTGTATTAACCAACCAGTTTTATGATCGTTCTTTGTCTTATTTTTCAGAAATTTCTATATTTGACAGTAACTCAACTTCTGATTGGCTAAACCATTTGTGATTGGCTAAACCATTTGTGATTGGCTAAACCATTTGGTTTAGCCAATCAGAAGTTGCGTTACTTTCGAATATAGGCAATCTTGGAAAATAATACTAAGAATGTTCCTAGGATTGGCCGGTGAATTCGGACCCTGGTTTGTATTCCCGTTTTCTCTCTAAGTTCAAAAACAAAGGAGTCCTCCTTTACTTACACTAATTTAGAATAAACTCTGGTCTAACCGGATGGTTTGTTTTTGATGAAGAATTGTGTTTGTTATTGCTACCATAATTAACTCCCTTTAATTAATACAATTGTAATGAGCTAGGTAAAATATATTATCTTTTAACTAACTGAGTTTCCATGCGATAACAATTATGCGACATTTTTTTTTTTTATTTATATACTACGTATATTGTATATTGAAATCACAATTTTCGATATATCAAAAATATTTATAGAACATGAATGGATTTTTTGTCGGTAAACGTTACGTTTTATGACATAGTCAACATCAATTGTGATGTCATTTTTACAGCTAATCCATGTCCATTTGATATGCAAATATCCCTAAATTCATATGTTTCATTGTTAGAAATAGTAAACAGCAACAAATCAGACGTTAAAAGATAAATAGAATACGTACATGGTGTTGTCGTATATTACATGGTGTTGTCGTATATCGAAAATATCTAACACAGTTATGAGAATTGATAATTGTCTCGCAAAGACTCGACAGTTATCAATTCTCCCAACCTCTTTAGCTATTTTTGACATACGACAACACTATGTGTACGTATTCTCTATATAGTGCTAAGTATACCTGTTTAGGCTTAAGGATTTCTGTTAACCAGCATTTACTCCTTTCTGCATAATGTTCTCAAAAGGCTTTTTTCCACAATGCGTGAAAACACGAGGAAATTTGGTAAAGAACTTGAAACGCACGTAGACGGTTCACCGTCAGATTCGGGATAAGGACAGTTAGCGTTATAATCAATGGACAGTTCCTGAAATCGAAGTAGTCACAGAAAACATCTCTTGATAATTACAATTTTATTGCACCTGAACAAAATAAAAGAGCAAGTTTATGGTCACGCACTACAATAAACCACAGTTTGTGGGTACCATGTAGGAAAATGTATTATGTTTGTTTATTCGTTCGTTCGTCCGTCCGTCCATCCGTCCGTCCGCCCTTCCGCTTTCTCGCTTTTTGTCTGTCTGTCTGAGATGGATGCTCATTGATGTGGTATAAAACACGAAACCTTAAGGCCCCGGGTTGGATCCACACTTGAAGCATAGGAGTATTTCGTATAAAATGTCCTTGGGCAAGAGACTCAAGAGCCCTAGCCTAGTAAAGTGAAACACCGACATATATGAATAAGTGAGCTGTCGCTGTGATATGATTGAAGTAATGTTGAAGACAGTGTACAACACCAATCATCCAATTAGTTAATTGTTTGTTTCGACGGTGTCTATTCGAAAGGAACCTTTCAGCGGCATTGCCTACTTCATTTAACCTGATCCAGGTCAAGATAATTTACATAAATTGAAATTCTATTTTTACCCTCGGCATTGCACGAGGCAACCATCGGCATATGTTCCGAATGGTTACGGAAATATTTTGCACAGTATGCGCGAATGAAATTGCTTACCAATACCTTCCCGTGTATATACAACTTCTCGAATAATAGTCGTAGTTCGGTTTATATGCCTACTTATATATTCAACATAAAGGTCAGGATCAGGTTAAATGAAGTAGGTAATAATGCAATTATATCAACCAAACTCATTTATTTTTGTTTTTCTGCGGCCGAGCCCTGGAAGCTCAGTCGGTAGCGTGCAGGACTTTAGAACAGGAGGTCGTGGGTTCGATCCCTGGCTCGGCCAATTTTTTTCTGAGGATTGATGATTGTCATTGCAACAGGATTCATTCCTCTTCCACCGCTGACCATTGTTTCGACGATGGTTATGTGCGAAAACAGCCAGTGGCTTTGAAAGAATATTGTGCGGAGTACTGGTAAAAGAGCCTCCAGGAAAACATGGATAGGTGCACTGGCCGCCGCTATATGACTAAAATAACGTTGAAAACGGCGTTAAACACCATTCAATCAATCACTCGTTGCTTTCCTGCGTCCGACCAATCATAGGTTTTGCCAATCAAACCTAGGACTTACTGACTAAGGAAAGCTCGCATAAGCATTTCTACGAAATTTATGCCAATTTTTGTTGTACAGTTCAACCTGTATTTCAGAAGCACCCAGGGGACATTCAAAATGCGGGGTTTTTTTTTAACCACCAAACATTGCAGTGTTTAATCACCCTGATAAAGAAGCCTATTGAAAACATTATGGGAAAAGGAGAAAATGCTGGTAACCAGCAATTTCTACTTTTCCCATGATGTTTTCTACTCTTCCAAAAACAAATATCATTATATCAGCTAAATTTAATGTTGCGTCTACAAAGGATTTGAATTTGGACGAATCCAAAATACTTAATCGTTTGGTTAAGGGTTCAAACATGTGCTTACTTAGTTTATAGATAGTTCAACCAATGAGCGACAAAAGACAGTTACTTCCCTTGATAGCTCTCCACTACTAACTAGGTCCTGAATAAAGTATTACTTGGTTTTTGTCCTTGATATTGTATGCACTATTTAGGAATGTTCAGGTTTAAATATCTCCTTCAAAATTTATTAAACCAAAAAATTGATCTAATTGTCGCATTTCAATGGCAATAATGTGTATATTAGATTTGCTAATATTAAAAAGACCTTACATATACATCATAAGTCAAATTATAATAATGGCAACATCTCTTTGTGAAGCAAGGATAAAAACAAAAATAAATCAAATAAAAGGACCCAGTTGCCATTTGGTTACTTTGCTTTTTATCTGACATGGGAGACAATTCGAATTTCACTTTTTTTTCTCCCATTTGACTGCTCTTAGAACACAGTATAGTTATCAGATTTGTTCATTTTGAAAGCATGTGCAGACGAGGAATTCTCCCATAAGCACAAGGTCATGTGACAAGCCAAAGTGAGAGATGTATGTTGTGTCCATCAGATCAATGGCAAGTTAGTTCCAATTACCATCTACCGCTTTGAGAATACGAGTTACTATGGTGGCATATTTCTGCCACGAGATACGAGGTAACTATTGCTATAGTTTAAAAGAACTATTGCGATAAGACGAACTTTCCTGGAAGTATTATCCAGCTAATAAAACGTTTCACGATAAAAATATCGCGATAATTATCACTGTTATCACGATTTTTTACGTTCGTACTCAAAACTGACATTCATGGTATCTATAATAGATACGGTTTCGGAACATCTTCGTTTCCAACCTTTGTTTAAACGGTTTTAAAGTTGTTCGTAAGGGGCATTTAGAGTCGTCTTTGTTTTTAACGGACTTCAGTTCATTCCACGTGTAGTCAAAGTGTACCAATTAAGCTACTATTATGAATAATTCGAATTTTATCTAATTGCCATCTTGTAGAGTCAAAACTAACGAGTTCATCCAAATGGTGAATTATCTATTTATAGATATCGAGAAACGAGAACTATCACAATGATTTTATCTCGAATGTCAGCTTCGTGCACGAATGAGAAATTTTGCATTAAAATGTTAACTGATCGATGTAAAATTTTCTAGATAACAAATTTTATCGTGATTTTTTTTTAGAAAACTAATCACTATCTAGATAAAATTTCCAGAAAACTTTGATTTATGGCGATAGTGTTTAAAAATTACCATGATGCCTATCTCGTATCTTGTGGCAGAAATATGCCACCATAAGTTACAAAAAAAAAAATAATGTTACTCTTCCTGTCCAGTATACAGTTGGATTAAAATGTAATATTTTACATAATTATTATTATATCGGACCTCGAGTAACAAGATTTGTCTTGCAATGGTAGAAAACATTGTGGAAAATGGAGAAAATACTGGTTATACTAGTGTTTTCTCTTTTTCCAAGGATGTTTTCAAAAGCAACTTTGTTCGGTATCGCCCGTCTTGCTATACTTCAAAATTACTAACCGTGCAGTGAGACAAGAGACCCCAAAACACATGCCTCAACTTTACATACATGTACTTTTTGCAATAATTCGCGTGATAGGGGAAAAAAAAAACTGTATTGACCTTTCATTCAAACATCTGACAAAACTCAATAAAAGTTCTGTTCTCTTCTGTTCTGTTTATGAACAGTTTGAGAAACTCTGCAGTTCTTTTTATAGCCTTGGAATTAATCTAGACTAGAATTATCTCATGAAATGCGCCGTAAATTTTCTCTTCAGCTGGCAATACCAATCAATTGTGGGGAAAAAAATCCAGAAGAGCCGCGTATTATCTGACACTACCCTGTCCGGAAACCAGTCATATTGAAGAATAGTTGATTGGTACCCTGTATTATCTGCAACTACTTGGATCGGAAACCAGTCATATTGAAGGATAGTTGATTGGTACCCTAACACATTTATTTTAACGCCAGGGGAGAAAATTGCAATTTCCGCTACGATCGAATTAAACAAGCGGTCACAGTTTTTTTTTCTGTTGTTGTTCATTTTTCTTTCACTCTTTATCGGACGGCAAAAAGTAAAATTTATCTTTATAAAGAGGGTTGGTAGAGCAAAAATATAATATTGATAATATGATTGGATTGTCTTAAAGAAAGGTAGATAAACACTATGGAAATAGGAGTAAATGATGGTTACAAGCATTTGTTTCATTTTCCTACATTGTTTTTAAAGATAGTGTTCCTCGGAATCATAAAAACACGGTCCCCACCGTTTGGTTAAGAGCAAAGTTTTTTTTTTTCATTTATCTTTTTCTCACGAAAATCTGTTCACTGTGATGAGTTTGAATAACAAGCAGATATCTTTTGTTTCAACAGTGCAACTATATTGACAAGAAATGAAATTACGGATAGTTGCTGGTGATTGGATATAACGTCTGTGTGAAACATTTATTGTTGTTTTTTGGTCAAAATGGCGCGAAATTATGGATTCATTCTCACCTCAGATTGTGCTATATTGTGAATTGATTCCTAATTTGTTGGCTGAAGTTTTGATCGTTTCAGCTTCAGAGGCGAGAATGTAGGCGTTTGCGGACGGTATAGATCAAGATCAGACTGCACAGAACGTGCATTCTGATCTTGGATCTATACCGCTTGCTTGTTCAGTCAAGCGTATAAGATAATAAAAAATCTTTCTGCTTTTTTAGTGGATTGTATAGATCTGTTTAAGAAGAAGACAGATTTTTTTGCAACGCACAATTTCTCCTTCACAGTGTTTTTTTCCAAAGGTTAAGAAAAAAGCAGTATTTTTCTAACGTTTAGATGTTCGTCCTTTGCGATGTTTGTCTACAAAAACGCGGTAAATGTGGTAATTAATAGCATAAACCATATAGACACGGAACAATTTGATTATAATTAAAGTGTTTATATTTTGATGTAACCATGGATAAAAAAGCAAAGGAGGATACTGAGTTAGAAGACCAGGTATGTTTGTCTCTTTTTGTGACTGATTCCATAGCATATGTGTCAGTCACGTATACACACTGATGTACGTGCATGAGTATGTATTTATGAAGAAGTTGAAGTAAAAAACTTTAACTCTCTACCAAACAAAAAAAATTCAGACTTGTCAAAATTGACAGTTTTTGCGGATGATAAAATTAATGTGACTCAAAAGTTGAAAGTTATATTTGAAAAGTTTGAAAACATTGTAGGAAAATGAGAAAATGCTGGTTGCCAGCATTTTCTCTTTTTCCCACAATGTTTTCAAAAGTCTTCTTTCCCAAGGTCTCAAAAAATCGGGATTGTATGGTAAAGGTTTAAAACGATCCATTTAAGGAAATATAGAGAGAAATTTAAATCGTTACGCAGTTTCGTAAATTAAATCCGTCTCTTGGGTACTTCTCCCTAAACTGCATACGTACGGAATTTGCGTGCGCAGTTCAGGTGAGCATGCATAAAATCCGAAATCATGTTTCACTGAACTGTTTAACTATATCATTTGCGTAAATATTTGAATATCTCTACGTCATCTCATACCTTTGGGTAAAGTAGTGATCGAATGTGTGTATATATCGTCCCACAAACTATTGCGTAAATCTACACAGTTTAGTGAAAGGTACCCCCCGATCTTTAGGTGTAAACCGAAAGGATCTCATGGACCGTAATCACAAACAGTCTGTATTCCTATTCGTTTAGTGTTCTTATGCCTCTAATTGGCAGAGCCTGCCTGGGTAGCTCAGTGCTTAGCGTATCGGACTCTTGACCTGGTGGTGAGTTCGATATCCGATTGAGGTAACCTTTCTTTCTGGCGATTTTTCGCCTCTCACATCTAATGCACGTGAGAAAAGTAGTCAGTTACTTGTAAAGAAAGTTATGTCATTACTGGTGTGTAGGTGCACTGACCGCTGTGATATGGTCTAAGCTGTTAAAATGGCATTAAAGTCCATTTCAATCAATCAGTTAACTAATTGGCTGAGATATTCTGTCTTATCCAATGAACTGACTAGCCGTAGTATTCAGAATCGAAGACCGCCGCTGTCAAAGAGAGGGCCAGTCTTTGAGTCAAGATTTACAAATGTAGAATGGGGGTCATTCCTGTAATTTAAATTGTCTCCCTTGCCAGATAAAGACTAAAGGCAACCAAATAACAGATAGGTCCTTTCACCTGCTGTATTCCTCTGTTTTTATCCTTGGTTCCCTTTGGTGATGTTGCGATAAGTATAATGGTGATTTGTGATATATGTGTAAGGTCAATTCATATGATTCAAATCAAATTTTGTTGTTAATCATCAGGAACTACGTATATATTGATTTGTAAAACAATCAGACTAGATTTACTTTAACTATTGTCTCAAGAACATGGCTGTTCAGTGCAAGAAAATCAAGGATAAAAACCAAGTAAACCCCTTATTACGACCAATGTAGTACTGGAGAGGAACCAAGGGAAATAACTGAAGAATGGCCCTCATTGACTTTACTAGCCTCTCTAACTTGCTTTCTAAATCTTATTCTAGATTCACTTATTTCGATTTAATTTGCAATCTTAGTCTTATTCTAGATTTAGAAAGTAACCCAATTTTTCATCGGCTAAAGAGGCGTTACTTTCTAAAATGAATAAAATAAACATTTGGTTAAGCCATTCATGAATTGTGTTACTTTCAAATTTAGGAAATTCTTGAGAACTAAGCTTAGAATGCAATTAACCTTTTAATGATAAAATCCCGAATTTTTACGACACTGGGAGGAAAAAGCTTTAGAAAACATTGTGGGCAAAAAGGAGAAAATGCTGGTAACCAGCATTTTCTCCGCTTTTTTTTTTCCACAATGTTTTCCACCCTGTCAAAGACAGAAACATCATTTAAGCTAGACTGAATTTGTCGTCTGCAATTGCTTTCAATTTGTAAATTGTTAAGAATGGTTGGTAAGTGCGGACCAAAAGTTTGGCTGAATGCTGCCCCGCTAATAAATCTTTAGGCTCGCTAAGCATGATCCAAGGACCTTATAGCGGACAGTCTAGATCAAGATCAGACTGCACAAAACGTGCAGTCTGATCTTGGATCTACACTGTCCGATACGATACTTTCTTTCCGTTGAAATCAACTTCGAAAACGCAATATTAAGGTTTTTTACAGTTGGGTAGAAATTTTAGGTTCATTTCTTAAATAGCATAAGGCTAAACAAAACTCGCCCGTGTCGGCCAAACGCAAATACCAAACAAAATTAGATATCGCCAGTTCAATAATTTCTCACGTTCTCCTTTCCGAGTCTGGCGATTTTCAATTACTCTTGGTTTAAAGAGGCGCCAACAGAAAATTAAAACACCTTCACTATGGTTGCTTTTCAGACATCTCGTGGCCGAGTGACAGCTCCGTTTGTTTGTTTGTTTGTTTGTTTGTTTGTTTGTTTGTTGGTTGGTTGACTGACTGACTGGCTAGCTGGTTGGTTGGTTGGTTGGCTAAGTAGCTTGTTGGTTGGGTTGGTTTGATTTGGTTGGTATGTTGGTGTTTAACGCCGTCAACATTATTTCAGTTATATTGCGGCGCCCAGTGCCATGCTTTCCTGGAGTTTCCTAAACTACTACTTCGTACAATAGCCTTCCCAAGCCTCTGGCTGCTTTTTCACATATCCATTGTTGAAACAATGATTAGAGGTGAGAGCGGAATGAATCCTGTTGCAATGGCTATCATCAGTCCTAGGAAAGAAGTTGGCCGAGCAGACAGCTCAGTCGGTAACAGAAAGGGATATAGATCCAGAGGTCATGGGTTGGTTCCCTTGCAAGGATCCTGTATGGTTTAGGGGTAAAAGTGTAGGTATTGCAACCCGGAGGCCTTATGTTCGATCGTCACTCGAGCCGCTGGGTTTTTGGTGGAAGTGTCCTTGGGCTAGACACTTCAGAGCTCTAGTCTAGTCATGGTGAAATCTAGAGCACACGCTCATTAGTAAGCTGTGGGCATTGTGTGACTAAAATAATGTTGAAAGTGGCGTCAAAAACCAATCAATAAATTATGGTTAAACGCAACTTTCCAGCCAACAATAAAACTCCAAATATGACGAGTTCAAAATTATTTTCTCTGGGGAAAAAAATCACCGTTTCTGACAAAGTAGATCTAAGATCCGACAACACGTTTTATTATACTGCAAAGAAATTTCTCGTGATCTGATTGGATAATCTGCCCCGAACATATATATCATGTACACTGGCAAAACCAACGTAAAAGCAGTTTCCTTTTCGGGAGCCCCGTAGACATGACTACACTGTCAACACAACATCCAAAATGGCGGCGTCGATCAAGATTAACATCAAGATTATGCGCCAAGCTGCACATTTTAGCACGTATTACCAAGGTTTCAGTGACGTCAGTTCCCAGTGACGTCAGTTTTCATTGAATTGGGGCACTCAGAAGGGAAATTCTACTTCGTCAGCCTACTCATTTTTTTAAACCAAAAAAACAGGTAAAATTCGCTTAACAAACGTTGGAATGGTAAAACTTTGCAGTATAATAAAATCGTTGTACGGTCAGGTGGCAGGGGACTTGGAAACTTGTTCACGGCTGTGGTGAATCATGTCGCCACCTCGCCTTCGGCTCGGGGCCACATGATTCACCACAGCCGTGAACAAGTTTCCAAGTCCCCTGCCACCTGACCGTACAACTAATACTGTACAGTCTGATCTTGATTACCACTGTCCAAAAGCACAATGAGTCGTGCTTTCCAGTGCAATATTTCACCATACAATCCAGACTTTAAACAACTCAAAGAAAGAATGTTTTTGATAACACTGTGGGAAAACGAGAAAAAATCTGGTTATAACCATTGTCTCCTTTTCTCACAATTTTTTTACCCCGTCAAAACCAAATACCTTGATTTTAGCCACTTGTGATTTGTCATCTGCAAAGGTTTTCAACTTAGATGGTGTAAAATTCTTTCGTTTTGTAAGGAATTAAAGGTGTACAAATACCGTGTACTATACAATTATACAAAATTAGCTTTTTCCCTCATTGTTTTTAGCTCCACTGGCCCAAGGCCAGGGGCTTATGTCATGACCCTATTTCCGTCGTGCGTCCGTGCCCTTTCATTTCAAACATCACTCCCTGAAACTCGCTATCAAATTTTAATTTTACAGAAATGTTCCTGCCAAAGCCCCCTTCAGAATTTCTTCAAAGAATTTTATAAGAATAAAAACTTTGGTTGCAATGGCAACAAAACTAAAACAATATTGAAAACCCTTATAGCCCTGTGATAAAAAATTAGCCAGGGGATCACAAGTTTTACATGGGCTTACATAACTTTAGGGCTACCAAATTTAGCAAGAAGCTTTTTTTTAGCGGACCCCTACTAAAATAACTCAAATTATAGCCCTTAGGTCAAAATTGGGCTTATGTAGTGAAAAATTTATAAATCCTTTAAACGTAAAACCTAGCTGTGTCTAGTAGACTTTACCAGTAATGTCCAAATTATCGCCCTGCGGTCAATATTGGCCCCTTCCTGAGGGTTACAAGGTTAACATGTACATGAAGTCAATATGACAATTTTTTTTTTATACAGGTAAAGGGAAATAACTCTACTCATAACAAATTTATCTTAGTTTATCATTTACCTCCCTTGACAATCAAACTGCATCATTACATGATTGATGTTGGGTATTCGGTTTTTTTTTTCCCCAGAAGATGTTCAGTTTGCAGTGAGAGTGATTTACGTTGACGATTTTTCTTATGCTTAAATGAGTTTGATACTCAATATGAAGTGAAGTTTGTATCATTCAGTTTTTTGTTCCAGAGCTTTACCTACCCTTGAGACCCCTGGTTCGAGCCGCACTAGATCCACTGGGTTTTTCGTGAGAGTCTTTGTGAAAGACTCTTCAAAGCTCTAGCCTAGCACTGGTAAAACCGAGGAAATGCATGAATATCTTAGCTGTCGCCGTGATATGACTGAAGTATTGTTGAAAGCGGCGTAAAACACCATTCAATCAATCAATCAATCCAGGGCTTTACCATTCTTGCCAATGAAAATTGGAAATCTTGTCAAAGTATTTTTTGTTACAATACACCGACATTCGGTATAAACGATACTTGATTAGACATGCCCAATTTCATTGATATCATCTGTGTAAAATTGACATTTTTTGCGGGTGGGGGGGGGCTACCCTTTTTTGTCAATGAACGTTTATTGCCATACAAACTACTTAGGATTCCTGTCTCTGTCAATACCTATAAGCTCGTGATACATTTATTTAAAGAGACATCTTTACAACCAGAGAGTAAACAACGCTGTTAAAACTTGATGGTGTTATAATCTAGTCAGCTGTGTAAACGTAGATAAAAGAAGAAAAAAAAAAAAAAAAAACAATATATGGTGTATGGGGGAAAAACTGTAGGGAATTTGTCTTTGATTTAAAGCGGAAACTGTGGTTGTTTTGTCTATAGCTAGCCGCGATAGAATGAAATGCATTTTCTATCTGCCGTAATCTGTGCAACCATGCAACCATCAGGGGCAATATCTAGCATGAAGATACAAGAGTGATTATATTTTCATAAATAAAAAAACGGTTGAAAAACTGGATGAAAACGAGCAAGGATGTACGTTTAAAAGGCAGAGGGGCGATACAGGGCCATCATGGGCTCTCTTGTTAATTAACTCGTATTCTTTATTCGAGCCGTAATTATCTCAATTGTCATTTACAGACCAAAAGGGAAATAATTTGCAGATTGGTCCTTTTAGTAATTGTTCCTTTGTTTTCATCATTGCTTCACAAAGAAAAGCCGAGCCCCTGTAGCGCAGTCGGTAGCGTACAGGACTTGAGAATAGGGGGTCACTGGTTCGAATCCCCTGCTTGACTGGTCTCTTTTCGAGAAATGATGATGGGAACTGCGACATGGTTCATTCCTCTCTCAAGGCTGTTCATTGTTTCGACGATGGCTATGTAGGAAAGAAGTCAGTGGTTTGGGAAGAATATTGTAGGAAATGTTGTTAAAAGAAAGTCCAGGAAATCATTTATGCATGTAGTTGCACTGGCCGCCGCAAACTGAAACAACGTTGACAAACACCATGAAAACGATCAAACGAACGCACCAACCAACGCACAAACGAACTCCCGGGGAGGCTATTGTGCTTAGCACTGTAAAAAAATGCTGGAAAGCATGGATAGGTGCACTGGTCGCCGCGAAATATCTGAAGTAATGTTGAAACCGGCTTTAAACATCGTAGAATCAATTAAATACTTAGAGAAATTGCAGCTGATATAATTTGGTTCATCATATCGATGCACGACATGCTTATCAGTTTTGAAATGTACCATTTGGAACAAACAGCCGATCAATAGACTGCGACCGTGCAGGCTGACCTGGAACAATACTTTTTTTGCAAATGCATTAAACCCTGTTTTCACAGAGCATAGCTCATTTCTTTTGCAACAAAGAACTTGACCAGTCGAAACACTCTTGGTTGATAACTTTAAAGACATTTCAAAGTGTTCGTGTGTTCAAAGGGTTATACGTTCTCGATAGGTTCTCAGAGATGGCTGTGCATTAACGTATATCCTGCTAAATAAGCCGAATGAAACTTTAAAGGCCCAGTAAAGGCCAAAATATCAAAGCAGGTGTCATAATACATTTAAATTTATATCATACCATTTAAAAGTATGGAAAATATTGTGGAGATGACAGTCTGTTATCATGTGGTCGGGCCATATGTTAGTCGCTGGTAGAAAAAAAGAATTTTAAAATCGGGCAAAAAGTAAACAAAAGACACATTTACCTGGCAGGTTTTAACCTACTTTTTAAATTACTTTCTCTGTTAGCAACTAACACTTGGACCGAACGTACAATGACAGATTGTCATCTTCACAATAATTTCCATACTTTTAAATGATATGATATAAAATCAAATGCATTTAAACACCTGCATTGTTTACATTTTGGCCCTTATTGTTACTTTAAGTCGATGGTAAAAACCCGAATAGTGCTATGTCACAGTTATTTGTTTGGACAGAAATATCTCCTTATCGGACAGTGTAGATCCAAGATCAGACTGCACTTTCTGTGCAGTCTAATCTCGATCTACATTGTCCGCAAAACGTCAGAGAGTCGTGCTTAACAGCCTAAGAGTTAACGTTTTCCAATAACTTTCGTGAAATAAAGAACACGAATTCTTACGAACCTAAATGAAGAATCGAACACGAGTTTTCTCCCTTACATATCCTTCCCCACCCCCGCCCCCGCCCACCTCTCTAATTTTCAGCGTTGTCTGCGCATGTCATATTCTTCGAAGATTCGACCTGTCCTCTATGACGCATCACCCATCCCGTATACCTGGGAAAAGTAGGGCTTATACCGAAGCTATTACCCAAGCATGTAGGGGGCTGTTTTAATAAATGGCCGGTGCACAGGTTACATGCTAGCTGATCATAGCTGAATGAATCGCACCAGGTAGCGTTTTATTGAGTAAACGTTTATTTTATTTTGAAATTCAAAGGAACGGTTGTCGTTTTGAAAAGTAGTCCGGTTCTTTACCCAGAATGCCCAAATTAGATTGACGTGTATTTGTAGAATGCCATCTAGCGGGAGATAATGCCATTTTCAGTCATTTACGGTTGTAGTTGAAATCCAAGTTTAGACCTCGCAAAATGTCGACTTTATTTTACCGATGTTCCGGCAAGAGAGGGTTTAATGTGTCTTCGTTATGCTTCATTAGAAGCAATTCATTATAATTATAGTTATGGATCCATTATATTCAATAAAATCTGACAACAGATTGAATCATGAGGTAGAATGGTCCCTCGACATACAGAAAAATGTCCAATAGCAAAATGGTTTCGACCCAGGTCAGCCTGCGCGGACTGCGCAGGCTGACCTGGGTCGATACTTTTTGCAGATTCATTAAACCCCCATTTGAAAGAGAATGGCTCAAATGTATTTCAAATTGGGATTTGTCTTTAAAAGCTTAGGAAACACGGGGAATAAATGAGAAAACGCTGGTTAAATCCCCTTCATACAGAGAATTGCTCATTTAGTAAACAACAAAAAAATGAAAACAATCAAAACGCTCTTGGTTGATGATTTAAAAGACATGTCATTTTGTGTTCAAAGCCGAGTCCCGGTAGCGCAATCTGTAGCGTACTGGACTCGAGAACAAGCGGTCGCTGGTTCGATCTTTGGCTCGGCTGATTTCTTTCTGAGGATTGATGATGATCATTGCGGCAGGATTCATTCCTCTCTCACCGCTGATCATTGTTTCGACGATGGTTTTGAGGGAAAGTTGCCAGTAGCTTGTAAAGAATATTGTGCAGAGTACTGATAAAAGAAATTCCAGGAAAGCATTGATAGGTGCACTGGGCGCCGCGAAATAAGTGAAATAATGTTGAAAACGGCCTTAAACACCATACAATCATGTTCAAAAGTTTACATTCTTGTTTGGTTCTCGGAGATTTTCATGCATTATTGTCTTCCAATAATATTCAAGGAATGAAGAACATGAATTCTTACGAAACTATTTGAAAAATTGAACATGAGTTTTCTCCCTTGTATATCCAACCCAACGACCCACGCCCTTTTTATAAAAGATTGATTGGAATGATTGAATGGTGTTTTAGGCCGACTTAAAAATCATTTCAGTCATATCACGGCGGGAGTTCACTTTTTCGTGTATTTCTTTGTTTTCACCCTGGGTGCTGGGGCTTTGTAGTGTCTTGCCAAAGTGCACTCCAACGAAAGCCACAATGCTTCAAGTGAGGTTTGAACCCGGGGTTTCCAGGTTACGAATCCTACACTTTAACTCTGCCACGCACTACCACCAAGAAAGTCATCTCATAATTAAGAAATAATCTTCTTACTATCGTGGTTTATCGTTCAATAAACCACGGTTGTGAGTTAAGAGGCGCAATAAATAATCCACGAGGGCGATAGCCCGAGTGGTTTATTCATTGCGCCTCATACCTCACAATGTGGTTTATTGAACGATAAACCACGATAGAAAGAAGATTATTTCGATTCTAACATGACCAACTCTTATGAAAGGAAATCAAGTTCATACTTAGAGTAAAAACGCGGATGCAGATTATATTCCATCGAATAACTTACTTACTTACTATATACAGAATGACGTCACTCTTTATAGAATGACGTCGCTCTACATAGAATAACGTAGATTTTAGCACGCTTTCATTGCACTGTGTTTATAGTGCCGAAATCACGTGTCATTTTATTATAGAGCCATAAAATCCGTTTTATATAACAAATGACTGAGTCATTAAGTACACTGGTCCTCGGGCATGCAGAAAATTGACAAATAGCAAAAAAGTTTGCAGATGTATTCAACCCGATTTTCACACAGCATGGATTCGATCTATGTCATTTTAGGGGGGTCATTTGGAACGGTCATGTATTGATCAGAAAGGATTATAAAGAAGTATACCTATCACTTTTGTAAACCCATCTAAGCACAATGAATTTGATACATTACACTGAAATAAATTGATATTTCCACGTACATTTGAGTAAATGTATCAATTTCTGCTTTATGCAGTATCTAGAGCATAACCCATTTTCCTCAAGTAACGGTGAGGAAGGGAAAGTGACAGACAGACAGACAGACAGACAGGCATATGACGGAACATTGGCGAGAGATTGAGGAGGTAGAGAAGAATGCTCAGCACGAATGGATACTTTCCAATACTTGTTGGACCCAAAATCGAGGGGGGGGGGGCGAGGAAGGGGGAGCGTCGCTGGTTCGATCCCAAACTCGGCCAATTTCTTTCCGAGATTTGATGATAGTCATTGCGACAGGATTCATTCCCCTCACACCGCTGACCATTGTTTAGACGATGGCAATGTGAGAAAGCAGCCCGTGGCTTGGAAAGTAGATCTATATTGTGCGGAGTACAGGTGACAGAAACTCCAGAAAAAACATTGATAGATGCACTGTCCGCCGCGATATAACTGTAATAATGTTGAAAACGGCGTGAAACATTATACAATCAATAAATCAACAAACCCAATCCAATCAAATGGGCCTACTTGTTGCGTGGTAGCATCTTGTTTTTCTGCAATCCTGGTAAAGAAAAAATTATCCCTGTATGATGAAGTACAAACTCGACAAGGCATTAATTTAGTAGTTGAACTCCGTATGCCTCAGCAAAGATGATATAGATACCAATAAATCAATTCTCTATTATCTGTTTTTCATTTAACCCGAAATCTTTTTTGCCGCAGCCTGGCTACAGTCTGAGAAAAATCTGGATACATATCATTGTGTTGAATCGGTACGTCAAACAGGAATAGAGAATATTATTCCAAACGTTCAATATCATACTGACAACACATTTGTTTTTAGCTCCACTGGCCGAAGGCCAGCGAGCTATTATCATGGCGTTGTGTCCGTCGTGCGTCCGTCCGTCCGTCCGTCCGTTCGTTCGTCCGTTCGTCCGTGCGTGCGTCCGTAAACTTTTTCTTTAAAAAACTTCTCCTCAGAAACTATTGACTGGATTTTTACCAAATTTCACAGGAATGTTCCTTTGGTGGTCCTCTTTCAAATTCCTTCAAATAATTGTGTTCCATGAAGAATTCTGGTTGCCATGGCAACCAAAGTAAAAAACCTTTAAAAATCTTCTCCTCCCAAACCGCTATTTGGATAGCATTATTATTTTGCAGGAATGTTCCTTAGATACAGGTTTACAGAATTCCTTAAAAAAAAAAGATCTGTCAAAAAACATGGCTTTTATGGGAGACTCATTTTCCTTTTATGGTATAAAGTAAAATCTTTGAAAAATTTCTTCACTAAAACTATTCATTGGATTTCATTGTTGTTTTGCAGGTAAGTTTCTATGGTGGTTGTCTACCAAATTGTTTCTTCAGTGAGCTAAAATGCAGGATTGAATGATAATTGTTAAAAACTTCCTTTCGCCATTATAGAAATATCAGGCCTGCGGAGCGATACAGGCGCTCAAGCGCCTCTAGTTTCAGTTCTTGATTTGATTTTGTCTGTTTTTCGGGTTTTTTTTATGGCTTGTGCGGGGTAAAATGACATCCGATGGAAGATTTTAGAAGTCACTTGAGGTTAAATGTCCCTCGTTGTAAGGTATTAATACAGTACGACGTTATTAGTTGTACGGTCAGGTGGCAGGGGACTTGGAAACTTGTTCACGGCTGTGGTGAATCATGTCGCCCCGAGCCGAAGGCGAGGTGGCGACATGATTCACCACAGCCGTGAACAAGTTTCCAAGTCCCCTGCCACCTGACCGTACAACGATTTTATTATACTGCAAAGTTTTACCTTTCCAACGTTTGTTAAGCGAATTTTACCTGTTTTTTGGTTTAAAAAATTGAGTACGCTGACGAAGTAGAATTTCCCTTCTGAGTGCCCCAATTCAATGAAAACTGACGTCACTGGGAACTGACGTCACTGAAACCTTGGTAATACGTGCTAAAACGTGCAGCTTGGCGCATAATATTGATGTTAATCTTGATCGACGCCGCCATTTTGGATGTTGTGTTGATAGTGTAGTCATGTCTACGGGGCTCCCGAAAGGGAAACTGCTTTTACGTTGGTTTTGCCAGTGTACATAATATATATGTTCGGGGCAGATTATCCAATCAGATCACGAGAAATTTCTTTGCAGTATAATAAATATCCTTGGATAGGCCTACTAAGTAAAGAAAGTCAGTGTTTTGCGAGAAAAGATGCATTTGTTCCCATATAATTAAGAGTTAGATTTAGCTGTATGTAGTCAGCAATAGTTTCACAAAGTATTTCACAACTTCTCTGTTCATTTTAATAAGTATTTAAATTAAGGTTCGCGGTAACATATACCATTAAATCCTTTCGTGGATCAATGAAATTCAGACGACAGGATTCATTCTCCCTCTCTTCTGAGCATTTTTTTTTTTCCAGTTATTTGGAAAAGCACCTAGTGCCTTGGAAAGAATATCACGAGAATTCCTGGTAAAATAAACCCAAGGAAAGCGTGGATAGGCACACTTGCCGCATATATATAACTAAAATAAGGTTGGAAAAAAAAAGCGTTTAATACCAAACAAACAAACACACGTCCATTGTTATCGTCAGGTATGGCACTTAAACGACGGAATGAAGCTCGATTACATAGCGGCACTACTCTCTGTATTTTGAAAACATTGTGGGAAAAGGAGAAAATGCTGCTAACAGCATTTTCTCCTTTTCCTACAATATTTTCTACCTTTTCAAAGAAAAATCGCCCGTCTGGGTAGCTCAGTGGTAAGCTTATCTGACTAGTGATCTGGTTGTTGCGAGTTCAATACCCGGTTGAGGCAAACTTTCTTTCAGGCGATCTTTTGCCTCTCATCTCTGATGCATGTGAGAAAGTAGTCATTGATTTGGATAGAAAGCTGTGTCAGTACTGAAGTGAGAAAGCCAGGAAACACATGCATAGGTGCACTGACCGCCGTGATATGACCTAAGCTGTTAAAACGGCGTTAAACTCCCAATTCAATCAATTCAAAGAAAAAACCTCACCTTTTGAACCACATTCAATTCATCGGCTGCAAATGCTTTGAATTTTGGAAAACCCAAAATCATATTATTTGGTACTGGTGATTGGTTAACGGTTCGAAAACACTACTGATTGACTGACTGACTGATTGATTGATTGATTGATTGATTTTATGGTGTTTAACGCCGTTTTCAACATTATTTCAGTTTTATCTCGGCGGCCAGTGCACCTATCCATGCTTTCCTGGAGTTTCTTTTATCAGTACTCTGCATAATATTTTTTCCAAGCCACTGGCTGCTTTCCCACATAACCATCGTCGAAACAATTATCAGCGGTGAGAGAGGAATGAACCCTGTCACAATGACTATCATCAATCCTCGGAAAGAAATTGGCAGAGCCGGGGATCGAACCAGCGACCCCCGTTCCCGAGTCCTGTACGCTACCGACTGAGCTACCGGGGCTCGGCAGGGAAAAATGACTGACAAGCGATGAAGTCATTACCACTAGGTGCTGACATCTTGATGTTGGTGGTTCAAGATTTATAGTCATTCCCCCCTCCCTCCCTCAACTGGAACCCTCTCTGGGAATCCCTGACGGAAGATCCGCTTTTATCATTCATTCTTGTCTAACGCTACCATAAATCTACGTCAACTCTGTCTCATGGTCTTCATATTATTGATTAAGTCAAAAACAAGGAGGAGGAATATGATTGAGTCATGCCATGTGAAAAGGGGGTTTAATGCATCAGCGAAAAGGATCGACCAAGGTCAGCCTGCGCAATCTGCGCAGTCTGACATGGGCCAAAACTTTTCGCTAATGGTCGCTTTTTTTTCTCCTTTCTTTTTTTTTTGTATGTCAAAGGACCAGTGCACTTCATGATTCAGTCGGTTGTTAGACAAAATGGACTTTTATGGATCTATGATCATATGATGACTTGCTTGGTATCATGCATCAAGGAGATGCATTAAGCCCCCTTTTGCCAGAGCATTCTCAATTATACTCTACGTCTGACGCAGACGCCTGATGATATCTGGCTCGATCCCTGGCTCGGCCAATTTCTTTCTGAGGATTGATGATAGTCATTACGACAGGATTCATTCCTCTTTCACCGCTGACCATTGTTTCAGTGATGGTTGTGTTGGAAAGCAGCCAGTGGCTTGGAAAGAAAATTGTGCAGAGCACTGGTAAAAGAAAATCCAGGAAAGCATGGATAGGTGCACTGTCCGCCGTGATATAACTGAAAATTTGTTGAAAACGGCGTCAAACTTCATACAGTCAATCACTCATTTGCCAGAACATGTCTTAATTATACTGTACGTATGACGCAGATGTCAGATAATATCTATGGTACTAATGCTGAATGCCGTTCGAGACACAGGCAAGGATATTCAAGTCTACCAAAAGACGAAAGAATGGATTGATCCAAGTTGAAAGCATTTGCAGACGACAGACTAATTGTGACTCATATGATGGGATTTGTCTTTGAAACATTGGGTTTTTCATGGTTGTAATCTTGGGCAAGACAATGTAGCGTCCTGGCCCAGCACTGGCGAAAACCAGATGAACTTAAAAGCTACAGACGTGATTAGTCTGAAATAACGTTGAAAGCGGCGTAAAACATCATTCAGTGCTTTTGAAAGGGTGGAAAAAAATGGTACAGGAGAAGGAGAAAATGCTGGTAACCAGCATTTTCTCCATTTTCTACTATGATTTCTTTTTTGTCGGGAGATAATGCTACTATGTTTTCAAAAGTATTCCTCCTTGGCGTCGTTAAAACCCGGGATGGTTTGGTAAACGATTAATTAAACAGCAATTGAAATATGATGTAGTCACAGATAAGTTGCTTGCAAACAAACATTTTTTAGCTCGGCTGTTTTCGAAGAAAAAGACGTTATTGTCACAGCCTGGCGTCGTCGCCATCGTCTGCCTCGTCATCTGCGCTGTCGTCGTCGTTATGCGAAAACTTTGACATTTTGTAATATCTCCGTTATTACTATAGATATCTACTTTAAACTTTGACAAGTTGTTACATGTAATAATCAAAAGGGGAACTCATACGAAAGGGGCAGGTAACCTTCAACATTTTTTGATACTGTTATGTCCCCTTTTCAATTTAAAATTTTCACAAACACTTTAACATTTTGTAATATCTGTATCATTACTGAATATACCTACTTCAAACTTGAACAAGTTGTTAACCATCAAAAGGGGAACTCATACAACAGGAGCAGGTAACCATAAAAATATTTTGACACAATTATGTCCCTTTTCGACTTAGAATTTTCATTAAAAATCCAGTATTTGCAGCCGAGCGTTGGCACCCGCATGCGATTCACTTGTTTTTCTTTACTTCGATTTGCCACTTCTAGTTAATTAACCAGCCCGCATATCTCAGTTGGTAGAGCGTAGGACTCATGAACGTGATGTTTCGGGTCATTTGAGGGTATGGGTTCGAATCCCACGGCTGGCCAATTAAAATTACTAATAGTCTTTCGGATGAGACGTTAAACCGAGGTCCTGTGTGACGGTGCTATACACAGAGCACGTTAAAGAAACAAGCGTAACTTACGATGGGTTTTGCCCTGTATCTGCACTATCCCCCATAACAATAATAACAGCCTTCAGGGGGCGTCGCCCATATGGGCAACTGGTGGCGACGATAAATAAACGCAAATTCAATTCAGCCGGTTACTGTCATGAGTGGGTCTTCAGCAGAGACCGACAGACTGGCTCTTGTAACATGTAAAAAATGATAATAAATCGTGAGAACAAAGTTGACATTTTAGGGAGAGTCGAGTCTACGCGTGAAAATGAATTTTTGGGTATCGACTGTCTTTGGGTATTTATTCTATGTAATAATTAATCTAGATCAAACACAGAAACTGATAATTCTTTTCTTTAGACAATTGCTTGCTATAAGCATATTTCATCTACTCTCCTCCCCGTGGGGTCCCGGGTTTTTTTTTAATTTATAGAATAGGACCTCGGCCTTTCTCTATGGCATGTCGTAGAAGGCGACTAAAATTAGAGACAAACGGCTGCTTTCCT
Organism: Hippopus hippopus; assembly: GCA_946811185.2. Classification (NCBI taxonomy): domain Eukaryota; kingdom Metazoa; phylum Mollusca; class Bivalvia; order Cardiida; family Cardiidae; genus Hippopus; species Hippopus hippopus. Next base: position 1,782,158 of record OX328106.1, on the reverse strand, counting down.
CGTAATTCGTAGGATTGCAGCAGGCTGGGTAGTTCTTATTCCAAATCCTGTATTTTTTTCTTGATGTAAACAGGGTTTGGAATGGGAATCAATTGGCCTGTGGGACCCCGTGTGGTTTGATCGGGGGTATAAGAATAAACCACTGCAGTCCCGCGATCGTCACATCTGCCATTTCATCTGGCGGAACAAAAGTGACAGCATGCATGTCGTAAAAGGCGACAAAAGGGGCATCATTTTGTGTTTCGTCCATTCCTCATTTATCATCTTTGTCTTATGTTGTTGCACATGTATGTTATTTTCACCTTGCATTATTGTTTACTAAGTAAGTGAGCCCAGTATGACCTAAGTTGTCGACGGGCCTTAAAACACTATTCATCTTCATCTTCATCTACTCTCCAAGGATACCTTTCACTAATCTGCGTATGCACAAAATTTGCGTACGCAGTTTAGGTAAACAAGCATCAAGTCTGAAAACTGAACTGCTTAACTTTACGATTTGAGTAAATATTTATGTAACTTTACGCCAGCTCATTTCTTTAGGTAAAGCAGGGATCGTATGTGTGTATATTCAATCCCCCCAAAACATGCGTATCGAGGTGGGTTCCATGTTGGATTATTGTTATTTGGATTGTATATACACACATAGTATCCCTGCTTTAATCAAAGATTTGAGCTGGCATAAAGTTATGCAATTATTTACTCAAATCGCATAGTTATGCAGTTCAGTGAAACTTGTTTTCAGACTTGATACTTGCTTACCTAAACTTCGTAGGCAACTTTTGTGCGTACGCAGTTTAAGAAAGGCACCATAAGTCTTCGAAAATAAACTTTCAGGTCTTATCCTGGTTCTACGGAAAGCCTTTGACTCTTTTATACGAGATGGCTACGTTTTTTACTTGTCTATATTGGCAGCATTTGCACGTGACTAATCACAACTTGCACACGTGGTATGATTTGTTTTTGAAAGCAAAAGAAAACATTTTGGGAGAAGGAGAAAATGCTGGTTATCAGCATTTTCTCCTTTTCTCAAGATGTTTTTTAAAACTTTTTTTCTCAGTCATGAAACACGGAATAGGTAGGTAGAAGGCAAAAGTTAGCAATTTTTCTGACATACTGTAATTGGATTCCGTCGTGTTCTTAGTATATTTCATCTGAACCTGTCATCATTCTAGAGAATTTGACATTGTATTAAAATTTCTGTATTGCCGGATATTTCTTTATTGATTCAGCATTTTTCCTCCTTGTTTGATTTGTAAATAATGCCCCCCCCCTTCTCTCTCTCAAAATCTGTCTCTTTCTCTCTCTCAAAATCTCTGTGTCTCTCTGTCTCTGTCTCTCTCTCTCAAACTCTATCTCAAACTCTCTCAAACCCTTTCTGCCTCACTCTCTTTTTCTAAAACTATCTCTTTCTCAACCCCCCCCCCCCCCGCTCCTCTCTATAAGAGGTCTTGAGCATTGAATCCTATTACTTTGCTATTTATATGTGGAAAAGCAGCAAGTGGCTTGGGAAGAATATAACGCGAAGTACTGGTCACAGAAACACTAGGAAAGTATGGATAGTTGCACTGGCCGTCCCGATATGACTAAATTGATGTTGGAAACACTGTTAAACACCGTATCAATCTATCTATCGAATGATACGAATAACATGTAGATCAAACAAAAATAACAAAATTTTGTTGAGGTTTCCGTGATGTTTTTATTCTTCTCCTACCAGACAAAGCAATATTTTGCCAGTTAATGATGGGGAAACCAAGGGTATCGTAGCTTGTTATCAGTGGAATTAGATATCTCGGTTCTGTCGATCGGTGAATAAAGTATACGACATTATCTGTCCTTATACGGACGACAGCTAGACCGTCAGTCTGTAGGTTGTATTCTCAGAGCAGATTATTTGTTCCTTGATAATCTACAAACCCTTTCACCTACTACGAATTATTTCAGCATTGAAATCCAGACTACGTAAAGGATCTGACATGAGTTGGCATTTGAGATAAAATTGTGGTGTCCGTGGTTGTAAGGTGTGGTTGTAAGATGGAGCATACTGGGAAGGTGGTGTTAAATTTTGCACTGTTCATTTGCCCACACATACTGTTGTAGTTTCCGGGAAGCAGAATCAAGGGAGATTTGTATAAGTTGCAAGAATTTGTTTCTTAATCGATGTTAAATAAATATGACCCATGCTCTGTGAAAGGGGGATTTAATGCATCTGGAAAAAAAGTTTCGGCCCAGGTCAGCCTGCGCGAATTGCGCAGGCTAACCTGGGCCGACACTTTTTACTTTTGGTAATTTTTCTGCTTGTCAAAGAGTTGGTGTACCACATGATTCAGCGGATTGTTAGACAAAATTGATTTTTCGGTTCCATAATTAAGTGATGACTCTCGCCTCTTATGCATGTGAGTAAAGTAGTCAGTGGCTTGGAAAGAAAGTTGTATCTGTACTGGTGTGAGAAAGCCAGGAAACACATACGTATGTGCACTGACTACCGTGATATGCCATAACCTGTAAAAACGGCGTTAAACTCCCATACAAAGATGAATTATAGTTCATGGTGTATTAAAATTAAAACATAGGCCAACATGTGTATGTACATGTGTATTGAAATTTACATGAAGTCTATTCGCTTCTTTGACAGGTGTACATTCCTGACGAGAAATAGTTCCAAAGAAACTTGCAGATATTGAAGTTGTGTTGAATCATAAAAAGATGAAATGAGTGGCATTATCACAATCATCAATTTTGACAGTTAATTTCACATAGAAATCTCGATCAGCAATGTTTTAGAAATGTGGCGTATGATTACTGGGCTTTGACCTAATACAAACCTATTTGCTTATCTGTAAACGTGTGCAAGATAAGAAGAAAATGCGTAATGGCCGTATTACTGAAAACAAGGGTAGATTTATGAGATAAGATAGATTTATGTTCTAAAGATGTGGCAATCATAAATATTTCAAATCGGCTGTGAGAACATCAACAGCGGAGGTCTAAAAAATTCTGCTGCGTCCTCATGTCACTTCCGCTAGTGGGTCTTTGGACCCTAGTCTCAAAGCATGACAAATTTGTGACCATGTCATGAAATATGCATAATTATATTTATTTCTCTCAGCTATTTGTAAGAATTTTAGTCATTTCATAGGAAATACAGGAAAACGACGGGAATCAGTGTACAGGAAAACAAATCCATGATTAGCAAAAGAGTAGCATAAAACAGACAGCCAGCAATGATAATATCATATCTCCTTAAAGATATTTCTGGGATTACAAAGGAGTTATTGGAGTTGTCAAAATGCTGACATAAAGAAGTGTAACGTATAATGCTACATATCAACGTATAAACTCTAAATGTCTTACCTATAGATAATAGGATCTTACATAAGTTGGCGGTTGAGATAAAATTTTATTAGACAAGTCTAGAAAAATGTTACTGAGCCAGCCTCTGGTGACATTAATATAACATTTTTGTGGCTTAGTTATATAAAATTCTATTTCAAATGCCATCGCATGTCCGATACGAACTGTCATTAATTATAGGTCAGCTTTCGCCAAAAAAAAAAAAAAAAAGCATGTATTTATTTCTATAAATAAAAGGCGATTCATTTCTCTGAAAGAATTATATAAAATGACGTCACATGTGACGACACACATTGGTTATCTCAAAACGTGTGTATGATATGAAAATTCGTTATGTGTTTATTTTTATATCATAAACTGAAAACGAAAAAAAAAAAAAAAAAAAAAAAAAAAATAATAATTATAATAATAAATGAATGAATAGAAATAAAGAAATAAATAATGAAAATAAGTAAATAAATAAATAAAATAAAGTCTTCCAGTTCTAACTGTCAGGTCTAGGTCAGCCAGTTTTTGCATTTAGCTTTATCTATTTATCTTGGAACCCTTACAAATTCTTAAAACGATAGCCCATGGGTCATCCCTGGGGTAACAAGGGCTTATATAGAGAAAACTTCTAAAAAGTCTAGTAGTACATATGGTTAATTTGACTTAAGCCTATATACTGATCAAGAGAAGTAACTCCTGTTCACTCAAAACAGATATAAATTGTTATCATTTACCTCTCTTAAAAACTGCGTGATTTTTTTGTGTATTCAAGTGTTTCTTTTTAATAGAAAACGTTCAACTCTCAGTGAGACTGAGCTATTTAATGATACTTGTTATGCTCAGATGAATTTAATATTTAAAATGTTATTTTCTTTTCACAGCACTCTTTTTTAGAGTTCACCGGTATTCGGTATGAATGATACTTGATTAGACCTGCTTGTATTTACAGACATCATCTTTGTATTTTGAAAACCATATGACTGGGGCCAAGGGGGTTAGGACTATATTCCCTAAGAAAGTCTCTCTATGATTTAATGTCTCTGTCAATGCAACTTATGTCCATGTAATATTAATTTAAAGACAGGGAAGCAATACATGACCACCATGGCCCTCTTGTTTCTTATCTTAATTACTCTATCAGAGGCAAGTGTATGAACTCGACATCTAGAGAGCTGAACGTGGATTCCACTAAAATCACAAAAATTTTATTCCACAAACTTTACTAACAGTTGGAATGTATAGATCTAAGTTTAGACTGTACGTTCAATATAGTCTGATTTTGATCTATGGCTCCCGTAGAATCACATGTTTTCGACTAGGCACTGAAAGGGTTAAAAGTATACAAGTTTTGAAGTGCTATTTATAACAGAGATAAACCAAATATGTGACAAACTTTCTCCCTGCTTGATTCCAATCGAAATGTCAGTATTAATAACTTTGTCATCTGCAAAAACATTAACTTATGTTGACTCAATAATATTAACTATTTTACAGCTGACGCCACAACCAATAGTTTTTTTTCCAACAGCCTTTTCTATCGATTTGATACAACTCTACTAATTACCCATTTCTGTTTAATAGAGAATGTAGCCATTCCAGTTTTCCTCTTTCATGCACTGAGAATAATGGTATCTGACGACAAATATTGCTGTCCCACTCCGCAAACCTCTGGTGATCCGGTGATCAAATCCCTCTGTCGGAATATACCGCTTTAATATATTGCTCTTAAACTTTAAAACCGAAAGTCCGTAGCCCATAGTTTGCTTGTTTATGATACGGTGTTTAATGCAGTTTTCTACATTATTTCAGTCATATTGTAGCGGCCAGTATACAATACTTTCCATGCCATCGTAAGAATCCACTTTAAAACTGACAACGAGTGTCACAATTTTCCATCGAAACCTTTCTAGGTACATTTCTGTTGACAAAAAGTTTGTAAATTTATTTGAATGCGGTTTACTAATTCCGTCGGCAATTTTCATCGACAGATTGATACATGTGAATAACTTCATGGTGGTTTTTGTTGTCGTTGCTGATCGATTTTCATGTGCGCCGCCATGCTCATGGAAGGTCATGTGACCGAGTTGTGACCAATGATTGCTTTCCGTGTCTCTATTGCTCATACGATAGAACGTTAATACCAGTCGAGAAGTCTCGCCTTCTACGTCTCACTTGAACAGAATTCTCTCGCATGATTACTTTAAACCAGTCCCAACATAACCGGTGTTGATCTCTACGATATAAATACTTCTGCAACTCTTGAAGATAATAGTTCGTTTATTGATGGTCCCCGTTCGAGCAATAAAACACGTGAAACGTCAACGAGAGTTTGAGTCCATTTACAAGCTTCGCAAGAGCATTGCCTATGACAAACCGTCAGGTTTGATTATGACAATACGTAGAAAGTCTGATGATTTATTTGAAAAAGACTGAAATCATTGATTCGGAGAACGGTCCCACATGTCGGTTGGTTAGAACGATGTGACAAGGTACGAATATTCCTTTACAGTTCTTCCCGATACAGTGTTGGAGTGAAAATTAGTTATACTATTGCTCGCTTGCACATACAAAATATTTTGCTAGCTTGTACATTTCTTTTTAGCTGATACAGTCGGATTTTAAAATGCATGTTTTACGGGAGATTGGGTTTTGAATATTTATTTTTTTTTTACTGAAAATGCATCATTTTCCAAGTGTAATCCTACATTGACAAAACATCATAAATCGAATTCTTAACTGTCGTGTATCTGATATGATAAATCTTAACCCTGTATCACACGATCCTGAGATTTAATGACCCTGGCGGAAAAAAAAACTTTTTAACAGAATTGTGTGAAAAGGAGAAAATGCTGGTAACCAACGTTGTCTTCTTTGCCCATCATGTTTTCTACCCTTCAAAGGAAAAAACTTGGTGTTTTGAACAATAATCAATTTGGCGTCTGCATCTGCTTTCAATTTGGTCCAGGCGGAAATTTTCTGCTAGATAAATATTGCAAAACATGACTTCAGATGCGCTTGTGAACACAGTAGATAAAGCCGATGTTGAACATCCAGTCTAATCTTGGATCATACACTGTCCGCTGCTATATGAGATATTCTTATCAGACCAGTTTATAAATGAACCATGCTCTGTGAAAAGGGCGCTTAATGCATCTCCGTGATGCACTATACCAATTGATATACCATATGACCTTGAATACATAAAGTCCACTTAGTCTAGCAATCGACTGGATCATGAGATAGACTGGTCCTTGGACATACAAAAAACACTGACCAATAGCGAAAAGTTTCGACCCAGGTCAGTCTGCGCGGACTGCACAGGCTGACCTGGGTCGAAACTTTTCGCAGATGCATTTAGCCCCCTTTTCTCAGAGCACGGTTCAAATTACAAATAGGTCAGTTTTACTGATTGCTTCTTTTTACGTATGACTATCTTTTTGAGGACGATTCCGAATTTTGAAGTTCTCTAGAAAGAAAGCTGAAAACATTGTAGGAAAAGGAGGTAATGCTGCTAGCCGGCATTTTTTCCCCTATTTCTATAATGTTTTCTATCCTTTCAAAGTCAAATCAAGTCATTTTAAACACATCTAACTTGTCGTCTCGTCTGCAAATATTTCCAATTTAAACGAGTCTACGATTTGGTATTCTAATTTTTATAGAGTTAACACTTAAAAGTTCCGGGAAAACGTGGTGCAGAAAGCAACAAGCGTTTCACGATTTCTGTCTAAAACCAATCTATGTTCCGCTATTCTAAAGATTTTTCCGGTCATAAATACAGTCTCAATCGAAGAGGCCTGTTTGACTTAACAAAACATCAAATAAAAGAAGCCGCCAGCCTTAATCTTCACAATCTGGAGAAGTAAGAAAGGAATATTGGGAGTTCTTTTTGTAATTTCTATAGGGACGACAATAACTCGAGACATTTATGTTTTACACGTGGCCAGCGAACAACTGGGAAAAAAAGTTCTCCGAACAATGTTGCTCTCTGGATTGCCTGTCATAGTTAATGGTTCTTGAAACGGATTAGTTCGTGGGATTAGATGTTTTTTTCTGTGATTTTTTTTTTGTGTTCTTATATTTCCAGTTCAACTAGTGGTTATTCACCCTTTACCATACGACAAAAGTTTTAGACTCGTCCAAAGTGAAAGCATTTGCAGACGACAAATAGATGCGGTGCAGAAATCGAAATTTGTTTTTTGGAATGGTAGAAAACATTGTGGGAAAAGGAGAAAATGCTGGTTAACAGCATTTTCTTCTTTTCCAACATTGTTTTTAGCTGTCTTCTTCAGCGGTAAAAGTAGCGATTGTGTAGTAAACGGTTAAATGTGGCTTAATTAGAGAGATTTGTCTTTGGAAAAGGGTAGGAAAACATTGTGTGAAAAAGAGAAAAAGCTGATTACCAGCGTTTTCTCCTTTTCCCACGATGTTTTCTACACACTTTCTTAAAGGTCGCGAAAACACGAGACTGTTTGGGGAAGGGTTTAATTTCATTCATGGAAGTTGTGTGGGAAACGATTTTTTACGGAATAAAGACTTCTGTGTTATACTGTATTTAATCCGACAATTTCTTCATGTAAAAATTAAGCTACTGTCTTTTGATCTACATCTATATGAGTTATGCTCTGGCAAAAGGGGGTTGAATGCATCTCGTGAAGTTAGTCACCATTTTAATTATGAATCCACGAAATTAATTTTGTCTATCGACAGGCTGAAACATGAGGAAATCTGGTCCTTTAACATGCCGAAAATTGACCAATAGCAAAAAGTATCGATCCAGGTCAGACTGCGCAGGCTGAACTGGGTCGATGCTTTTTGCAGGTGCATTAAGCACCCTTGTCACAGAGTTTGGTTCATAACCATTTAACCAGATATTTTAGGGATTTACCCAACCGTTGGCAAACGGTAGGACCTCTATTTAACTTTATGGCAATGGAATTTGGCTTCCCAAGGTCAAATCGTAGAAAGTAAAATTCAGACAAATTGTTATATTTGCAATGATTTTGCTTCAGATTTTTCTGAACATGGCCTTGAATTATTGCAAAATAAATTGCATTTCATTTTGTCTAGGAGGAATAAATGTGACTGTTGGTAAAGTTTAACCCATAACCTGTCAAAATCACCCACGTGATACAAACTAACTTCTTCCTGAAAGACATTTGTAGCTGAATATTTGGGAAAAAAAAGAGACTTTATAACTTAGTAAAACAGACAAGTTAACTACAATATAAATTTTTGCCTGAATACTAGTGTTTCACAAATTAACGCACAGAACGTGCCGTCTGATCTTTGATCCACACTGTCCGCTAAAGGCAGTCTGATCTCCATCTACATAGTCTGCTGAAGGCAAATCTGATCTTAAACTGCATTTTTTCCTACCAAAGTAGCTATAAATAATTTCGCTTAGCACTAAAAATGATTAAAGCAAACATCTATAAATATGATGAAGTCTAATATAATACTAGTATATCATTCAATAATCGAGAAGACCTACATACAGTCGTTAGAATAGGTTGGTGTTAAAAGTGAGACAAAAATGGAATTTGTGTCAAGCGGAGCGGCCGGCTCGGTTATCGAACTTGAAAACTCGAACAAACGACATGGGGGCAGCAGTTACAGGGTCCGAGTACATATGCAAGAGGACAGTATGCACGTAGGTAAAATTTTTGAGTTTGATCACAGCTGTGAAAACATTGCAGACCGGAGTGCTCATAAATGATACCGAAGACTTTGCAATTTGATTCAATATGCCTCTTGAGTTGACAACTTTCAAAAGCACTGTGAGAAAAGGAACACTCGCTAATAGAAAGCGATGTTTTTTTTTCCTTATATCGAAAACGATATGTTCATGTAACATGTCCATTTCGACACTAGTAATATATTGCACATGCTTTCCCCCACCCCCTTTTTGTTACGCCCAGTCAGTGAATTAATTGATTAAAATATATATACATTCTAGTGTTTTATTAAAATGAAAAAAGAGCGGTAAAACAAAAACTAGATTGAATACACAATTGTACACAAATTTGTACTGCATAGATATCGATTAGAGAGAAGGAGAGAAAGAGAGACAGAAAGAGACAGAGAGGGAGACAGAGAGAGAGAGGTGGAGAGAGAGAGAGAGAGACAAAGAGAGGGAGGAAGGCGAAGAGGCAGTGAGAGAAGCAGAGAGAGAGAGAGATAAGCAGAGAGAGAGAGAGCGGGGGAGAGGGAGGCGGAGAGAGAGAGAGAGAGAGAGGGGTGGAGGGAGGCAGAGAAAGAGATAGAGAGACGGACAGGGACAGAGAGAGGGGCAGAGAGTGAGAGAACACAAATTAATTGACAGACAGACAGACAGACAGTTATTTATCTCTTTTCAAGAGCTCTATTAAGGGAAAACTGTTTTTCGAATTGTAAGTCGAAGAACACTGCGAAAAATTGACAGGTTCATTTAAAAAAGGGAATTTATTCTTTCTACCTTCAATAACGGGAACATCTGTTACCAATAATATACGGTAACTCTACATGTTAGCCTTCGGGCTGTTAAACCAGACTAAACACGCTTTTGCAGACAGTGTAGATCAAGATCAGACTGCACAGAACGTGCAGTCTGATCTTGGATCTACACCGTCTGATACGATGATTTTTTTCCAATGAGCCGTGCCCCGGTAGCTCAGTCGGTAGCGTTCAGGACTTGAGAACAGGGGGTCGTGGGTTCGATCCCTGGCTCGGCCAATTTCTTTCCGAGGATTGATGATAGTCATTGCGACAGGATTCATTCCTCTCTCACCGCTTACCACTGTTTCGACGATGGTTATCTGGGAAAGCAGCCAGTGGCTTGGAAAGAAAATTGTGCTGAGTACTGGTAAAAGAGACTCCAGGAAAGCATGGATAGGTGCACTGGCCGCCGCGATATAACTGAAATAATGTTGAAAACGGCGTTAAACAACATACAATCAATAAATCAATCAATTTTTCCAATGAAAAGAACAATGAGTTATGAATATTTGTAATATTACTGTGGGCTGAAAAACTTCGTTGAATTGATTCACTTAGCTGATAACTCTTAAACAAACGACAAAAATTTAGACTTGTCCAAATTGCAAGAATTTGCTGACGACAAATTAAATGTGGTTAAATTAATGGAATTGGGTTTCTCAAATAGAAGAAACGTTTTAGGTACCAGCATTTTTTCCTCTTTCCACAGTGTTTTTAAAAGTCTCCACTCTCAGGATCGTTAAAACTTGAAATTGTTTGGTAAAAAGTTAAAGACCTTACTTTTTGCATTGCAACGGCGGTAAGTAATTCTTCCTTGGAAAAGATAGACGTAAGACCAGACTGGGCTTTACGTGCAGTCTGATCTTGGATCTTGACCTCTTATCTTTTGCACGATACTGGCAATAAACTATACTTAAATTTGCGGAATTGCCGCGGTTTTTTTCTCTCTGACAAAAAATTAATGTGCAAGTATTTTACTAGCAGTGTCACTTTTTATCAGATGACAGAAAACATTTTGCTGACGGAAAATGAAATGCTGCTTAAATGCTTGAATTCGTGTTTGAAAATCGAGTTAAACATTGTGGGAAAAGAAGAAAATGCTAGTAACCAGCATTTTCTTTTTTTCCCACAATGTTTTCAAAGGGCCTCTACCTCAGAGTTGTTTAAACTCGGTGTTGTGAGGTAAAACGGTAAGAATAGATCTATATCACATGTAAAACCCTTTTTTGTGCTGATCACAACTTCGGCTTGCTTTTACGGACACTGGAGATCAAGATCAGACTGCACAGAACGTGCAGTCTGATCTTTGACCTTCACTGTCCGCTCATTTGATGTATTCTTGCCAAGAAAAAAAAAAAACGGTTAATTTCATCCACCCACAAAGATACATCCTTAAAAGCTGGAGAGAAAAAAAACTCTGTTAAAACCTGAAAGTATGTAGAATCGCTCAGCTGTATAAACATAGATACATTACCAACATATATGGTGTAAGAGATAGAAAAACACAGGGGATTTGTCCTCATTTAACACCGGAAACGACAACAGCAGTTGCGTAGAAGGCCTCGAAAACATGAAGTGCATTTTCTATTCGTCGTAATCGGTGCAATCTTGCAGCCATCAGGGCAACATATGGCATGAAGATAAAAGAATGATTATAGTTTCTTTAAAAAAAGGATGAAATTAGTAAAAAACTGGTGAAAACTGCCTCAAAACAATCGTAGATGTATCTTTAACTGTGCAATCCCGAATCTAAACGACCCTAAAGAAGCCATTTGAAAACCTTGTGTGAAAAGGAGAAAAAATGCTGGTAAACCAGCATTTTCTTCTTTTCCCACAATGTTTTCAATAGGCCTTTTTAATAAGAGTTGTTTAAAACTCGGGATTGTGTGGTGAAGGGTAAAAAGTAGATATATATCACATGTAAAACCCTTTACAACTCAAGTTTGTTTTTGCGGACAGTTTAGATCAAGATCAGACTGTACATAACGTGCAGTCTGATCTTGGACCTTCACTGTCTGCTCCTTTGTCTCATATTCTGGTCATTAAGAGAGAGAAAAAAAAAGAGAAAAAAAGAAATCGCAGAAATTATAAATTGCAGATCTTTGATTTTATCAAGATTGAAGAAAACCGAAAAGGTTACGATGCCGAGTTTTAACGATTCTGGGAAAGAAGCCTTCTGAAAACCTAGTGGGAAAAGGAGAAAATGCTGGTAACCAGCATTTTCTCCTTTTCCCACAGAGTTTTCTACACTTTCACAGACAATTTTCATCATTTTAGCTACTTTAAATTTGTCGTCTGCAAATGCTTTCAATTTGAACGAGTCTAAAATTTTGTCGTCTGGTAAAGAGTTTATTTTTAGCCCTGGCACAGCTTAACCCATATCCTGTCGAATAATTTCTGACGATAACACAAATATATTTCGCTAAATTTACGAGCTTTAGGCTGGGCTTATATAACCCAAACTACCCGATAAAGCAGCGGAGGGTGTAGAGCAAGATCAGATTGCACGTATGTGCAGGCTGATCTTGCTGTACACTCTCCGCAAAAGTCGTCCATTGTTGCGAACGGCAGGCTAAGGGTTACAATTATTCATGCCATATGTAACGAATACAGCTCTGTGCATAATTGTTCGATATTGCACTCTCTGTGGATGGTATAGATAAAATTTATTCTCTTACCAAAAAACCAAATCCTGAGGAAAAAAGGCTTTTGAAAACATTGTGGGAAAAAGGGGAAAATGTAGATAAGCAACATTTTCTCCAGATATCTAGTATTTTCTCAATATTTTAAAATGCTTTCTGTTCTAACTCATATTTCAGGACCTCTTTTTGTTACAAGAACTTTTTTGTTGTTCATGTGAGCGTAATATGTAAAATAAGAACTGAAATAGCCTACTAGTAACCAGGCAATTGGTATTCAAAGATTGGGCCAGTTTTTTTCTACAGGTCGTTTTCTCTAACATTTCCTATGAAGACCGAAATATTTGTTTTCGGTAAGCGTAGATCAAGATCAAACTGCAAAGAATGGGCAATCTGACCTTGGATCTACATTGTTTGCTACGACCAAATTAGTCTGCAATTACAGACCAAATGTACGTTTTTACCGCGGAGAAAGTCAAATGTATTCATTTCTTTACCAAATGACAGATTTTTAGACTGGTCCAAATTGGAAGTACTTGCAGACTGCAAACTGAATGTGGCACAAATCAGGAAATTTTCTCTGTAAGGGTAGAAGACATTGTGGGAAAAGGAGAAAATGCTGGTCACCAGCATTTTCTTCTTTTCTCACAGTGTTTTCTTAAGTCCCACAATGTTTTTCTAACAGTGTTTTCAAAAGTCTTTTTCTTGGGGGTAGTTAAAACTTGGGATTGTATGGTAAAGGGTTAATTGGAAGCAAGAAGGTTAATTCATCACAGATTTATTTGGTAAAATAGGTTAACCATTCAGACACTCAGTTAATACCAACAATGGCTGTACAGTAATTACCAAGCCTCATCCATGTTGAAAAGATTTACAAACGAAAAATGACATATGGCTAAAATGTATGGGGTATGGTTCTATTGGGTGTTAACGCCGCTTTCAACATTATTTCATTTATATGACAGTGGCTAGTGCACCTATCCATGCATTTATGGAGTTCCTTTTACTGCACAATATTCTTTCCAAGACACTGGCTGCTTTCCCACATAACCGTCGTCGAAACAATGGTCAGCAATGAGAGAGGAATGAATCCTGTCGCAATGACTATCATCAATTCTCGGAAAGAAATAGGCCGAGCCGAGAATCGTCCCAGCGACCTCCTGTTCTCAAGTTGTGTACGCTACCGACTGAGCTACCGAAGCTCGGCTAAAATGTATGGATTTTGCCTCTGAAAGAGTAGAAAACGTTGTAGAAGAAGGAGAAAATACGGATAACCAGCATTTCCTCTTTTTCCCACAATGATTTCTAATGATCTGGCAACAAGCATTTTCTCTTTTTCGTATAATGTTTTCTAAAACCCATTTTTCGTCAGGGTCTTTAAAACAAGGGTTCTTTTTGTAAAGAAATTGGCCGATCCCCTGCTCGACCAATTTCTTTTCGAGGATTGGTAATAGTCAGTGCGACAGGATTCATTCCTCTCTCACCGTGGACCAATGTTTCAATGACAGTTAGGTGGGAAAGCAGCCAGTGGCTTGAAGTAAATATTGTGCGGAGTACTGGTTAAAGAAAATCCGGGAAAGCATGGATTTGTGCACTGGTCGCCGCGATTTAACTAAAATAATGTTGATAACGGCGTAAAAACCATACAATCAATCATTAAAACTTTTTGTAAAGGGTAAAATGGTTTCGGGAAATTGGTATTGTCAGATTAATTAAGAAACCGTGTCCCCGAAAAATTTGCGATCCCAAAGGGGTTTAAATCTGGATTACGGTATCTCAAAATAAATGTATTTACTTTTTCAGTGCTTAAGCCGAAAACGAGGCCTTTTACGGACGGTATAGGTCCAAGATCAGACTGCACAAAACGTGCAGTCTGATCTTGGACCTATACCGTCCGCCTGTCTAATTAACATTTTCACTTAAAAATCTTTGATTTTTAAAGATACATCTATGCTCGTTTACGGGGGCAGTTTTCAGTCAGTTTTTAACTCATTTCATCTTTATTATATGAAACTATAATCATTCTTGTATCTTCATGCCAAATGTTGCCCCTGATGGCTGCAAGATTGCAAAGATTACGACGGATAGAAAATGCATTTCATGTTTTGGATGCCTACAAAGCAATCGCTGTTGTCGTTTCCAGTTTGAAAGGAGGTCAAATCCTTTGTGTTTTTCTATCCTTCACACCAGAAATATTTGTAATTTATCTATATTTACACAGTTGAGCCATTTTACACACTTTCAAGTTTAAACAGCGTTTTATTTCTCTCTAGCTGTGAAGACGTATCTTTAATGGACTCTGTTTTTCAGCCTTCGAAAGAGGTTTGTAATATCTATTTCATGCTTTCCGGTAGATTATCGAGAAATAACGGTGGAATGTTGTTCGATATTTCATAGTTACGACCAGTGAAAAATACCGATTTTATTTTCTAACTCTAGGCGGAAACAGTTGTTCCCGTGCACTAGTTAAACAGCGCGTGCCATTCAACCAGAGGGAAATATGACATAATTTACCCTACATTTCTTGCGCTTTACGTAATATTGCAATGCCTTTTTATGTGGAGGGGGTACGCCACGGGGAATCACCGACAACAATCTACAAAAGTTTCAACATGTACAAAATTTTCTTAAACACGCCAAAATGCAATTCGGCTCTGGGTTGGCCTCCTTTTTAGCTGAACAGAGATCTAATTTCGCAGATCTCAGAATGTCATGTGACGCCAGAGAGCACCGGCAATAGGTCTCAGTGACGTCATGTAACCCTAGAATGGTACCGGTTCCGGCAGTTTAAGTGTCTTTGGGAAAATTTAGAACACTAGTGACACGTGATAGTTCTTAACTTTTTTCGTGGCAAATATATATATGAGCCATGCTCTGACAAAAGGAGGTTAAATGCATCTACGTGATTCATTTTTCAAAGCAAGTTATCATTTAATTATGGATCCATAAAATTCATTTTGTCTAACAACCAGCTAAACCACAAGATAGAATGGTCCTGTCACATGCAGAAAATTAACCGGTTGCAGAAACGTTACGGCCCAAGTTAGCCTGTGGCTGACGTGGTCGATACTTCTCTCAGATGCATTAAACCCATTTTCACTGAGCATGCCGAGCCCACGTAGCTTAGTCGGTAGCGTACAGGACTCAAGAACATCGGGTCGCTGGTTCGAACCCCGGCTCGGCCAATTTCTTTCCGGGGGTTGATGACAGTCATTGCGACAGGATTCATTCCTCTCCAACCGCTGACCATTGTTTCGACAATGGTTATGTGGGAAAGCAGCCAGTGGCTTGGAAAGAATATTGTGCGGAGTACCGGTAAAAGAGACTCCAGGAAAGCATGGATAGGTGCACTTGCCGCCACGATATAACTGGAATAATGTTGAAAACGGCGTTAAACACTATACAATCAATCAATCAGTTTCGCTGAGCATGGCTTGCGTAATGTTTTTTGGCACCAGAGAGCACCTGCAAGCGGTCTGGATGACGCCAAGTAACCTTAGAATATTACAGTGTCTACCACCTATTCCGGCAGTTTAAGTGTCTTTGTGATATTCTGGAATACTGGTGACATGCGATACGAGGGCTGATCGAGAAATACGTAGACCTCCTCTCTAGAAATATCATCTCTTGTTCGATTTGTATGAAATTTTTCTCTGATCAAATTTGTATTAGCTTGTAAGAGATTTATGAAACTTTATTTTTTAAAAGTAAAGCCACACAAAAACTAAGACGTTGCCGTAGCCGCACTATAATGTTTACGCGGGACACGCCAAAAGTCAGAATCAGCTGTCAAGAAACTAACTACTTATAATTTCAATTCTATTGTACTAAATTTTGCGGGAAGAAGTCGACAGGCAAAGTTATGTCACGTTACTGTTGGTCAGTTCTAATCTTCTTCAGCGCCAAATATGATTAAGGCATTCTCTCCCAAAAGAGGGTTTTAATGCAGAAACCATGTTGGGGGGAAAAAAAAAAAACTCAACCCGTATTCTCTATAATAAGTTAAATGAAATTTTTAAGCCGATGGTAAAAAGCCGAATAAAGCTATTACAAAGTTATTATTTGGAGAAAAATATCTCCTTGTCGGACAGTGTAGATACAAGATCAGACTGCACGTTCTGTGCAGTCTGATCTTGATCTGCACTGTCCGCAAAAGGTCAGTGAGTCACGCTTAGCAACCTAAAGAGTTAACAAATACTGTCCAAACCAAGTAAGATATATGGGTATTTTCTTATTAGTGATTAATACCTTAATAGGCAATGTCATTCCTGTTTTTGTAAAGCTATCTCGCAAAATAATCAGGAGGGTTAGATCTATACGATCAGGTTGCACGTTCTATCCAGTCTACATCCTGGTTTAAAGTGCTCACGAACAGTAACTTGAGTCTACACTGCAATGCACTCGGCAAACCTAAGGTCATCTGTTGATTAAGGTATTAGACCCCTAATGGAAAACAGCTATTTCCACTATAATATTATCCTACAAAATTTGCTATGATTAAAAATGAGTATTATTGTACTACTTTAACCGAGCCACTTTTTCCTTTTTTTTTTTCACTTCTTAGAATTATCATTTATAAATCTAAAACCACTACATTCTCATTACAAAGGGAGATAATAATTACCTCCCTTTTCAGGAAAAATAAGTATCAAAAAAAAATTTCAAGATAGACATCAAAGGAATTTCTGGTCGGTTAAAAATGTGCAAAAGTGTTTTATCAGTATAAATTCTTATTTATCAACTAACAAGAAATTTTATTCCATGTTGTACTAGAAGCATCTATTACCTTAACTCCATTGATATATACATGTAGTTACGGCTTCGGCAGATTTATGATATGTGCATTGTAATAGCTAACCCTTGGGCTGCTTAGCGCGACTCACTGACCTTTTGCGGACAGTTTAGATCCAGATCAAACTGCACAGAACATGCAGTCTGATCTTGAATCTACCCTGTCCGATATGGAGATATCTTTTCTCCAAAAATACCTTTGAAATATCAAAACTTAGGTTTTGATTTTCGGCTTGAAAGTTTGATTTGAAGTTATTTAGCAGGATTTGGGTTATTAATATGTGTCATCAGGAATACGTCATAGGTGTCAGTGACGCAGATGGTAATAGATCTAGGTCAACATGTAGAGATTCTTTAACCCTATATGGTCTGCAACACGCGAAAAGGGACTTTCGGACATTTGCGTAAAGTGTCGTCTCGGATCAGCCTGCGCAGTCCGCGCAGGCTAATCCGAAACGACACTTTCCGTTTTTGTGTAATTTTCTGTTTTGCACAAGTCTACTGTAGCACAAAATTTAATGTAGTCGTAAAGTGCCGTCTCGGATTAGCCTGCGCGAAATGCGCAGGCTGATCCGAGACGACACTTTACGCAAATATCCGAATGCCCCTTTTCGCGTGTTGCAAGCTATATATATCAAACGATCCGGAATTCTAATGACCATTGGCAAGAGGAGATGGCAAGAGGGACTTTTCAAAACAGTGTGGGAAAAAATGGTAACCAGACCAAACGACATAATCGCAGCTTGTCAGCAGCTGTTCAAAGGTATTTGTCACTGTAAAGAATGACAAACGGGGTGGAGAAATGAGAAAATGATTTTTACTGGCGTTTTCTCCCTTTTCCGAAGTGTTTTCAAAAACCACTCGTGTTTTTCACGATTGCAATAATTAAATTGTCAGGACATTTTGAGCTGAAAAACAGGCTAGATTTTTCCACAGATGTACCGTTTATAGCCATTTTCTCCATTGCTACTTTATTAGCGACGAGTTTCAGTTTACACACCGCGCCTTGATATTTATCCTGTACAGGATAGTGAAGCGTCATAGCAGACAGGTCAAATCTTCGAAGAATATGACATGCGCAGACAACAGAAAGCAGAGATGTAAATGTAGCTTTGTGCCTGTTCAGGTTTTTGTGGTATTTGTCGAAGACAATACCACTATGAGTTCAATATTGAATTTTGAAGACCATGTATCGTCAGAGCTCCAGATAAGAGGGAGTGATGGTATTCTAAATCCATTATTTCTCTTTGAAACGCTATGTTGTGGGTACTCATTAGAATTGTCTCGATGAAACAGTTCTAATAAGTACCCACAATATAGGGTTTAGTGGAGAATTATTAACATTTTCAATTTTGAAATCAAAATCACTCCCTGTATCTGGAGCTCTGTATCGTATTTTGTGCAAAGCCGAAGGAAATAAACCCAATTAAACTCAATTTTTCTCAGACAAATGAGTTTTTCAGTAGCACTCAGATATGTAATTGGAAATGGCATGTTAAAATACACGGGGTGAGGCCATCGATCGTGGAAATATTAATTCTTGATTGAAAATAGCTTCACTCGCCCATATCCTTCTATTGGCGCAACGATATATACAAACTTTGTCTACTGATCGCTTGGTCCTGGGCTTTTTCGTTCCAAAACCAGTTCGTCCCATGGCTTGTTCGTCCCATGATTGCGCGCTACCCCATTTGATTGGGCATGAATATTTATATATCGAAATAATTGATTTTAATGTTGGGAATTAAATGTTAACCGCCAAATATATTTCGAAATCATAGTTTTCAGTTACAAACTTAATTTTATTTGATATATTCACATGGTTTCTCTCTCTATCCATCATGCATCCTATTGTCAAGGGACGTTACTCCTGACTCCTAATGATCAATGGGAGACCACCAATACACAAATAATCCTAACTTTGTCGTGACTACTCTCCCTTCAACGAAAAAAGTATTTATTTGCTTCATAGGTTGACTTTTAAGCCAATATTTGAATAATATTTCTCCTTTTCTTTCAAATTATTAATTCCACACAATGGCTTCCTTGACAAATATCACTTCGGTGTTCTCAACGCTTTGATTTTTTTTTTTTGGGGGGGGGGGGGGTGAATCATGCAGTGTTTGTACATCGCGTCTTGAAAGCCCACATCACTTTGTCATTAGATTGTTTGTCGTGGTATCTTATTACAAATCTGTCTTCGAGTTTTGTTTGAAGTTATTATTGCCTAGACTAGACACTGTTTGAAGTTAGATGAGTTGAGGCTTCTAGTTAGATTGAGATGCCTTTTAAAGAAATGCTGTGTGTAATACGAAGTCAGCATTCATCAACTGGTAAAATAATCCTGTACAAGACCATAAAATAGCCTTGTACAAATTGAAAACATTCGTAGACAACAAATTAAGTTTTATTTAACCCGTTACCGCACAATGCCAACTTTTCACGACCCTGGGAAAGGAGCCTTTTGAAAACATTGTGGAAAAAGGAAAAAATGCTGGTAACCAGCATTAAGCAGCATTTTCTCCTTTTCTCACAATGTTTTCTACCCTATCAAAGAAAAATTACACCAGTTGAGCCACATTGAAATTGAAAAGGCTAAAGTTTTGTTGTCTGGTAAAGGGTTGAAACATCGAATTTGTTATTCAAAGGGTAGAAAACATTGTGGGAAAAGGAGAAAATGTTGCTTAACCAGATGATAAAATTCTAGCTTTGTCCAAATTGAACACATTTGCAGACGATAATTCAAATGTTACTTAAAATATGAATTTTGTCATTCAAACAGTTGAAAATATTGTGGGAAAAGGAGAAAATGCTGGTCACCAGCATTTTCTCCTTTCCAACAGTATTTTCAAAAAGCTTCTCTCTCAGGGTCGACTTTAAAATTTTGGATTTGTGTGGTTAAAGGGTTAAAATTGCACTCTGACATATATTCAAGTTTCAGAAAGTTACGCAATTTTTAACTGGGTAAAGCATTTTGATTAGCCAATCAGAAATTCCGTTACTTTGAAATTGAGAAAATTCTAAAGAATTTAACTGGGAATGCTCATAAGAATGTTTGGTGAATACAGGCCCTGTTTATCCTAGCAGTTCAGCAGGGGGAGTATTCATCAACCATTTTAAACAGCATTCTCCTTCTAAGTTATAATACTGATAATTTTCTACAGTAACATTATAGTTTAATCAAATTAATGCATTGCAAAGGTTGTAAGTGCGCCAAATAGAACCTTTGATGTAGGGCGGCCGTAAACTTTAATTCATTTGTTTTTTCGTTCGTTTGTTTTTTTGTTTGTTGTTCATTCAATCATTCATTCATTCATTCATTGTAGTAACAATGGTATTAGTAATACTTACATTAATGATAAATAAATCAATAAATGAATATTCATTCATTCATTCATTCATTCATTCATTCATTCACTATAGTAATAATGATATTAGTAATACTTATAGTAATAATAAATAAATTAATAAATGAATGAATGTTCATTCATTCATTCATTCATTCATTATAGTAATAATGATTTTAGTAATACTAATAGTAATACTTAATAAATTAATAAATGAATGAATGAATGTTTGTTTGTTCGTTCATTCATTCACTATAGTAATGATGATTTTAGTAATAATTTTAGTAATAATGAATAAATGAATGAATGAATTAGTTAATTAATTAATCAATTGATTAATTAATTAATTATTTAATTATAATACAATATTTTCAAAAGTCCTTTAATCAGGATCGGAAAGATATGGGATGGTTTATAGGAGTCTTAATGCATCCGCTTTTATCTTGTCCAATGTGGTAGAGGATGGTCTTTGTGAAGAAGACACCTTTGACTTTTATTAGATTTCAAAAAAAAATAAATTATGAAAAAATTAGCGGAACCAAATATAGTAAGCCTAGCGGTCTTTGTTTTTTATTTTTTGTCTTCGACATGATTTCAGTGATATCAGACCAGTCAGTGCACCTATCCATCATTCCTCTCTCACCGCTGACCATTGTTTCGACGATGGTTATGTGGGAAAGCAGCCAGTGGCTTGGAAAGAATATTGTGTGGAGTACTCGTAAAAGAAACTCCAGGAATGCATGGGTAGGTGTACTGGCTATCGCGATATAACTGAAAAAATGTTGAAAACGGCGTTAAACGCTATACAATCATACAATCAATCACCTATCCATGTTTTCTCGGAGTTTCTTAGAACAAAGCTATGCACAACACCCCAATCTCAAGAAAGTTTTCTTCATCCATAACACAATTTAATTTGACGACTGCATAGGCTTTAAGTTTGGACAAATCTTTAACACTTTACCACATGAGAAAATTTTAGCCTGGATCACGTTAAAAGCATTTACAGAGGACATATTGAATGTAACTAAAACATAGGAAGGTGTTTTTTTTTTCTAAATTATAGAAAACATTGTTGGAAAAGGAGAAAATGCTGGTTTACCAGCATTTTCTCCTTTTCCCACAATGTTTTCAAAAGCCCTTCTTCGCTAGGGTCGCTAAAACTCAGGATTGTTCTCTGGCAAAGAGTTAAATTTCATAAGGCAGAACAGAACAAGATAGAATTTTTCTTAGACAAGTACAAAAGTACATAGTAAAAAAATATAATTATGATGTACAATGAAACATTCGTCAATACCTCTCTCTCTCGCTCTCTCTCTCTCTGTCTGTCTGTCTCTCTCTCTCTCCCTATCTCTCTCTCTCTCTCTCTCTCTCTCTCTCTCTCGCTATCTTTCTGTCCCTGTCTTTCTCTCTCTCTCTCCCTCTCTCTATCGCACATTACATAAATGTTAAATTCACAGGAAATGATTTCATAAGAACAAAGCCATGATACTCACAGATAAACAAGCTTCAGACATCAACACAAATTAAACAGGATGGAGCGCCAAATTAATATCAGTTTTATCTCTTTAGTACGTCTTTGCTGAAAAATAATTAAATGATTAATATATCTTGGCTGAAAATTAATTAAATGAGTCATGCTCTCGGAAAAGGAGGTTTAAGTCATCTGCAAAAACTATTGCAGGCTGACCTGGGTTGAAACATTTTGCTTTTGGTAAGTTTTCTGCATGTTAAAGGACCATTCTTCCTCGTGATTCAGTTGGTTGTTAGACATTTTTTTTATCAATACTTAAGTGATGTCTTGCTTGGTATAATGCATCACGGGGATGCATTAAACGTCTTTTTGTAGGAGCACGGCCTATTTCTTTCCTAAGATGCCCAATTAGATCATCGCTAAAAAATACTAACTTTTTAACCCCTAGGCTGATAAACACAACTCAAGAACCTTTTGCAGACAGTGTAGATCAAGATCAGACTGCACAAAACGTGCAGCCTGATCTTGGATCTACTCTACGTGGTAAGGAGATATGGCCTGAAACAAGCGAAAAGGGGTATTCGGACATTTGCGTAAAGTGCCGTCTCGGATCAGCCTGCGCAGTCCGCGCAGGCTAATCCGAGACGGTACTTTACGACTACATTGGATTTTGTCCTACAGTAGACTTGAGCAAAACAGAACATTACATAAAAACGGAAAGTTTCGTCTCGGATTAGCCTGCGCGGACTGCGCAGGCTGATCCGAGACGAAACTTTACGCAAATGTCCGAAAGCCTCTTTTCGCGTGTTGCAGGCCATATATTCCCCCTAAAACAATACCTTTGAAATAGCAAAATTCGGGTTTTTACTATCAGCTTGAAAGTTTCATTTCATTTATATAGCAGAATAAGAGCTGACGTTTTTTCCAGATAACACATTCTTAGACTCACTTTAATTGAAAGCCTTTTTAAACGAAAAAAAAAATAAACTTCGCCAGTATCATGGAGTTTGTCTTTGCAAGCATAGAGAACATCGTGGGAAAATGAGACAGTGCTGATCAGCAGCATCTTCTGCTTTCCTCACAAGGTTTTCAAGAACTCTCTTCCCCCAAGGTCGTGAAAACAAAGAATTGTCTGATAGGTCTATAAGATGAACTCTTTATCAAACAACAAAAATGTAAGCTTGTCTAAATTGAAAGCTATTTGCGGTCTCCTTTTCCCACAATGTTTTCAAAAGCCTTCTTTCCCAGGGTCGTTAAAACTCAGATTGGTGAAGTAAAGGCTTAATTAGTATTAATTACAATCTTTTACAGAGATTTTTTCAACGTTTTCTGCTTCATTTTCTTTCAAGCGGTACAGTAGCCCTGGGTCGATACCTTTATTTTGAGACGCATCAAGCTATGCTTTATAATTAATCTTGGCTGGAAATTCGTTTCAAGTTTTCTTAGAAGTCCCAACAAAAAGAGCGGCACCTTGGTATATAAACATATTTATATTATGTATGATTTTTAATCTGCGGAAAATATTTGTTGAGTATAGTTTGGTGTTATCTGCTTGAACATAAAATGAGTGGGGAAACTGTGGTAAATATTGTCTTTTTTGTGTGTGTTTGAAGCATCAGAGATAATTTTCTTCAAATCTTACCTTACAGTAGATTTGTTTTGAAAACGCTATTAAAAAATGAGATTTTTTTTTTTGTATAATGTTTTTACATGCCGTTTTGGTATTAGGCAATTATTCATGAAGATTATCCCTAGTTTAGAATGATTTTTATTTCTTCTAAGTTGTCAGATCTATAATACTTAGAATAAAATAAAAATACTGTAGGACATACGACAAGGTATTTTGGACATATCTAGACAACAGAACAAGATTATGGTAAATGTTTGATTTTTTCGATGAAAGATCGAAATTTATTTCATCGAGTGAACATCATCGGTAATATTTTCACGAGTGGCGCAGTGAAAATATTACCGATGATGTTCACAAGATGAAATAAATTTCGATCTTTCACCAAAACAAAAAAAAAATCTATTTATTTCATGCTTATAACGCTTTTTTTTTTGGGGGGGGGGACTTACATCAAGATCCAGTTCGGTTCTTTTCGGTAATTCCCTGTGGCGTACCCCCTCTGCCTAACAACACAATATGATATTACGTAAAGTGAGAATAAATGTAGGATAAATTACCGGTACGTCATATTTCCATCTGGTTGAGTGGCACGCACATTTTACCTAGGTAACTAGTGCGCAGAAACTACTGTTTCCACCTTGAACTGAAGAGTTAAAAAATGAAATCGGTATTTTTAACTGGTCGTAACCATGAAATATTGAAAAATATTTCCATTATTATTTCTCGATAAACTACTAGAAAGCATGAAATAAATAATGATTCATCTCTTCACCACACGGTCTATACTTTCATCGACACTTGCAAAGAAAGATTTATAAAAATGTTGTGGGAAAATAAGAAACTGCTGATAAACAAAGACAAATTCCATCATTTGAATGTCGTTTTTTGAAAAAGTCTTTTGCAAATGTTTTAAAATCTGATTAGTCTTAAGTAATGTTGTGTAGTAGAGTTAAAAAAAAAAGAAAAAAAGGAAAGAAAGTAATATGATACTATTGTCCGTCCAAAATTGTTTGAAACATCTACAAAACTACAAGATTAAAGTCCCTAGTTCAGCCAATTTCTGTCCGAGGATTGACAATAGTCATTGTGAAAGGATTCATTCCTCTTTCACCGCTGATCATTGTTTTGATGATGGTAATGATGGAAAGCAGTCGTTGGCTTGGCAAGAATATTGTTGAAACTATTAAAAGAAACTCTAGAGGAGTACAGATATGTGCACTGGCCGCTGCGATATAACTGAAGTAATGTTGAAAACGGCATTAAACACTATACAAACAAACAAAAGTTTAAACATACATATCTAAAGCAGCTGAAGATAACAGATTAAATGTGGCTCAAATAAAAGGAATTTTCTGTCAGAAAAAGAAAACTTTGCAGGAAAAGGAGAAAATGCACACTACTTTCAAAAATCTTTTACCTCTGCTGGTCGTTAAAACTCGGGATTGTGTGGTAAACTAGAATGCCTTACTTTGCTAGATAGCCGACTGACAGAGTAGCAGACTCGGTGCACATGTATTGCCGGTAAACAGTCTGATTTTGATTTACACAATTTGATAGTTTGTGAGATATTCGTACAAAAACAGCGTTAGTGCCACATTTCTGTACAAAAAAAAATGGGGACAAAAAAAAAGTGGACAAATCTCCTTGGGTCTTCCATTTTTTTTTTAACCAGGGATTGCATTATGTACAAGTATGGAAAATGATTAACTTAATAAATGTCAAAATTTGAGATCTGTAAAAGTATTTTCACTCACCAAATTCAAATTTGCTGAAATGATGGAAATTGTCTCATTGAGGGTAGAAAACGTTGTGGGAAAAGGAGAAAATGCTGGTTATCAGCATTTTCTCCTTTCCTCACGATGTTTGTTTGGAGACATCTTCTTTGTTCATTTTTTTTTTTTAAACCAAAAAATGACTGGGAACACAACCGAAAATTTCTCACCATGTTTTTAAAAGCCTTGTTCCACATGGATCGTGAAAACAAATGGGTTGTTTCGTGAAGATTCAAAACTTCATGTTTTTGTTACAGGAACTGGTTGGAAACACAACACAACAGCGGAATTGGAAGGGTATTCTCATCGCTCTACTTGTCATTTTGACTGTGTTTGGCTTGATTATAACAGCGATTGTTCTTGCAACTCCAAGTAAGTAAAGTGGTCTTTCTTGTGTTCGGGGATTTGTACATTAAAGCAACAACAGCTGCCAAGAGTAAACAAAGCAGGTGTTAAAATGCATTTTAATTTACATTGTATCATTCAAAAGTAAGGAAATGATTGTGAAGATGACAATCTGTTATTGTATGGTCGGTCCAATTGTTAGTCGCTGGCAGAGAAATCAAATTCAAAAAAATTGCCAGGTCACTCTTCTGTTTTCTTTTTGCAATTTTAAAATTCAATTTTTCTGCCAAGGACTAACATTTGGACCTACCACACAATAATAGATTATCATCTTCACAATATTTTCCATACTTTTAAATAGTATGATTCAAATTTAAATACATTTTAACACTTGCATTGCGTGTTTGGCTGCTATTGGGCTTTAAGTCTTGTACAATCCTCTTGTTGATTCTCTTTGATACACCTTAATTAAGTCACTTGTGGACACAGGTAAGGAAGATGTATATTTTTTAGATTCTGTTCCAGATAGTGCTGTTGCAACCAAGGGAAAGCACAAATTAGTAAACCTGTTGCCTTGATACGTTTGAAGCAGCGTGAAATACCACATCGGTTTAGTTGCTGTTTTCAATGCTGATTGCTTTATTGTAACCCAGGTCTGCCTTCTCATTTACAACAACCACAGTAGTGATAGTTACTGGCTATTAGCCATTGTTGCTGTTTGCTGCTCTTCAGCTATTTTTTTTTTTTTTTGCACGCGGCGCCCCGTGATCAATCAATGTGAACCAAAGTCACGCGCCGCCGCCGCAGCCCGTCGTGATGTCTATCTTCGAAGTTGATGGATGGTGTTGAACTTTTAAGGTAAAATCCGATTTAAATGTTTCACCTTCAATTTTCGTAGGTAGCATATTGCTTCTCTAAATTTGAAAGATATAAGTAAACATCCAAGGTTCGAGAAAGCTTTTATAAAACTGAAACATATTCTCCCATCTCTGCAATGCACGGTTGATAAGACAAGAACAAACCTGCTTAAACATTTCTGGAATTATGATAATGAGACAGCAGTTGTCAAGAGAATGAGTGATTGTTTCAGGAAAGTTTAATGTATTTGCAATATGTCAAGAGGATGAGCTCCTTCAATCTCCTTCAGCTGCGAGTATGTTAGGATAACATTTCATTACTTACAATTCATTCATGTAGAGCGCTTATCATAAATTTACCACATTTAGAACACATTAAACTTTCTTACAACAATCACTCATCCTCTTGACACATTGCGAATACATGAAAATTTCTTGAAACAATCACTCATTCCCTTGATAACTGCTGCCTCATTATCATAATTTCAAAAATGTTTAAGCATGTATTCATGTTTGTTCTTGACTTATTTACTTTTCAACCGTGTTTAGCAAACAAGATAAAATATTTCAGTCAGTTTATGAAAGCTTTCACGAACTTGGACGTTTACTCATTTCTTTGAAATTGAGTGAAGCAATATGCTACCTACGAAATCGGGAAATGAATTTTGAGATATTGAAATCAAAGTTTACCTTAAAAGTTCAAAACCATCCATCAACGTCGCGGAAATACTTACAATGATTGATAGACATCACAATGGGCGGCGGCGGCGCATGACTACGGTTGACAAAGGTTGATCACAGGGTGCCGTGTGAGAAAAAAAAGCTTAAGAGCAGCAAACAGCAACAAAGGCTAATAGCCAGTAAATATCACTACAAACAACCAACTTTGAACCTTAACTTAACGCTTTACCACACAATGCCGACTTCTAATGACCCTTGGAAAGAAGCCTTTTGAAATTAATTGTGTGAAAAGGAGAAAATGCTGGTAATCAGCATTTTCCCCTTTTCCCACAATGTTCTCTACCTTATCAAAGAAAAATTGCACCATTTAAGCCACAAAAAATTGTCATCTGAAATTTTTTTCAATTCGGACAAGGCTGAAATTTTGTTGTCTGTTAAAGGGTTAACGTTATTGATATCAGGTGAGCAATTCAGGGTCCTCACCATCCCCTTGTTTTTCATTACAGAAGAGACAAACGAGTATCAGGGTCAGAAGCTCTCTTTTAAAGACATTGTTCAGGGAAAATTTAATCCAAGACCATTTAAACCAAGCTGGAGAAATGGTAAGGAAAGAGTAGATCTATGAACATATATCAAGCAAAGAGATAGATGATTTATCCTTAAATTATCTAACAAAAACACCCAACAAAACTGGACTTGCCTAAATGAGAAGCATTTGCAGACGACAAAATAAATGTAGTTCTAGATACAGTTTCTGTCCTTGATGGGATAGAAAACATTGTTGAAAAAAGGGAAAATGCTAGTAGCTAGCATTTTTCTACACTATTTTCAAAACATATCTTCTTCTGGATAGTTAGAACCTGGAATTGTTGTGTTAAGCCTGTAGGTAAAGATCCCTTGTCTAACTCCCTAACAAATGACAAAATTCTAGACTGGTCCACTTTGAAAGCATTTACATACAACAGATTATACACTCATCAAATGATGGGATTTGTCTTTAAAATGGTTTAAACACTTTGGTAATAAGCGTTTTTTTCCTTTTCCAACAACAGTTATTTCGTCAATTGCAAAATGATTTATCTCAATTTTATCTGAAGTGTGGTGTCCGTGGTCGTGAGGTAGAGCGTCGGCCTCGTAACCAAAAGGTTCTGAGTTCGATACCCGGGAGCGGGAGTCAACTTTGGGATCCTTCATTGGCCCACACAATCGGTGCGAGTACTGGTGTAGTTCCCAGGGGAAAATGCTGGGAAAATGAGAAAATGCTGCTTACATTGATCAACTGATCAGTCAGTATATTATTTTTCATTCATATAACGTATTTTCCGGACAATAGGCCGCTGCACTGTATAGGCCGCCCCTTCCATTTTAACCATATAAGAAATAAAAAGTATTGTATAGGCCGCACCGGCACATAAGCCGCGGTCGATACGCTTGGTTACTGTACAATATCATCCCTCTTTAGGTACATGTATTTTCGGTATATGTATTATACATGTTTAGGATACAAAAGAAATATATCCGTTGTTTTTGCATGTTTTCATTCCATTGGAGTAATTTCCCCTTCTGCAGATTAAATCACTCAGAACACTAGAGACCGTTATCATTCGTTCGTCTATTGTCGAATAATTTAAGGAATTTCGAAATTGTCAAATTGTTACTTCTATTGACGGTACACACCAAACAACGCCTTTAATTATACTGACAGTTAACCGCTGATTAGTACCAATAGATATCATCAAACAAACGGTGTGAAAATCTAGGTTGGTCAAGAATTTTAACACATTCACAAGTTTGCAAGCGGATTAATTTATCTACAAACAAAACAAAAGTATAAGTGTTCGAGAAATACTTTGTGGGCGTGAACCAAAATAGCACCCACATGGGGAACCGAAAACTGGTTTCCCTTTATTTTCAGTTTTACAGGCCTCACAGGTCATTTAGAAAATAAAATTAACGTATGAGCCGCTTCATCTTATAGGCCGCACCCTTGAAAATTTCCACTTTTTTTACAGATAGGCCGTGGCCTATTGTCCGGAAAATACGGTAATCAGTCAAGGCAACATCAAGTGACAAACCAACCAAACATTCACAGGTTAAGCCTGGCAGCCCAGTGAGGAGCGTATATGACTTGAGACCTGGGGGTTGCTTGTTCGAATCTCCAGCTTAGTGAATTTCTTCCTGAGGTTTGAGCCCGCCCGTTTGAGGGTAGCTCAGTGGTTAGCATATCCGATTTGTGACCTGGTGGTTGATGCATGTGAGAAAAGTCAGTAAATTGGAAAAAAAAAGTTTTGTCAGTACTGGTGCGAGAAAGCCAGGAAAGACATGCGTTGGTGCATTAGCCGCCGTGATATGACCTAAGCTGTTAGAATGGCATTAACCTCCAATACGATCAACACTCAATTAATCCTGAGGTTTGATGACAGTCATTGGGACAGGACTCTTTCCTCTTACCACTGATTGTTTCTATGATGATTATGTTGGAAAGCAGCCATTGTCTTGGGAAGAACATTGTACAAACTATTGGTAAAAGAACCTCCTGGAAAGCATTGATAAGACACTAGCCACCATTATTTAACCGAAATAATGTTGACAATGGAGTTAAACACTATACAAACAAACAATCAAACAAACCTAGAAAACTATAAATTCTAAGATTCTTTCTCGTGATCTCGTTACGTTTTGATGATGAATTATGCAAAGAAGTCACGCTAAGCTGACAACACCCAATTTGGATACATTAGTCGGTGTTTCATCAGATATGGGATGGATTTCAAATGTATTTGAACTCTTCACCATATAACATAATTTTGAATATGCCCAAATCCCAAGCATTCGCAGACAACAAATTAAGTATGACTCAAATTATGAGAATTTTCTTTGAAAGGTTCGGAAAACATTGTGGGAAAACCACCATTTTCTCCTTTTCAAACAGTGTTTTCAAGAGCTTTATTCCTCAAGGTCGTTAAAACTTAGGATTGTTTGCTAGAGGAGTTATTTCGTTCAGCCTAACTTCCAC
Organism: Hippopus hippopus; assembly: GCA_946811185.2. Taxonomy (NCBI): domain Eukaryota; kingdom Metazoa; phylum Mollusca; class Bivalvia; order Cardiida; family Cardiidae; genus Hippopus; species Hippopus hippopus. The sequence continues at coordinate 1,751,790 of OX328106.1, read as the reverse complement.
ATTTTATGTTCCTTGAGAACGGAGTTTACGAAACCAATGACAAAATTTTCAGGCTAGCAAATTTCTTAACTCCATTTTACTTCCAATTTACAAGATTTTGCCAAAATATTTATATAAACTTGTTCTCAAACAATACAATTTTAGAGTGGTCCAAATTGAAAACACTTGCAGACGACAAACTGAATGTGGCTAAAAAAATAACCTTTTGTAGTTGAAAGAGTAGAAAACATTTGTGAAAAGAAGAAAATGCTGTGCATTTTCTCCTTTTTCCACAATGTTTTCCAGAGCTTTCGTCCTCAAGGTTGTTAAACCTTGGGATCGTTTGGTAAAGGGTTTATTTCATACCACATAACTTCTGTTGTATGTCCCTTGAGAATGGAGTTTATGAAAAGAAGACAATATTTTCACGCTAGCTAATTGCTTGACTCCTCTTCAGTTCCAATTTATAAGATTTTACCATACAAATACTTATGTTAATCTTTATCAAACAACAATTTACAGAAGAAAAACTGAATGTGACTAAAGTGTAATTGAAAGAGTAGAAAACAGTTTGGAAAAAAGAGAAAATGCTGATCACCAGCATTTTCTCCTTTTCCCAAAATATTTTCAAGGGCTTTTTTACTTAAAGTCGTTAAAACGGGGGACTGTGTGGTAAAGGGTTAAATTACAATAGTGATACCATAGAAACAGAAACTGCATATAAAATAGTTTTATCCTTTCCAGGGGACAGACTTCTATATCGTGCCACAGATGGTGCCGTTGTCATGTTCGATTGTAATGACAACTCTACCACAGTTATTATGGATAACATTACTTTTGTAAGTATACAGGGCAGAGAGGGATCAAGTGTCAGGTTCAATTCTATTTAAGATTAAATCTAAGTTGTTACTGACATACACATTTTTTAAAAATACACATAAGTTTAGGTACAATTCTCATTTTTAAAAAGTACAAAGACACAGATGATTTGATTAAACGTATACAAGGCAACAGATGATTTGATTGCAAGTATGCAAGTCCACAGATGATTTGGTTGTAAGTATACGAGGCCACAGATGAATTGATTGTGATTGTAAGTATACGAGGTCACAGATGATTGATTGTAAGTAAACAAGGCGAGAGATGATTTGATTGTAAGTATACATGGAGACAGATGATTTGATTGCAAGTATACAAAGCCACACATGATTTGATTGTAAGTATACAAAGCCACAAATGATTTGATTGTAAGTATACAAGGCTACAGATGATTTGATTGCAAGCATACAAAGCCACAGATGTTCATATGATACGATTCCAAGTATACAAGGCCACAAGTGGTTTGAAAGTAAGTATATGTGGCCAAAGATTATTTGATTGTTGGTATACAAGGTGACAGATGATTTGATTGCAAGTATACAAGGCCAAAGATGATTTGAAAGTAAGTATAAAAGGCCAAAGATTATTTGATTGTTGGTATACAAGGTAACAGATGATTTGACTGTTTGTATACAAGGCAACAGATGATTTGATTGTAAATATATGAGGCGACAGATGATTTGATTGCAAGTATACAAGGTGACAGATGATATGATTACAAGTATACAAGGGCACAGATGATTTGATTGCAAGTATACAAGGCCACAGATGATTTGATTGTAAGTATATAAGGCCACGGATGATTGGGTTACAAGTATACAAGGCCACGGTTGATTAGATTGCATGTATACAAGGCAACGGATGATTTGATTGTCATGTTTGACGGTAATGAAAATTTTGACAGTAACTGTTATTATGAAATACAATATCACAAAGATGGTAAGTATACAAGGTGACAGACTGTAACTGTTACCACATTTGACTGTGACTGTACACAATGATTGTACATAGTTACATGTACAACAGTTGTTTTGAAAAATACCTTTTTTGTAAGTACAGGTATACATGGTAACAGATTCTTCATGTTCAATAATTTACCAAAGAACCTATGTTTTAACAATCCTGATAAAGAAGACTCTTGAAAACATCATGGTAGCCATTCTCTTTTTTCCCACAAATCTCTTTAATCTTTCCAAGATGTATCTCATTATTTAGGTCACATTTAACCCTTTACCAAACAATCCTGGGTTTTCATGACCCTGTGAAAGAAGGCTTTTGAAAACATTGAGGGAAAAGGAGAAAATGCTGGTAACCAGCATTTTCTCTTTTTCTCACAATGTTTTCTACCCTATCAGAGACCTTAAGCTCATGTGCAGCAATTTTGAATTTGTCATTCGCAGATGTTTTGAATCAGAAAGAGTCTAAAATGATTCGTTTTGGAAAGTGTTAATTTGTGGTCTGCATTAGCTTTCAATTCAGATGAGTAACTTCACTTTTGCAAGTGTCAAGGGCCACAGATGGCAAAACTTTCTATATTGTCGTGTTAATTGGCGAGATTTTAAAACTCTAGCGGTCAGATTGGTTTAGTGAAAAGGTCAAACTATGAAATAGTATTATATTGAATGGCTGTGACCTTGACACAGTGTGAGTTACAGATTGCATTTATTCCCTCTAAGTGACAACTTTTTGGAATATTGTGGAAAAATGAAGATTGATGGTAACATACATTTTTGCAATACTTTTAAATGTGTTTATATATTGACTCTTTACCAAACGACAAAAGATTAGACATATCAGATTTAAAAGGCACATTAAAGACTTTATGTCCATGTTGGCTGATGTGTCGAAACTTTGTTTTTGGTAAATTTTCTGCCTGTCCAAGAACCATTCTACCACAGAATTCAGCTGGCTGTTAAAAAATGAATTTTATTTGTCGACAGTTATTGGATGAATTGGTTGGAATAATGCATCACAGAGATGCATTAAACTCCTTTTGCAAGGAGCATGACTCCTTTACTATGATTGTATGTATTCTATCACAATATGACCTTCGACCTCATTGTTGTTACACCAGTGACTTTGATACAGGAGAGCACAAGATATTAATGTAATTCAGCATCTATAAAGTAAAGACTATGCTGCTTAGAGGATTCTCTGGAGCAACAAAATTTTGGACTTGAACAAATTGAAAACATTTGCATACAGCATGGTCACTGTGAGAAAATGAGCAAAAAAAAAAACAACAAAAAATTCCTTGCCTCCTTGCAAATGACTTTTCTCATCTTGCAGCTGACCAAACTTTGTGTCAATTTCATTCAATAAATTTGTTATGAAAACACTGTTTGAAAAAGAGATTATCATAAGAAATTTCTTATTTCAAAAAATTAATTCTATATTGCAAGAAAAAAAAATTAAGACTTGTCAAGTTTGAAAGCGTTTGCAGACAACAAATAAAAGAGGGTTTAAAAGTTGCAATTTGTTTTTTAAAGTGGAAAACATTGTGTTAAAAAGAGGAAATGCTGGTTACCAGCAATTTTTTTCTTTTTGCTCAATGCTTTCAACGGCCTTTTTCATGATCATTTAAACACAGGATTGCTTGGAAAAAGATTAAGCCAGAATTTATGCTGATTATTATCATTTTAAAATGCTGAGCCCTGGCTGTGCAGTCGGTAGCGTGCAGGACTTGAGAAAAGAGGGTCGCTGGTTCGATTCCTGGCTCAGCCAATTTCTTTGCTAGGATTGATGATAGTCATTGTAACAGAATTCATTCCTCTCTCACAGCTGACCCTTATTTCGACGATGGTTATGTGGGAAAGTAGCCAGTGGCTTCGAAAGAATTTTGTGCGGAGGACTGGTAAAAGAAACTCTTTGAAAGCATGGATAGGTGCTCTGGCCGCTGCAATACGTATACCTGAAATAATGTTGAAAATGGCGTTAAACACCACACAATCAGTCAATTAATCTCCTTGTCCCTCAATGTTTTCAAAGGGGTCTTGTGATTGTCTGGTAATTGGTTATAGACTGACACTCCTCCTTTACTTTAACTTTTACCCTGCTAAATAAGTTAAGTGAAGCCTTTAAGCCTGTAGTAAAAACCCTGAATAATGCTATTTCAAATTTACTTTTTAGAGAAATATATTTCCTTACCGGACAGTGTAGATCAAAGATCAGACTGCACGTTCTGTGCAGTCTGATCTTGATCTACACTGTCCGCAAAAAATGTCAGTGAGTTGTGCTTAGCAGCCTAAGGGTTAGGATTTGTCTACAATAGCATTGCTTGAGGACGTAAATGGTTATTCTGTATATCCATTTATATTTTCAGAGAGCCCTAGATACAGACAGATATCAAGTTTCAGCTGATAGCAAGTTTGTACTCTTGCCATATGATATTCAGCATGTAAGTCTGGAACATTCTTTGAACTTTCTAGAATTTGTCATTTATCATAGAACTGCCACTGTCTTCTGTGTAATGCACCCATTTTATTTTATGCTTTCCGGTAGTTTATGGAGAAATAACGGTGGAGTATTTTTCGATATTTTATGGTTACTGCCAGTCAAAAAAAAATATTTTCTGACTCTTCAATTGAAGGCAGAAACAGTAGTTCCCATGCAAGTTACGTAGGTAAAATGCGCGTGCCACTCAACCAGATGGAAATGTGACCTAATTTACCCTACATTTCTAGCGCTTTACATAATTGTAATGTGTTGTTCGGAGGTGAACATCATTGGTAATATTTTCACTCGTGGCTGCACCACTCTTGGAAAATTACTGATGATGTTCAATAGATGAAATAAATTTGGATCTTGCACGGAAAAAAAAATACCCTCGATACTATTTTTCTTTTACTACATTTGTTTGAGAAAGGTCCAATTTAACATAATTTTTCAAAGCCCTGTATAGATTTCTCTGTCAATTCAACTGACAAAATTTACTGCGACAAAGCTACATTTTTTGCTTGACTGTTCAAAAGAAAAACGCTGAGGTATTGTCATAGCCCTGGCATCGTCATGTGTCGTTGTGCAAAAACTTTGACATTTTATAATATCCCTGTCACTACTGAAGATATTTGTTTCAAACGTGGACAAAATATTAACTATCAAAAGGGGAATGCATACAACAGGGGAAAATAACTATCAAAATATTTCTTTCACAGTTATGCCCATTTTTTGACTTCATATTTTCCAAAACCTTGACATTCGGTAATATCTGTATCATAAAATAATTATTTACTCCAGACTTGGACAAGTTGTTAAAATTCAACGGGGGAAACCCATACAACAGGGGCAGATAACCATCAAAATATTTTTGATACAGTTATGCACTTTTTTTTGACTTTCAAAGAAGTTAGATATTTTATGATAAATCTTTCATTAGAAGATACTTACTTCAAACTTGGACAAGTTGTTAAGTATCAAAAGGGGAACACATACAACAGGAAAAGGTAGCCTGCAAAATATTTTTGACACAGTTATGCACCCATTTTAACTCAAAATTTCCCAAATTTTGACATTTTATCATATCTCTTGTCATTACTGAAGATATTTACATCAAACTTGGCTTTGTTGTTATATCATAGTAGGGGAACCCACACAGCAAGGGCAGATAACCATTAAAATATTATTGACATAATTATGCCTCTGTTTTTACTTATAATTTTCACTCTTAAAGCAAGTGCAGCCAAGGTTTGGCAACCACATGCAGTGATCTTGTTAGTTCAACTGGCCAAAGACCAATGTACTTGTATGTTGTGACTATGTGTATGTTATGTGTACGTCCGTCTGTGTATGTGTCCATCCATGTATTAACTTTTTATTGCAAACTTCTTCTTTTCCTAAGCTACAGAACCTATTTTGATCAAACTTCACAGAAATGATCCTGAAATGGTTTTCTTTATAACTTCCTCAAAGAAAATTGATTCCATGCAGATCTCTGGCTACCATGGCAACAAAACAAGAAATCATTGAATATCTTTAAAATGCCTTATCTTCTAAAACCACTTGGAATTCTCTGCAAATTTGCATACTAGTAAATGATTCTTGTATGGATTTTTGTTTCAGATTTCTTTATACAATTTTGATTTGTCATTAAATAGAAGTTCTTATTGTCTGAATACTTTAGAAATGTATGGGGCTATGCAGTAAAGACTTGGTATACAACATCATCTTCGGAGACAGGTCTAAAATAGTCTAAATTTTCTAAAATAGAAAAAAAGAAATTACATGTATAGTCCCTGGGATCAGACTTCACTCACCGTCCTGGAGTTCACATGTTTTGCTAGGAGTTATACAAAAATATGCGATTACATGGCTGATTCTTTGCTCTTCTCCACACAACAATAATGTAGACTTGTCAAAATTGAAAGTGTTTGCAGACAACAACTTAAATGTGACTCAAATTATGGAATATGTCTTTTATATGGTAGAAAACATAGTGGGAAAAGGAGAAAATGCTGGTTAGCAGCATTTTCTCCTTTTCCCACAATGTCTTCAAAAGGCATCTCTCCCAGGTTTGTTAAAACCAAGGCTTGTTTGATAAAGGATTAAGCCATAGCTCATTTCAAGACGACAAAAATTTAGATTTGGCATAATTATATTGAATTCGGTGTTACAATAGGACTTTGTCTGTAAAAGGGCCAAAAACCTCGTGGAAAAGGAGAAAATTCTAGTTACTAGTGATTTATTATTTCCTGTTGTGTTTTCAGCAATCCTCTTCCGAGTAGTTGGACTAATCAGTGCTTTCCCAAATAATCCCAATTTGTTATAGCAACTCTGGTATAGGCAGGCATTTGAAAAACATAGAGGGAATAGGAGAAAATGCTGGTAAACAGCATTTTCTCCTTTTCCCACAATTTTTCCCCCTTTTTCAAGACAAATCCCATCAGCAGGCCCACATATACGGGTACTTTGACTTTTGCAAATGCTTTTTGTATAGATGATGCTTTAAATGTTGCTTTTTTCAAAAGAGTTAATTGTACATGTAGTTGGCAAAATATTCCCACATATACATGTATGTACAAGCATTTTGTGATTTTATTGCAGATTTACAGACATTCTAACATTGCCAGATACAAAATCTACAACACAGAACTGAGGTTAGTATAAGGATTTCCTTTTCTTACTTATAGACCCAGCAGCAGGCAAAAGTAAACAATTTGAGTGTTAAGATACATTTAAATTCAGATCATACTATTTTAAAGTGTATGGAATTATTGTTTGAGATGGCAAACTGTTATTGTTTAGTTGGTCCAAGTGTTAGTTGCGAACAGAAAAATGAATTTTAAAACCAGGTAAAAGGTAAGCAAACGATATAGCGACCTGGCAGCTTTTTACCTAGGCTTACAACAGTGATGACATAACAGATTGCCATCTATGCAATGATTTCCATTCTTTAAATAATGTTATGGTTTATCCTTGAATGCATTTTAACATCCACATTCTTTATTTATGGCCATATTGGCCTTTAAAATTGTTTCAGTTTGTAAAACTTATACTGCTTTTGCTTTCAAAGAAAAATTCAAACATATATTTCGCCATTATCATTATATTTTATCAATTTGTTAACCTGCCCAATTTGATCAAATTCAGGCAAAATTTTGTTGGCATTCTGGTCCTTTTTTTTACCATTATCAACTACGTAGAGGATATTTCTTTCGGTGAAAGATTGAAGTTTATTTCATTGAGTGAACAGCATCGGTAATGTTTTCACAGGTGGCACAGCATCCACTAGTGAAAATATTACCAGTGATGTTCACTCAATGAAATAAATTTCGATCTCTCACCAAAATGAAAAAAAATCCATTTATTTCATGCTTCTAACCCTTTTTCAGGGGACTTATATCAAAATCCATTGTATTTCTTTTTGGTAATTCCCCATGGCTTACCCCCTCTGCATAATAACGCATTACAGTATTACGTAAAACGCGAGAAATGTAGGGTAAATTACATCATATTTCTGTCTGGTTGAGTGGCACACGCATTTTACCTAGGTAAATTGTGTGCAGAAACTACTGTGTCTGTCTTCAATTGAAGAGTTCGAAAATAAAATAGATATTTTTCCACTGGTCATTACAATGAAATATCGAAAAATATTCCACCGTTACTTCTTGATAAACTACCGTAAAGCATGAGATAATTCAATTTATTATATACCTGAAAGTTTTCAGAGAAAATACATGCGTCGCACGCAGGTAAAATATTACACAGGACAGGAAAAGAATCTGTATCTACACACTCTGAAATACATTTCCAAATATGGTATGATGAGGTCATGATGACATAACTCACGAGCGGTAAAGTTATGCAATTCATTTGCTATTTGATTGGTCAAACATTGTGATATTCATCAGCCATTCATAAAAATGAAGTTACTGGCTACTACACCATTATTTCTTTTATTTTGTTTACCTTTTTTGAATAATATGTCAATAATTTGCAATATTTTGTAGTCGAAAAGGTTTAGGTATATAATAAAAGGAATATTATGCTGTAGTGACTTTCCTAGTGCTTGTATTTACTTCTCGCTGCGTAAGAAAATTTTGGCATCATGTTCGGCCTTCGGTCTCACGCAATATCAAATTTTCTCATGCTGCTCGAAGTAAATACAAGTACCAGGAAAGTTACTACAGCCTAATATTCCTTATGTATACTCTCATTATTCATAGGAATATTTTGTTGCCTATTTTCAGGTTTTCTATAGATTTAGTAGGTCCAGAGCTGGAACACGATCAAGATAACACATTCCAGTATGTTACCTGGTCATCACAAGGGCATAGTTTAGTAAGTGTATTACTAGCATTTTCTCCTTTCCCCTCAATGTCTTCTACCCTTCGAAAATCACATTTCAATTTTTGAGTCACAATTATGTTGTCTGCAAATGCTGTCTATTTGGACATGTCTTAAATTTTGTCATTTATCTAACCCTTAAAATGCTGAGCACGACTCAAGGACATTTTGAGGACAGTGTGGATCAAGATCAGACTGCATAGAACGTGAAGTCTGATCTTGGCTCTACATTCTTCGACATGGAGATAATTGTTCCCCAAAAATAAGTTTGAAATAGCAACGTTTTGGTTCTTACCATGGGTTTGAAAGTTTTATTTAACTTATTTAGCATGTGAAGGATTAAAAGTTAAAAGTTAAAATAACAAAAATGTCATTGAATATCTATGGCTATATAAAATATACATTTATGGACAATGCTCCTGTGACAAGGCGTTTAATGCATCTTTGTGATTCATATACCAAGCAAGTCGTCGCATAATTATGGATCCATAAAAACCATTTTGTTGAACAACCAACTGAATTATGAGGTAGAATGGTCCTTAGAAATACAGAATATTAACCAATAGCAAAAAGTATCGACTCGGGTAAGCCTGCACAAACTGTGCAGGCTGACATAGGTCAATGCTTTTTGCAGATGTATTTACCCTAAAAAATCATGAGATAGAATGGTCCTTTGACATGTAGGAAATTTACAAATAAGCAAAAAGTATCGACTCGGGTCAGCCTGCACAGACTATGCAGGCTGACATGGGTCGATACCTTTTGCAGATGCATTAAACCCTCTTTTTCTAAGAGCGTAACTCATATCTTCATGTATTTTATTTTCAGTTTGTGGTGCAGTATAATAATATATATTATCTAAAAGATATAGAGAGTACAAACTATCAGCAGTTGACCTATGATGGTGCTTTAGATGAAATTTACAATGGTGTAGCTGATTGGTTGTATGAAGGTAAGTGCATAGTATTGCAGGCCCGCAAACAAACATTTAGGGTGCATAGTATCACAAACCCCAGCAATAACATTAAAGGTGCATAGAATTATAAGCTCGCACAGTATTACAGGCCCAACAAAAACATTTCAGGTGCATAGTATTACAGGCCCGCATACAAACATTTAGGGTGCATAATATTAACCGGCCGGAACAAAAACATTAAGGGTGCATTGTATTACAGAACTGCACGGTATTACAGGCCCAAACACAAACTATTTCAGGTGCATAGTATTACAGACCCAAACACATACATGTACATTTAAAGTGCATTGAATTAGCGGCCGGCACACAAACATTTAGGGTGCATAATATTACAGGCCAGCACACAAACCTTTAGGGTACATAGACATTTCAGGTGCATAATATAACAGGCCCCCACAAAACATTTCAGGTGCATAGTATTACAGGCCCCCACAAAATATTTCAGGTGCATAGTATTACAGGCCCAAACACAAATATTTACGGGGCATAGTGTAACAGGCCCCAACACATCAATTACGGGCGCAAACTATTATAGGCCCTATCACAACAATTTAGGGAGCAAACTATTATAGGCCCCAACACAACAATTTAGGGAGCAAAGTTATACAAGCCCAAACACTACAATAGAGGAAGCAAAGTTTTATAGGCCCCAACACAATAATTTAGGTAGCATAGTGATTCAGGCCCCAATACAACATTTCTCGGAACAAATTATTATAGGTTCCAACACATCAATTTAGAGTACAGGCCGCAACACAACATATTGGGTAGCATAGAGTTACAACCCCAACACATCAATTTAGGGTGCCTAGTATTACAGGCCCCTACACAAGAATTTAGGGAGAATATTGTTACAGACATACAAAGAACAATTAAGGAAGCATAGCAAAAAATTTAGGGAGCAAAATATTACAGGCCCCAACACAACGTTTTCGAGAGCACACTGTTACAGGCCCCAACACAACAATTTAGGGTGCATAGTTTTACAGGCCCCAACACATCAACTAAGGATGCTTAGTGTTACAGGCCCCAACACAAACATTTAGGGTGCATAGTATAACAGGCCCCAATACAATAATTTAGGGAGCATAGTATTACAGGCGCCAACACAACAATTTAGGGAGCAAAGTATTGTAGGCCCCAACACAACAATTATGGAGCAATTTGTAAGAGGCCCCAACACAACACAACAACTAGGAAGCATTTTGTTACAGTCCCCAACACAACAATTTAGGGAACATAGTATTACAGACCCCAACACAACAATTTAGGGAGCAAAGTATTATAGGCCCCAACAGAACATTTAAGAGAGCTTAGTGTTACCGGTCCCAACACTACAATGAAGGGGGCGTTTTATTACAGGCACCAACAGAACAATTTAGGATGCAGAGTATTATAGGCTTGAACACCACAATTGAAGGAACATAGTATAACTGGCCCCAACAAATCAATTTAGGAAGCAAAATGTTACAAGTCAAAACACAAGAATATAGGGTGCATAGAATTACAGACCCCAACACATCAATTAAGGGGGCTTAGTAGTAAAGGCCCCAACACAAGTATTCAGGGAGCATAGTGTTAGACACCAACACAACAGTTAAGGGTGCATAGTATTGCAGGTTCCAACACAAATAATAAGGATGAATAGTGTTACAGGCCGCAACACATCAATTTAGAGTGCATAGTATTGCAGGTTCCAACATAAATAAAAAGGGTGCATTTTGTTACAGGCCCAAACACAATAACTTAGGATGCATAGTGTTACAGGCCCCAACACAACGATAAAGGGAGCATAGTATTACAGGCCCCAACACAAATATTAAGGGTACATAGTTTTACAGACCGCAACACTACAATTTAGGAGCAAACAGTTGTGGGCCCCAACACAACAATTAGGAGGGAGCATTTTGTGACAGGCCCAAACACAACAATTTAGGGAGCTTAGTGTTACAAGCCCCAACACAACAATTAAGGGAGCTTAGTGTTACATGCCCCAACACAACAATTTAGGGAGCTTAGTGTTACATGCACCAACACAACAATTTACTGTGCATAGTGTTAAAAAGCGTAAACACAACAATTTAGGGTGCATAATATTACAGGCCCAAAACAACAATTCAGGATCCAGAGTATTATAGGCTTTAACACAACAATTGAAGGAACATAGTATAACAGGTTCCAACAAATCACTTTAGGAAGGAGTGTTACAGGTCCAAACACAACAATGTAGGGTGCATAGAATTGCAGGACCCAACACTACAATTTAGGGTACATAGAATTACAGGCCCCAACACTACAATTTACGGTGATTAGTTTTACAGGCCCCAAGATATAAATTTAAGGACCTTAGTGTTATGTACAGGCCCAAACACAAACATTTAGGGTGCATAGTATTACAGGCCCCTTGCCGAGCCCAGGTAGCTCAGTCGGTAGCGTGCAGGACTTGAGAACACCGGGTCCAGGGTTCAATCCTTGGCTACGACCCCTGACTCGGTCAATTTCTTTCCGAGGATTGATGATAGTCAGTGCGACAGGATTCATTCCTCTCCCACTGCTGACCATTGTTTCGACGATGATTATGTGGGAAAGCAGCCAGTGGCTTGGAAAGAAGATTGTGCGAAGTACTGGTAAAAGAGACTCCAGGAACGCATGGATAGGTGCACTGGCCGCTGCGATATAACTGAAATAATGTTGAAAACGGCGTTAAACACCATACAATTAATTAATTACAGGCCCCCATACAATGATTTAGGGAGCGTAGTATTACAGGCCGTAATATATAGATTTAGGGAGCACAATGTTACAGGCACCAGCACAACAATTTAGGGAGCTTAGTGTGACCGGTCCCAAGAAACACATTAATTTAGGAAGGTTAGTTTTACAGACCTCAAAACAAAAATTTAGGGAACATAGTGTTACAGGCCCAAACATCAATTTAGTGAGCAAAGATTTACAGGCCTCAACACAACAATTTAGGGTGCATAGTATTACAGGCCCCAAAACAATACTTTAGGGAGCTTAGTGTTATGGACACAATCACAAAAATTAAGAGAGGATGGTGCATAGTGTTATAGGCCCCAACACAACAATTTAGGGACCATGGTGCTACAGGCCCCAACACATCAATTTAGGGAACTTTGTGTTGCAGGCCCTAACAAATCAATTTAGGGAACTTTGTGTTGCAGGCACCAACAAATCAATTTAGGGAGCTTAGTGTTGCAGGCACAAACACAACAATGTAGTGTGCATAGTATCCAAGGCCCCATTACAAAAAGGTAGGGAGATTAGTGTTACAGGCCCCAACTCAAGAATTTAGGGTGCATAGTGTTACAATCTCCAACACAACAATTTAGGGTGCATAGTGTTAAAGGCCCCAACACAACAATTTAGGGTACAAAGTATTACAGGCCCCAACACAATTTAGGGAGCTTAGTGTTACAGGTCCAAAACAACAATTTAGGGTGCACAGTGTTACAGGCCCCAACACAAGAATTTAGGGTGCATAGTGTTAAAGGCCCCAACACAACAATTTAGGGAGCTTAGTGTTACAGGCCCCAACACAACAATTTAGAGAGCTTAGTGTTACAGGTCCAAAACAACAATTTAGGGTGCACAGTGTTACAGGCCCCAACACAAGAATTTAGGGTGCATAGTATTACAGGCCCCAACACATAAATTTAGGGTGCACAGTGTTACAGGCCCCAACACCACAATTTAGAGTGCAGAAGTATTACAGGCCGTAATATATAAATTATGGGTGCGTAGTGTTTTAATCTCCAACATAACAATTTAGGGAGCATAGTGTTACAGGCCCCAACACAACAATTTAGAGTCCATAAAGTATTACAGGCCCCAACACAACAATTTAGGGCCCATAATGTTACAGGCCCCAACACAAACACTTAGGGTGCATAGTGTTAAAAGCATAAACACTAGAATTTAGGGAGCATAGTGTTACAGGCCCCAACACAACAATTTAGGGTGCATAGTATTATAGGTCCCAACATTAACATACAGGCCTACACAGTATTACAGGCCGGAACACAAACATTAGGGAGCAAAGTATTACACAGTGTGATTAGGTTTTTCTTCATTCCTTAATTAACAAAATTTTTTATTATATTAAATACTGATTCTTGTCAAACTTGAAGCGTTGTTTACTTACAGAAGAGATTTTACATGGGACAGGAGCTATTTGGAGTTCCCCGGATGGAGACTACATTGTTTACGGCTCATTCGATGACCGCGATGTTAACAGATATGATATGTCCGTTTATGGACCCTACAAAAAGAAATATGTTCAGAATAAGAGATTGCCCTACCCTAAGGTAATATTTAACCAAACGACAAGATTTTAGACTTGTTCAAACGGAAAGCATTTTCAAGCCACCACTTATATGTGGCTCAAAGTTTAGAATTCATCATTGAAATGGTAGAAAAACTTTTGGGTAAAGGAGAAAATTTTGGTTACCACCATTTTTTCCTTTATTAAAAATGTTTTTAAAAGCCTTCCATAGGGTCATTAAAACCTGGGATTGTGTTCTAAAGCGTTCTTACTCTTAGCTTTAATGTTGTTTTTGATGCCTCATCCTTTATCATCCTTCCAAACAATCCATGTTTAAACAGCCCTGAAGAAAAATCACATAGAACATGTTGTGGAAATGAAAAGAAAGTGTTAGTTTTCTTCTTTTTCTTCAATGTTTTCTACCCTTTTAAAGAAAAGTTGTTTGAGTCATATCTAATTTGTCATCTGCAGAGACTTTAAATTTCAACAAGTCTAAAATTTTGGAAGAAAGTTAACTAATATTTAAATCTTAGCTTAATTGTTTAATTAACAATTGCATGTTTTAATGGTCCTGAGGAAGAAGCCTTTTGAAAATAAAATTGGAAAATTTTGGTTACCAGCATTTTTGTTTTTCCCCACAATATTTTATATCCCTTAAAAGGCAGAAGTTATTCATTGGCAACATACTTAATATTTTGTTTGCAGTTTTTTAACATGGCATTGTAAATTTTAATACTTTACCACACAATCCCGACTTTTATTAACAACCCTGAAAGAGAAGGCTTTTGAAAACATAATGGAAAAAGGAGAAAATGCTATTAACCAGCATTTTCTCCTTTTCCCACAACGTATTCTACCCGGGTTTAGCAACATTTAACTGGTCTTCTGCAAAACTCTGAATTTGATCCAGTCAAAAAATTTGTCGTTTGGTAAAGGGTTAATAAAATGTTGTTTCTAAATTTCAGCCAGATACCTTGAATCCATTAGCTACACTGAGAGTGTTTAATCTTAAAACAAACACAACTCTACAGATTAAACCTCCAAAAAGTTTTGAAAAAATGTAAGTAAATTTCTATTTAACTGTCTCTGCCTTGTAAGGATTTTTGGGGAAAGGATTATTCAAATAGACATGATGTTACTTTGAACTTTAGTTTAAACATATTTATCTTTTCACTAAATGAGAAAAAATTCCTTGCAACTTATAATGATCTGTCTTGACTTTGCTTTCTGGAAACTTAAGTATTCGTCCCAAATTATGGGCCAATGAACAGTCCCAAAGTTGACACCATTCCTGCTCCAGGGAATCGAACTGGTACCTTACAGTTGCGAGTGTGATGCTCAACCTCATGACCACGGACACCACATACATTACTTTGAACTTTAGAAAATTCTTGAAAATTACCATTCAAATGCAAATGGTTGCTGAATGTTGGGCACTGTTTCAGGTTATGCACTATGTTTGAGTGTGATTTAGAATGGTTGCTGAATGTTGCAATAGTGTTTCAGTTTATACTGTATGTTTTCAGAGAACATTATTTCACAACTGTAACATGGAAGGACAGGGACCATGTTGTGATCACCTGGGTAAACAGACCTCAGAATATCTCAGTCGTCACCATTTGCCATGCAAATTCTGTTATTTGCACTGAAGTAAGTAGCTGCCCTGATAAGAGGAAAATGTTTATCGCTTTACCAATCAACAAAATATTGGCATGGACCAAATTGAAAGCATTGACAGATAACAAATAAAAATGATGATTTCTGTCTTTGATGGGGTAGGAAACATTTTGGGAATAGGAGAAAATGCTGGTTACCAGCATTTTTCTCCTTTTCCCATATTGTTTTCAAAAGCTTTCTCTGTCAGGGTCGTTAAAAGTTGGGGTTATGTGGTAAAGGATTAATTCTCAAATTCCGTATTTTTTCAACTTTAGAGGAGATGGCTTTCAAAAAAAAGGCATTCTCTCATTTCCCCAGGATGTCTCCTACCTTCGCACGGATATTACGATATTTTGGTTGCTTCAGTCTTGAATCTGCACCTAACAAACCTAAATTTCAGTCAAATCAATTAGAGTAAAATTAATGAGCCTGAGGAAAAAGGCTTTTGATAAAAGCATTTTCTCCTTTTTCTTACAATGTTTCCTATGCTATTATCTCTTTACCATATATTCCTGAGTTTCAACAACCCTGAGAAAAAAAGCTTTTGACAGTATTGTGGCAAAAGGAGAAAATGTGGTAACCAACACTTTCTCCTTTTTCCACATTTTTTTCTACCCTACCAAAAGCAAATTTCAATTTTTTGAGCCACACTTTTTTTTTTTTTTTTTTTTTTTTGTCTACAAATACTTTCAATTTGGACACGTCAAAAATTTTGTCTTGAGGTGTGTCAAAATTTGGGGCAATAGGCACATTTCTGGAAAATATATCATAATCATTTCAGATTTTAATCACTGTAAGTCAAGTATTCAAGTATTATAACAAATGAGTAGGAAAATCAAGGAATCTGTTCACTTTTCCTCATCTTTTGTCTTTTTCTTACAGAATTACAGAGCCGAAGCAGAGGGAGGTTGGATAGATATGGTAAGAGATGGTTCTTTTCCCTTACTAAACAGTCTACACAACAAAATAACAACCATTTACAACTAACCCTTTACCACATATTCCCCAGTTTTAACAACCCTGCCGAAGAAACCTGTAGAAAAAAATGAGGGAAAAGGAGAAAATGCTGGTAACCAGCATTTTCCCCTTTTCGCATTTTTTTCTAGCCTTTCAAACATAATTTTCACCATTTAATGACACTGAATTTGTCATCTGCAAGGCTTTCTATATGGACAAGTCTACAATTTTGTGGTTTGGAATAGGATTAAATCACAGCCCGCTTTACTGACCCTGTTATCCTTGTCTCTGCTAATTCCATAATGTAGTTTCAAAATCATGTATTACAGATGTGCTGAAAACCTTTTCTTTCATTCCTCTAGATTATAAGCTTGGCTTTTTTTAGAGGAAAACATCTTGGGATGGTCGTAGCCCTAGAGTTATTGTTGTCTGCTTCTTCGCCTGCGTTGTCATGCAAAAGCTTTGACATTTTATGATTGTCTCTGCCTTTACTGAAGATAATTACTTTAAACTCAGATTTGTTGTTAAGTACCAATAGGCGAACACATACAACAGGGCCAGATAACCATCAAAATATTTTAACACAGTTATGCCCCTTTCTTGACAAAGAAATTTCAAAAACGTCGACATTTTATAAAATCTGTCATTACTGTAGATATTTACGAGTACTTCAGACTTAGAAGAATTGTTGCATGTTACTATAACAGGGACAGGTAACACTCTAAATAATTTTGACACAGTTACGCCCCTTTAAAATTCAAAATTTTCACTGAAAATAAATCTATTTCTGAAGCAACTTCTGCCAAGCGTTGACACCCGCACATGGTGCTCTTGTTTCTTTTTCAGTCCCACAACCTTCTGATAGCATGGAGTGGAGATTTCTATTTTCATTCCTCCGTATTAATGCTATACACTGCCATATATGTAAACTAGTGCAAATTCTGCTTTTCATGACTTTCAGTCCTTTGATTATTTCTGTTTCAGTCCCACAATCCTGTAGTGGCATCAAGTGGAGATTTTTATTTCCTTATCCTCCCACAACGAGATGGTGACCATGGTAACTTCAAACATATAGCTAAAATAAATGCTACAATAGATTTGACTGTAAGTTTTAGGGTTTTTTTTTCTTAAACTCTTTACCATACAATCACAAGTTTAACAACCTTGTAGATAAAGCCTTTTGAAAACATTATTGGAAAAGGAGAAAATGCTGGGAACCAACATTTTCTACTTTTCCCACAATGTTTCCTAGCCTTCCCAAAAGGATTTTCAATTTTTGAGCCACATTTCTTTTGTCATCTGCAAATGCTTTGAATAAGGTCTTGTCTAAAATTTTCTTCATTGGTAGAGTTAATTTGATCAATCTCATCAATGCTTTACCAAGCAGCAAAGTGTTTAATTCGACAAAATTGAAAGCATTTCACAGACGACAAATGAATATTATGGCCTCAGAAGATGGGAATTTTTTTTTATAGGTTTGAAAACATTGATTAAAGCCATTTAAAGGCCAAAGAGTCTTAAAAACAGAGAATTGTTGGGTAAAGGATTGACTCTTTACCACACAATCCCAACCTTTAATATCCTGCGGATGGAGACTTTTGAAAACATTTTTCTCCCCCTATAAAGGCTGGATTTTATGTATCGAGTTTATTTTTTTTTTCAATTTAATGTTAGACAAATGTTTTAAATTTGGACAATGGAATGAATGTTGTTTAATAGTGCATTAACAACTCTTGTCATTTAGAGCGCATGTATGTATAAAAAGATTAAACAAGGCTAAAATTTTGTCATTACATTGTGGTAAAGAGTTGATTGATGTGTCCACATTGAAACCTGTATTTTCATAGAAAACAAGAAGGGCGAAAAAGCGGATTCTAGAAAATTCTTGTTTGCAATCTTGATACCACTACTCTTATTTTATAATGTTCATGAAATTTAGTCAAAATGTTGGCAGTGAATTTTTGCCTTCCCACCAAAGTTAGATAGTTAACCCTTTACCATACAATGAATTTAGGCTTGTCCGCATTCAAAGCATTTGCACGGGACAAAATTAAGGTGGCTCATATGACAAATCTTGTCCTTGATAAAATAAAAAGCATTACCAGTATTTTCTGATTTTTCTACCATGTATTCAATAGGCCATCTCTTTCAGGGTTGTTAAATCTAGGGAATGTGTGGTGAAGGGTTATGCAGGCTGCGTCATGGTTAGTTTTTTTTAATGGGTGGCCAAGTTATGGAACGTTACATACATGGATTTACTATTTTTTCATGGAGATAGATAGCTTTGCTACTTGTATTTGATCCTACTTTATCTTTGCAGAATAAATATGCTGAAGGTGCTAAAATATTTGTGACATCCGGGCGGATGGAAGTGAAGGAGATTGTGGGATATGACAATGCTAACCGTATAATGTATGTTATTATCTTATTGCTTAACCCTCTACCACACAATCCCAAAATTTAACAACTCTGAGAGAGAGGCCTTTTGAAGAGAAAACATTGAGGGGAAAAGGAGAAAATGCTGATTACAAGCACTTTCGTCATCTAATGAGGAGTATAAAGTATAGCAATAAATATAACTCTAGCTTATTCAGTCCTGCAAGCAGTTTTTGATACATGTCTCATTTGACATATACAGAATATTATGTTGTAGTAGCTTTCCTAGTGCTTGTATTTAATTTGAGCAGGGTGAGAAAACTTGATCTTGCGTGAGACTGAAGGTCGAGCGCGATGTCAAAAT
Organism: Hippopus hippopus; assembly: GCA_946811185.2. Classification (NCBI taxonomy): domain Eukaryota; kingdom Metazoa; phylum Mollusca; class Bivalvia; order Cardiida; family Cardiidae; genus Hippopus; species Hippopus hippopus. Next base: position 1,732,536 of record OX328106.1, on the reverse strand, counting down.
TTTCTTACGCAGAAGTAAATACAAGCACTAGGAAAGTTACTACGACACAATATTCCTTTTATTATATACCTACAGCTTTCATCTACAACATTTTTCAATTTTTGACATTTTATTCGAAAACGGTAAACAGAATGAGACAATTGATGGTGTGGAAGGTAGTAACTCTGTTTTTATGAATGGGGGATAAATATTACAGCGTAACATTTTGACCAATCAAATCGCAAATTAATGCATGCTTAGTCCGTTGGCGAGATATGTCATCATACCATATTTGGAACCGTATTTCACAGTGTGTAGATACAGATTTTTTTTTCCGGTTGTGTGTGTTATTTACCCGATTGCAATGCATGTATTTGAGGCCTAAAAATTCACTGGTATATGATAAAAGATTTTCTCACATTGCTCGGAGTAAATACAAGCATTTTTGAGAAATTATTACAACATAATTTTTCCCATATATCATAAGTTTTCAGCAGTACCAGGCTAGGGCTCTAACCTGCTATATTTTCTGTTTTTTCTTTTTTTATTTTTGACCATTAAATTAAGTCAGTTAAATGATGATATTCTTTTTCAGATATTTCACTGCTGTAAAACAAGCTGATCCAAGAGAAAAGCATTTATACAGGTATTGTTAGTATACAGACTGTTTCAAGGCCCTATAGCTGCAAAAGTAAACAATGCAGGTGTTAAAATGCATTCAGTTTTAAATCCTACCATTTAAAAGTATGTGAATTATTGTCAAGATGAAAATCAGTTATTGCACAGTCGGCCATTTGTTAGCCACTAACAGAAAAATGAAATCTAAAACTGGGTTAAAAGTTGCCAGGTCGCTCCATCTTTTGTGTACCTTTTACCCGATTTTAAGATTAATTTTTCAGCCAGCGTCTAACACTTTGACCGACCATACAAAAGTACGCTATCATCTCCACAGTATTTCCCATGCTTATGAACACCACATTGTGTACTTTTGGCAGCTGTTGGGCCTTTTACCTCTCTTAATCAAATTATCTCCTGTTTTTCAAAAAAGAAAATGTCTGAAAACATTGTAATTTGATTTGGAAACATTGCAACAAATCAAGAAATTGCTGAATTGAGCACTTTCTCCACTTTTTACAATGTTTCCTGGTTACTTCAGCCTTTATTTACAAAATGTGGTATTATTACAGCTGTGGCATCGTCTAGAGGTATCGTTGTCTGTGTCATAGTGCAAAAACTGTTACATTTTTGTAATATCTCTGTAATTACGGAATATTTTTGCTGCTTACACTGACTATTTATTAACTATGAAAAAAGGAACTTATACAAAAAAGGCAGGTAACCATCAAAATATTTGTGACACAGTTATGCCCCTCTTTTGACTTAGAAATTTCACTAAAGGCAACTTTAGCAGAACGTTGGCACGTGCATGTGGTGCTATTGTAGATTCAGTGTACTACTTATTTATAAATGTTAAGTCTTCTTCCCACATATTTGCAACTTTCTTTAGAACTATTTTTTGTCTGTGATGCACAAACCTGTCAAAGAAACAAATAGGCTATGTAAATTTCAGTACACATGCACATACAGGCCTGCATTTTAACACGTGATAACTATAATTTTTGAGGTACAGTTATATGATAAAAAGAATCTGATATTTGTTGGCTTTTGAGATAGAATTTTATTAAACTCACCACAAAAAAAAGCTCGCTGAATAACAATTTTTGTAAACTTGTTTAGTAAAATTCTATCTCAAACACCGACTCTTGCCAGATCCTATATATCTTACACAGGTCATAGATAAGCAAATAGTGCTATTATTGATCAAGACTCTGCAAACTTATACCTAAAACCTTACTGACCTACATTTCCCTTTAATTAAACTGTCAAAATTTGTGACCAGTCAGAGCTACAAACTGTCTTACCTTAAGACCTTAGCTGTTCTACGTAAGCTTGTTTGGAACTATTTTTTATGTCACACATCTGTCAATGAAACAAACAGGTCTCATTCCTGTAAATTTTGATGCGCATAGTAAATAGTAATGGAGATGTTGCCCAAACTTTTGGCATACTGTGTTTACTATATTTCTAGGGTCACACTCATGCCACAAAGAGAATTAATGTGACATTGGTTGGCTTTTGAGGTATATATTTTTTATCTAGACTTGTCAAGAAAAAGTACTTTTTAGATAGTCAAAGGCTCAAAAATATTTCTTTCTAGACTTGTTTTATCAAATACATCTGATGCTAGATCCTGTGGAAGCATAGAGTCGAGAACCATCATGCCACTATTGTTTCCGTTTTTTTTTTTACCTCCAGTTCTGTGACAGAACAGACTAAAGAAGGTTTCCGAGTTCCCAAGTGTATATCATGTGACTTGGTGGCCGACTGTTTGTATGTAGAAGCAACATTTAATAGCGCAGCCAATTATTATGTACTGAGTTGTTTGGGTCCTGCAGTGCCCAGTCACTTGCTGATAAAGGTACCCAATATTTACCGTAAGTGTGAAATTTCATTCTTTACTAAACAACAATATTTTGTTTCATCCATATTGTTTGTTTGTTTGTTTGAATGGTGTTTTACGTCGCTTTCAACATTATCATCCATATTGAAAGCATTTTTTGTCAATAACTAATCACTGACCTTTGGTACGCACTGTTCTCTTTACTGGGACCTTCTTGATAGAAGCAAACATAAAATTCCAATTGCTGGGATCTTAATTCTAGATTAAAGCTGCAGTTGGCTATTCCATGTTGCGAATTCTGCAACAATTTTTCTATCATTGAGATCAAAATTTGTCCAGCTATTTACCCTTTACCAAACAATCCAGAGCTTTAACAGCTCTGAGAAAGAATGTTTTTGAAAATATTGTCAGAAAGGTAGTGCTAACCACCTTTTCTCATTTACCTTAATGTTTTCTTCCATTTTCAGAACAAGTCTTACCATTTGAGACAGATTTTCATTGCAACCTGCAAATGTTTCAATATAAACCAGTCTACGAATGCTTTCAGTCCGTAAAAATGTCTGTACCAGTCTGTAAAAATGTTTTCAATGTAAACCCGTCTGTAAAAATGTATTCAGTGTAAACCAGTCTGTAAAATTATGCTTTCAAGATGAAACAGTCTGCAAATGCTTTCAATATAAACCAGTCTGCAAATGCTTTCAATATAAACCAGTCTGCGAATTGTTTCAATATAAACCAGTCTAAGATTGTTTGCGATACAAGGTTAAGTTTTCATTTATGACAGTTGTGGTTTTACTTCTTTTTTATATTTCAGTTAAAACACTGGAAGAGAACAAGGCCTTGAAGAGGTTAATGAAGGGAAAGGCTATACCAAGAATAAAATTCATGGAAATACCCATAGGAAATAATCAGTGTAAGTTTACCTTTAAACCTTTACTATTCCAATAATAAATTCATGGAAATACTGATAGGAAAAAAATCAGTACAAGTTCACCCTTAAACCTTTACTATACCAAAAATAAAATCCATGTATATACCCATAGGAAATAATCAGTGTAAGTCCACCATTAAACCTTTACTATACCAGAATTAAATTCATGGAAATACCCGTTGGAAATAATCAGTGTATGTTCACCCCAAAACCTTTAACATACCAAGAATAAAATTCATGGAAATACCCAAAGGAAATAATCAGTATATGTCCAGTCTTAAACGTTTACTATATCACCAAGAAAATGATTTATGGAAACTATCCATAAGAAATAATCAGTGTAAGTCCACCCTTAAACCTTTACTATACCTGAATTAAATTCATGGAAATACCCATAGGAAGTAATCAGTGTATGTTCACCCTAAAACCTTTAACACAACAAGAATAAAATTCATGGAAATACCCGTAGGAAATAATCAGTGTAAGTCCACCCTTAAACCTTTATTATACCTGAATTAAATTCATGGAAATACCTATAGGAAGTAATCAGTGTATGTTCACCCTAAAACCTTTAACACAACAAGAATAAAATTCATGGAAATACCCATAGGAAATAATCATTATAAGTCCAGCCTTAAAGCATTACTTTACCACAAAGAATAAAATTCATACGAAATTATCCAAAGGAAATAATCAGTGTAAGTCCACCTTTCAACCTTTACTATACCAGCAAGAATAAAATTCATGGAAATACCCTTCAGAAATAATCATTGTAAGTTTACCTTTTAAACCGTTACTATACCAAGAATAAAATTCATGGCAATACCCATAGGAAATAATCAGTGTAAGCCCTCCCTTAAACCGTTACCATACCGTCAAGAATAAAAGTCATTGAAATACCCATTGGAAATAATCAGTATAAGTCCACCCTTAAACCTTTACTATACCACCAAGAATAAAATTCATGGAAATACCCATAGGAAATAAACAGTGTAAGTCCACCCTTCGCCCTTCACCACACAATTCAGAGTTTTCACAATCCTGAGAAAAAAGGCGTTTGCAAACATTGTGGGAAAAGTAGAAAATGCTGGTCAGCTATGTTATGTATGAGAATAGTGACTTTTGAAAACATCATGGGAAGAGAAAAAAACTGTGAAATGAGAATGTTTATGAGCATGGTTTTTTTCACTCTCTGATCATTGCTTTAGGTTGGTTTACTCTAAAAGCGCCTTTCATTGCTATAATTGTCTTTACGGCCTGTGTAGATCAAGATCAAATGTGCAGTCTGATCTTTGATGTACACTGTCGTCTTAGCTGATACATCAGCAAAAAGAAGCAATCACAAAAATTGAAATCATCTATGTCTTAATCTAAAATGTCCATTGGGTTTTGTTTGGTGCTTTAACCCCTTACCACATAATCTTAATTTTAACAACCCTGGAAAAATAACTTTGAAAACATTGCGGGAAAAGGAGAAAATGCTGATAACTAGCATTTTCTCTTTTTTCCGCAATGTTTTCGACTCAATTAAAGACAGTTTTCATCATTGAGCCTCCTTTAATTTGTTGCCTTCGAATGCTTTGAATTTCAAAATGCAGGGGTAAAAGTTTTCCGTATTGTGACGGAATTCCGTATTTTCAGGGGCCGACCAGGTCATTTTTCCAAATCGTTTAAATCTGAGGAGAAAAAATTTTTTTGGGGGGCGGGGGGTTACCCCTTTATCTCGTATCTATTGCAAGTCAATAGATTTCCAGATGCCATATCAATAAAATTTATTGCCCCACTGCATTTGCTTTGTCCGGGGCTGATCTCGGTCATTAATGTCTCCCGTCAAACGCACTCGCCCTGAAAACAATGAAATTCAAAGAATTTTGTAATTTCGGGGATAATTTGCACCGAAATGTTTACAGTCACTCACTCTTGCTTAGGGTTTCCCGATTCTAAATATAGATGCTGAACCGGAACGTTCTAAGATTATTGTATGATGTTATATTGTTCGTGTCCAAAATGTTGCGGCTGTGTTTTGATTGTTTTGATGGGTTTGCCGACTTTAACATTTTTGCCGCTAGGATTGTAAAACAAAATAAAGCATTAACAAAGCCCTTCGTTTTAGGGGACAAATATTGGCTGCAATTTGATTATTTAAAGAAATTTTTGTCCATGGATGTCTTGTCAAAACTCGACAACTCGGCAAGTTTCTTATTTGATCCCTGAGACCGGGTTTTGACGCTTGGAAATTTGAAATGACATATCTTTGACGCTGAAAAATATTTGCTTAATTGTCAATCTGACGCATGAAAGTATCGTCTAGAGCTTCATATAACCTAGCTTGTGCTCATCCGGCAGAAATATGGGCTAAACACGATAAGTATAAAATGTGAAGGACACGCGCTTGATCTAAGGAAGCTGGCGAGTCATTTACGAGAACGTAATAACGGTGTTAATCCTCTGATCTAGTGTAAAGTGACAGATTTTAAAGTTACCTGCTATTCAAAATGACTAACTGATGTCAAATCATGTGGTAATACTTCTCCAGAAATTAATTGACACGAAAAATCGATGGCCAAAAAAAACGTGAAAACCCATGACACTACCATGATCAGCGTGGCATCGTCCGATCAGAGGGACTTCAAACTATCTTCTCATCTTTAATAATGAATTTAAACAGTGAATTTACACAAATCTCTGAATAAAACAATAAGTGGAATCTAAAATACTGTCATGAGTTAAAAAATTGTTGTTTTATGAAATGAAAATATAGATCTAAATGGGAGGGGGGGAGTCGTCTGCAAATGCTTGAAATATGTCTGAACTTTTTTTAACTGGTTTGGAAATTAAAATTTAAAGATCAAAATAAATGATATTAAATAAAGTAAAAAAAAAAATTAAAGTACAAAACACCACATCTTTATAAACTTAATATCATGTAGACAAATTGTCAAAGTATTTAAAGCAAAAAGGCATTCTCAGTTCAGTGGAGAAACCGATTGTACAACCAATAGCTAGTTGGTTTGCTCTTCTGGTTACAAAGTGATAATAAAATTTTGCATTTAAACTGATTGTCCCACACTGCCGATTTGATAGATTTTTTACAGGAATTGGACCAGTTCCATGGTATATCACTTACCTGCTTGTTTTAGCAAACATTAGAATTGATTTTGCCAAAAATATTTGCACATTTTAGGAAAGGTTTTCAAAGTGTTTGAAGAGCTTTTAACAGTGAACATGTAGATCTATCTATAAAATCTTGTTTGTGAATGTCGCATGAAAACAGTCTATCTTTTAATAGGCTGTCATTAAAACTTGATATTTTAATGAAATTAATATGTAGTTTAGATCTGAACCCCCATCCTTGTTTGTGTACCCCAAACTCCAGTTACCAGAGGGTACAAAAAGCTCAAGCTAGAAAATGCACAGCACACTCTGTCACATTCTCCCTGATAAATTAGCCATTCTTAAAGAGAGTGTTGTTTTCCTATTTGACAGATTTGATTGTATTCTTTTGACAGAAATTTAGCACATGTGATTGCATTTTAATGAATCAAATATTAAATACTAGATATGTCCTTTTCTCATACTTGTTGTACTTTCAAATACAAAACTGATGTAGGGCTAATCTGATTAGGTCCTGTGTACAAAATGGAGATTAAACAGGACAAAAATAACATGGGTGCTAAAAACTTTGAGATTTTCTTAGGTTTTAGCATATCATATCTTTCATTCATTTCAAGATTTTTTCAACTTCAAAATGCTAAAACTGGATCTCATTAGAGGAATTTGATGCTTATAAAATAGCTAAATCTCGGGAGCTTCCGGGGGCCTCTGGCCCCCGGAACCCCTGCCCAGGGAGTTGCCCTGGACCCACCGGGGGCCCTAGCGGCCCCCAGGCCCCCAGCTCAATTTTCAGTATTTTCAGATTTTTTAACTTTTACCCCTGAAAATGTCTAAAATTTTGTTGTATGGTAAAGAGTTAAGGGTAAAGGTGATAGGACACCTTTCACTTATCTTTCAGAATTGTCAACTTTATGTTAAACACTTATTCAAAAAGTCTTATCTTTTTCCATACAATTTTCCTGTCAGCTTTACCATTCATTCAACCAGAATTTTCTCCTTTTCCCACATTTTTTCTAAATCAAAAGCAAATTTCACCATTTGAGCAATATCTAATTTATCATCTGCAAATGCTTTTAATTTTGGAATAGTATAAAAAATTTTCATTTAGTAAAGAGAGTTTTCTAGAAGCAATCTTACAGAGTGCAGTTATTGTACATGCTTATATGAAATAGAATAAGTTTAACTATTTAATTGAGAGTGAAATTGTAGACCAGTTCAAATTCAAAGCATTTGGATAGGACAAACTTATTACTAGCCTAGGTCCAGGCGCCAATTTATTTTTATTCACTCCTTACCTCGGTCTCCGTTGATGGTCTATACAGATCTGTGGCTAAACAATTTATTGCTTCCGTAATTATTATTTCATTTTTGACAAAGTAACCTCCAAATGATAGAAAAGGAAAAAATGAAACGACTGGAACCCAGGCTGCTTTAATACATGTATGGCTTAAACATTGGAATATGTGTTTGAAAGGTAGGAAACATTGTGGGAAAAGGAGAACATAAGTCTTTTTTCGGAGGGTCATTAATACTGGGATTTTTTGGTAAAGAGTTTAACATTTTTTACATTTTTCTTTTTGCTTACATGATCGTAATATAACCGTCTTCCATATCAGACTTACATTTCCTTTCAGATGCTTGGGGTAAATTACTTCTACCACCAGTGTTGAAAGAGCATGAAATCATAACTTATAATTTACTTTTAAAAATGTAAGTACTACCATATGACTTTTCATTTTTGTCCTTTGTGATTAATTAGAACAGTTTCAAAGTTAATTATATACTTGTAAATTGTTCTGGCTACATACAGTTTATTTTAAATGGAAAAAATCAGACATATACTTGTAAATTGTTCTAGCTACATACAGTTTATTTTGAATGGAAAAAATCAGACACAGTGAAAAAATATTCCTAACTGACAGTATCAATAATGGTCCAAAATATGGTATTATGATGTCACGTTATGTTTGGTCAAAATACTTAAAATGTTATGTCACAATATTTATAAATCCTTTATTAACAGAAATAAAAAATTCTGAAGAAGACTGTGGCAGGATCATTTCTGTGAAGTTTCATCAAAATTGGATGGGTGGTTTCAGAGAAGAATATGTTTGAAATAAAAGTTAACGCACACAAGCATGGACGGCCAAGACACAAGCCTGCTTGCCTTTGGCTGGTGGAGCTAAAAAACAGTTATCATCCACTAAACCAGCTCTGCTGATATGCATTGCTACAGGGTTCATTCCTTTCTCACCACTGATCATTGTTTCAAGAATGTTTTTGTGAGAAAACTGCCATTGGCTTAGAGTATTGTAAAAAGTACTGCTTTAAGGAACTCGAGGAATCATGGATAAGTCCACTGGCACCCGTGGTGTAACTGAAACAATGTTGAAGACAGCATTACACCCCATACATACAAACAAACAATAGTGGGTTGCTTTAAGAAGAAAAAGTTTGTTCATAGTTGGTGTTGTGTTAAATCTTTACCACACAATTACTTGTTTTAACAACCCCGAGGAAGAAGCCTTCTGAAAACATAATGGAAAAGGAGAAAATGCTGGTAACCTTTTTGGAAAACAGTATTCAATAAGTGAGCCACATTTAATTTGTCATCTGCAAATGCTTGTGATTTGTACTTGTCTAAAATTTTGTAATTTGATAAAGGTTTTGTCACTTTTTTTGGCAGTTATGGCAGTCCAAACACTCAGCAGGTGACACATCAATTCGAAATAGGTTGGGAACATTTTCAGTCCAGTGCACACGGATTAATAATAGGCTATGTAGACCCACGGGGCACTGGAGGGCGTGGGGACGAGTGGCTTCATTCTATTCATAAACGTTTTGGTACGGTAGAAGTTGATGACATTCTCGCAGCAGGAAGGTGAGTGTTTGAAGAAAAAATTTAGGTATTGTCATACCCTTGGTGTCGTCTGTGTCATCTTGTAAAAGCTTTGACATTTTATTATATCATCTGTCATTACTGAAGATACTTACTTCAAACTTGGACCAGTTGTTAACTATCAAAAGGGGAACCCATGCAACAGGGGCAGGTAAGCATCAAACTATTTTTGACAGCTATGCCCCTTTTTTGCCCTGGAAGATTCATGAAAAGTAGCCAATGTAGATCAAGATCAAATTTCACTGAATGTGCATTTTGATCTTTGAACTATGTCGTTTGTATTTTAGCCTTTATTTTCTGAAAAAAAAGTATTCATGAAATTTGGTCTCTTTTCCTGATTGAGAAAGCGCAAGTCCTTTATTTGATGCTTTGATAGTTAATGTTGAAGCCTGAGCATCTGGACAGTAGCTTGGCTATGTACTTGTTAGTCCCTTTGTGCATTTGTTTATCTGTCTGTCTCCCAAAATTTCATCCTGCGAAAACTCCAAAGACTGGAACATGAAATTTTGAAGATCCCTTATTATGTGTATTATGTGGATTTTTAAGAGTTGCTGGCATAATCCCGGGAACTCCCCACCACGGATTTTGTTTGGCAATCTTGGGGAGTGACGCGAGAAATGTACCGGTACAGAATAAATGTTGAAACATTTCTTACATTATCCCCCCAAAATACCATGCAGATCCATAGTGGGGAGTTATCGTGATTATGCTGAGTTGCCTTATGATGACGCACACTTATTAATGCATTCTAGCGATTTTGTGTCTTTCTAATTTTTCACGCTAAATGTTTACACCAAATAATTAAAGAGCCTTCTATTTCAGGGTCGTTAAAACATGGGATTGATTGCTATAAAGGGAATTTCTAGAATGTCTTCTATTTATTATGCATAACTCCAAACGATATTAGTGATTGATAAGATAAACTTTGATCTTTTAATATTTACACTGTATAACCCTTTGAAACACAGTCCCAATTTTAAATGAGCCTGGCAAGGAAGGCTTTTGAAAACGTTGTGGGAAAAGGAGAAAATGCTAGTAACTACAATGTTTCCTGTACCATCTAAGCCGAATTTGGTCATTTAACACTTTTAATTTGTCGTCTGCAAATGCTTTCAATTTTGACAAGTCTAAAATTTTGTTGTTAGATACAGAGATAAACTAACTATGGGTTTTGAATGTTTACAGTACAAAAATTATTATTGACTATTCTCATCTTACTTCAGGCGTTTCAAGTCATTACACTATGTCAATAATCGAACAGCTATATGGGGAGTGGTATGTAACAGCGTTTTGTTTTATTGTGAATTAATGTGGGTGCTTTTGACCTACTTTTTGGTACTGATGAAAAATGAATGAACAGAAATTTGTGATTGGTCAAAAATGTAGACATGTTTACCTTGAGGGCCCCTGTCCATTTGCAGGTAAATTTAGGCTGTCTATCTTTTTTAAAGATATTTCTTGTTTGTCATTCTGCATTATTGACCAGTTTCTCATCAATTTTCATGTATAGTTGGTTAATCTAGATCCTTACCAACTATTCTTAATTTTATTCTAAGTCTGATTCTGGATTTAGAATGAAATGCAACTTGTGATTGGCTAAAGCAACTTCTGATGGGCTAAACCATTAGGTTTAGGTGATCAGAAGTTGTGTTACTTTCAATTTAGAAAAATCTTGAGAATAAGACTAAAAATATTCTTAAGAATTATAGGTGAATACAAGCCCTGGAGAGTCAAAATCAAAATAATGAAGTGGGATATCAATGTTCTAGAAAACTTTGAAAAAAAAAAAAAAAAATCTCTATAGATTACACTTAGTCAAGACTTTGTAAACTATATCCTTAAGCAAAACAAAATTTTCTGCCCTTTCAAAAACAAATTGCACCATTTGAGCCACATGTAATTTATCACCTGCAAATGCTTTGAACTAATGATTGATTGATTGATTGTATGGTGTTTAATGCCGTTTTCAACATTATTTCAGTTATATCGAGGTGGCCAATGCAACTATCCATGCTATGCTTTCCTGGAGTTGCCTTTACCAGTACTCCGCACAATATTCTTTCCAAGCCACTGGCTGCTTTCCCAATTAACCATCGTTGAAACAATTGTCAGCAATGGGAGAGGAATGAATCCTGTCGCAATGACTATCCTCAGTCCACGGAAAGAAATTGGCTGAACCAGGGATCGAACCCACGACCCCCTGTTCTCAAGTCCTGCACGCTACTGACTGAGCTACCAGGGCTCAGCGCTTTGAATTAAGAAAGGTCAAAAATTTGTCTTTCGGTGAGGAGTTAATGATCTTCATGTTTATTTCAGTCTCATGGAGGCTTTCTGACAGCAGCTGTGATGTCACGACCAGAAAATTTATATACATGTGGAATTTCTGTTGCCCCGGTAACAGACTGGAGATATTATGGTAAACAAAGAAAATTTTATCTTAATTTATTTTCCAGTTTTAACTTTGAACTGTTTTGAAAATGTTTTGACAAATGTGATTGTTTTCCCCTCAAGCAAATTTAAAGCAGTGAAATATGGATTAAATACTTCACCACATAGTCCCAACTTTTCACAACCCAGAGAAAGCTTTTGAAAACATAGTGGGAAAGGAGAAAATGCTTATATCTCGGGGTCATTTAAACTGGAATGTGTGTGGTTAAAGGACCAAACAACAAAATCTTAGACTTGGCCATATTGAAAGCAATTGCAGATGATACATCAAAATTAATATGTCCCAAAGGATAAAATTTGTGTTTGAAGAAGTACGAAAAAACAATGAAGGAAAATAAGAAAATTGTTTCCACTATTATCTCCTATTCCCACGATCTTTTCAAAAGGACCTCCTGGAATTGTACGGTAAAAGGTTAACAGGAGGCTTTTGAAAACTGGGGGGAAAAAAAATGCTGGTAACCAGCATTTTCTCCTTTTCCAACAATGTTTTCTGCCCTATAAAAGGACAGAAACCATTATTTGAGCTTTATTCAGTTTGTCATCTGCAAACACTTTCAATTTGGTCCAGTCTAAAATCTTGTTGTGGTAAAAAGTTAAAGCACAGAATCTCTATCAGCAAAACCGACTCAATTTGAAATAGGTATTGTAACTGTTAATAGATATTTTAATTGTTAATAGGTATTTTACATGTAAGTGTTGATTATTATTTCAAGTGTTGATAGGTATTTCGAGTGTTGATAGGTATTTCAAGTTTTAATAGATGTAAATAATGTTAATATATGTTTGAAGTGTTAATATGAAAAAGGCAAAGCCTCAATACGAGCGACGTGAATAATTTGTGGAACAAATATATATTAATTCGAATGACGAGCTAAATTCTAGATTTTGAAATAAAGGGTTTTGAGTTCGAATTCCGGCTTTTCCAAAACTAATTTTGAGCGTTGTCAAAAGTAGGAAGCATTTTTCTTTCGTAGATTTATACAAGTGAAATAGGGAGAACTGTCCCTGATATCATGATAACAAAATATAGACAGTTCCTTGACAGTTTTGTTAATTTATGTCCAGAAAAAAATAACTTGGAATGATTATTGGTTCACATACTTTTAAAGACCATTTTACAGGAACATTTCCTCAATGCATGTAGATCTAGATCTATATAAGAGAGACTTTGATCTTTACGAGGAATCGGTCAGTAGGTTGAGAAGAATATTGAACAGAGTACTGGTAACAGGAACTTCAGGATCGCATGGTAGGTGCACTTGCCACCGCAATGAATATAGATCTACACACAAAAGGAAAAAAACAAACAAACAAAAACAGAATCTTTTTTTTTTTCTTTTCATTTCTTCGTTAGTGCACAGGTCTACCCATGTTTTACCTGGAGTTTCTTTAAAATCAGAGTGCGTAGATCACTAAAATCAGACTAGATCTATATGTAGCTTTCCTTATTCATCCCATCTGCTTTCCTACACGTCCATCATTGAAACAGTGATCAGTGTAGATTAAGGAATGAATTCTGTCGCAATGACTAGATCTAGATCTATCATCAGTCCTAGGAATGAAACTTGCCGAGTTATCGGATAGATATCCAACTTATGACAAAAAGAAACGCCAAACTTTTCGATCTCTCAACAAGCTTTCGTAACAAATAAATATATTTGAGCCATGTTGCGGTAAATGAGGGTTTAATGCATCTCCGTGATGGTACCAAGCAAGTCATCACATAATTATACATCCATATTGTATGATAACTGACTGAATCGAAAGCCATGCATACTGGTCCTTTGACATGCAGCTTGCGCGGACTGCACAGGCAGACCTGGGTCGATAGTTTTTGCAGATGCATTAAGCCCCCTTTTTACAGATCATAAATCCAGCTTTCTCTGTAAAAAGTATTTTGAAACAGTCAAAAAACTAGTTTAGTCATGATTTCTATGACACAATATTTTCCGCGAAAAAACGGCTCGTGCATGACGTAAGAATAGTAAGAATAATGACGTCATTATTTGCTAGCATAGATCATTGCGTATGTTTATACACAAATAGACGCTTAATACGCTGAAAGTAAGTAAGAAATTAGATAATCTCTACTCATTAAACTGATAATGATTTTTAAGTAATCATCCCATCGGTAGATAATTATTGTCATTTTTGACCAATCAGATACTTGTGCGAAAAATTGTCATACTTGTGACGCTGTGCGACTAACCGGAAGACACTCAATTTTTAGTCATCCCTATTTAGATTTAGACTAAAACCCTTAACGAAGTCAGAATTTCATTTTCAAAAATCTAGAACGGTGTTACTGCAAAACGAGTTTCGCTCGTTACAGGCTTTGCCCGTAACTTGCTGTCGCTTGTTAATATTGTTGTAAGTGTTAAACTGACAGTCCAAGTTTCATTTCAGATTAATTTTAATTGCAGATGACACATCAAATGTGTCTAAAATGATAAACTTTTTCTTTGAAGAAATAGAAAACAGTGAGGGAAATAAGAAAATTCTTGTTACCACTATTTTCTCCTACTCCCAGAATCTTTTCAAAAGGGCATTTTAGAATTGTGTGGTAAAAGGTTAACCGAAGGCTTTTGAAAACATTGTGAGGAAAGGAGAAAATGCTGGTTACCAGCAGTTTCTCCTTTTCCAATAATGTTTTCTACCCTAAAAAAATGACAGAAACCATTTTTTGAGCTTCATTCAGTTTGTCATCTGCAAACACTTTCAATTTGGTCCAGTCTAAAATTTTGTTGTGGTAAAGAGTTAAAGCACAGAATCTCTATCAGCAAAACCAACTCAATTTGAAACAGGTATTTTAAGTGTTAATATGGCAGATACTTTATGTGTTGATAGGTATTCTATGTATTAATTCGTATTTCATGTGTCAATTGGTGTTTCAAGTGGTAATAGGTACTTCAAGTGTTGTTAGGTATTTTAAGTTATAATAGGTGTAAATAATTTTAATATATGTTTGAAGTGTTAATATGTGTTGTAAGTGTTAAACTGACAGTCCTAGTTTCATTTCAGATTAATTTTAATGGCAGATGACACATCAAATGTGTCTAAAATGATAAAATTTCTCTTCGAAGAAGTAGAAAACAATGTTGGAAAATCAAAAAATTTTTTTTGCCACTATTTTGTCCTTTCCCCAGAATGTTTTCAAAGGGGCCTCCTGGGATTGTTTGGTAAAGGGTTAACCGGTAAAGGGTTAACCCTTTACCCCACAATCCTGAGTTTAAACAACACTGAAGAAGAAGGATTTTGAAAACTTTGTGGGGAAAGGAGAAAATGCTGATAACCTTTCCAGCATTTTCTATTTTACCCGCAATGTTTCTGTCCTAAAAAAATATTATTTGAGCTACATTCAGTTCGTCATCTGCAAATGCTTTCAATTTGGTCCATTCTAAAATTTTGTCGTTCGGTAGAGTTAAAGCAAAGGATCTTTGTCAGCAAAGGCAACTCAACTTGAAATAGGTATTTTAAGTGTTTATAGGTGTATTGAGCATCAAACTGACAGTTCTTGTTTCATTTCAGATTCATTTTACACAGAACGATATATGGGTCTGCCTACTGAGGGGGACAATATAGAAGGGTACAATGTAAGTATTTTTAGATCTATAACGTAGGTAACTCTACCAAATATTCTAATGCTTTAAAGACTATGAGGGAGGTTTCTGAAAACATTATTTGAAAAGGAGAAAATGCTGATTACCATAAATTTTTTTCTTTTTTTCCATCGTTTTTCTATCCTTTTTACAGACAAATTCCATAATTTGAGCCACCATTATTATTTGTGAATGGTTTCCATTTAACCCTTTACCAGACAACAAAAATTGAAAGCATTTGCAGACGACAATTTTAATGTGGCCCAAATGGTGCAAATTTTCTTTGAAAGGGTAGAAAAAATTGTGGGAAAAGGAGAAAATGCTGGTAATCAGCATTTTCTCCTTTGTCCACAATGTTTTCAAAAGGCTTCTTTCCCAGCCTCATTAAAAGTCGGCATCGTGAAGTAACAGGCTTTTAAGTGTTGATAGGTATCTTTACACTTACCCTTTTGTAATGAATTATACCAAGCAAGTCGTCACGCAATATGGTTGGCAAATACGAAAAGGGACAGTCGGACATTTGCGTAAAGTGGCCAAGCAGGCTAATCCGAGATGGCACTTTACAGCTACATTAGGTTTTGTCCTGCAGTAGACTTACGTAAAACAGAAAATTAGATCTACATATAAACCTAAAATGTTGTTTCGGATTAGTCAGCGTGGACTGCGCCATCCTATCCAGGACTACAGTTTACGCAAATGTCCGAATGCCCCTTTTTGCGTGTTGCATGCCATATAGATCTAGGTTAGCCGATGAAGTCTGCAGGCTGACCTGATGGAACCTTTTTGGACATGCATTAAACCATCTTTTCGCAGAGCATGGCTCACAATCATGTATATCTGGTAGATTTAAAAAGTGATTCTAGACTCTCCTAAAACTGTTTACCCTTAAATTACATAGTGATATAGTGACAGCTGCATAATAGGCCAACAACATTTGTAGATCTTCATCTATACATGTTTATTTCATGCTTTTCGGTAGTTTATTGAGAAAAAACTGATATTTAATATTTCAAGGATACGACCAGTGAAAAATACCGATTTTATTTCTAACTCTTCAATTGAAGGCGGAAACAGATGTTCCTGCGCACTAGTTACCTAGGTAAATAACGCATGCCATTCAGCCAGATGGAAATATGCCGTTATTTATCCTACATTGGGCTTTACGTAATATTGTGATGCGTTGTTATGCAGGGGGGTATGGCATGGGGAAATTACCGAAAACAATTGTACTGGATTTTGATGTAAGTTCCCCCCAAAAAGGGGTTGGAAGTATGAAGTAAATAGAAAATTTATACTTTTTGGTGAAAGATCGAAATTTATTTCATTGAATGAAGATCACTGGTGATATTTTCACGTGTCACAGCCACTCGTGAAAATATTACTGATGATGTTCACTGAACGAAATAAAATTTGATCTTTCACTGAATAAAACAAATAACCTCTATATCTTTACAGCATGCTACAATATCCAGGTATGCAGCGAATTTCAGATCGAAAACATCGCGTTTTATGTTGGTACATGGCACTGGGGATGGTATGTATTGCCTTTTTAGCTCACCTAAGCACAACGTGCTCAAGGGAAGCTCTAAGGATCACCGTTCGTCCGTCGTGCATCGTCAACAATTCTTTAAACATCATCTCTTCCTAAACCAATGGGCCAATGTCAACCAAACTTGGCAGAAATGTTCCTTGGGAGGTCCTCTTTAAAAAGTGTTCACAGAATTTGATTCCATCGAAAACTCTGGTTGCCATGGCAACGAAATTGAATTTTCTATTAAAAATCTTCTCCTCTGAAACCGCAGGTCAGATTTTGAAATAATTTCACAGAGATGTGTCCTTGGGTG
Organism: Hippopus hippopus; assembly: GCA_946811185.2. Lineage (NCBI taxonomy): Eukaryota > Metazoa > Mollusca > Bivalvia > Cardiida > Cardiidae > Hippopus > Hippopus hippopus. The sequence continues at coordinate 1,715,261 of OX328106.1, read as the reverse complement.
ACCCTTTTTAAAAATTGTTCGCGAAATTTTGATCCATCAAAAAGCAAGGCCATGGTGGGGGGTGGGGGGGGGGCTTTTTGCACTCGTGCGCTGTCAATAATTCTTTAAACATCTTCTCGTCCTAAATTGCTGGGTCAATTTGGACCAAACTTGGCTGGAATGTTCCTTGGGAGGTCCTCTTTTAAAAAATTGTTAACAGAATTTGATTCCATCAAAAACTCTGTTTGCCGTGGCAATCAAATAGAATTTTCTAAGAATTTCTTTAAAAAATTTCTCCTCTGAAACCGCTGGTCAGGTTTTGAAATAATTCCACAGTAATGTTCCTTGGGTGACCCTTTTCAAAAATAGTTTGGGAAATTTTGATCCGTTAAGAAAACAAGGCTGTGGTGGGGGGGGGCCTCTTTGCACTCGTGCTGTGTCAACAAGTCTTTAAACATCTTCTCCTCCTAAACGGCTGGGCTAATTTGGACCAAACTTGACTGGAATGTTCCTTGGGAGGTCTTCTGTAAAACTTGTTCACAGAATTTGATTCCATCAAAAACTCTTGTTTGCCATGGCAACCAAATGGAATTTTCTAAGAAATTCTTTTGAAATCTTCTCCTCTGAAACCACTGGTCAGATTTTGAAATAATTTCACAGAAATGTTCCTTGGGTGACCCTTTTAAAAATTGTTCTCGAAATTTTGACCCGTCGAAAAACATGGCCGTGGTGGTGGGGGGGGGGGGGGCTCTTTGCACTCGTGCAGTGTCAACAATTCTTTAAACATCTTCTCCTAAACAACTAGGCCAATTTGGACCAAACTTGGCTGGAATGTTCCTTGGGAGGTCCTCTTTAAAAATTGTTCACAGAATTTGATTCCATCGAAAACTCTGGTTGCCATGGCAACCAAATGGAATTTTCTTAGAAATTCTTTAAAAATCTTCTCCTCTGAAACCGCAGGTCAGATTTTGAAATAATTTCACAGAAATGTTCCTTGGGTGACCCTTTTCAAAAATTGTTTGGGAAATTTTGATCCATCGAAAAAACAAGGCTGTGGAAGGGGGGGCTCTTAGCTCTCGTGCTGTGTCAACAATTCTGTAAACATCTCCTCCTAAACAGCTGGGCCAATTTGGACCAAACTTGGGTGGAATGTTCCTCGGGAGGTCCTCTTTGAAATCTGTTCACTGAATTTGAATCCATCAAAAACTCTTTTTGCCATGGCAACCAAATGGAATTTTCTTAGAAATTCTTTAAAAATCTTCTCCTCTGAAACCGCTGGTCAGATTTTGAATAATTTCACAGTAATGTTCCTTGGGTGACACTTTTCAAAAATTGTTTGCGCAATTTTGATCCATCGAAAAACATGGCCGTGGTGGGGGGGGGGGGGGGCTCTTTGCACTCGTTCAGTGTCAATAATTCTTTAAACATCTCCTCCTCCTAAACGACTGGGCCAGTTTGGACCAAACCTGGCTGGAATGTTCTTTGAGAGGTCCTCTTTAAAAAATTGTTCACAAAATTTGATTCCATCAAAAAGTCTGGTTGCCATGGCAATCAAATGGAATTTTCTAAGAAATTCTTTAAAAATTTTCTTCTCTGAAACCGCTGGTCAGATTTTGAAATAATTCCACAGAAATGTTTCTTGGGTGACCCTTTTCAAAAAGTGTTTGGGAAATTTTGATCCGTCGAAAAAACAAGGCTGTGGTGGTGGGGGCGGCTCTTTGCACTCGTGCGGTGTCAACAATTCTTTAAACATCTTCTCCTCCTAAACCGCTGGGTCATTTTGGACCAAACTTGACTGGAATGTTCCTTGGGAGGTCTTCTGTAAAACTTGTTCACAGAATTTGATTCCATCAAAAAACTCTTTTTGCCATGGCAACCAAATGGAATTTTCTAAGAAATTCTTTTAAAATCTTCTCCTCTGAAACCACTGGTCAGATTTTGAAATAATTTCACAGAAATGTTCCTTGGGTGACCCTTTTCAAAAAATGTTCTCGAAATTTTGACCCGTCGAAAAACATGGCCATGGTCGGGGGCTCTTTGCACTCGTCTGGTGTCAAGAATTCTTTAAACATATTCTCCCAAACAACTGGGCCAACTTGGACCAAACTTGGCTGGAATGTTCCTTGGGAGGTCCTCTTTAAAAATTGTTCACAGAATTTGATTCCATCGAAAACTCTGGTTGCCATGGCAACGAAATTGAATTTTCTATTAAAAATCTTCTCCTCTGAAACCGCAGGTCAGATTTTGAAATAATTTCACAGAGATGTGTCCTTGGGTGACCCTTTTTAAAAATTGTTCGCGAAATTTTGATCCATCAAAAAGCAAGGCCATGGTTGGGGGGGGGGCTCTTTGCACTCGTGCGCTGGCAATAATTCTTTAAACATCTTCTCGTCCTAAATTGCTGGGTCAATTTGGACCAAACTTGGCTGGAATGTTCCTTGGGAGGTCCTCTTTTAAAAAATTGTTAACAGAATTTGATTCCATCAAAAACTCTGTTTGCCGTGGCAATCAAATAGAATTTTCTAAGAATTTCTTTAAAAAATTTATCCTCTGAAACCGCTGGTCAGGTTTTGAAATAATTCCAAAGTAATGTTCCTTGGGTGACCCTTTTCAAAAATGGTTTGGGAAATTTTGATCCGTCGAAAAAACAAGGCTGTGGTGGGGGGGGGCCTCTTTGCACTCGTGCTGTGTCAACAATTCTTTAAACATCTTCTCCTCCTAAACGGCTGGGCTAATTTGGACCAAACTTGACTGGAATGTTCCTTGGGAGGTCTTCTGTAAAACTTGTTCACAGAATTTGATTCCATCAAAAACTCTTGTTTGCCATGGCAACCAAATGGAATTTTCTAAGAAATTCTTTTGAAATCTTCTCCTCTGAAACCACTGGTCAGATTTTGAAATAATTTCACAGAAATGTTCCTTGGGTGACCCTTTTAAAAATTGTTCTCGAAATTTTGACCCGTCGAAAAACATGGCCGTGGTGGGGGGGGGGGCTCTTTGCACTCGTGCAGTGTCAACAATTCTTTAAACATCTTCTCCTAAACAACTAGGCCAATTTGGACCAAACTTGGCTGGAATGTTCCTTGGGAGGTCCTCTTTAAAAATTGTTCACAGAATTTGATTCCATCGAAAACTCTGGTTGCCATGGCAACCAAATGGAATTTTCTTAGAAATTCTTTAAAAATCTTCTCCTCTGAAACCGCAGGTCAGATTTTGAATAATTTCATAGAAATGTTCCTTGGGTGACCCTTTTCAAAGATTGTTTGCGAAATTTTGATCTGTCGAAAAACATGGCCATGGTTGGGGGGGGGGGGCTCTTAGCACTCGTTCAGTGTCAATAATTCTTTAAACATCTCCTCCTCATACACGGCTGGGCCAATTTGGACCAAACTTGGCTGGAATGTTCTTTGGGAGGTCCTCTTTAAAAACTGTTTACAGAATTTGATTCCGGCAAAAAGTCTGGTTGCCATGGCAATCAAATGGAATTTTCTAAGAAATTCTTTAAAAATTTTCTTCTCTGAAACCGCTGGTCAGATTTTGAAATAATTTCACAGAGATGTGTCCTTGGGTGACCCTTTTCAAAAAGTGTTTGGGAAATTTTGATCCATCGAAAAAAACAAGGCTGTGGTGGTGGGAGTGGCTCTTTGCACTCGTGCGGTGTCAACAATTCTTTAAACATCTCCTCCTCCTAAACGGCTGGGTCAATTTGGACCAAACTTGGCTGGAATGTTCCTTGGGAGGTCTTCTGTAAAACTTGTTCACAGAATTTGAAATCAAAAACTCTGTTTGCCATGGCAACCAAATGGAATTTTCTAAGAAATTCTTTTAAAATCTTCTCCTCTGAAACCACTGGTCAGATTTTGAAATAATTTCACAGAAATGTTCCTTGGGTGACCCTTTTTAAAAACTATTCGCGAAATTTTGACCCATCGAAAAACATGGCCGTGGTGGGGGGGGGGGGCTCTTTGCACTCGTGCGGTGTCAATAATTCTTTAAACATCTTCTCCTCCTAAACGGCTGGGCCAATTTGGACCAAACTTGGTTGGAATGTTCTTTGGGAGGTCCTCTTTAAAAACTGTTCACAGAATTTGAATCCATCAAAAACTCTGTTTGCCATGGCAACCAAATGGAATTTTCTTAGAAATTCTTTAAAAATCTTCTCCTCTGAAACCGCTGGTCAGATTTTGAATAATTTCACAGTAATGTTCCTTGGGTGACACTTTTCAAAAATTGTTTGCGAAATTTTGATCCGTAGAAAAACATGGCCATGGTTGGGGGGGGGGGTTCTTTGCACTCGTTCAGTGTCAATAATTCTTTAAACATCTTCTCCTCCTAAACGACTGGGCCAATTTGGACCGAACTTGGCTGGAATGTTCTTTGGGAGGTCCTCTTTAAAAACTGTTCAAAGAATTTGATTCCATCAAAAAGTCTGGTTGCCATGGCAATCAAATGGAATTTTCTGTCTAAGAAATTCTTTAAAAATTTTCTTCTCTGAAACCGCTGGTCAGATTTTGAAATAATTCCACAGATATGTTCCTTGGGTGACCCTTTTCAAAAAGTGTTTGGGAAATTTTGATCTGTCGAAAAAACAAGGCTGTGGTGGTGGGGGTGGCTCTTTTCACTCGTGCGGTGTCAACAATTCTTTAAACATCTTCTCCTAAACGGCTGGGTCAATTTGGACCAAACTTGGCTGGAATGTTCCTTGGGAGGTCTTCTGTAAAACTTGTTCACAGAATTTGATTCCATCAAAAACTCTTTTAACTATGGCAACCAAATGGAATTTTCTAAGAAATTCTTTTAAAATCTTCTCCTCTGAAACCACTGGTCAGATTTTGAAATAATTTCACAGAGATGTTCCTTGGGTGACCCTTTTGAAAAATTGTTCGCGAAATTTTGACCCGTCGAAAAACATGGCCGTTGTGCGGGGGCTCTTTGCACTCGTGTGGTGTCAACAATTCTTTAAACAACTTCTCCCAAACAACTGGGCCAATTTGGACCAAACTTGGCTGGAATGTTCCTTGGGAGGTCCTCTTTAAAAATTGTTCACAGAATTTGATTCCATCGAAAACTCTGGTTGCCATGGCAACCAAATGGAATTTTCTTAGAAATTCTTTAAAAATCTTCTCCTCTGAAACCGCTGGTCAGATTTTGAATAATTTCATAGAAATGTTCCTTGGGTGACCCTTTTCAAAGATTGTTTGCGAAATTTTGATCCGTCGAAAAAACAAGGCTGTGGAAGGGGGGCTCTTAGCACTCATGCTGTGTCAACAATTCTGTAAACATCTTCTCCTCCTAAACAGCTGGGCCAATTTGGACCAAACTTGGATGGAATGTTCCTCGGGAGGTCCTCTTTGAAATCTGTTCACTGAATTTGAATCCATCAAAAACTCTTTTTGCCATGGCAACCAAATGGAATTTTCTTAGAAATTCTTTAAAAATCTTCTCCTCTGAAACCGCTGGTCAGATTTTGAATAATTTCACTGTAATGTTCCTTGGGTGACACTTTTTAAAAAGTGTTTGCGAAATTTTGATCCATCGAAAAACATGGCCGTGGCGGAGGAGCGGAGCTCTTTGCACTTGTTCAGTGTCAATAATTCTTTAAACATCTTCTCCTCCTAAACGACTGGGCCAATTTGGACCAAACTTGGCTGGAATGTTCTTTGGGAGGTCCTCTTTAAAATCTGTTTACAGAATTTGATTCCGGCAAAAAGTCTGGTTGCCATGGCAATCAAATGGAATTTTCTAAGAAATTCTTTAAAAATTTTCTTCTCTGAAACCGCTGGTCAGATTTTGTAATAATTCCACAGAAATTTTCCTTGGGTGACCCTTTTCAAAAAGTGTTTGGGAAATTTTGATCCATCGAAAAAACAAGGCTGTGGTGGTGGGAGCGGCTCTTTGCATTCGTGCGGTGTCAACAATTCTTTAAATATCTTCTCCTCCTAAACGGCTGGGTCAATTTGGACCAAACTTGGCTGGAATGTTCCTTGGGAGGTCTTCTGTAAAACTTGTTCACAGAATATGACTTCATCAAAAACTCTGTTTGCCATGGCAACCAAATGGAATTTTCTAAGAAATTCTTTTAAAATCTTCTCCTCTGAAACCGCTGGTCAGATTTTGAAATAATTTCACAGAAATGTTCCTTGGGTGACCCTTTTTAAAAACTATTCGCGAAATTTTGACCCGTCGAAAAACATGTCCGTGGTGGGGGGCTCTTTGCACTCGTGCGGTGTCAATAATTCTTTAAACATATTCTCCTCCTAAACGGCTGGGCCAATTTGGACCAAACTTGGTTGGAATGTTCTTTGGGAGGTCCTCTTTAAAAACTGTTCACAGAATTTGAATCCATCAAAAACTCTGTTTGCCATGGCAACCAAATGGAATTTTCTTAGAAATTCTTTAAAAATCTTCTCCTCTGAAACCGCTGGTCAGATTTTGAATAATTTCACAGTAATGTTCCTTGGGTGACACTTTTCAAAAATTGTTTGCGAAATTTTGATCCGTAGAAAAACATGGCCATGGTTGGGGGGGGGGGGCTCTTTGCACTCGTTCAGTGTCAATAATTCTTTAAACATCTTCTCCTCCTAAACGACTGGGCCAATTTGGACCGAACTTGGCTGGAATGTTCTTTGGGAAGTCCTCTTTAAAAACTGTTCACAAAATTTGATTCCATCAAAAAGTCTGGTTGCCATGGCTATCAAATGGAATTTTCTGTCTAAGAAATTCTTTAAAAATTTTCTTCTCTGAAACCGCTGGTCAGATTTTGAAATAATTCCACAGATATGTTCCTTGGGTGACCCTTTTCAAAAAGTGTTTGGGAAATTTTGATCTGTCGAAAAAACAAGGCTGTGGTGGTGGGGGTGGCTCTTTTCACTCGTGCGGTGTCAACAATTCTTTAAACATCTTCTCCTCCTAAACGGCTGGGTCAATTTGGACCAAACTTGGCTGGAATGTTCCTTGGGAGGTCTTCTGTAAAACTTGTTCACAGAATTTGATTCCATCAAAAACTCTGTTTGCCATGGCAACCAAATGGAATTTTCTAAGAAATTCTTTTGAAATCTTCTCCTCTGAAACCACTGGTCAGATTTTGAAAAAATTTCACAGAAATGTTCCTTGGGTGACCCTTTTTAAAAATTGTTCTCGAAATTTTGACCCGTCCAAAAACATGGCCGTGGTGGGGGGTATCTTTGCACTCGTGCGGTGTCAGTAATTCTTTAAACATCTTCTCCTAAACAACTGGGCCAATTTGGACCAAACTTGGCTGGAATGTTCCTTGGGAGGTCCTCTTTAAAAGTTGTTCACAGAATTTGATTCCATCGAAAACTCTGGTTGCCATGGCAACCAAATGGAATTTTCTTAGAAATTCTTTAAAAATCTTCTCTGCAACTGCAGGTCAGATTTTGAATAATTTCATAGAAATGTTTCTTGAGTGACCCTGTTAAAAACTTGTTTGCGAAATTTTGATCCGTCAAAAAACATGGCCGTGGTGGGGGGGGGGGCTCCTTGCACTGTATGGCTTTAAAGAAATTCTTTGAAATTCTTCTTCTCTTAAACCACTTGTCAGATTTTGAAATAATTTCACAGAAATGTACCTTGGATGCCCCTTTTGAAAAATTGTCCGCAAAATTTTGACCCGTCAAGAAACATGACTGTGGTGGTGGGGGGCTATTTGCACTATACGGACATGAAAAAATTCTTAAAAATTCTTTTTCTACGAAACCACTTGTCAGATTTTGAAACAATTTCACAGAAATGATCCTTTGGTACCAAATTATGCCCTTTTTCAACTTAATATTTTAACTTACTATCCAGCACCCAACAGCCAATCGTTGGCACCCACATGCGGTGCTCTTGTTTTTTTGTAATTTAAGTTATTCAAAAAAAAGTTTTGGAATAACAAAAAAAAATTGGCTATGGTCCTCTAAAAAATTCAGGTGAGTGATCCAGGGCCATCTTGGCCCTCTTGTATATTTGATATATAGTTACGATCCTTAGTTACTTAATAACTTCTTACGAGACATTAAATTTTGAAACTTGTCTGTATTGAAAGCATTTGCAGAGAAAAAATTGAATTTATTTCAAATGACGAGATTGTGTATACAGTTGGAAAACATTGTGGGAAAGAAGAAATTGGTATTTATCAGCATTTCCTCCTTCTCTCATAGTGTATTAGTAAAAAGCTTATAATCTTGAGGGTCGTGAAAACATGTGATTGTTTGGTAGAGGATTAACTCTTTGCCAGTCAATAAGATTTTTTTAACTTGCCCATTAATTGTGTACATGCAAAACTAATTTATTAAAGAAATGGACCTATTGAAGTAATTTACAAATTACGAATAAAATGAGGTTCAAACAGTGAATCTTGTCTTTGCTAGGGTAGAAAAAACACTCCAGAAAATGGAGAAAATGCTGATTACCAGCATTTTTTCCATTTCTCAAAGTGTTTACAAAAGCCGTTTTTCTCAGTAATGTTAAAACACAGGATAATCTTGGAAAAGGTTTATATAGTTGGAGCAATGTTTATGACCAGGCATACAAAGTTACTGCTTTTTTTTCTAGATAATGTACATTTCCAGAATTCAGCTCAACTTATAAAGGCTTTGACCTTAAATGATGTTTACTTTCGCCTTCAGGTAAGTTGTTTAATCAACTCTAAACAAGACGACAAATTTTTAGACGAGTCCAAATTGAAAGCATTTGCAGATGATGAATAAAATCTGGTTGAAATAATGAAATTTGTCAGTGAAAGTGTAGAAAACCTTGTGGGAAAGGGAGAAAATGCTGGTTACCAGCATTTTCTTTCTTTCCCACAAGATTTTCAAAAGGCTATTACCTCAGGACAGAGCCCTGGTAGTGCAGTCGATAGTGATAGTCATTGCGACAGGATTCATTTCTCTCTCACCACTGATCATTGTTTTGACGATGGGTATGTGGGAAAGCAGCCAGTGGCTTGGAAAGAATATTGTACGAAGTACTGGTAAAAGAAGCTCCAGGAAAGCATGGATAGACGCACTGGCCGCCGCTATATAACTGAAATAATGTTGAAAATGGTGTTAAACACCATAACACACTCCTCGGGGTTCTTAAGACCTGGGTTTGTGTGGTAAAGAGTTAATGAACTCTAAACAAGACAACAAAATTTTAGACTAGTCAAATTTGAAATCATGTGCACATAATTTCAATATGGACCATATAATATGCCGTGTCTTTGAAAGGGTGCAAAATGTCAAGGTACCGCCATACCTCTGTCATCTGTGTCGTCGTTGTGCAAAACCTTTGACATTTTCTGAGTTTTGTCATTTCTGAAGATCTTCACTTCAAACTGTGGCTGCCGAGGCCCGGTAGCACAGTCGGTAACATACAGGACTTGAGAACGGGGTCAATGGTTCGATTCCACGCTCGGCCTATTTTTTTCCAAGGTTTGATGATACTCATTGCAACAGGATTCATTCTTCTCTCACCGCTGACCATCTTTTTGATGATGGTTTTGTCGAAAAGCAGCCAGTGGCTTGGAAAGAATATTGTGCGGAGTACTGGTGAAAGAAACTCCAGGAAAGCATGGATAGGCTGCATTGGCTGCCACGATATAACTTAAATAATGTTAAAAATGGCGTTAAACACCATACAATCAATTATTCCCATATAATCAATCAATCAATCAAACTTTGGCTAATTGAACTATCAAAAGAGGAACCAGTACCAATAGGATGGGTCATCTTTAACTCTTAAATACCAAATGACAATATGTTAGACTGGTCCAAATTGAAAGCAGTTGCAGACGACAATTTTTATGTGGCTCAAATGGAGAAAATTGTCTTAGAAAGGGTAGAAAACACTGTGGGCAAAGGAGAAAATGCTGGTTGCCAGCATTTTCTCCTTTTCCCACAATGTTTTCAAAAGGCTTTGTATTTCAGGGTTGTTAAAACTTGCGATTGTGTGGTAAAGAGTAAAGAAGCTATGCCTTGTGAAAAGTGGATTGAATGCATCTGTAAAATTATTGACCGAGATTACCAGCATTTTCATTTTTCACACAATATTTCCTATCTTTTCTAATCCAATCTTTCAAGTATGGTGACAGTAATCCTTGCTTTTTTGATTGTCAACAGATATACACAGACCAACAACATTTATTGAATGGAGGTAATACTCGCTCACACCTTTTAAACACCATGGAAGATTTCCTGTTTGACTGTTTTGGACGCCAGTCCCCTCGAGAATTTTCAGGAGAAAGTGAGGAGCCACAGATTGTGTCACTTGAAGAAAGTTGAAAAAAGATCTCGTGGTCAAATCTGGAGAAGACCTAGGCCTGTATGATTGGAAATACAGTAAAACCTGTCTCAATGGCCGGCTGTATGAAGCAGCCAACCTGTCTTAACAAGCTAATATTTCGGTTTCCAAATGTGAACTGGAAGTCAACCTGTACTTATACTTTACCACACACTCCCAAGATTTAACGACCTTGAGGAATAATGCGTTTGTAAACATTGTGGGAAAAGAAGAAAATGCTGGTAACCAGCATTTTCTCCTTTTCCCACAATGTTTTCTCCCTTCAAATAAACAAATTTCAGGTTTTGGGTCATATTAATTTGTCACCTGCAAATGCTTTTAATTTGGATAAGACCATAATTTTGTTGTTTGGTAGAGAGTTAAGGAAATAACAGCCTTAGATTAGCACATTTTGATTTTCCATTAGATGCACGTTTAACTCTTTATCAAACATTGGCTTTAACAACCCTGAGACTAACGGCTTTTGAAAACACTGTGGGAAAAGGAGAAAATGCTGGTAACCAGCATTTTCTCCTTTTCCCACACTGTTTTCCTCCCTTTTAAAGACAACTTCCACTATTCTAGCCACATTTAATTTGCTGTCTGCAAATGTTTTCGATTTGAACAAGTCTAAAATTCTGTCGAATGGTAAAGAGTTAACTCTTTACCTAAAAATCCCTTGTTGAAACAACCCTGAGGGCAGAGGCTTTTGAAAAACAATGTGGGGAAGGGAGAAAATGCTGGTAGCCAGCATTTTCTCATTTTCGCATAATCTTTTCCTCCCTTTCGAAGATAAATTTCATAATTTAACGACGTATATGACAAATTTTTCTAACAGACAGATTTTTTTAAAACTTTGCACATACAAAGCTCATCATGTCACTAGGAGATTACAGTAAAAAAAGATAGGGGTCACCGTGCTCGTTTCTGAGAAATTTGCCTTTGAAAAAGGTATATATAGTTCCAAAATTCAGCTTATATTGGATTTAAAGCGCTTTTCTTTAATAGTCAGTTAAACTGGAAAATTACAGGAAAAATATACATCATTTTAATGAAAATTCATATATTTTTGCACAAAAAAAATATAAAAATGCCTGGTTTTGAGCATGGTAAATGTACAAATATACATGTTATATATAGACCATTGAGTTATAAAGGGAGATAATTTGATCGAATTAAGGGCTAATCTTAAAAAAATACATACTTTCTAACGCATGTATGCAACGCTGTAGATACATAATATAGATCTATATATATTTTTTATGCCAAAGTCGTCATTTTTAGGCGTTGTTGCCATTGACGTCATGTGACGTGATGTCATCAGCCTTTAATGATAAACAATATGTCCCTTGATAAAGGTTTGAAATAACCGAAACTAGTCGTGATTAAAATATTTTTTTCAAAATGACACTTGGAGTTTGATCTCTTATTCATTTATGCTTTCTAACAGACAGATTTTTCTTCGACTTCCCACACTTATAGTATTTATAATTCTAAACAATAAGAAAAAATAAAAATGGCACCTGTCCGTGCTTCTTTCGTCAGAAAACAAAGTTGAAGGTCACTGTGGAAGTTATTTTTTCAAGAAAAAAAATAGGATAAAAGCTCAGCAGACATCGTGCTCAGTAGGAGCGATTTCTCCTTTTCCAACAATAATTTTCGAAGTGGAAACAGCCATACTTCCACAGCTTTAAATTTCCTGGCTTTGTTTCCTTGATTGGTGTGTAACGCCGTGTCAGCAGCATTTTAATTATTTAATCACGGTGACAGTTCAAAGATCCATTTTTTTCTCTTCACCAATACTACCCGAAGAAAGTGCTACTTGTTTCAGTGCACCAATAGTATTACCATTATGTGCAAAAAATACATAGGTGCACTTTTGATTCAATATCCACGACAAAAATACATGCGCAGTAGATGCGCGCAAACATTTGTCATATACGTCCTTATGCAACACTGTCATATACAAATGTTTTTAATTTGGACATGTCTTTAAAATCTTCCTGTTTGTGACGGGGTTACCTTTTATTACAATTCAAACTATTTGAAATGCTTTGTAAGAAATATATTACTCTGTTTTGACTTTTGTGGACTGTTCCATATTTTATTAAGACTTAGTGTTTAGTTAAAAGGCCTTTGCAGAAAATTTAGATCAGAGGTCTTCAAAATTTCTTGCAATCAGAAACTGGAGCTGAGCCCCGGTAGCCCAGTTGGAAGCGTATATCACTTGAGAACAGGCGGTCGCTGGTTTGATTCCCGGCTCGGCCAATTTCTTTCAGAGGATTGATGATAGTGATTGCGACAGGATTCATTCCTCTCTCACTGCTGGCAATTGCTTTGGCGATGGTTATGTGGGAAAGCAGCCAGTGACTTGGAAAAAATACTGTGCGTAGTACTTGCAAAAGAAACTCCAGGAGAGCATGGACAGGTGCACTGTCTGCCAAGTTATAACTGAAATAATTTTTAAATTGGCGTCAAACTCCATACAACCAAGAAACTGGATAAAACTGTTAAAGTTGCTCATTTTTTGTTAATTTTATCTCTGCTTGCAAAATGCCAAACAGCCTTTGTCATGATGTAGTTTCCTTAGATCTAGAAATCACATGAACTGCCTTTTTCTGTACAATCTAGTTATTATATGAACCTGAAGGCGACTTTGAAAAACATTGTAGGTAAAAGAGAAAATGCTGGACAGCAGCATTTTTTAATCACAATATTTGCTGCCCTTTCAAATATAAATCCCATTTTACTACTAGATAATATGACTTCTTTTGAGACATAGAGGATAATGAACTGGTTGTGTGTGAGATTAAAAACCTTTCACTAGAATTGGGTGTGATGCGGTTGGAAAAACGAGTTCAAAGGACTAGTTTTTTAACAGCATCAAACACCATTCTAGTGACAGATTTTCCTATCACACACAACCAGTTGATTATCCTTTTTTAGCTCACCTGAGCACAACATGCTCAAGGGGAGCTTTTAGGATCACCCTGTGTCCATTGTGAGTCGTGTGTCATGCATTGGTCGTCGTCAACAATTCTTTAAACATCTTGTACTCCTAAACCATGTTCCTTGGGAGGTCCTCTTTAAAAAATGTTCACAAAATTTGATTCCATCAAAAACTCTGGTTGCCATGGCAACCAAATGGAATTTTCTAAGAATTTTTTTTAAAAATCTTCTCTGATGAAACTGCAGGTTAGATTTTGAAATAATTTCACAGAAATGTTCCTTAAGTGACTCTTTTTAAAACTTGTTCAACTTGGCTGGAATGTTCCTTGGGAGGTTCTCTTTCAAAATTGTTCACAAAATTTAATTCCATCTAAAACTCTGGTTGCCTTGGCAACAAAATGGAACTTTCTAAGAAATTCTTTAAAAATCTTCTCCTCTTAAACCGCCGTTCAGATTTTGAAATATTTTCACAGAAATGTTCCTTGCCAGACTCTTTTCAAAAATGTTCGCGAAATTTTGATCCATTGAAAAACATGGCCGTGGTGGTGGGGTAGGCTCTTTGCATCGTGCGGTGTCAAGAATTCTTTAAACATCTTCCCCTTCAAAACCGCTGGGCCAATTTGGACCAAACTTGGCTAAAATGTTCATTGGAAAGTCCTCTTTGAAACCTGTTGACAGAATTTGATTCCATCAAAAGCTCTGGTTTCCATGGCAACAAAATGGAACTTTCTAAGAAATTCTTTGAAATTCTTCTCTGAAACCGCAGATCAGATTTTGAAATAATTTCACAGAAATGTTCCTTGGTTGACCCTTTTCAAAAATTGTTCAAAAAATTTTTGATCCGTTGAAAAACATGGCCGTGATGGGGGTGGGGGGGGGCTCTTTGCATTGTGAGGTGTCAACAATTCTTTAAACATCTTCTCCTCCTAAACCATTGGGCCAATTTGGACCAAACTTGGCTGGAATGTTCCTTGGGAGGTTCTCTTTCACGATTGTTCACAGAATTTAATCCCATCAAAAACTCTGGTTGCCATGGCAACCAAATGGAATTTTCTAAGAAATTCTTTAAAAATCTTCTCATCTGAAACTGCAGGTCAGATTTTGAAATATTTTCACAGAAATGTTCCTTGGGTGACCCTTTTCAAACTTTGTTCGTGAAATTTTGATCCATTGAAAAACATGGCTGTGGCGGTGGGTGGGGGGTCTTTGCATTGTGCTGTGTCAACAATTCGTTAAACATCTTACACTCCTAAACCGCTGGGCCAATTAAGACCAAACTTGGCTGAAATGTTCCTTGGAAAATCCTCTTTAAAAATTGTTTACAGAATTTGACTCCATGGCAACCAAACGGAATTTTCTAAGAAATTGTCTGTGAAATTTTGATACGTCAAAAAACATGGCGGGGGGGGGGGCTCTTTGCACTGTATGCTGTATGGACTTAAAGAAATTCTTTGAAATTCTTCTTTTCTTAGACCACTCGTCAGACTTTGAAATAATTTCACAGAAATGTTCCTTGGGTGCCCCTTTTGAAAATTTGTTTGTGAAATTTTGATCCGTCAAGAAACATGACTGTGGTGGTGGTGGGCTATTTGCACTATACAGACATGAAGAAATTCTTAAAAATTCTTCTTCTCTGAAACCACAGGTCAGATTTTGAAATAATTTCACAGCTGTTTTTGAAGAAAAGAGGTATTGTCATAGCCCTGTTGTCGTCATCTGCGTTGTTGTCGTTGTCATTGTGCAAAAACTTTGACATTTTGTTATATCTCGGCTTCCACTCAACACATGTGCTTTAAACGTGGAATAATTGTTCACTAGTAAAAGAGCAACCCATACAACAAGGGCAGATAACTCTAAAATTATTTTGTCCAAATTATGCCCCTTTTTCGACTTAGAATTTTAACTTACTATCCAGCACCCAAAAGCCATTCGTTGGCACCTGCATGCGGTGCTCTTGTTCTACTTGATATTTTTAGCCACTATTGGGCATCTGCTCTTGTTCAAGAAATGGTCCTTGGGTGACCTATCCCAAAATTTATTTGCAGAATTCTTATTTGTCAAAAACATGGCTGTGGTGATTGTAGGGGTGGTGACAGATTTTGAAATGATTTTTACAGGTGACCTTTTCAAACCTGCTTGGCAAATTAATGATTTTGTTTCCAAAATTTCAATACTTCACATTAAAATTGGCTATGGTCCTCTCAAAAATTCAGGTGAGCGATCCAGGTTCATCTTGGCCCTCTTGTATTATATTTCTTATTGACCCATATTTATTCCAATACTTATGATGAATGGTACAATATGAGCAATATAGGAAAAAGTAGTTCCGGCAAACTTTCTAGAACTATATATTCTCAAGTGATGATACCATATTTCTCATCACTAGTGGTGTTTTTCACTGTGAACCCCCAGTAATTCACTGATAAGAATATAATAAAAGTGCTTTCCAAGCTGACAGCAAAATAGTGCTTGATACAGTATTATCAGAGGTTTACCCCAGAATAATTAAGGGCTAAACTATGTTGTTGTAAATTATTTTATACCTATAAATTTCCCAGCTCAAAGATACACATTTGATGTGTATTAAAGTATTCACAGCAGAAAAGAATTCCATATCTCAGTGTCAAATATGGTTCCAAATATGGTATGATGATCTATACCATGTGGTGTCCGTGGTCGTGAGGTAGAGCGTCGGCCTCGTAACCAAAAGGTCCTGAGTTCGATACCCGGGAGCGGGTGTCAACTTTAGGATTTTTTGTAGGCCCACACATTCGGCGCGAGTACTGGTGTAGTTCCCAGGAAGCAGAATCGAGAGAGATTAGTATAAGTTGTAAGAACTTGTTTCTCAATCGATGTAAAATAAATATGTTTATGTATGTATCTATACCATGCAGGAAATATGTACATGTATACTTGTTTGCCATTTGATTGGTCAAAATGTAACCCTATAATATTCATCCATGCATAAAAGTGAAGTGACTTCTCATGAATCCATTGAACATTTTTCATTTTCTTTTTTTACCATTTTCTTTTTTTAAATGTACATAATTGCAATATTTTGTTTTTGAAAGTTGTAGGTATTTAACTACAGCAATGCTACGTTGTAGTAATTGTCATGATTCTTCTCGCTACGTAAGAATATTTTAACATCTTGCTGGACCTAGGACTCTTGTGATATCAAATCTTCTCATGCTCCTCCAAGCAAAGACAAGCACCAAGAACGTTAATACCACATAGTATTTTGTATTGATTTATGTTTGATCACCTTAATTTAGATATGTGCAGAAAATATTTTTAGCAATTTACAGATGACAAAATTTTAGATTGGTCCAAATTCAAAACAAATTAAATATTACTCAAATGGTGAGTTTTGTCTTTGATATAATAGAAAGTGTTGTTGGAAAAGGAGAAAATGCTGGTTAGACAAATGGTAAATCAAACACAATGTGCATTATTTTTGTGTTTACGTCTTGTCAAATTTGTTTGTCTGCACTAAATTTCTCCATTTTTCAAGATTTTTTTTGAAGCTGACTTGTATATAGTGAAACTGACCCTTATAAGCCTGGCTGTTTCGAAAGAAAACGTGTCGGTATTGTCATTGCCCTGGCTTTGTTGTCTGCATTGTCATCATGCAGAAACTTTCAGAGTTTGTATTATCACTGTTATTACTGAAGATATTTACTTCAAACTCAGACAAGTTATTAACAATTAAAAGGGGCACCCATATAACAGGGGCAGGTAACCTCAAAATATTTTTGATACAGTTATGCCCCTTTTTCGCCTTAGAATATAAAAAGACTTTGACATTTTATGATATCTCTGTCATTACTGCAAATATTTACTTCAAACTTACGTAAGTTGTTAACTGTCAAAAGGGGAACCTATACAAAAGGGTCAGGTGAATATCGAAATATTATTTTTGAAACAGTTACGCCCCTTTTTTTACTTAGAACTTTCACCTAAAATCAAGCAATTGTAAGGCCGGGGCCTCGGGGTTATGAATCTCACACTTTACCACTGAGCCATGCATGACCCTACGTGTTAAGTCTAGACATTTGCCTTATTAACTAAAGCACGAGGTGTGGGTATTAACCCTTTACCACATAATCCCGAGTTTTAACGACCCTGAAAAAAGAAAGCTTTCAAAAACATTGTGGGAAAAGGAGAAAATCCTGGTAAACAGCATTTTTTCCATATTTCCACAATGTTTTCTACCCATTTTAAGACAAGTTTCATCATTTGACTTACCTTTGGGTTGTTTTCTGCAGACCAACAAGTCTTAAAGTTTGTCATGTGGTAAAGAGTCAACCCTTTACCAGAAAACAAACTTTGAGCCTTGTCAATATTGTGAGCATTTGCAGTCATCACTTTCATGGGATTAAAACTATGGACTTTGTCTCTTAAAGAATAGAAAACATTGTGGAAAAAGGAGAAAATGCTGGTTACCAGCATTTTCTCCTTTTCCCACAATGTTTTCAAAAGCCTTATTCTCCCGGATTGTTAAAACACAGGATTGTTTAGTAAAGGGTTACAGTCACTATTAGTGAGTATTCTAGTGTTCACTTGTTTTGTTGTACTTTTTCTCTCATTGTTTACTTTTATGGAAATAAATCTTATATTTCATCACACATCTTTGATATTAGACTGTTTCAGAATGTCAGAGTTGATTTTCTAAAGCAACAAGTTTTTTAATTTAATTTGCCCTTCATTGACTAATCATTAGTCCCAATGTTCTGAAGGACTGATTGATTGTATAGTGTTCAACGCCATTTTTCAACATTTTTTCAGTTATATCCAAGCAGCCAGTGCTTCGATCCATGCTTTCCTGGAGTTTTCTTTTTTCACTAGTGCTTCACACAATATTATTCCCAAGCCAGTGACTGCTTTCCCACATAACCATCGTTGAAACAATGGTCAGTGGATATAAAGGAATGAATCCTGTAGCACTGACTATCATCAATTCTTGGAAAGAAATTGGCCTAGCTGGGAATTTGAGCCAGCAACCCCCCGTTCTCAAGTACTGTACACTACCAACTGTGCTATTTCGGCACGGCCAACATTGTGGAGGAAAAAAAAATATTTAAAACATTATTGGGAAAGGAGAAAAATGCTGGTAATAAGCATTTCTGCTTTTCAGTGTTTTTTCTGTCCTTTCAAAGACAAATCCCATCATTCGAGTCAAGTTTTATTTGTTGTCTGCAAATGCTTTCAATATGGACCGGTCTAAAACAGTATTAGATGTTGTGTGGCAGCAGACCCTTGCATGGAACTTGAGTGCACACAAGGTTTTACTAAGATTAAGCCTGATGACCTACTCTTTGACCAAACATGATCCAATTTCAAACATGTCTAATATATCATCAAGACAAATATTCTGACCAAGTTTCAAGAGTATCAGGCTGAATGCGGCCTCTAGAGTGCACACAAGGTTTTTGTTAGATTTAGCCCAGTGACCTACTTTTTGACCTGACTTGACCTAATTTCAAAATTGTCCAAGATGTTATCAAGACAAATACAAATACTCTTAAGTTTCATGAGAAACTGACTGAAAATGTGGCCTCTTGAGTGCACACTAAGTAAATGTTGATGCTTGGATGACACACGACGGATGCTGGACACAGCACAATCACAAAAGCTCACCTTGAGCACTTTGTGCTCAGGTGAGCTAAAAATTGTGGTAAAACAAGAAAGTTCTAAATATCTTCATATTTATCTATTTTAACAGAATTTTTGTTAATTCTGTACCACAAAAAAAATTTGGACACAAGAAAATTGAAAGCATTAAATTTTGCAGACAACAAATGTGTCTTTAATGGTGATTTTTGTCTTTGATAGGGTAGAAAACATTGTTGGAAATGGAGAAAATGATGTTTACCAGCATTTTCTCCTTTTCCATCAATGTTTTCAAATCCTTCTTCTTTAGTGGCGCTAAAAGTCGGGATTGTGTTGTAACAAGTCAATCATCCATCTTCAACAAGGACAAGTGTAAGAAGTCTGCTGCTCTCAAATTTTTGCTGCACCTTTCTGTGTTTTAATGGAGCCTGGGGAAGAGGACATTTGAAAACATTGTTGAAAAAGGAGAAAATGCTGTAACCAGCATTTTCTCCTTTTCCAACAATGTTTTTCTAGTCTTTCAAAGACAAATTCCATCATTTCAGTTGCACTTTTAGCTTGGCTGTTTACATAGATAACATCAAGTTATTGTTGTGGCCCTGGTGTCGTCATGCAAAAACTGTGTCATGTTACAATATCTCTGTAACTACTGAAGACATTTAATTCAAACTCCAAAAAGATGTCAACTATTGCATGGAGAACCTATCCAACAAGGGCAGATAACCATCAAAATTTTTGACACAGTTACACCCCTTTTTTTACTTAAAAATTTTCACTGAAAATCAAGCATTTAAAGCTAAGTGTTATAACCAGCATGCGCCGCTCTTGTTTATTTGTAATCTGCAAATACTTTCAACTGAGAAACTGTTCACAGCAGCGAAAACATCCATTCAAACAAATAAATAAACAAGAGGGCCATTGGCCCTAAAGTGCTCACCTGAGTAAAGTCATCTATGGTTGATAATGCTGAAGAGATCCTGGTTTTAATAAAGTAAAACAAAAGCGTGTAAGTGACCTACTTTTGGACCCTGTGTGACCAAATTTCGAAATTGTCCAAGATATTATCAAGAAAAACATTCTAACCGAGTTTCATGAGTATTGGGCTGAAAATGTGGTCTATACGTTCCACACAAGGTTTTTCCAAGATTTGGCTCAGTAACCTACTTTTTGACCTGATGTGACCCAATTTCAAACATGTCGAAGATATCATCACGAGAAATATTCTGACCTAGTTTCATGAGTATCAGGCTGAAAATGTGGCCTCTGAAGTGCACACAAGGTTTTTCTAAGATTTAGCCCAGTGACCTACATTTTAAGCTGACATGACCCAATTTAAAACTTGTCCAGGAGATCAAGACAAACATTCTGACCTGATTTCATGAGTACCAGGCTGAAAATGTTGCCTCTATAGTGCAAAAAAGGTTTTTCTAAGATTTAGCCCAGTGACCTACTTTTTGATCCAACATGACCCAATTTCAAGACGATTATTCTGACCAAGTTTCATGAGTATCTAACTAAAAATGTGGCCTCTAGAGTGCACACAAGGTAATTGTTGACACCTTCACAACAGACTCTGTACACCAGACACTGGACATGGCATGATCACAAAAGCTCACCTTGAGCATTTTCTGCTCAGGTCAGCTAGTAAAACAAGTAGTACAGAAATATCATGATGGTCAGAGATCAAGTAAACAACAAACACAAGAAATAAACAAATTGATAATCAGGGTACATATTCACCAACCAATCTCATTCATTTCCTAAATGCCAAGCTTGGTGGCACAGTAAGTAGCAGACAGGACTAGCATACAGGGGATCACTGGTTTGAATCCCCAGCTCGGCCAATTTCTTTCTGAGGATTGATGATAGTCAATGTGACAGGATATATTCCTCTCTCACTGCTGGTCATTGTTTTGAGGATAGCTTTGTGGGAAAGCAGCCAGTGGTTCGGAAAAAATATGCCAAAAGAAACTCCTGGAAAACATCAATAGGTGCAATGGCCACCATAATATAACAAGGAAAACAAGGAAAATGTTGAACACCATATAAAAAAAAAAAATTTCCTCAATTAACCCTTTACCAAACAGTCCTATGTTTTATTGACTATAGGTAAGAAGGCTTCTGAAAACTGTGTGGGAACAGCAGAAAATATTGGTCTTCTTCTGTACCCAAAATGTTTTTCTGCTCTTTCAATCACTAGTAGAGCAATTTAACCCTTTACCACACAAAGCCAACTTTTAACAACCTTGAAGAAGATTCTTGAAAACATTGTACGAAAAGGAGAAAATGCTGGTAACCAGCATTTTCTCCTTTTTCCACAATGTTTTCTATCCTATCAAACAAAAATCGCATCATTTGAGCCACACTGAAATTGTCATCTACAAATGCTTTTGATTTGGCATTGTCAAAAATTTTGTCGTCTGGTTAAGAGTTCAGCCAATCAGAAATTGTGTTAACTTTAATGGTTGGTAAATACAACCCCTGGTCATTTTAGAATCAGAAAGGTAACAACTCTTTGTCATATGTAAAAAACTTCCCAGAATCCTCCACAGTCACATTGTCAATCACATTCAACAATTTTTCCACACTCTGTTCTGTAGAAAACAAGTTTTTCACATTTTTGTGGTACGGTCTTGAAAGTGCTGTATCTACAGTACCAGGATGTAAAGCGACACATAATACACGCTTACGTCCACGTCCTAATTCAATACTGACATTCTTGGTGGCCATGTTTAAAGCTGTTTTTGACATTCTATAAGCATACCATCCACCCAAACCTATTAAAAAACCAGAGAAATATATCTTAACATAGGTTGCAATAAGAAAATCAGAGAAACATAAGATACAATAAAAAAAAAATAAGAGAAACATTACTTAACACAGGATGCAATAAGAAAATCAGAGAAACATAAATCAAAATAGGATGCAATAAAAAAAAAAGCATAACTTAACACAGGATGCAATAAAAAAAAAAATAACATAGGATGCAATAAAAAAATAAGAGAAAAATAACTTAACATATGATGCAATAAAAAAGCTAGAGAGTCATACCTTAACAAAAGGATGCAATAAGAAAAAAAGAGAAAACATACCTTAACAAAGATTGCAATAAGAAAAAATGAGAAACATAACATTGGATGAAATTTAAAAAAAAACAAAAAAAAAAAAAAAAACCACAACATTGGATGTAATTAAAAAAAAAAAAAACAGAACTTAACATTGGATGCAATTAAAAAAGAAAAAAAAAAAAAACTTGACATTGGATGCAATTAAAAAAAAAAAAAAAAAAAAAAAAAACTTAACATTGGATGCAATTAAAAAAGAAAAAAAAAAAACTTAATATTGGATGCAATTAAAAAAAAAACATAACAGTGGATGCAATAAGAAAATCAGAGAAACATAAATCAACAGAGGATGCAATAAGAAAATAAGAGAATCATACCTTAATAAAGGATGCAATAAAAAGAAAAGAGAATTATAACTTAACATTGGATGCAATAAAAACTAGAGGCGCTTGAGTGCCTGTATCGCTCCACAGGCCTGATATTTCTATAATGGCGAAAGGAAGTTTTTAACAATTATCATTCAATCCTGCATTTTAGCTCACTGAAGAAACAATTTGGTAGACAACCACCATAGGAACTTACCTGCAAAACAACAATGAAATCCAATGAATAGTTTTAGAGAAGAAATTTTTCAAAGATTTTACTTTATACCATAAAAGGAAAATAAGTCTCCCATAAAAGCCATGTTTTTTGACAGATCTTTTTTTTTTAAGGAATTCTGTAAACCTGTATCTAAGGAACATTCCTGCAAAATAATAATGCTATCCAAATAGCGGTTTGGGAGGAGAAGATTTTTAAAGGTTTTTTACTTTGGTTGCCATGGCAACCAGAATTCTTCATGGAACACAATTATTTGAAGGAATTTGAAAGAGGACCACCAAAGGAACATTCCTGTGAAATTTGGTAAAAATCCAGTCAATAGTTTCTGAGGAGAAGTTTTTTAAAGAAAAAGTTTACGGACGCACGCACGGACGAACGGACGGACGAACGGACGGACTGACGGACGCACGACGGACACAACGCCATGACAATAGCTCGCTAGCCGAAGACAACCACCATAGGAACTTACCTGCAAAACAACAATGAAATCCAATGAATAGTTTTAGAGAAGAAATTTTTCAAAGATTTTACTTTATACCATAAAAGGAAAATGAGTCTCCCATAAAAGCCATGTTTTTTGACAGATCTTTTTTTTTTTAAGGAATTCTGTAAACCTGTATCTAAGGAACATTCCTGCAAAATAATAATGCTATCCAAATAGCGGTTTGGGAGGAGAAGATTTTTAAAGGTTTTTTACTTTGGTTGCCATGGCAACCATAATTCTTCATGGAACACAATTATTTGAAGGAATTTGAAAGAGGACCACCAAAGGAACATTCCTGTGAAATTTGGTAAAAATCCAGTCAATAGTTTCTGAGAAGTTTTTTAAAGAAAAAGTTTACGGACGCACGCACGCACGCACGGATGGACGGACGGACGCACGACGGACACAACGCCATGACAATAGCTCTCTGGCCTTCGGCCAGTGGAGCTAAAAAGGAAACATAACATTGGCTGCAATAAAAAATAAGGGAAACATAACTTAACATTGGATGCAATAAAAAAAATAAGAGAAACATAACTTAACATTGGATGCAATAAACTCTTTAATCAGACAGCAAAATTTTACACTTGTCCAAATTGAAAGCATTTACCGACAGCAAAAGGAATGTGTCTCAAACAATGAGATCTGTCTTTGAAAGGATGAACAACTGTGTAGGTAAAGGAGAGAATACTGTAACACGCATTTTCTCCTTTTTTTTCTGTCCACAATGTTTCCAAGCCTTTTGGAATATTGTAATAAACATAGGCCATGCTCTGTGAAAGGAGGGCTTTATGCATCTGCAAAAAGTATCAACCCAGTAAGTTTTAACATTATTAGATGCAAGGAGTGAACTTGATCAAGTGGAAAGGAAATTCAGTTCATTTTACATACCAGGAAACAAAATTCTACTTTATTAAACTGATTCTATTTCTGAAATGTTTTTTTTTTTTATTTTCTCCATTTTCAAAGGAATTCTAGCTCTTAATGCTTTATGATAAAATCAAAATGTACAAAGATCGACTAAGCATTCTTTAATCTGTAAATGTTGTAAAATCATCAATTATCTACCGCATTTCATTTTCATTATGGGAAGAAGTCCAGTAAAAACACTCTGGGAACTCCCACTGTCTGGGCTAAATTCAATTTATTTGTCTGCAAATGCTTTATGCACTGACTTTTAACAATATTCATTTGTCAAAATTTTCAAAGATACATCCTTATAGCTAGAGAGAAAAAAAAAACACTTTTAAAACTTGCAAGTGCATAGAAGGCTCAGCTGTGTAAACATAAATGAATTACCAATTTTATGATGTACGGGATAGAAAAACACAAGTGATTTGTCCTCATTTGAAACCAGAAATGACAACAGCGATTGCACTGGAGGCCTCCAACGCATGAAATGCACTTTCTATCCATTGTAATCTATGCAATCTTGCAGCCATCACGGGCAACATTTTGCATGAAGATACAAGAATGATTAAAGTTTCATAAAATAAGGATAAAATGGGTTAAAAACTACCTGAAAACAGCCTGATAACAAGTGTAGATGTATCTTTAAGACATACAAACCATTATCTGTGATGGAACCAACTTTGGCGGAAATGTTGACTAGTACAGCCGCATGTCCGGCTTTCACATCTGAAGATTGGATCCCAAATGTCCCTGACCCTTTGCCGAGAAGCTTGCTGAAATTTTTCGCCATCAAGAGAGGTCCAAAAGCGTTTGTGCTACATGTTTGTATGAGATCCTAGAAAAACAAGAAAAGAAACCATTTACTGTATCATAGAGAGTGCTAGGGTATGAGCCATGCTCTGCAAAAGGGGGCCTTTGTGCATCCCTCTAATGCATGATACTAAGCAAATCACCACATAATTATGGATCCATAAAGACCATTTTATCAAACAACTGACTAGATCACCAGGTAGACTGGTCCTTTGACATGTGGAAAACTAACCCATAGCAAAAAGTTTCAGTCCAGATCAGCCTGCGCAAAGTGTGCAGGCTTACCTGGGCCGATACTTTTTACACATGCATTAAGCCTCCTTTTCACAGAAACTTATTTATTAGAAAAGCACTTAAAACCTGCCATGCTGCTGAGCTAGCTTTTACAGCCATGCCTTTTGCTGTGATTCCATGAAAGTTGGGCAGCATGTGTTATTTGGTTAGGGCCTGGATGGGTGACAATGCTGTTGCATATTACATTTGGTGGCAGAGGCTGGATATGACAAGTGCCATACTGGAGTTGCCTTTCCCTCATTTATTCCCCTGGCTTACTTATATATAAGTCTCTGGGTGAAGACTTCTCGAAGGGAAAAATAATGTTGCTGAGAGCACTTAGATAGCACTTAAAACCTGCATTACTGTTGAGCTAGCTTTTACAGTAATATGGTTTGATGTATTTCTCTCCGTGTATGTTGAGCAGGGCATGTTATAGTTAGTGCCTGGGTGGGTGACCAGTCTGTTGCACTTTATATATTGGTGGCAGAGGTTGGGTTATGACAGCTGCCTGACTGGAGTTGCCTTACCCCTAGTTACCAGCATTTTCTCCTTTTCCCACAAAGTTTTCAAAAGGCTTCTTTACTCCAGGTCTTTAAAAGTCAGTATTGTTTGGTAAAAGTTTAAAACACAAGAGGGCCATGATGGCCCTGTATCGCTCCACTGGCTATTAAGTAAAAACACTACAAGCCAAACATTACAATATTCAGCAAATTGATTTCAAACACGAGGACATGCAAACATTTTTCTATCTAATCCTACGAGAAAGTTGTGATCCATGGGCAAAGCCAATTTTGATCGCAAAGCTATAATTATTTGAATCCTGGTGGAGGTCCACAATATAAAGCTCCATACCAAATAATTCAGTTCTTGAATGTTATAAACAAGAAGATTTTCAAATTTTTCTCAATGAAAAGCCCTGTAAAACATGAAACCCATGAGACAGGGCTAAATCTAATAGCCTTAGTCTTTATAATGGTTAGTAACATGATGACTTAAGATAGTTTTCATTACAAAAGCCCATGTAAAACTGGTGACCTTGTGTTCCGTGGTGTGGGGACAAACTTGGGTCATGGACTATAATTTGGGCCCTCCTTGTAGAGGCCCACTAGATAAAGCTACATGCAAAATTTGGTAGACCCCATGGCTATTATTTGAAGGAACTTGGTAGAGGCCCACTAGATACAGCTGCATGCCAAATTTGGTAGCCCTAGGCCTTACAATTTCAGAGAAGAAGATTTTTGAAAATTTTCTATATTTTTCAGTTTTGTTGCCATGGCAACCAGAGTTTTTGAAGGAATAAAATTCTGTCATGGGATTCTGAAGAAGACCATGGCAGGATCATTTCTTTGAAGTTTCATCAAAATTGGATAAGTAGTTTCAGAGATGTTTGAAATAAAAGTTAATGCACGCACGGACAGATGGACGGACGGACCTTCAGTGCCAGTAAAAAACAAGTATATACATCAATCTCAGTTTGAAATATATCTTTTTAACCTATTACCAGACAATCCCTACTTTTGATGACCCTGAGAAAGAAGGCTTTAGAAAAGCATTTTCTCCTTTTCTTACAATGTTTTCTACTGTTCACAAAACAAATTTCAAATTTTCAATCACTTTTATTTTGTCGTCTGCAAGTGCTTTCGATTTAGACAAGCCTAAAATATTATCGTTTGGTAATGAGTTACATGTGTGCTAACAATTGTCATAATAAATCACTCAGGTTTTTTTTCAAACTTATTTTATTAATACTTTTTCTAAGCTAGTCATCATCAAACAGTAGATATGGTGTATTAATATGAACACTTCATAGTTTGTAAACACAGTCAGATATGTGGAGGATAATTTTTTGTTTTGGTGTATGATTGAAAATTCTTTTATTGAGTTGAAACAAATGCTAAAAGCTCCCCTTGAGCACGTTGTGCTCAAGTGAGCTAAAAAGTTAACATACGGATGGACGCACAACAGACAACGGGCCATAACATAAGCCTTCTGGCCTTCGGCCAGTGGAGCTAAAAAACTTGTCTAGCACCAATCATGTATCACTGCAGCTTCATAATCAAGGGAGGTAAATAGTAACAAACTTTTTCTTTCATAAAAAGAGTTATTTCCCTTGATTAATGTTTAAATTGAAGTGACAATATTTTGAAGCCCATGTTAAACTTGCGATCCCTGGAATGAAGGCAATTTTGACCCCAGACCTACAATATGAAACTAGAATGTGTGGTTATAAACAAAAAGATTTTTTAATCTTGCCCAATAAAAAGTCATGTAAAACAAGTTTGCTGAATAAAAGGCCCTGAAAAATATGTGATCCATGACACAGGTTTATCAACTTTTCACTATAAAAGCCAATGTAAAACTTGTGACCCCTGGTGTGGAGTCAAACTTGACCCCCAAAGTTAAAATTTGGGCCCTCTTGGTAGAGGCCCATTACATAAAGTTACATGCAAAATTTGGTAGCCCTAGGCCTAAATATGGCTATGTACAAGTAGATTATTAAAGTTTCCTTATATAAGACCATGTAGAACTTGTGACCCCCTGGGGTGGGGCTACATTTGACCCCCTGGGCTATAATTTGGGCACCCTTGATAGAGACCCCCTAGATAAAGCTAAATGCAAAATTTGATAGCCCTAGCCCTTATAGCTAGATGCGAAAGATTTTCCTATATAAGCCCGCCCATGTAAAACATGTTACCCCCCCCGAGCGAAGTCAAATTTGACCCTCGGCTATAATTTGGACACCCTTGGTACAGGTCCACTAGATAAAGCTACATGCCAAATTTGGTCGCCCTAGGCCCCATGGCTAGGTCAAAGAAGAATTTTAAAGTTCTCCCTATATAAGCCCATGTAAAACTTGTTATATAAGCCCATGTAAAACTTGTTACCCCCGGGCAGGGCCTAATTTGACCCCAGGGCTATAATTTGAACAATCTTGGCAGAGGTCCACTAGATAAAGCTACATGCCAAATTTGGTAGCTCTAGGCCCTATGGCTAGGTAGAAGAGGAATTTTAAAGTTCTCCCTAAATAAGCCCATGTATAACTTGTAACCCCCGGGGCGGGGCCAATTTTGACCCCAGGGCTATAAATTGAAGAAACTTGGTAGAGGTCCACTAGATAAAGCTACATGCCAAATTTGGTAGCCCTTGGCCTTACGGTTTCAGACAAGAAGATTTTCAAAGATTTTCAAAATTTTTCAGTTTTGTTGCCATGGCAACCAGAGTTTTTGAAGGAATTAAATTCTTTCAAGAACTTCTGAAGAGGACCATGGCAGGATCATTTCTGTGAAGTTTCATCAAAATTGGATGGGTAGTTTCAGAGAAGAAGACGTTTTAAAAAAAAGTTAACGCACGGACGGACGGACGCACGGACTGACGGACGGACGCACGACGGACAACAGGCCATGACATAAGCCCGCTGGCCTTCGGCCAGTGGAGCTAACAAGACTGTTTAACCTTTTAACCTTTTACCACACTATCCAGAGTTTTAATGACCCTGGGAAAGAAAGCTTTTAAAAACACTGTGGGAAAAGGAGAAAATGCTGGTAACCAGCATTTTCTCCATTTCCCATGATGTTTTCTACCCTTTCTCATACAACTTTTCCCTTTTGATCTATATTTAATCTGTCTCCTTACAAATGCTTTCAATTTGGACAAGTCCAAAATTTTGTCATGGGGTATAGGGTTAACTAAGCAATCCTGTGTTTTAATGACCTTGAGGAAGATGGTCTTTCAAAAACATTGTGGGAAAAAGAGAAAATATTGGTGACTAGCATTTTCTCCATTACCCACTATGTGTAATACCCTTTCAAAAAGAGAGATTTCATTCTTTTGTAACATACTTCATTTAAAACTTTTGTCATCTGCAAACATTGTCAATTTGAAAAAGTATAACTCTTTACCAAATGACAGAATTTTAGACTGGTCCAAACTGAAAGCATTGGCAGATGACAAATCAGATGTTAGAAAAATGATGATTTCTGTCTTTGACAAGGTAGAAAACATTGTGGGAAAAGGAGAAAACACCGGTTACCAGCATTTTCTACTGTTCCCATAATGTTTTCAATAGTGTTTTTTTCTCAGAGTCGTTAAAATTTGGGATTGTGAGGTATAGGGATAAGATTTTGTCATTTGGTAAAGAAATAACTCCCAAAGGAGGAAGGCTTTTGAAAATATTGTGGGACAAGGAGAAAAGTGCTTGTTATCAGCATTTTCTTCATGTCTTTTACAATTTGGGCTAGTGTAACAGTTGTTCATATGGTACAGAGGTCAGAGTTCAGAAGATAGCCAAATCTGAACCCTTTACCACACAATGACAACGTTTAATGACCCTAAAAAAGACAGCTCTTTAAAACATTGTGGGAAAAGGAGAAAATACTGGTAACCAGCATTTTCTCCTTTTCCTACAATGTTTTCTACCCAGATAAGGACAAATTTTCTCATTTTTTGCCACCTTCATTTTGTTGTCTGAAAACACTTTCAGTTTGGGCTAGTCTGAAATTTTGTCGTCTGGTAAAGAGTTAACCATATTGTGATGTAAGCAAACAGATCACGGCTAGATAGCATAACTCACAGATAATTTATCCTCTCTTCCTTGTTCACAAATACATACGAGCCTTGCTCTGGCAAAAAGGGGGCTTAATGCATCTCCGTTACACACGATACTAGCCCAAGTCATCACATAATTATGGATTCATAAAAGCCACTTTTTTAAATAACCGACTTAATCATGAGGTAGATTGGTCCCTTGACAAACAAAAAAATTGACCAGTAGCGAAAAGTGTCAAACCCAGGTCAGCCTGCGCGGACTGCGCAGGCTGACCTGGGTCGATACTTTTCGCAGATGCATTAAGCTCCCTTTTCACATACATTTTAACTGCACTCTGGCGACATTGATGTTTAACCCTTTACAAGACAATCCCAAGTTTTAACGACCTTAAGGAAGAAGACTTTTGAAAACATTGTGGGAAAACGAGAAAATGCTGATTACCAGCATTTTATCCTTTTCCCACGATGTTTTCTACCCTATCAAAGACAGAATTTATCATTTTACCTACATTTGATTTGTTGTCTGCAAATTCTGTCTTTGATAGGGTAGAAAACATTGTGGGAAAACGAGAAAATGCTAGTTACCAGCATTTTCTCCTTTTCCCACAATGTTTTCTACTCTATCAAAGACAGAATTTATCATTTTAGCTACATTTGATTTGTCGTCTGCAAATGCTTTGAATTAGGTTGAGTCCAAAATTGTGTAACATATGGTAAAGATTAATGGATCTTCGTGATGTATTACTGGTATCCCAAGCAAGTCATCACATTATAAAAGATGGCTCCATAAAATCCTGTGTGTCTAACAACTGAGTTATGAAGTAGAATGGTCCTTAGACATACAGAAAATTGACCAATAGCAAAATTTTTTATTCAGGTCAGCCTGCAGATGCATTAACCCTTACCAAACGACAAAATTTCAGACTTCCGAATTGAAAGCATTTGCAGACGACAAAATAAATGTGACTCAAAAACTGAAATCTGTTTCGGGAAGGGTAGAAAACATTGTGGGAAAAGGAGAAAATGCTGGTTACCAGCATTTTCTCCTTTTCCCACAAAGTTTTTAAAAGGCTTCTTCTCAGGGTCGTGAAAACCCAGGATTGTTTGGGAAAGGGTTAAACAAAGATTTTCTTCATTCTTTACCAGAACCACAGAATCTTAGACTATTACAAAATGGAAGCATTTGCATAACAACAAATAAAATGTGGCTCAATTATAGGAATCTGTCTTTGACGGGGGAAAAAAAAACACTGTTGGAAATGGAGAAAAGTCTGGTTACAAACATTTTCTACTTTTCCAACAAAGTGTTCATAAGCCGTCTTCTTCAGGGCCAAGAATACACATGACTGTTTGGTAAAGGGTTAATGGTTGATTGTTTGTTGGTGTTTAACGCCATTTTCAACATTATTTCAGTTATATCCAAGCGGCCAGTGCACCTATCCATGCTTTCCTGGAGACTCTTTTACCAGTACTCCACACAATTTTCTTTCCAAGCCACTGGCTGCTTTCTCATACAGCCATTGTCGAGGCAATGGCCAGCAGTGAGAGAGGAATGAATCCTGTAGCAATGCCTATCATCAATCCTCGTAAAGACATTGGCTGAGCCAGGGATCGAACCCACGACCCCCTGCTCTCAAGTCCTGCAGGCTACCGACTGAGCTACCAGGGCGCGGCTTTGTAAAGGGTTAATATTTCATGAAACAATCCGGTGTTTTAACTGTTCTGTGGAAGATGGTTTTCTCCACTGTTTCTTATCCATTTCAAAACTGAGCCCTGGTAGCACAGTCAGTAGCGTACAGGACTAAAGAACAGGGGGTCGCTGTTTCGATCCCCGGCTCGGCCAATTTCTTTCCGAGGATTGATGATAGCCATTGCGACAGGATTCATTCCTCTCTCACCTCTGATCATTGTTTCGACAATGGTTATGTGGGAAGACTTCCAGTGGCTTGGAAAGAATACTGTGCAGAGTACTGGTAAAAAAAGAAACTCCAGGAAAGCATGGATAGGTGCACTGGCCGCCGCAATATAACTGAAATAATGTTGAAAACAATGTTAAACACAACACAATCAATCAATCATATCCTTTCCAAAAACGAAATCCCATCGTTTGATACACTTCTAATTTTGTCGTCTGCATATCCCTTGTTGCTAGTATTTTCTCCTTTTCACGCAATATTGTCAGAAGCTTTTTATCATCACGATTGTTAAAACACAGCAGGTTTGTATAGGGGTAAGAAGAGATAAAAGATTGCATAATTAACTCCTTACCAAACATCAAAATTTTTGACCAGTCCAAAGCATTTGCAGGCAAAAAAATTGAATATGACGCAAAAATTGAAATTTGTTCGGGAAGGACAGAAAACATTGTGGGAAAAGGAGAAAATCCTGGTTACCAGCATTTTCTCCTTTTCCCCACAATGTTTTCAAAAGATTTTTTTCTCTGGGCTTTTTAAAGTAAGGATTGTGTGGTAAAGTGTAATTGCGGCACAGAGACAGAAATATGAGAAACAGGAAGATTTTTAGAAAAAAACTGTTATTCCTAAACAAAACATTATCATCTGTTTGAAAGACCCTGAGCCTTTAGAAAACGTAATGGGAAAAAGAAAATGCTTGTAATCAGTATTTTGTTCTTTTCACGCTATGTTCACTTCCCCTTCGAAGACAAATCCCATCATCTGGCCGAGCCTCCGTAGCCCAGTCTGTTACGTACAGGACTTGAAAACAGGAGGTTGCTGGTTTGATCCCCGGCTCAGACAATTTCTTTCCAAGGATTAATGATAGTCATTGCAACAGGATTCATTTCTCCCTCACAGCTGACCACTGTTTCAATGATGGTTATGTGGGAAAGCAGCCAGTGGCTTGGAAAGAATACTGTATGGAGTACCTGTAAAAAAAACTCCAGGAAAACATGGATAGGTGCACTGGCTGCTGCGATATAACTGGAGTAATGTTGAAATGGCTTTAAACACCATACAATCAATCAAAAATCAATCAATCAACCAATCAATCATATGGTACTTTTAGATTTCCTGCCAGAGTTTGGTAAAGACTTGTGTGAAAGTCATATGATTCATAACATACATCCATAACCTGGACTGGTATTCAAATTAGTATGTCAACATCATAATTATCTGGGTTCACATTCACCTACCTTTCTGAAGAATATTCTTAGTCCTACTCTTCAGAATTTCATCAATGTGAAAGTAACAGAACTTCTGATGGTTTAGCCAATCAGAAGTTCTGTTACTTTCACAGTCAGGAAATCTTGAAGAATAACACAGAGAACGTTCTTAAGTATGATTGGTAAACACAGACACTGATCTCATACAATGGATAGTGTTGCCAATCGTAAAACTACCATCCCTTTATCCAAACACCCAATATAAAGACTTTAATAAGCTTCAATTTTGAAAATATAGTTTCATAAATCTGTCACTAATAGTAATTTATAATAAAATCTTGATTAGGGAAACTGTCATCCAAATCAAGCAAGAGATGATATTTCTGTAGTCTCAATAATGAGCCGGTTATGGTGAATCTTTTCATATTTTGGCATTTACTGTGCACTGTACCGTCTCAAGTCCATCATGAATTTTCCGGTTGCAAAGCTACAGTGTTGTACTGACTTAAATTGATTTAATTGATTAAACTGATTTGAATTGAAGATAAATCTATTTGAAACCAATTCTACATTTGTCATCAATTTGTGAAAATATGAGAGTTGAATCATGCACATAGAATCTGTGCGGAGATTTCAACTGTTTTTTTTATTAATCGTCTCTGTACTCAGAGATGACCTATCAAAAAATAACATTGCTTTTGGGGATAGTTATCTGTACTAATATTTCTAAAGCAAAGAGTCTACGTATTTCTGGATCATCCCTCTCATATTTATCATTGTTTTACAAAGAAATTTTGATTTACCACAAAAACAAATTAAATAGAGCAACATCGGGTATTATCGACACTTTAAGAGATCGAAAAGTGTGGTGTCGATAACAGCCGCTTTAAATACAAACAGAAGTTATCAATGGTTTATTTTGCGGATACTCTACTGATCTACGCGTATAAAATAATGGCGCCAAGTTGCGTATGGTAGCAAACAACGCCAACATTACATAAGGGTATGTAGGGTGATATCGACAGGTTTCGTCTATTATCGACATAGTATTTAATTTTCAATAATTAAACATCAAAATCCTCTTTTAACTCGCCATTACGGGTTTTATTCCAATAGTTGTTGCCGAGTTGGATCTAATATAAAGCAATTATAGTAAAACTTGGCGCATAACATAAGTACAACCGCAAAAGAAGGCCGAACAGGTACACGTTGGTAATATCATGGACTAAGAGGTTTGGACATTGCACCACTGCGCACCATTTCTATGGCCTTTGACATTTTAGTCGGCGAGTATTGAACTCGTTTTGGAGTTTTCAAGCCAAAATTTGTCTGGACATAGCTGTAACCCGAAAGAAAAAAAGGAATTGTGGTTATATAAAACATATTAATTCTTATTTCTTTTATTCATGTCTTAATCTGTCGATAATTGCCGATCGCACAAATATGCATCGGCAGTCATCGACACATCAATAAGCTGCTTTATGGCGGGTAATACACGCTCGATTTTGTGATGCGAACACTATTCTATATTTGAAACTCGTATTTAAGTTCGAATTCAAGCAATCGAGCACGTTTCAGTACGCCCTACGCGCTGACAAAAACCACCACCCCCTTATCGTAGACGTTAACGTTGGGAAATTTCATTACCGTAAAATTTTTTTGACTCTTTGGGACTTAAAGAGTACTGTTTACTTCCGGCACGGTGATTAGATAAAATATTGACGTCATATGTTACATCATGAAAATGGAATTTGCTCATCTTTCATGGAATTAAAGGACACAATAAAGAATTGACGATAACTGCCGACGGTCGACAATACCCTACGTTGCTCTAGCTCCCTTCCCTGTAGTATAAGGACAGAAATATGATATCAGGAATATATTTTAGAATCTTGGTTTTCAACAGACAACGGAATTATTGTCCTACTTCCTGATGTTATGGTAAAAGCGGTTCATACCACATGACCTTGCCACACATTTTAACCCCTTACCACACAATCCCAAGTTCTAATGACTGCATTTTAACAAGGAAGAGACCCTTTGAAAACATTGTGGGAAAAGGAGAAAATGCTGGAAACCAGCATTTTCTCCTTTTCCCACAATGTTTTCTTCCCTATCTTTGAAATCATTGTATGAGCAATATTTAATTTGTCATCTGCAATGCATTAACTTTGTTGAATACAAAATTTTCTTATGTGTTAAAGCGTCAACACATTTCTTAACTTGATTGACATAGACAGCTTTGGCACATGTTGTGTGCAGTCTGATCTCTGATCTATCCAATCCACTACATAATTCTAACTTATGATGAAAGCGTTTCTACGTTTGTAAAGGAATTATAATTGTGGCCGTTAACTCTTTACAACATAACCCCAAATTTTAATGACCCTGAGAAGAAGGCCTTTTGAAAACATTGTGGGAAAAGGAGAAAATGCTGGTAACCATTTAGAGTTGTTATATCACGGGATTGTGTGGTAAAGAGCTGGATAAGCTTTACTCTTCATCAGACCATAAACTTGTCCAAATAGAAAACATTAAAATTTTGCGGACAAAAAATTAAATTTGGTACGTATGATAAAATCTGTCTTTGGAAACGTAAATGGAAAGAGGATATTTAGATTTTTTTTAATGTCAGAAGATAAATTTCCCGTATTTTTTTCCATAGTTTCAGCTATATTCTGCCGTGTATAACTGTAATTAACCCTTATAAGGAAAAGTTATGAAAGGTTATGAAGAAAAGTAGCCAGTGGCTTGGAAACAATATTGTATGTAGTACTAGTAAAAGAAACTCCAGGAAAGCATGCATAGGTGCCCTTGCAGCCACAATATATCTGAAACAATGTTGAAAACAATATTAAACCCTATACAATCATACTACCACTATTAGAAATTCACGGCAACAGTGTTTCAGACAGGATTATAAATTTCACAAAAAAAAAAAATCAGAAAAGGGGACATTCATCATGTCATTTCTACGTGTATTTCTTTAATTTTAATTTCTTTATTTTAATATATTTTCACAAAAAATTTTGAAGTGAAATCTGGATGCACACCTCTTCACTCTTTACCACACCATCCCCACTTTTAACGACCCTGATAGAGAAGCCTTTTGAAAACATTGTGGGAAAAGGAGAAAATGCTGGTAACCAGTATTTTCTCCTTTTCCCACAATGTTTTCTACCCTTCCCTAAACAAATTTCAATTTTTCAGTCACATTTATTTTGCCGTCTGCAAGTGTTTCAGTTCGGACAGGTCTATTATTTCGTTGTTTGATAAAAAGTTAATAACAGCAAAATTTTGTACTTGTCCAAATTAAACTCATCTAACCCTTTACTAAACAACATTTTTTAGACTGGTCCAAATTGAAAGCATTTGCAGACGACAATCAAATTTATCTCAAATAATGGAATTTGTCTCTGAAAGTTAAGAAAACATTGCGAGAAAAGGAGAAAATGCTGATTATCAGCATTTTCTCCTTTTCCCACAATGTTTTCAAAAGTATTTTCTTTTTAGGGTCATTAAAACTCGGGTAAAATTTAAAACCATTCGACACTACCTGCATATTTACATCTCGTAGACTGGTTTCGCCCTTTCCACTTGGATGTAGAATTCCTGCACAATTAATCAGTAGATCCAGTCTACCAAATTCATGCTCTGTGTAAGAAACAGCCTCCTGTAAGAAGATTAAAGAGGCCCTGATACTCATTTTCAGCCAGTTTTAACTCATTTTGTCTTTATTTTATCAAACTATATTCATTCTCATATCTTCATGCCAAATATTGTGCCTCACGGTTGCAAGGTTGCTTAGATTACAGTTGATAGAAAATGCATTTCGCTGAGTTGCGGCCTTCCATGTAAACAGACTCGTCGTTTCTGGTGTTTCAATCGGAGATTTCGATATGTCCGTTATACACTCGGGTAGATTCGTATGATGATCATGCATTCTGTCACGTGACTATATTTGACCTTCGCCCTGTGTCTAATGAGGTAAACGAAGGAAAATGGAGGCTTCTCTGTTGCAGCCTCGATTTTCAGACGGAGGTCGCGGCCTATACACTGTATATGCAAATTACACCATATCCGACTCTAGGCGGAAACCAACGATAAATTCCCGTGACGCACCGCCATTGTTTACAGCTCCGATCGTCTGCCAGTTTTCTTCTGACCAATGTTCAGTTTCTAATACAAATCTCTGTGTTTCTTTTTTTCAAGTACACCATATATGTCAGTAATTTATCTATGTTTACACAAAGGACTGATTTCTGTACCATTCTAAATTGTTTGAAATTTAACAGCGTTTTTGCTTACCGGCTGTAGACGGGTATCTTTAAGCCTTTCCTACATGATTCAGAGTTAGAACCATCCTGCGGGGACAAAGCACTGGTAACCAGCATTTTCTCCTCTTCCTACAATGTTTTCTACCCTTTCAAATTGAAAATCTCCATAAGCACCACATGTAATTTGTTGTCTGCAAATGCTTTCAATTTGAACAAGTCTAAAGGCTTGGTCAGACCGGCTAACGGATATGTAAGGGTGGGGAAACGGACAAAAAGATGCAGAATTTTGTTATCCAGTGACAAAATTCATCTTCTCTGTTGCTTGAGGCACATGCGATTGGTGTGCGGAGTGAAGAAGCTACACAATGACCGCACGAGTACCGCACATGTAACGGGAAAACGCATGTTTACCAGACATGTACCGGAAAATAAACGGTCTATTAACAGATATCATCGTACGAGTAACGGACTTGTACCAGATAAAATGGAAGTGCAATGCTTGAGAACCAGAGAAAACGTTCTTCCAATGTACAATGAACAGAAATGTACCGAACATCAACGTACGAGGAACGTGCCGGACACGAGACATGCCGAGGGTATAAATAGACAGATGCATCCAAAGTCTGTCATTTGCATGTCTCTGTCCGTTTTGTCCAGTGGAAATTTTGAACATGCTCAAAACTTCCTACTGGACGGAACGGACATCACCACACGTCGCCAGACAAGTAGCGTATTCACCGGACAAGAAACGGACATAAAATGGATACAAACGGACACGAACGGATAAAATGATTTTTTATGTGTTACTCGTCCATTAGCTCGGTGTGACCAAGCCTTAAAATTTTGTCATTTCACAAAAAATTAGAGGAGCCTAAGCCACCTAAATCTTTCATAAAGGGAACAAGCCTTTTAACCCTCTACCACACAATCCCGACTTTTAATAACCCTGACAGAAAAAAAGCTTTTGAAAACATTATGGGAAAAGGAGAAAATGCTGGTAACCAGCATTTTCTCCTTTTCCCATAATGTTTTCTACCCCTCCCAAAAACAAATTTTAAATTTTGAGTTGCATCTGATTTATCGCCTGCAAATGCTATCAATTTGGACCAGTCTAAAATTTTGTCATTTGGGAAAGAGTTAAAGAGGACAAAAAACTGACTTGTCCAAATTAAAATCAGATCACGGATTAATTATGTTGCTTAACTGATGTAAATTGTCTTTGAAAGGGGAGAAAACATTTCAGGAAAAGGAGAAAATGCTGGTAATCACCATTTTTCCTTTTCCCATAATGTTTCTGAAAGTCCTCTAATATGGTTATAAAACACTGAAAAGTAATACAATTCTGTGTTGGTTTTTGCCACATAAATTTTCAAGAATTCTATTTAACATTATCCAGGTATCCTTTCTCTTTTATGAAGGCAAAGACAGATAGCTCAATCAGCCATATTAATAGCTAGGTTCTGCACCTATCAATGCTTTACTGGAACTTCTTTTATCAGTACTTTAGACAGAATTTTTCCCAAGCCACTGGCAGCTTTTCCACAAAACCAATATCAAAACAATGATCAGGAGTGAGAGTGGAATGAATCTTTTGCAATTACTATCATCAGTCCTCAGTAACAAATTCATCGAGTCTGCACCTTTTGCTTTTAGTAAATTTTCTCCATGTCCAAGGACCACTCTAGCTCATGATTCAGTTAGTTGTTAGACGAAATGTATTTTAAGGGCCCATAATTATGAGACGACTTACTTGGTATAATGCATCATGGAGATGTATTTAACCTTTTAACACACAGCAAAATTTTTGACCCGTCTTTGATAAAAGCATTTATAGAGAAGAAACTAAACATGATTCAAATGAAGAGATTTGTTACTGAACAGGTAGAAAACATTTTGGGAAAAGGGGAAAATGCTGGTTACCAGCATTTTCTCCTTTTCCCAAAATGTTTTCAGAAGTCTCCTTCCTTAGGGTCGTTAAAAGTCGATCGAGATGGTCTTGTAGAGAGTTAACTCACTTTTACAAGAGTATGGTACAATAAATATAATAGGCGTACTTGAATCTGATCTTCTTCTGTTACATTCACCTTTAAAACATGAAGCCTGTCTGTGTTGGCTGGTTCCGCTTTCAGGGCCTGTAACTCATTGGCTTGATTTGGCTCCCTGCATGTTGCTATGATACCGATTTCAGGACGTCTGATCAACAATGATCTGCAAAACTGTAGCCCCAGACCACGGCTGGCTCCCTGGATAAGTACTCTTGCTGCACTTGATGCCATGATTATTGGATACTGAAAATAGAATATAACGCATTACCACACAACCCAAAGTTTTAACAAGCCTGAGAGAGAATTTTCAACCCAAATTAGCCTGTGCAGTCTGACCTTTGTCATAATTGTTTTGCTATTGGTGAACTTTCTGCAGATCAAAAGACTAGTTTTTATCACATAACATCCCTCGTTTTCAGTGTAATGTACCCAGCACAAATTTTCTTATACACGTTTAATATCACAATCCTATGACATCGTTTTCGATGTCTTTTTGTACCTATTTCATAAAGTGAATGGAATTTACGGATATTACCGTGTGTACATCTATAGATGGTTTGGCATCTTCTGATCTGTAATTTGTGAAATATTTTTATGTGATAAAAAGAATCTGACATTTGTTAGCGTTTGAGAGAAAATTTTATTAAACTTTTCAAGAAAAAAATGTTATTAAGCTTGCCAAAGGCCCACTTAATAACATTTTTCTTAGACTTGTTTAATAAAATGTTATCTCAAACATCATTTCATGTCAGATCCTGGATATTTCATGATTCAGTTGGTTGTGGATTTTATCAATCCATAAATATATGATGACTTGCTTGGTGTAACGCAACACAGAGATGCATTAAACCCCAGTTTTGCCAGAGCATTACTCATTTTTTTTGTCGTCTGGTACAGGTTTCACCCTTTACACACAATCCTGAATTTTAATGACCATGAGCAAGGAAGCTTTTGAAAATATATCGAAAATATTTTGAAAATATTGTGGGAAAAGAAGAAAATGCTGGTAACCAGCATTTTCTTCTTTTCCCACAATTTTTTCTACCCTTTCAAAGCCAAATTCCTTTAATAATTATGACTCATCTTTAAATTATTGTCTGCTAAAGCTTTCAATTTGTAGAAGTCTCAAGTTTTGTCATTTGGTGCAGGTTTAACCATGACACAATCAAAGGAATGAGAGTATCATCTGAAACCATTATTCTGAAACTTGTTATTTGTAAAAACGTGTCAGAAAATACTATTTCAAATGTATCTTTCATTTCTTTTTTTGGACTAAACTCCCAAAATACATCCAAGAGATCTGATGATAACATTTTATAGAGATGCTTAATACAGTTTTATTTAACTCTTTACCAAACGACAAAATTTTAGACTGGTCCAAACTGAAAGCATTTGCAGACGACAATTGCAAAGTGGCTCAAATGACGGAATTTTTCTTTCTTTCTCAGCATTTTTTCCTTTTCCCACAATGTTTTCAAAAGGCTTCTTCCTCAGGGTCGTTAAAAAAATCTTCATTGTGTG
Organism: Hippopus hippopus; assembly: GCA_946811185.2. Taxonomy (NCBI): domain Eukaryota; kingdom Metazoa; phylum Mollusca; class Bivalvia; order Cardiida; family Cardiidae; genus Hippopus; species Hippopus hippopus. Next base: position 1,674,801 of record OX328106.1, on the reverse strand, counting down.
GTAAAGGTTTAACCCTTTACCACACAATCCTGAGTTATAATGACCCTGATGAAGAAGGCTTTTGAAAACATTATGGGAAAAGGAGAAAATGCAGGTAACCAGCTTTTTCCTCCTTTTCCCACAATGTTTTCAATTCCTTTCAAAGACAAATTTCATAAAATGTGCAACATTTTATTTGTCCCCTGGAGTTTGTTTTAATTTGGACCATTCTGAAATTCTGTAGTTTGATGGAATCCATTATCCTTAAATATAGGATCTGACATGAGCTGGTGTTTGAGATGAAAACTTATTAAACGAGTCTGGAGAAAATGCTATTAATCAAGACTTTGGTGAGCTTAATAACATTTTTTCTTGGTGAGTTTAATAAAATTTATCTCAAATGCCAAGGAAATGTCATTTTTTTTAATGACATAACCATATTTCACAAATTACAGATCAGAAAATGCAAAACTACTGTATAAGTGGAAATTTTTTCGACGTGAAAATTTTTGCGATTTTGAAAAATTTGCAATCTTTTCTGTTTGCATATTTTACCAAAAGTATACCAACAAAGAATGAGCATCTTGAATTAGCAAACATTTCCTTTCACAAAATGTAATTGGTTTTTGCACATGTTTTGACCACATAATTATACAGTATCTAGATCTATAGATGCACCCACAGTAATATCCATAAACACCATTCACTTCTATGAAATACATACAAAATGACGTAAAAAATGATGTCACAAAATTGTGATACCAAACATGTTTAAGATAAGAAAATTCGTGATGGGTATATTACACTGAAAAAAGGGAGGTTACGTGATAAATTGCTATTTGTAAAAGGTGTCTAAAAATACTATTTAGATGTATCAGTCATTCTCTTTTAGACTAACTTGATCTCTTGTTATCTGATGATAACATTGTATACAGTTGCCTTATACAGTTTTATTCAATCCTTTACCAGATGACAAAAATTCAGACTCATCCAAAATTAAAAACATGCGCAAACGATAAATCTAATAAAAATCAAATGATAGGAATTGTCTGAGAAGTAGAAGACATTGTGGGAAAAGGAGAAGATGCTGGTTACCAGCATTTTCTCCTTTTCCAACAATGTTTTCAAAAGCCTAATTTTTATTGGTCATTAAAACTCGGGACCATGTAGCAAAGAGTTAGCCCGGGCAGCACTGAACCCGGATTTAACTCTGTACCAAACGGCAAAATTTTGGACTCAACCAAGTTGAAAGCATTTGTAGACAACAAGTACGGTATAACATTACTAGTATTATCTACATTGCAATATTTGGGGTTTTCACCGTCCATAAAAAAGAGGAAATGAAACTTTATTCAAGACCCACAGAAACGTAATCCGAAGATTGTTTTTTGATGACTAAAGTTGCTTTTGCACTGAATGTGCAGTCTGATCTATCATCTGCCAAGCCCTGGTAGCTCAGTCAGTAGTGTGCAGGACTTGACAATAGGGGGTTGTAGGTTAACTCCCTGGCTCTGCCATTTTCTGTCTGAGGATTGATGATAGTCATTGCGACAGGATTCAATCCTCTCCTACCTCTACCATCGTTTCGACACTTGTTATGTGGGAAAGCAGCTAGTTGTTTTGAAAGAAAATTGTGCGGAGTCCAGGAAAGCATGGATAGGTGCACTGGCCACCGTAATATAACTGAAATAATGTTAAAAACGAGGTTAAACACCATACAACCAACCAACCAACTGATCTATTATCTAAACTGTCAGCTAACCTGAGACAAAAGGAGCCTTGACATTCTAATTATTGGGTCGTTTTTTCATGACTAGAAAGACCTTTTTGTCAATTTATTTTTCCAATTGGTACTTTCGAAAATAGCTAGTGGATTGAGAAGAATTTTATGAAGTGTACTCGCAAAAGAAACTCCATTGCATAGACAGATGCGCTGACTGTTGCAATTTTCCCTGAAATAATGTTGAAAAGGTTTGAAACACCAAAGACCAAACTTGAAGGTTTGATTTTGACAATTTGAGCCAAAATATTGACCAGGGGGTAAATAATGCCAGTGATGAATGCATTTGAATTTAAATCTTTAAGGATAGGGCACCTTAATGGGATTGGTTTAACATCGCCTTTCATCGCCAAAATCATACGGATTCAGTTAAGACTTGGGTAATCCGTAATGGATGCGGGGAACTAGCGTGTATCGACCAATCGATTATGGATTACCCAAATCTTAGCCAAATCCATACATATTTTTGGACATGTCTAAAATTTTGTCATTTGGTAGAGAGTTAAAGATGCACCCTTACAGCCAAAGAGTAAACAAACGCTGTTAAAACTTTGCAGTGTGCAGAATCTAGATAGCTGTGTAAATATAGATAAAAAATCGATATAAGGTGTATGGGATAAAGAGATTTGTCTTCAATTTAAACTGGAAACTGTGGTTGTCATGTCTATGGCTAGCCGCAAAAGAATGAAATGCATTTTCTATCCATCTGTGCAACCTTGCAACCGTTAGGGGCAACATTTGGCACCAAGGTACAAGAATGATTATAATTTCATAAAATAACGATAAAACTGGTTACAAAACTGGATGAAGTTGAGTAGAGGTGCATCTTTCATTCAATCTCTTTACCAAACGACAAAATTTCAGACTGGTCCATACTGAGAGCATTTGCAGACGACAAATTGAAGGTAGCACAGTCAACAAAATTTGTCCTCAGTAGGGTAGAAAACATTGTGGAAAAAGGAGAAAATGCTGGTTACCAGCATTTTCTCCTTTTCCCACAATGTTTACAAAAGGTTTCTTTCTCAGGGTCATTAAAAATCGGCATTGTGTGATAAAGAGTTTAACAATGATAGGGTGATATGAAAATTATCAGCCAGCATTGATGACCTGATCACTGGCAATAAACCCTTTACCACATAATCTCAATTTAACAACCCTAAGGGAAAAGACTTTTGAAAACATTACGGGAAAAGGCGAAAATGCTGGTAACCAGCGTTTTCTCCTTTTCCCACTACATTTTCTATCCTTTCAAAGATAAATTTCATAATTCAAGCAACATTTAATTTGTCGTCTGCAAATGCTTTCAATTTGGACAAGTCTAAAATTTTGTCAGTTGGCGAAGAGTTAACCCTTCACCACATTAACATGTGTTCAACTCCTTTTCCCGTAATGTATTCAAAAGGCCCTTTCAAGTCAATGTCTTTTTTTCTCTATGAAAGACTGAAAGTATCCTTTCAGCTGCATATAATTTGTTGGTACAAAAGCTTTCAATTTGGTTGTGTCCATAGAGGATAATCAACTGGTTGTGTGTGATATTAAAAATCTGTCACTAGAATGGGGTGTGATGCGGTTCAAAAAATGAGTCCGATAGACGAGTTTTTTAACTGCATCAAACACCATTCGAATGACAGATTTTTAACATCACACACAACCAGTTGATCATCCTATTTATTATATTCCTAATTCAACTTTTTTATTCTATTGATTATCAATAATGGTACAATTTGAGCAATATAGGAAAAAAGTAGTTCCAGCAAACATTCTAAAACTATATTGTCACTAGTGATGATACCATATGTATCCCATATGTATCATCACTAGTGGTGATATTCACTGTGAAATCCCAGTAATTCACCTATAAGAATATAATAAAAACTTTTATCATTTGGGAAAGAGTAAATCCTTTATCAAACAAATCCAAGTTTAACTCTTTACCAAACGACAAAATTTTAGACTGGTCCAAATTGAGAGCATTTGCAGACGACACATTAAATGTAGCTGAAATAATGCTAATTGTTAGTGAAAGAGTAGAAAACCTTGTGGGGAAAAGGAGAAAATGCTGGTTACCAGCATTTTCTCCTGTTCCCATAAGGTTTTCAAAGGGCTCCTTCTTCAGCTTTGTCAAAACTAGGGATTGTTTAGTAAAGGGTTAAAAGAAGTGTTCGAAAAAGACCTTTGAAAACATTGTGAGAATAGGAGAAAATGGTATTACTAACATTTCCTCCTTTTCCCACAATGTTTTTTCTCCTTCCAAAGGCAAAATAATTTCTTGAGTCATGTTTCATTTGTCCTCTGCAAATGATTTCAGTTTGGACACATCAAAAATTTTATCTTTGGGTACAGAGCTAATTTTGTTATGGGAGAAACGGATTTGTTTATTTGGTAAAAGTCTAAATTTTGTCCTCTGTAGAAAAGACCAGAAGCCATCTATAGGTAGCTCAGTTGGTAGCCTATAGAAATTGAGAACAGGGGGTCGCTGGTTCGATTCACAGCTCGGCCAATTTCTTTTCCAGGACTGATGATAGTCATTGTTACAGGACTCATTCCTCTCTTACCACTGTCCATTGTTTCGAAGATGGTTCTGTAGGAAAGCAGCCAGTGGCTTGGAGAGAATATTGTGTGGAGTACTACTTTTCTCACATGCATCAGTGGTGAAAGGCAAAAATCTGCCACAAAGAAAGTCTGCCTCAATAGAGTATCAAACTTGCAACCACCTGGTCACGAGTCATTTATGCACTAACCACTGAGCTATCTGGCAGCAGGCAAATTTCTTTTGATGTTGTCTGTTGCATGTTGGAAGATATACATCTTATCATCTTCAATGACAAAACCACAAAAAATGATGTGACAAAAGGCTTAAAAGGAAGGAGGAAGCTTTGTCATTTAGTATCTTTCGATCTAGTTGAGTTCATCCCTTTTTCCAACTCTTTACCACACAATAAAATTTTAGACAGATCCAAATTGGCAGCATTTCCAACAGACATAGAATATATGTGGCACAAGTAATGGGACTTGTCTGTAACAGACTAGAAAACATTGTGGGAAAAGAAGAAAATGCTGGTTACCAGCATTTTCTTCTTTTCCCACAATGTTTTCTTTCTTTCTTAGCGTCGTTAAAACTCGGGATCGTGTGGTACAGAGTTTAGCCGCATAGCGCCAAATAAACCAAACTGAGATTTTCAATCTAGAAATCTGACACAATTAAGTGTAACTTCCAGGTTGGTTTCATCTGTAGTCTTTCAACTAAGTGGATGGTGTAGATCAGAGTCTACTACATCTCTTGTACAGTCTGATCTTGATCTACACTGGCCACAAAGGCAACTATAGTTGTGAAAGGTACTTTGAGGTTCAATCCAATTCTCTAAATGTTTAACCCTTTTCCACACAAAACCAACTTTCAAAGACCTTTAGCAAGAAGGCTTTTGAAAACATTGTAAGAAATGGAGAAAATGCTGGTTTACCAGCATTTTCTCCATTCCCTACAATGTTTACTATTCATCAAACTATGAAACAATCATTTTAGCCGTATTAAATTTGTTGCCTGCAAGTGCTTTCATTTTGACAGTTTAAAATTTTGCCCATGGTAGAGAGTTAACCCTTTACAACACAATCCCCACTTTTAACAACCCTGAAAAAGAAGCCTTATGAAAATGCTGTAGGAAAAGGAGAAAATGCTGGTATCAATCATTTCATCCTTTTCCCACAATGTTTTCTACCGTACCAAAGATATGTTTTCCTCATTTGAGTCACATTTACGATGCCATCTGAAAATGCTTTCAATTTGAACTAGTCTAAAATTTATTGTTTGGAAAAAAGTTAATCAGAAAAAAACAGTAAACCCTCCAAATGCCCATAATAATTTTAGGTGCTTTTATATACAGTGCAGATCAAGGTCAGAGTGCACAAAATAATGTGCAGACTGATCCTGAATCTACACTGTAGTAATAATTATATCCTGGTAAATATAACGGTGTTTTTTTTTCTGATCTTAAACCTTTCCCAAACAATCCCGATTTTCGAAATTCGCATAAATAAGCTACAAAATGTTCTCTAATAAGGTAGAAAACACCGTGGAAAATGCGGAAAATGCTGGCAACCAGTACTTTCTCCATTTCCCTTAATGTTTTCAGAAGTCTCTTTCTTCAGAGATGTGAAAACCCAGGATTCTTTGGTGAAGGCTTTAAAACCTGAATGAAGGACAGATTTTAACCCCTTACCACAAAAACACAAGTTTTTTTCAACCCTGAAGAATAAGCCTTCTGAAAACATTGTGGAAAAAAGGAGAAAATGCTGGTACCCAGCATTTTCTCCTTTTCCCACAATGCTTTCTACCCTATCAAAGATAAATTAAATCACTGAAGATACATTTAACAAATTAAATGTAGCCAAAAAGATGCCCCCCGTTTTTTGCATGGGTAAAAACATTATGGGGAAACAGGAGAAAATACTGTAACCCAGCATTTTCTCCTTTTTCCACAATGTTTTCTAACCTATCAAAGACAAATTCCACCATTTAAGCTAGTATATTTAAATTGTTGTCTGCAAAATTTTGATGCTTTTGATTTAAACAGCTATATAATCTGCTAGTGTGGTAAAGATGGAGTGCAAAGGGTTGGTATCTGGTGACAGGGTATTTTACAGTTGCCTTTACAGTTTATCTGCAGTGTCATTTTGTTTTCCGCCACTTAGATTCAAGGTTCAGAGAATTAGAATAAGTGGAAAAATAAAAAAACAATTGTGATTTTGAACTGTATCAAATTTGGGTGACAGTGAGGTCTCAAAAATACCAGGAGCATACACAACGCTAATATATAATATAATATTGATACTATTATCAATGTAAGATAATTTAAAAGTATGATAAATTGTGGTACATTTACAGATGGTTTATCACATGACTGCAGATGGAGTCGACAACTGAAGGTAACTTTTATTTAGGAAGTGATTCTGTATCGAAATCCGATGACGAAGAGCAAGATAAGATAGTTATATGTTCACAGTGTAAAAAAGTTGTTTCCGATAATACTGTCTCCTCTGCAGGAAATTCTAATGAACTTAAATGCTGGAAATGTGTTCAAAGTGAACTGTCAAAAACTTTGTCAAACTACCAGCATTTGAAAGATGAACTGTTAGAGGGCAAACCAAAAGTGATGGAACCTGACCCTCAAGAACAACCAAAAAGCTCAGAGAAGCACAAATCTAAGTCATCACAGGACTTTGCAGATTTGCCTCTGTTTTTGACAACAAATCAGGATAATTACTGTTCATTAAGAAGACGCGGGTCACTCATGGTTCGTGGAAGTTTGCGTGCATCACCTTCGACAAGTGTTACTAGCATGAGTATGATAACAGAATTCTGCGATCAGCATGTTGGTAAGGTAACAGAGTATTACTGTACCAAGGACTGCAGACTTTTATGTTCTGTATGCATGTCACTTGAACATAATGACTGTGTTAACAGAAGATGGGTGGAGTACATCCCAACTTATGTTGAAAACATAGACATCAACAAAAACCTTAAAGAAATCATGGAGAAAATTAATGAACTCACAAATAAGTGCAAAGGTCAGAAAGATGCAGCTACCAAAAAGATAAGTTATATCATTGATATGTTTAGAAAAGTGACTGAAGAAATTGACAAATTCAGAAAAAATATTAACGATAAAATTGATGAACTGGAAAAACAAATATTGGACAAAGTAAGATGTTTCAAGGAAGAAGGTACAGGACGTTTCATCCGAGTATGTGAACAGTTTGACAATACAATTAAAGAGCTAAGAGGTCTGAACTTTGAGCTTCTGAAATGTCAACAGTCAAGAAACACTCCTCAAAGTTTTGTTGTTATGAAGAAAAGTGAAGAAGAAATGCTAAAAGAAAACAGAGCAAGTGGAATATACAATGAGGAAGAAAATTTTGATGAGTATTATTTTGAAACAGACAAGAAATTAGAACTATTACTGGACTCTGTAACCTCCTTTGGTTGTCTCAGAAAAAAACAACGGCTAACGAAAATTGAGGTGAAGGAAGATGGTGAGTTGAATGTGAGATCAAAAGATGACAAAAAGGAGTCATGGATCACTGGCCTCACAGTTCTGTCCGAATCAAGAATCGCCGTTGCCGACCAAGACAATCAAATGGTGAAATTAATTGATACACAAAACAACTTGGTGCTTTCGGTGCTCAGGGTACCAACAAGACTTCATGATGTCGCTACCATTCAGTGTAACCAGTTTGCGGCTACGTTACCATATCACAAAAGGTTGCAGATACTATCAGTGTATGAAGATGAACTGTGTATTGAGAGGTCTGTCAAAGTAAGTGGAAAATGTCACGGTATAACATTTTCTCCGGAAGATCAGTATCTCTGTATAACTATGATGGAGCCTGCCTGTGTTCAGATTCTACAACTAGATGGTACCGTAGTGCGAGAAATCTCGCAGGGTGAAGACAATAAATTGCTGTTCAGTTGCCCGGAGTACATTTCTGTATCTAAAGACGGCAAATATCTTTATGTATCAGACTACGACAATGATACAATGACAATGCTGAGTGTCACTGGTAAAGTTGTAAGTGTATTCCAGGGTCAAGGAACAGAAAAGGAATTAGAAGGCCCAAAGGCTGTGTATGTGTCTCAGGATGATTATGTGTTCTTGTGTGGTGGTGATTCAAACAACATCATTCTGTTAACTAATAACTGCGAGAAGTATAAGGTCATACTGACACACCGTGATGGTCTACAAAACCCTGTCTGTTTTGGTGAGCTTCGACAGAATGATGGAACTTTATTAGTTGTGAATGGTGGTCGCAACTCTCTAAAACTGTTTAAGTATGGATGAAATGAGCTGCTGCATTTCCAGGACTTTTTTCCTGCATGACTGATGATTGATTCTATGGTGTTTTAAAATACTGTTTTCAACATTATTTCAGCTATATGGGGAGGCCAGTGTACTTATCCATGTTTTCTTTTACCAGTAACCCGAAAAATATTCTTTCCAAGCCACTGGCTGCTTTCTCACATAACCATCATCAAAACAATGGACAGTGGTGAGAGAGGAATGAATCCTGTCACAATGACTATCATCAATCCTCAGAAAAAAATTAGCCAAGCCAGGGATCGAACCAGCGACCTCCTGTTCTCAAGTCCTGTACACTACTGACTGAGCTACTAGGGCTTGGCTTTTTCCTGCATGATACAATCAACTTGGTCAATGGTGCATCTGCAGATATCAATATGACTCATACTGACATGCAATTTTGTTTAAAGTACTGTTTTTTTAATTATTTCTATTAAATTATATATTACAGTGGTCTGTCTACCTGCCTTTAACTCTTTACAAAACAAGAAAATATTAGACTCATCCAAACTGAAAGCATTTGCAAAGGACAAAATAAATGTTACTGAAAAATTGATATTTGTTCTGAGAAGAGTAGAAAACATTGTGGGAAAAGGAGAAAATGCTGGTTGCCAGCATTTTCTACTTTTCCCACAATGTTTTCAAAAGGCTTCTTTCTCAGGGTTGTTAAAAGTCGGGATTGTGTGGTAAAGGGTAAACCATGTGTATGACATGCAAATTTTCTTAATTGGTTCAAAACCATTCTTAATCCTTTGCCACACCACCCTGAGTTTTGACGACCTGAGAGAGAAGCATTTTGAATAACATTTTCTCCTTTTCCTACAATGTCTTATACTCTACGAAAGAGAAACTCCAATACTTTTTAAGTGGAAATTTTTGTGACGTGTAAGTTTCTGCGATTTCACGAATTTGAAAAATTTGCAAACTTTTCTAACTTTTCTATTTAACAACAAGTATAACCACAAATAAAGAGCGTCTTGAGTTCGCAAACATTTCCCCGACGCAAAATATCCATAATTAGTAATTCGCAAATTTTTCGACACAAGTATATGAGGGTTGTTCGATATGTAATGTGTATTGTACGATATCTCAAAAGCATTCGACTCAAATAGTGAAATGAACATTACATCCCTTCAAAGTATTCTCCGCGGTTTGAAATACATAATTTCAATCTCTGAATCTATTTCTGAAATGCGTCACGGTACGCTGATTTAGGTAGACCTCTGAGGCACTGACTGATGGCTGAGCCAAGGGCTTGTTGGGACTTGTAATGACGACCAGATAAGAACTTTTTAAGTTTTGGAAAAAGGAAAAAGTCGCATGGGGCTAGATCTGGAGAGTATGGTGGGTGTGGCAAGACGGTAACCTTCTCCAACTTCAAAAATTGCTTCACAAGTTCAGATGTATGTGATGGAGCATTATCATGAAGTAGACGAACATGCCTAAATCCTGACACAGGGCGTCCTTTAAGATAATATTTCTTGAGCTTTTTTAGTATAACATTTCGGTAATACCAACCTGTAACACTTTTGCCCTTCGGCACCGGAATTTGTACGGCTATGCCATCACATGAGAAGAATAAGCAATAAAGAACCTTCTTTGTGCTTGTGCTTCTTTTGGCAACTACAGGCCTTCTACCGTGTTTAGTTAGCCATATTTTGTTTCCAATTTTTCTTACTGGTTCGAAATAGTGAACCCATGTTTTGTCACCAGTAACAATGTTTGCAAATTGTCTTTGATTGAATTTGGGAAACATTTTGAGCAATTGCTTAGTGGTTTGTACTCGTACCCGTTTTTGGTCGTCTGTCAATATATGCGGTATTCATCTGGCAGAAATCTTTCGTACTTTCAAAATATGCTTCAAAATGAAATGCACCCGCAGTAGCAATATGCCAACAGCATTGGCAATATCACAAATCGTGTATCTGCCATCACTTTCAATTATTTCCCTGACTTTTGAGACATTTGCCTTGCCTGTTAAAGTCAGAGGTCAGCCAGATTTTGCTGCATCTTTGACGGACTCTGTGCCAGTCAGAAATTTCTTTCTCCAACTACAAACTGTCTCATAAGATACCTTATCAGACCCATAAACTTCCCCCAATTCAGTAAAAATCTGCATTACCGAATGACCGAGTTTTGTGCGAACTTTTATATAAGCTCTAATTTCTTCAATATTCTTAATCCGTTTCCCAACCATTTTTACAACAGTGGTCAATGACTAGCTCTATTGAAATGACTATAAGTTTAAAACTATGTGGAGCTGAAGGCTCGTGTTCATACCGTTGGAAAGGTATTGAATAGAGCTATTCAAGCGTATCATCATCCACGAAATTGTGCAAAGCGTTATTGCGCTGTGGTACAATACACATTACATATCGAACAGCCCTCCTATATCCACGTTTACAGTATTTGAGCCACTTTAATTTGTCGCCTGTAAATGCTTTCAACTTGAACCAGTCTAAAATCTGGTCATGTGGTAAACCACTGGCTGCTTTCTACGAAAAAAAACCCTTTCAAAGTCACTGGTCCCTTTCCAACATAAAAACTAACAAAAATATTCAAGAGCTTTTTGAGAATTGTATACATTTATTTCATGCTTTTCGGTAACTTAATCAGGAAATGATGGTGGATTATAAGTTTTGATAATTTATGATTGCAACCAGTGAAATTAACGATAAATAATTCAGTAACTCTTTTTTTTTCTTTTTGTCCAATCCATCTTCTCTCTTTGTAGTTATTTCTGTAGTTAAATCCATTTGATTTTTTTTATTTTCCTCAGGGAGAAAAATCACAATTGCACAAAAGAAATATAAGACAGTACAAACTGTTTGTAGTGTGTACATAACCTATATCTATATACATGTATAATTATGCTACTTTCTTCATAATTACGGTATGTAAATTTGTCATGCTCTGGGAAACAAAGGGGGGGGGGAGTGTTGATGCATCTCCTTGATTAATCCATAATTGTACAGAGCTCCAGACAGAGGGAGAGATTTTGATTTCAAAATTGAAAATATTAATAATTCTCCACTAAACCCTATGTTGTTGATACTCATTAGAATCGTCTCATCGAGATGATTCTAATGAGCACCCACAACATAGGGTTTTGAAGAGAAATAATGGATTTAGAATGCCATCACTCCCTCTTATCTGGGGCTCTGCATGATGATAATACCAAGAAAGTCACTACATATATGTAATTATGGATCCATAAAATCCATATGTCCACCAACTGACTTTATCATGAAGTAAATTAACTTGTCCTTTGACATGCAAAACAATTTACAAACAGCAACAAGATTTTCTCCATGTAAGCCAGCACAAATTGCACAGGCTGACATTAATCAATACTTTTGCAGATACATTAACCCTACTTTTTACAAAGCACCCCTTACATGTAACTATCAAATACATCGAGGATATTTGTTGTCTTTCTGATAGTGGTGGGACATCGGCTGGAAATCATAATCGATCACTGGTTGGAATCAGCTGCTGCTGTCAATGCCATTCTTTCGATTATAATCTGTTCCTGATAAGTTTGCTTATGCATGCATGTTTCACTGCTAATCCTCGTAAAACCCACATATTATGGACTAAAAATAACTGCTTTTGTCTGTGATAGGGTAGAAAACATTGTTTGAAAAGGAGAAAATGCTGGTAACCAGCATTTTCTTCTTTTCTCACAATGTTTTCATAAGTCTCCTCTATTGAGGTCTTTAAAAAGTTGGCATTGTGTGGGTTCCTAAAACAAAAAAAAAAAAAAAAACATGGTAAAAACACACAATATAGTTAAATTCTGTTTAAATCTAGAAGCAGACTTGTGCTACAAGAAGACAGCATTTCTTCCATGAACTTTATAGGAGAAATTCTATGTGATGTAAGAATTTCTGTATGCCTACCATGAGTGAAAAACAGTTGAATCTACCTATCACTTTTGGATATGATTTGCTTATCAAAGGAAAAAAATGAGAAAGGATTTTTTTCTACTTGTTGACTCAAAAGAACACCATCTGTCCATTCGGTTTTGATTGCCTTGTAATTCATGACCCCATTGATGCAGAGTTACACATTATTTCAAACCCTGACATTTCTCATCAGATTACAAATAATGTCCAGAGTGATGAGAAAAGAAAAAAAAAATTTCTTCACGGCTGTAACCAGGACCATCCACAACCTTGATTTCTCACTGTCTGTCTCTATCTCTCTCATTAATCTATCCATACTTATGATATCTGTTTTGGTTCGAAAAATGAGTCTGTGTCTAGTTATACATGTGCCATTCATCAAAGTTTGATTGATTGATTGATTGATTGATTGATTGTATGGTGTTAAGGTCCATTTTCAACATTATTTCAGTTATATTGTGGTGGCCACTGCACCTAACCATGCTTTCCTGGAGTTTATGTAACCAGTACTTTGTACGATATTCTTCCCAGGCTACTGACTGCTTTCCAACATAAACATCGTTGAAACAAAAAACAGTGGTGAGACAGGAGTTAATCTTGTTGCAGGTTGTCATCCGCACAATAATTTCCATACTTTTAAATGGTATGATATAGGTTTAAATGCATTTACACACCTGCTTTGTTTACTTTTGGCCTTCATTGTTACTTTAAGCTTTTACCACACAGCAAAATTTTAACCTAGTCCATAATGAATGAATTTATAGATGATAATTCAAAATTAATGATTTTCAAATGATATTACAGTGTATTTGTCCTTAGATAGCTGGGAAAACATTTTGGAAAAGAGAAAATGCTGGTTACCAGCATTTTCTCCTTTTCCCACAATGTTTTCAAAAAGGCTAATTCTTGGGGGTTGTTAAAACTCAAGATTGTTATATATAGTAAACTGTCAAGAAATGAATAATCAGCTAAACATTTCCTTCCTGTTCTAAACACTTGTAAGTTGATTGATAGTATAGTATTAAATGCCATTTTCAGCATTATTTTAGTTATACTGCGGCTAGTCCACCTATCCATGTTCTCGTAGTTTCTTTTACCAGTACTCAACACAATATTCTTTCCAAGCTTCTGGCTGCTTCCCTACATAACTATCATCGAAACAATGGTCAGCGGTGGGAGAGGAATGAATCCTGTCACAACGACTATCATCAGTCCTCTGAATGAATTGGCTGAGCTGCAGATCAAACCAGCGACCCCCTGCTTTCAAGTCCCGTATATTACCAACTGAGCGAAAAGGGCTTGGCAACTTGTAAGTAAACAAACCTACAACTCGTCACAAACGACAAAATTTCAGAATGGCCCAAATTGAAAACATTTGCACACGACTAACCAAAAGTTGCACAAAATAGGAAAATTTTCTTCCAAAGGATAGAAAACACTGTGGGAAAAGGAAAAAATGTTGGTTACCAGCATTTTCTCCTTTTCCCATAGTTTTTCTCAAAAGGGCTTCTCTTTGGGGGTTGTTAAAACTTGCAATTGTGTGGTAAAGGGTTAACTCTTTACCAAACTACAAAATTTTAACTTGCTCAAATCGAAAGTATTTTCAGACGTGACATTAATTCATGCAGCTCGAATGTTAAAATTTGCCATTTATAGGGTAGAAGACATTGTGACAAAAGGAGAAAATCCAGGTTACTTCATTTTCTGTTTTCAAGAATGTTTTCAACAGTCTTCTCGCCTAGGGTCATGAAGTAGTGTTAAAGCGTTGTAATCAAAGAGAGATAAATAGCTACAACAGGTGTCATAAACCAATGAGTTATTTCCCTTACAAAATTACCATACACTGCTGTGGCTTATGCTTCTGTTTGAAAGAAAACAAGTTTTTGGCCACAGAAAACATGTATTATATCCGAACTAAATTCTTCAATAGCTCAGAATAATTAATTTATGCCAATTTTAAGCAAATAAAACCTGTAACGATGGAGCAAGACTTCTAAACATTCCCCCCCCCCCTTTTCTTTCATTTTGTTGCTATAGAAACCAGAGCTGTTGAAGGACTCTGATTATTGGATGGTATTTGTTCAGAGGACCATGGCATGAGCTTTCCTGTAAAGTTTGATCAAATTTAAGTAGTTTCAGGGAAGGTTTTGAGATAACTTTACGCTATTGCAGAGGAATGAACACATGGATTGAACAAGGCTATAACATATTAAGTTCTCTGCCCTTTTGGTCAATGAAACTGAATCTCATAGGAAAAGATGAAAGACAACTTGCATTTTAAATTTGATACATATTCATTGTTGGCAAGTTTGTTCAATATATATACGAAATATAATGCTGTAGCGACTTTCCTGGTGCATGTATTAACTCTTTACCACACAATCCCGACTTGTAATGACCCTGAGAAAAAAGCCTATAGAAAACATTGTGGGAAAAGGAGAAAATGCTGGTAACCAGCATTTTCTCCTTTTCCCACAATATTTTCTACCCTATCAAAGTCAGAAATCATATTACCAAGATTTAATTTGTTGCCTGCAGATGCTTTGAATTTGGTCCAGTCCAAAAATTTGTCGTTTGGTAAAGAGTTAAGATTCGAGCCCCGTAGGAAAATTTTATATCGAGCAAGACCAAAGGTCAAGTGAGATGTCAAAATTTTCTTGCGCAGCAAAAAGCAAATATAAGTGCCAGGAAAGTTACTACAGCATAATATTCCTTTTATTATTTACCTACACCTTTAAATGAAAAAATATTGCAAATTGTTGACATTTTTATCAAAAACGTAAGCAAAAAAAATAATAATAATTGTGTAGTTGCCAGTAACTTCGTTTTTATGAACGGTAGATGAATATTACAGTGTAAAATTTTGACGAATCAAATTGCAAGTGAATACAAACACATTCCACTTGTGAGTTACGTCATAATGACATCATCATACCATATTTGGAACCACATTTCAGTGTGTACAGATTTTTTTTCTGTCCTGTGTGGTATTTTATCCGCGTATGACACATGTATTTTCTCCAGAAAACTTTAGACTGTATATCATAGGCCTGTGAAACTCCATTGGTCTATCAATGGGTAACGAAATTTTTATTAAATGGACACAGGTCTCCTTAAACAGCATCTAAAAGCATCCACAAGCGTCTTTGTTTAGGCCTAATGTATCGAACACAGTCCACTAGCCAAGTAAAATAACATCAGCCCTATGCCAAACTATAAAAGTACTAAACTCAGATAGACTTCTTTACTTTCAGTCATGATGGTTTAGGTTTCTTTAAAGCTTTCCTGACGACAACTTGAGAATCCTGTGGACAGTGTAGATCTGGATCAGACTGCACAGAATGTGCAGTCTGATCTGTGATATACGCTGTTCACTGCTTTATTCTAATTCAAGATTGAACCGTCTCTGGGTCTTGCAGAGGAAATTTCTATTTGGTTTTTGAAAAGGTGTAATTTATTTGGTGAAAGAGTTAAAAGTATATAAGGGGAATTACAAATGGTACCCTTCAAGGGTGTTGATTGAGTCAAGGGTGTTTATGATAAAAGCTTGCTTATTCATGTATGTACCTGGATTCACCGGCACTAGGCTTTGGCTCTGAAGTGTCTTGCCAAAGGGTACTCCCACAAACCAGTGCTTCAAGTGAGGCACAAAACCCTGATCCTCCAGGCTACTAGTCCTAGAATTTATCACTGAGCCATGCAGCCAGACAGGACTCCTTGGTTTAAAGGGGAGAATAAAAAAAAATTAAGTACAACATGCAGGTAGCATTGCACAGATAACTGTCTGGGTAATTCTAGTTTTTTTACTAGTCACATTTGGCGGTGCACAGTAAAATATCTGAATATCAAAAGAGGCACTGTATACGTCTTTTTTGAGACTAGCAGGTGGCAATGCTTGGCTGCAGTTTCAAATTTGTACAACATATTGAAAAAAATAAAAAAGATCAAAATGGGACGAAATTGGGCAAAAACATTTTGACGGTTATCTCGATGTTTTCTTTGAAAGCAGCCTAGTTTAAAACATAAAAGATGAGGAAAACTGTGTGGAATCCGGTCCAATCTGGTACTCCGTTCGATCCGGGGAATTTACCTAATCACGATACCTCTATGAAACAAAAATACACAAACACGAACTTGTCAATTGCACCTACTGCTACTCTTCTGCTTTTTTCGAGCGAAGAGTATTTAAACCATTTTTTCATACATGATCTTTCTAGAAACATCATTATACAAATTAGTAAGTTACTTATAAACACTGTTAGCGAGGGCAAAATGTCAAATTTTAACAAGATATTTACGTAAACAAGTGGTAATTCAGTAACAACAAACACAACGTAATAAATTGAGGACTTTATTGGCATTTCTCCAAACACAATGGAAGTAACATACATTTCGCACATATACAATACTATTTTGATGCTTTAAAACTGTTTTTCAGCGTTTCGTCGTTTCAAAACTTACCGACAGGGCCCTTGGACTGCGTGTGGTAATTCAGGTACTTTGATGGGTCAGTGAGTAGTCGGTATAAAACGCGGATAATATGCACGTATATCTAGAAAATGCAGACGACAGAATAGGGTATTCAGGAACAACTTACTTTCTAAAGGTTATCGCTGTCTAACATATTTATGTAAATCTCTCCAAGTAAAATGGGTATAAGTGCGATAAATTTGTATACGTTTATAAGATTAACTTAATCTATAGATCTATCTATATTGACTAATTAATGAATTTATCTTAACGATTGAAAGACTAGATCTAGAGATATAGAACCACAGACAATAGAAAATCAGTATACGAGTACATGTATATAGCATGTACTGATTTAACACTTTACCAAACAATACCTGGTTTTAACGACTCCAAGGAAGAAGCCTTCTGAAAACACTGTGGAAAAAGGAGAAAATGCTGGTAACCAGCATTTTCTCCTTTTCCCACAATGTTTTAGAACTACTCTTCCAAAGTCAAGTTTCAATTTTTGAGTCACGCTTATTTTGTCGTCTGCAAATGCTTTCAATTTGGACCAATCTGAGATTTTCTATTTATATATCGTCGCCACCGGTTACAAGCCTGGGTCCAGGCAGTAATAATTTAAAAAAGTACTCCATATCACGCTCCCATAAATGGGGTCTGCTGTTGATCTTAGGCTGTATCTATTTATTGTTTCTGTTATTATTATTGATTATTATTGTCTTTTTTGACAAAGCAACGTCTAAATGATAGGGAAAAAAAAAAAAAAAACGAACGGGCTGGAACCCAGGCTACCGTTTACCCATGTGGGATGCTTACAGACGACTTGTAATTATGTTGCGGGGGACTGTGCAAGTTACAGGACAAAAACCAACCTAAGCTGGGCCTGGCTCAGTGTATAGCACCATCTGAGAAGACCATGGTTTAACGTCTCATCTGAAAACCTTTTAGTCATTATTGATGGCCAGCCATAGGGCTTGAACCCACTACCTCAAGTGGCCTGAGACTCGACGTTTAAGAGTCCAAGGCTCTAGGTACCTCATGAGCTAGCTATGTGGGCTTAACGTATGTTCACCTGTCTTTTAAGAGGATTCGTATTTAAATAAGTATAATGATGATGTCATATCAGATGTAGTAAAAACAGACGGTGTTACCAGTTGAAAAACAACCATTCTATTATTTAAACTCCCAAAATTGCACCTTCGTATTGAATATTATCATCACATACTATAAATACGATTGAAAAGGGAATTATACCTAGATCTAGTTGCATTTATTAGTATTTTATGAGAAAGTCTGGTGTACGGCATGAAAACCAAACACCCCCATTAACTCTTAACCAAATGACAATATTTTAGACTTGCCCAATTTGAAAGCATTTGCGGATCACAAATCAAAATGAGGCCTAACGTTGGAATTTGTCGCTGAAAGAGTAGAAAACATTGTTGAAAAGGAGAAAATACTGGATACAAGCATTTCTCATTTTCCAGAAATGTTTTCAAATGCCTTCCTCCAAGGGTCGTTGAAACTCCCAAATGTGTGGTAAAGGGATTTGAGGGTAAATGTTAGTAAACCCGTGAAAAAAAAGTGAAAATCAATTAAGCAATAAGTTTTAGACAACTATTCGCCCATATTTTAGTGAGGCGCCAATACGTGCTGCTGGAATCGATTAATTGTAGCAATCCTTTGTACACGTACATATACTGATGTCGCCTACAATGAGGTAAGGCAAAAGCCAGCCCAAGAGGCCCGTATAATAAACTTGTCAACTTTTATACGAAATCGGGAGCCAATCAGATCGTAGAATACAAAAGCGGTAAAGTCAAAGGTAAATTTTGTAAACAAAATGTTGTTACGATCCACATGTCATCTGCTACTGAGTTGTTGAATGTTAAGGTTCAAAAATATTACTGAGATTGTACATTTTTTTACATGAGGACCACTGAGTGCGGTTTAGCCCATACATCGTCCCGAAATTGCGCTGTTAGAAATAATCATCACTTTTCGCGTCACAAAAACATCTTGATCCGTTTGACCAAAAATACCTCAGTTTGTCTTGGAATCAAATCATCTAGAAGCAAGCTTAACTATCAAACGTCCTCAACTCTTTAACGCACAATGCCGAGTTTTAACGGCTCGTAGCGAAAGAGTTTTTAACACATTGAGGGGAAGGGAGAAAATGCTGGTTACAAGCCATTCCTCCCTATTGGCACAATCAGAGTTCCCGATCAAGCAAAATCGTACATGAAACACATATCAATGAAATAAAAAGCGTACAAAATGACAAACCTGTACGTGAAATCAAGCACAAAAATTATGGTCAAAGATAAAAAAAAAAAATAAGTAGCTTGCATAGAAAAACGTAAAAGCGATTTTTGGAAAATTTAAATAATCAGAAACGTCTGAGATTTCCAGCTTTCTATTTTTAGAACATTTACATGGTCGAAGTACTCGGTCTTTATTGTTGTGATCAATAATTGTAGACTGGGACTCGTTTGTTTCCAAAAAATATCCATAACTCAGCTGTCCTTTTGTTAACGCAGTCTATGAAAAAGCATTTTGTCGACGTCGACATCTTTCGTCTGTAAACTAACATTGGGAATGTCTCAGAAACACTATACTATTGAAGCTTTCGCATTTCAGAATTCGGGTTCCTGTAAGAAAGTCAGGTCAAATGAAACGACAGAAACTGAGGAGGATAATAGTGCCGCAGAAACCAAAAGTCAAAAAGCTATTCCAAAACAAATGCCTGTCCAAGTTCTCGTGGAGGAAGAGGCATTTAAGAAAACAATTTAGAGTTGCATTAGTTTTTTTTGACTTTGTACCCCCATTTTTTTTCTTATACCCCCATTTTTCAATTGTAAGGGGTACAAAAACCCCAAATAAAAATTTCATTGGGAACACTGCACAATGTTTTCTTCCATAAACAAATTCCTTTTTTATGAGCCATGTTGAATCTTTAGTCTGCAAATGCCTTCAGTTGGATAGAGTTGAATATTCTGGTGTGTGGTATAAAGGATATTTGTTTTAATATTTGGTGAAAGATCAAAATTTCAGAATTTTTATTTCGAGTGAACATTATCGGTAATATTTTCATGGGTGGCTGCGCAGCCAATCACACATGATGTTCTTGAGATGGTGTTCATTATTTCATGCTTTTAACCACTTTTTTTTTTTTTTTTTTGGGGGGGGGGGGGATGAGTTGGGGGTGGCTTTCATATATATATATTTCAGTTCTGTTAATTCCCCTCAACTTAAACCCCCCCCCATAAGAATGCGTTACAATATTACCTCAAGCACTAGACATCTAGGGTAAATGCGCATACATTATTTCCGTCTGGTTGAATGGCATACATCGGTGTTTGGTTACCCAGGTAACTAGTGAGCGGAAACTACTGTTTCCATCTTAAATTGAAGAGTAGCAGAAACATTTACAGTTAATTTTACTGGTTGTAACAATGAATTATCAAAGTGTATAATTCACCATTATTTCCTGATAAAATACTGAAAAGCATGAAATAAAAAGAGATAAACCTTGGATCGTTTGGTAAAGGTTTAAAGAGATGCACATATTAAAATAATTCATGTTAGCAAATTTTTTTCTATTTTTCAGGGTCATGCTGTAAATCTCTGACTCAACACTCAATATGAGGAGGGGGAATGGAATCAAGACGTATGGAAGACACAGGAATCGTGTCATTGTCTTGGACATTTGGTTTTCAGACAGTGACGGAAAGAAAAATATTTTTGGGACATCATCAGAGAACGACTCGTCGAGGCACACAAGCTTATTCCACACAAGTAGTAGTAGTAGTAATGCTGATTGTTCAAATCAGTCATTGAATTCCAATAATAATTCTGCAGATCCTGGCTGTGGAAAGTCTCCCTTGAAAAGGTAAATAAACGCTTCAAGTTTTTTTGAGTGCTGTACATTATTCTGATAAATAAAACTGCTTTGTACAGGGATAAGATTTTTAGTTTTTTACCCACAATCCAGAATTTTGTATGTCAAAAAGATGGCACATTTCTGTGCTTATTTCGTCAGAAAAAAGGGATGAAGGTCACGTTGGAAGTTAATTTTCAAGGGAAAAAATAGGATAAAAACTCAGCAGATACAGTGGGAAAAGGAGAAATTGCCTGCTAGGAGCAATTTCTCCTTTTCCCTCAGCAATTTTCAAAGTGGAAACAGTTATATTTCCACAGTTTTAAATTACCTGCTTCTGTTTGCTTATTTGGTGTGTAACACCATGCCAACAGTATTTTAATTATTTGAGTTGACAGTTCACAGAACCATTTTTTTCTCTTGTGCTAATACTACTCAAAGAAAGTGCTACTTGTTTCAGTGCGCCAATAGTATTATCATATGTGTAAAAAATACATAGGTGCACTTTAGCTCACTTAGCATGACAAAAACACATGCGCAGTAGGATGCACGCAAACATTGTGGTATACGTCGTTAAACCCCATTTTCACAGAGCATGGCTTGTTAATTTATTTTTCAGAGTTACCAGACAGACCAGAAACAAAAGTAAAGAAGAGAAAGAAAACAGAGATGATCAAAAGAATTCCAGAAAACCCACAAAACTCACACAACCATCTAAGGTACTTATATGTGAGTCATGCTCTGTGAAAAGGGGGCTTAATGCATCTGCGAAAAGTATCGACCCAGGTCAGCCTGTGCAGTCCGCTTTTCACTGTTGGTCAATTTTCTTTATATTAAAGGACTAGTCTACCTCATGTTAAAGTCAGTTTTAAAAAAAAAAAAAAGTGGATATTAGGGATCCACAATTATGTGATGGCTTGAAAATTTGATTGACTGAAGAATGGTTCAAAATTTAGTCGACAGTGTAAACATAGATAAATTAGCAACATGTAATGTGTAAGGGATAAATACATATATCAGAAATCTTTTAAAACTGGAAAAGTCACAGTAGTGACTTCTCTGATGGCCTTTAGAAAATGAAATGCATTTTCTATCTGGCGCAACCCATTCAAAGGTCAGGGGCAACATTAAGCATGAAGATTCAAAAATGATAATATTTTGATAGTAAAAAGATAAATGAGTTAAAAACCTGCTGAAAACTAGTTTAGATATATCTTTAGCCTTGCAACATTTTCCGAGATGACAAAGTGTTAGACTGTCCTGATCCATATTAAAAGTTTTTGTCTATTGAAAGGTTGAAAACATTATGAGGGAAAAGGAAGATAGAATTGAGACTTGGCATGATTAATCAGATCCAATTTGTTAGCCGTTAACCACACAATGCAGAGATCTAACAGCCATAAGAAAAGGAGAAAATGCTGGTTACCAGCATTTTCAGGGATGTAAAATTCCACTTGCATGCTCACATTGGCGAGTAATCTTTGACTTGAAGCGAATACAAGAAATACCTGACTTGCCTAACCGGGCGAGTGCATTTTCTGACATATTACATGCACTTTAAGTCCGTAAAATTCGGCAAAATTTCAGTCGGAGAACTGCTAATCAAATGGAGGTTAACAACATTTAGGTATCACTTACGAGATTTAGACGCCACCCATAATTCAAAAAGACACGCTTTGATTCTGTATTATATAATTGGTATTTAGCAATGCTTTCGGGACGGCTCGGAGTAAATCTGGCTTTCTACACTTTAGTATTTATTTATTTTCTTACGGGAATAGCTGAGGGAATTCCAAACTGGTTCAGTGGTTTCCTAAAAATATTCTGAAGAAGTGGCATGACCCATTTTTCATTAAATAGATTGAATCACTACAGATGCATTACAAGGAAGGTTATATATGTAAGAAGATAATTACGTAAACAAATAAGTTTGCTCTCGAACGTTAAGTCATTTGATCAGTAAATTTGATGGTGCAGATAACATATTTTGAGTAGAGGTTTTTGTTTACCTTTAGAAAATGAATTTCTCTCTTTGCATGATGTTAATGAACAGGCAGTTCAATAAAAAGCTAAAAATCAGACATGATAACATTTCTTGACATTTATTTTAGATCAAAATTACATGTAAGTATAATTAATCACATGACTTTCAATTCTATTAAATGAATATTTCACGAAAAGAAAGGGCGAGTGAAAAACTCTGCGAGGCGAGTAACCTTCAGCACCTTCTCATCATGCTGGGCGAGTAGATAAAAAAATAATTTTACATCCCTGCTCCTTTTCCCACAGTGTATCAAAAGCCCTTTTCCCCAGGGTCATTAAAACATAGGATTATTTGGTAAAGGGTAAGTCATAAAAGCTATCAATTTGTCTCTGTTAGCCGAGCCACAGTGGCTCAGTCGGTAGCATAAAGGACTTGAGAACAGGGGGTCAATGGTTGGATCCCCAGCCAACTTCTTTCCAAGGTTTGACGATATTCATTGCAACAGGATTCATTCCTTTCTCACTACTGATCATTGTTTTCACGATGGTTATGTGGGAAGGCAGCCAGTGGCTTGGTAAGAATATTATGTGGAGCACTGGTGAAAGAAACTCCAGGAAAGCATAGCTGCTGCTATATAACTGAAATGATGTTGAAAATAGCATTAAACACCATACAATCAATTGTCTCTGTTATTTCTGTGTATAGATCAATAGAATATCAGGGGCTATACTCACCATCTTTTTTGACTGCATTCTCATTTTCAAGAATTTACTATACTGTAATTCAAAGTAAAACAAATTCCGATTGGCTACATGGAATGGGTTAGCCAATCAGAAATTTTGTTACTTCTTGATATGATAAACCGGTCACCACTTAATCCAAAGTTTTAATGACCCTAAAAGAGGTAGCCTTTGAAAACACTGTGGGAAAAGGAGAAAATGCTGATTACCAGCATTTTCTCCTTTTCCCACAATGTTTTCTATCCTATCTAGAACAGAAATTATTATTTGAGCTACATGTAATTTGTCATCTGCAGATGCGTTAATACTGGTCTAGTCGAAAATTTTGTTGTTTGGTAGAGGGTTAAAATTAGAAAGCAATTTAAAATAGTCACTTAAGGATAGGGCACCCTATAAATGGGATTCATGTAACATCGCCCAAATCATACGGATTTGGCTATGACTCGGGTAATCTGTAATCAACGCGGGGAAGCAGGCTCTATCGGCCCATCAGTTACGGATTACCCTGGTCTTGGCCAAGTCTGTAGGTTTTTTTGGCTATGAAAGATGATGTTACACAAATCCCATTATGGTGACCTATCCTTAATACCAAGATCTTGATTGCAAGAGCCATTTTCTCCTTTAATTACAGTCACTGTCCATCAAACAGCAGAAACAGCACAAGTCCGAAAGGTTCCTGTCACAAATCAGCTCTGATACATGTATCTCATTCAATTCAACAAATAAAAGTGAAAAAATTACTTTATCTGACTCTCAATACAGCCAATCAAGATTGCTTAGAAATCGCAGTTCAAATATTAACTATAGTGATTCAGCCAATTTGAAACAGCAACAAGTACGAAAAGCAGCCAAACGGAAGCGAGCTGTGAGAAAGACAGTTACAAGGTCTGAAGCCAAAGATTTGTCAGTGAATTTTAGTGATTTCGATGATTATAGTCTTATAATTCAAGATGCGTCTACAGATGATAGAATCAGCAATTCTTGTGTAGAAACCAGCACACCTTTCGCAAAGAGAACTCGTAATAAATTTCCAGTCAAGTATGCGGATATATCACAAATTGAAGTTGTAGTAAGTCCGTCATCAGATACTTGTTATACCTCACTAGAAACACCGTATAGTGAATGTTATGACTACTCTAATGTTACAAATAATTTTAGCAGTCCACATCTTACAGATGCTTTTGATAAAAGTACTGAAAAGAAAAAAGCAAATTGTGTCGTGGACAAAAACATGAAAAAAACACCCAAAAGTGTGGTTTTACTTGAAAAATTGACAGAGAGTTTTATTTCTAGAGCTGTTTCCAAGGATACTGATCATTTGAAACAACCAGAGAATAGTTTTAACCATTCTGAGAGTCTATTTAGCACACCAGGTAATAACCATAAAGAAAATATTAAACTGTTAACTTCTCGATTACAACACATAAGTTTCATAGATAGTGACAGTAATGATGAAAGTGATAAGGAAGAAAATGTATATGAGGATGAAATGGAGGGAGAGGAATCGGACAAAGATGTAAGTGAAGGAGAAGACAATGATGAACAGGGGAAAGAGAGCTCTAAAGAACTGAGTGCTCTAATAGAGACAGAGGAAGTTAGCTGCGACGGTGAGGATGAGGAAAGTGACGGTGGGGGAGAGGATGATTCCGATTCTGAAAATGAAAGTCAGTCTGAGACATTAGATGTTAGAGTTACAAGAAGTGCAAAACATAAAGTCGAATCAGGTTTTGGGATGGAAAAGAGGAAAGAGATGATTGCTACAGTAGAAAATGAAGATGAAGAAGAAATTTGTGAGGAAGATGGTGATGATAATGATGATGTCCTTGACAATCATGATGATGTTATTGATGATGATGATCATGAAGATTATGTCGTTGACAATCAAGATGATGTTAGTAATGATGTTGATGAAGATGATGATGTACCAGAAGATCAGTCTGAAGAGTATGATGATGATGATGATGATGATGAGTTCCAGCTTAACGTAAAAAGACTTAACAGAAGTTTACAAAATAATCGAATATCTGTTAGACTTCGTGGTTCTAGGCGACAGAAAACTGTTGACATTGACACTGTCATAGACACTCCAGACTCTTCTGAAACAGATATGCGTAAATCAGACTGTTATTTATACACGCTGAATGAACATCACACATCAAGCGCAGACATAGCAGGAAATGGAAGTTTAGAATTATTCTCTGAAAGTGAAAGTGAACATTCCAAATATTTATCTGCGAGGTCTTCAGATCTTGTTGACAAAAGGGGAAATGAAAATGAAAACAGTGAAACTTCTGTTGATGGGGTGGAAGTTAATGATGGTGTTGATGAGGTGATGGATGATAATCTTGGTGATGATGATGATGATGATGATGATTACCACACTGCAAAAGAAACCTCTAACAGGGAGAGCCTGGTATGTATCATCCTGTGGCAGGACTCCTTTAAGCTTTTGTTGCAGATGGGCCCCTGACCCCTCATGAATATTTAGCTCTGCTGTTTTCAAGGAAGACATGTCAAGGTACTGTTGTAGCCCTGGCATTGTCTATGTCATCGTTGTCTGCGTTGTCGTCTATGTTGTCACACAAAACCTTTGATATCGTCATCATGTGCATAGTCATGTTTGACTGCATTCTCATCATCATGGTGCTAAAACTTTCACCTTTCACCACACGAAAAAATTTAGACTTGTTCGAATTCAAAGCACTTACAGACAAATTATTAGATATGGCTCATTTGTCAAGATTTACCATTGAAAGGGTAAAAAACATTGTGAGAAAAAGAGAAAATGCTGGTTACCAGCATTTTCTCCTTTTTCCACAATGTTTTCAAAAGCCTTCTTAGGGGTTGTTGAAAATCTGGATTGTGTGTTAAAGTGCTAATGCTTTCTTTTATCTCTGTCAAAATTGAAGATTTTCATTTCAAACTTGGGTTTCTTGTCCACTATCAAAAGGGAAGTTGTACCAGAAGGGATGGTAGACCTCAGAACAATAATGTCACAGAACTTTTTGTCCATAGAATGTCAATTTAGAATTTTCACTGGAAAAGCATTTGCTGCAAGCGTTTGCACCTGCTGTTGTTTTGCTTGCTGTTCAATATATCATGGATAGATGAAATTCTGGGGATCAATTTTTAAATGAATTAATGTCTCCATTTGTGGTAGAAGGGCATTAACCTTTTACCACACAATGCTGACTTTTAACGACTGGGAGAAAGAAGCTTTCTGAAAACAATGTGGGATACTATCAAAGGTATTTAGTGTATTCTGTGAGATATTTCCAAATAGGAAAGCTAGATAGATGCAATGAGAATACATTACTCATTCACTGACCGTGATTCCATTGAAGGCTCCACACTTTTTTAATTTCAAGTTTTCATTTTTATATAGCTAATACTCACAACATTTGCGATACACCCTTACAGCCAAAGAGAAAAAAAATGCTAAACATCAGAAAATACCAATACATGTATATATGTTTTAAGGGATAAATACATAATTTTCAATGTAAAGCTGGAAAAGTTACAACAGTGACCTAGCTCTTTGATGGCCCCGGGAAAATGAAATGTATTTTCTATCTGGCATTATTTTGGCATTTGGTAAAGAGTTATAATTACGTAGTTTGAGACCATTAAAAACAAAAGTTTGGCATATCATTAGTCTCTCTCTCTGTTATTGTAGGACCAGCAGAATTCGTCAGTCTTCAGAAGGTACAGTCTGAGGGAACGTTTTGAAACACTTAGAAATTCCTTCACTGTATGTATATTGTAAAGTTGTTTTCTTTTTTCAAATTGGTTGCTTTTCAGCTGATCTCTGTAGATCAAGTTTACCATTTAACTCTAAAGCAAAATATCTTGTGGTTAAAAGACCATGAGGAAGAAGATTTAGAAAACGTTGGAGGAAAAAGTGTATTGCAGAAACTGTCAATCTCTCCCAAAAATCATGAGTTTTGACTTGGAAATGTTGATGCCTGCTTAGAATTATAATTATTTTCCAGGAAAATGTCAAACCATACAAGGAATTACAAATTTTTTCCAGGAAACCATTAAACCTTACATAAAATTACAAATAGTTTCCAGGAAACCCTTAAACTATTCAAAGAATTACAAATATTTTCCAGG
Source organism: Hippopus hippopus (assembly GCA_946811185.2). Classification (NCBI taxonomy): domain Eukaryota; kingdom Metazoa; phylum Mollusca; class Bivalvia; order Cardiida; family Cardiidae; genus Hippopus; species Hippopus hippopus. Next base: position 1,647,087 of record OX328106.1, on the reverse strand, counting down.
AAACTGTTGAACCATGCAAAGAAATACAAATAGTTTCCAGGAAATGTTAAACCATACAAAGAATTGCAAATATTTCCAGGAAATGTTAAACCATACAAAAAATTACAAATGTTTTCTAGGAAATGTTAACCCCTACCAAGAAAAAGGGCAGCCTCTTGCCAGTATCAGCAAAAACCAAAGTCATGGTTCTCTGTGATCAGACAGAGCCGATCTCCTTCACTGCAGCTCTCACTAAGAGGTAAATTATAGCTTGTACACTTTCATTTATGCTTTTCAGCTTATAGAAATCTAACAGTGAATAATATCCTTATAATTCACTGGTGAATGTTCTAATTCACCGGTGAATGTTATAACTTTTATTTTTATGACATACCACGAATATTTATAGAACATGGATAAATTTTTAGTGCGTGAACATTACGTTTTTTATAACGTAGTCAACATCATTCATGATGTCATTATTTAGCTAGTCCATATTGGACTGGATAGAATAGATCTTTTTCCCTTGAAAAGCACACATATTTTTCATGATGAGAATTAGACATGAAAAGAAAATTTAAAGTAAAGACCATAAAAGAAATAGGATAATTGTTTCTTTCAGTGTATATTCGAAAATCTTTCATTTCATGAAAAGCAAAGGCCCATGCTTTTACTCAATGAAAGAAATTTTGATCATACACCAAAACAGACATGAATTAATCTCTACGCACTCAGTCTTATTTTACTTGAGACCTCGGGGTAACTGGTTGGAATCCCAGGCTTGGCCAGTTTCTTTCTGAGGATTAATGATAGTCATTGCAACAGGATTCATTCCTTTCTCTTTGCTGATCATTGTTTTGACAGTTTTCATGGGGAAGAGCAGCCAGAAGCTTTGGAAGAATATTTTGCAAAGTACTGGTAAAAGAAACTCTAGGAAAGCATGGATAGATGCACTGGCTGCTGTGATATAATTGAAATAATGTGGAAAATGGTGTGAAACACTATACAGTCTGTCCTGTTTTAATCCTTTACCAAACAATCCGATTTTTTTTTTACAACATTTGGAAAGATGAGCTTCTAAAAACATTGTGGGAAAAGGAGAAAATGCTGGAAACCACAATGTTTTCTACCCTTCTCAAAACAGATTTCAACATTTGGATCACATCTATTTTGTTGTCTGCAAACGCTTTTGATTTGGACCGGTCTAAAATTTTGTTGTTTTGGGTAAAGAGGTAGAGGATTGTCCTATTTCACAAATGGCAAGATCAAATTGCTAGATTATAATGAAAACAAACTGATTCACCTGTAAGTTGAGGTTCATTGGCAATATAAAATAGGTTACTTACTTGAGCTATGACAAACACTGCATCATCCATTGCTTTTTTTTGCTTCAATGGTTTTTACATGTTTTTTATTAATGTACTTCATTTAACAAGTACATGTACATGTTTGTACAAATTACTAATTGTTATAGGCTGTCAGAATTGACCAGGCAGGGCATGGGTAACCTTTGATCCCTATTGACTTGTTTATTTTTCATTTCAATGGCCAAGAGCAAGCTCGGAATTGTTCGTTGTAAACCTACAAAAACACAAGCATCATTAAGAATACTAAATGGATCCTTTGTCTTATGGACAGATGAAGTGCATACTCTTTTATTGTCTGAAAACATTATGAAAAAAGCTACGTTGTATCCATGTTGTTCAATTTTCACTGATTAATAGGCAAATGGGGCTACTTGTTGATTAATAGCCAAATGTAGCTACTTGTGATGATTTACCTATTTTACCTCAATTTAAAATACAGTGAGCTGTACCATAGCTCCACCCTGCCAGGTCAATTCTTACAGCCTATAAGTCCCCCCAGACAGTGTTTGTTTACATAAATTTATAATATGTGTACAACAATTTTGTTTCTGTCTATCTCTTGAACAGTGTACTGATGAAATGTAGAAAGATTGGAGAGGGTGTATATGGAGAAGTCTTTCGTAGTTCTTTTAACAATACGTCAGTGGCCATAAAGGTATGTCTTGTGTTTTTATCTAACTTTATTCCTGAAAGTTATTTTACTCCATTCCTGAAAGTTATCTTACTTCATTCCTGAAATTTATTATACTTCATTCCTAAAAGTTAGCCTACTTCAGTCCTGAAAGTAAGCCTACTTCAGTCCTGAAGTTATCCTACTTCATTCCTGAAAGTTATCTTACTTTATTCCAAGAAGTTATCTTACTTCTACCTGAATTTCAGGGTCTGAGTTCACCAACCATTCTTAAGAAAATTCTTGGTGTTACTATAGAGTTTGTTATAATTGGCTTAACCAAATGTAGTAGCCAATCAAAAGCTGTGTTACTTGTAAATTTATAAAATTCTTGAGAGTAATAATGAATATGTTATGAAGAATGATTGGTGATCATGGATCAAGATGTCACACTGTGTAGAAATTGAGCAAAAGCGTTCACATGATAAAGAAAATGTTCAAATTTAACCCTGATCTTAAAAATACCCAGGTCCATATTTACCAACCATTCTTAATTTCGTTCTTAGTTTAATTCTACATTAAGATAGTAACACAACATCTGATTGGTTTAACCATTCATTAGCCAATCAGAAATTGTGCCACTTTCAAATTTTTATAGAATTATCGAGAATGAGACATAGAATGACTGACTGTCAATAGGCAGACTTAAACTTTTATTTTGCTTTTGTTCTATGCTTGGAGCTAATTTTAGATGCAATTATAAGTTCTGTGAAGAAATTGACTGGCTGATTTGACATCCTGACCGGTTTTGTTCAAGAAATTGAACTCTTCAGAGGATTTGTTGTTAATTGCAAGATTATCTTCTTGCTGTGGTTGAGATGGAGCTCAGTGATCGCTTTTATATACCCTTGTGCTACCGGTGCTGCTGGTTTTCTGTTTTTAGAATTTCTAGAACAATAGATGACATTATTTTTGTTACTAATTATAGGTCATTGGAGCGTTCTATCTCATGCTGCCGGTTTTCTGTTTTCTGAACAATGAATTACGCCGTAGATGTTTTCTATTAATAGAACAACTGCTGCCGGTGTTGCCGGCTATGTTTTTTGATCTTTGAATGACGTTGTTTACGTTGTGCTTACCAATAAGTGAATATGGAGCAAATTCTTTGTTTCTAGCAAAACTAAGGGAAGAAGGTGACAACAACATAAGAACTTGTGTTTTAAATATCATTATTTTGAAAAAGACATTTTTACGTAGAGCAATATTGACATAACAAAGAACACTCATATGATTGTACAAATTTGTCAATATTAGAATCCAGAGTTTGGAACTGTTTACATACAATCACATTTTTTGGTATTGGAAGTCCGTCATTCCTACTGAATGGTTCAGGTACTGTGTCTGTGTAACATCTTATTTCATCCAGCCATTCTTGGATAAGTTCATCTGTGATCTCCAATGCGTTGGTGTCTTGTTTTTTAAAGTTGTTAGGATGAACTTCACTGGGGTGAGCCTTTGCCGTGTGTTTTTTAAGGTCTTCTTTCCTTTTATACATTTTGTCCCATTTGTTACATTTTTGAACAATGTTCTGGTGTTTAGTCCTTTTGTGTTTAAATAAAGACTCCCAATGTTTGAAGCTGGAATTGCATGTTTTGCAGGTATACATCTTGACAATGTCGTTATTCTTGGAGACAACGTATTTGACGTAAATAGCATGACGTCGTCGTATTTGATGTCATCTGTAAATACATCAAAGAGTGGTATTTGACTCAGACAAGTTCGTCTTTATCAAACTATTTTTTAACGTGACATCTGGAGTAGAAGTGCAAAGGAAAATGATAAGATAAAGGAAATTGACTGGAAGTGCTCTCCTCCTATCCTGAGACGTTGATCCCTATTGGGTGGAGAGTGTGGAGTTGGTAGATCCAATAAAGCTCCCCAGCTCGTCTGGTGACGGTACTATTGGTTGATTTAGGGTCTGAGCTTAATATTTCAATTATTTGGTATCGTATGTGCTTAGGGTTATGTGAATCTGTATTGAAATGGTTGGCCACTGGGGTATCCTGTTTTGAACGTATATCCCTGAAGTGTTCTGTGATTCTTATTTGGAATTGTCGTTTGCTTTCTCCAACATATTGTTTGCCACATAGTTTACAAGTCAAAAGGTAAATTACGTTTTTGGTTGTGCAATGACCATGTAGCTTACACTTGTATTAAAGATTTGTGTATGTACTTGTAAAGAGCTTCAATTTAGTCATTTTTTGACATAAATTACAATTGGCAAGTGTGCAGTCTACCACATAACTAAGGAAGGACTTTCCTGTTATTGATGGGTCTCTGTAGGAGAAGTTGACGCGTATTAGGTGGTCTCCAAGTTTATTGCCAACTTTTTGTGCTATGATAGGTCTGACCGGAAATATTCTGGTAATGTAACACTAATTAGTTGCCATAAATGCGATATAGTTTCTGTTATGAACTTTAAGTCTAGATCATAAGTAAGCAGTACAGGTAATGGGTTCATATTTGTCTGTTTAGGACTAGGTGATAAGAGATCTCTTTGTTCCTTGGAGGATGCTTTTTTGTAGCAGCTATCCAAGATCGATACCGAATATCTCATCTTTTGGAAGAATATTTTCAGTAGTCTCGAATGTTTTTCCAAGTCTGCCTTCAGAGTACAGATTCTCCTGATACGTAGGAACTGACTAAAAGGGGTAGACCTTTTTGTATATTGCGGATGATTGGAGCTATATTCCAAATAGCAGTGTTTGTCAGTAGGTTTGGTATAAAGATCAAACAGGATTTTGCCATTTTCATCTCTTTTAATGGTAGTATCTAGGAACGATATTTGCTCATCGGAGAACTCCGTTGAGAACTTAATTGTTCGATTGAATTCGTTGCAAAATCGATGGAAAGCTTTGAGTTCAGGTAGGCTTCCCGTCCAGATCATGTATATGTCATCAGTGAATCTGAAGTATGCAAAGGGTTTATAAGGTGCGGCATTGAGCATTCTTTCTTCCAAATCACCCATAAAGATATTTGCAAACGACGGGGCTACTTTTGTGCCCATGGCTGTTCCACCTATTTGTAGGTAGTTTACATCATAGAAAGTGAAATTATTACAATGCAATACTAGTCTCAGTAAAGAGAAAAGACTTCGATTTGAAAGCCTGTAATTTGGATTGTGTTTACTCAGCACTCTTACTACAGCTGTTAAGCCTTCATGATTGGGAATGTTTGTAAATAGGGAGGTTACATTGATGGTGACCATATAGAAGTGATTAGGTAGATTTCTAAGCGCTTCTGTCTTGTTGATGAAGTCTGTTGTGTCTTTAATATATGACGATATCACTTTAACAAATGGTTTTAAGTGCTCATCAACAAGACTGCTGATTTTCTCAGTTGGGCTATTATTGCCACTTATGAATGGTCTACCTGGTATTTGGCTCGGGGTTGTGCTTTTATGAACTTTTGGTAAGTGATAAAAGCGGGCTGTTCTGCAGGGGCCTGTTATTAGGTATTTATACAGCTTGTTGCTTATTTCTCCTTTTTCGTATATTTGTGAGAGGAGTTGATAAATCTGTTCTTTGTGTTTCTCTGTAAGGTTTCCATTTACAAATTTTGTAAATAACAGCAGCCAAAATTCCAATAATACACAAAATGAATTGTATCCTTCTGACTTGGTTGTTAACCTCTCCTGTGTCGCTTTGTCAGAGGCCCACATCTCAGCTCTGAACAAAGGCCTCAATTTCTGTCCCCAACCAAGAGAGTTGGGCATGGGCATACTCAGAATCTTGATAAATTTTTCAGAGTCTTACGCCTCAAGCACTTTTCTCACGAGCAAGATCTAGTGTACTCCCATCAACATCTGAGTTTGAAACAAAATTTTTAAAACGCTTCAAAACTACGAACAACTGGTCACCTCCCTATACTAATGACTGTAACGAGTCCTACATCAGACTAGTAAAATTCACTCTTCTCTACCATGTCTAAGAAAGACGCAGGCAAACCAATGTCACTCCCGAAGAATTAGCAGCAATAGCTAACTTAAAAAACAATAAAAACATTGTGATAAAAAAGGCTGACGGGGTTCTGCTATAGTAGTACTCAACCGCAGACATTACTACGAGGAAGCAATAATCAACTTCCAATGAGCAATTCTATATCAAGGTAAATAGAGACCTTACAGAGAAACACAAAAAACAGATTGATCAACTCCTCTCACAAATATACGAAAAAGGAGAAATAAACAACAAGCTGTATAAATACCTAATAACAGGCCCCTGAAGAACAGCCTGCTTTTATAACTTACCAAAATTCATAAAAGCACAACCCTGGGCCAAATACCAGGTAGACCATTCATAAGTGGCAATGATAGCCCAACTGAGAAAATCAGCAGTCCTGTGATGAGCACTTAAAACCATTTGTTAAAGTGATACCGTCATATATTAAAGACACAACAGACTTCATCAACAAGACAGAAGCGCTTAGAAATCTACCTAATCACTTCTATATGGTCACCATCGATGTAACCTCCCTATATACAAACATTCCCAATCATGAAGGCTTAACAGCTGTAGTAAGAGTGCTGAGTAAACACAATCCAAATTACAGGCTATCAAATCAAAGTCTTTTCTCTTTACTGAGACTAGTACTGCATTGTAATAATTCACTTTCTATGATGTAAACTACCTACAAATAGGTGGAACAGCCATGGGCACAAAAGTAGCCCCATCGTTTGCAAATATCTTCATGGATGGGAAGCATACTCGAACTCAAAGCTTTCCATCAATTTTGCAACAAATTCCATCGAACAATCAAATTCACAATGGAGTTCTCCGATGAGCAAAGATCGTTCCTAGATACTATCACCAAAAGAGATGAAAATGGCAAAATCCTGTTTGATCTTTATACCAAACCTACTGACAAACACTGCTATTTGGAATATGGCTCCAATCATCTGCAACATACAAAAAGGTCTACCCCTTTTAGTCAATTCCTACGTATCAGGAGAATCTGTACTCTAAACGCAGACTTCGAACAACATTCAGGACTACTGAAAATATTCTTCCAAAAGAGGGGATATCTAGTATCAGTCTTGGATAGCTGCTACAAAAAAGCATCCTCCAAGGAACGAAGAGATCTCATATCACCTAGTCCTAAACAGACAAATAAGAACCCATTACCTGTACTGCTTACTTATGATCTAGACTTAAAGTTCATGAAAATATCTATATCGCAGTTATGGCCACTAATTAGTGTTACATTACCGGTACCAGAAATATTTCTGGTCAGACCTATCATAGCACACAAAGTTGGCAAAAAACTTGGAGACCACCTAATATGTGCAAACTTCTCCTACAGAGACCCTTCAATAACAGGAAAGTCCTTCCTAAATTATGTGGTAGACTGCACACTTGCCAATTGTAATTTCTGTCAAAAAATTACTAAATCGAAGCTCTTTACAAGTACATACACAAATCTTTAATACAAGTGTAAGCTACATGGTCATTGCACAACGAAAAACGTAATTTACCTTTTGACTTGTAAAATGTATGGCAAAAAATATGTTGGAGAAACCAAACGACAATTCCAAATAAGAATCACAGAACACTTCAGGGATATACGTTCAAAAAAGGATACCCCAGTGGCCAACCATTTCAATACAGATTCACATAACTCTGAGCACATACAATACCAAATAATTGAAATATTACGCTCAGACCCTGATTCAACCAATATTACTGTCACCTGACGAACTAGGAAGCTTTATTGGATCTAACAACTCCACACTCTCCACCCGATAGGGATCAACATCTCGGGATGGGAGGAGAGCACTCTCAGTCAATTTCCTTTATGTAATTTTAAGTGCTATTTACAATTTATATGCAGTGTGATGCCAACCTAACCATTTACCAAATAATCCCAACTTTTGACGGCCGTAATGAACAAGTGTTTTGAATACATTGTGAGAATAACATGAGTCACGCTCTGGCAAAAGGTGGGCTTAATGCATCTCGGTGATGCATCGTACCAAGCATGTCGTCACATAATTATGGATGCATAAGATCCATTTTGTCAAACAACTGACTGAATCATGAGGTAGAATGGTCCCTTGACATGCAGAAAATTGACCAATTACAAAAAGTCTCAACCCTGGTCAGCCTGCATAGACCGCGTAGGCTTACCTCAATCGATACTTTTTACACATCCATCGTGCCCCTTTTTCACAGAGCATGGCTCATAAAATGTATATAGTTAGCATTTTTTCCCTTTTCCAGTAAGTTTTCTACCCTTGCAAAGACAATTTCTAATTTCAACCATGTTTGATTTTTCCTCTGCAAAAGCTTATAATTCTTTACCGAACAACAAATTTTTTAGACTGATCTAAATTCAAAGCATTCGTAGACGGCAAATTATAGATCCATCAGAATTTATTGTCAGATTTGTCAGTGAGATAGCATGTAGTCCTCTTGTTATTTTTTTGTCACACAGATCATTCCAATAGAAGGGGACTTTCTAGTCAATGACGAACCCCAGAAGAAATTTGATGAGATACTTCCAGAAATAGTCATTGCTAAGTAAGTGGACAGTTAACCCTTTACAACAAAAAACATATTTGAGCCATGCTCTGGCAAAAGGGGGCTTAATGCATCTCCGTAATCCATCACACCAAGCAAGTCGTTACATACTTATGGATCAGTAACAGCCACTTTTTTTAACAATCGACTAAATCATGAGGTAGATTGGTCCTTTGACATACAGAAAATTGATCAATAGTGAAAAGTGTTGGCCCAGGTCAGCCTGCGCGGACTGCACAGGTTGACCTGGGTCGATACTTTTCGCAGATGCATTAAGCCCCCTTTTCACAGAGCATGGCTCATTTATTTTTGACCATGAGAAAGACGGTTTCCGAAACATTGATAGAAAAGGAGACTGCTGGTGACCAGAATTTTCTCCTACCTCAATGTTTTCTGTCGCACTTCTTTAGTGGCATTTTACTGTAAAGGGATAGAAGAGGTTGCGGGAAAACACATTTTCTCCTTTTTCCACCATCTTTTGAAAAGCTTTGGTTCTCAAGGTCCTTAACTTTTTTACCACCCAATCACGAGTTTTAACGTATCTGAGGAAGAAACATTTTGAAAACATTGTGTGAAAAGGAGAATATGCTGGTAACTAGGATTTTCTCCTTTCCCACGTTTTCTACCCTTTCGATGAAAATAATAACATTTGAGTCACATTGTTTTCTTTTGTTTTCTGCAAAAGCTTTCAATGTGGACTAGTCTAAAATTTTGTAGCGTTGTGTAGAGTTAAAACACAGATTGTGATATAAAGGATTAAGGATAGGGCACCCTAATGGGATTCATGTAAAATCACCTGTCATTGCCGAAAAAACATACAGATTTGGCTGAGTCTCAGGTAATCTGTAATCGATGGCCAATAGATGCTGCTTCCTTGCATGGATGACATATTATCTGAGTCTTAGCCAAATCCATACAATTTTGGCAATGAAATCAGTGATGTTACACAAATCCCATTAGGGTGCCCTATCCTTAAGTTGATCTATTGGATAGTTTCGTAAAAGTAGTCTGTTAACTCTTTAACTGACACCAAAATTTTAGACCTGTCCTTGTGGAACACTTTTGCAGACAACAGGTTATATGTTACTCAAATGAAGGAATTTGTCTTTAGAGGGACAGAGAACATCTTGGGGAAAGGAGAAAATTCTGATAGCCAAATCAGTATGATGTTTTCACAAGCTTTTCTTCCTCTAAAATGTTGTAGCAGGGATTTGTTTGGCAATGTATAAACAGGAAATATGGGTACCCAGCATTTTCTCCTCTTTACACAATGTTAATTGTTTTAAAAGCATTTTTGTCCATTTTAGCCTTATTTAACTTGTGATCTGCAAATGCTTTAGAGTTGGACAAGTTCAACATTTTGTTGTGTGGTAAATGCTTACAAGTTTAATACAAGGATACATCTGAAACTTTGTACTGAAGGAGAAATAGTGTTGTATTCTTTTCATCAGAGAGCTGAGTGATTTGAGATACTCGAAGAAATGTATGACATCAACATTTTGCGAGGTGAACAACGTTTCCTGTGTACAAGGGAAGTACCCAGCAACTCTACTGAAACGCTGGGATGAATTTGATAAGGCAAAACGCTCAGAAAACGACAGACCTGGTATTTTGCTACTGACATTTTTATCAGTCTTGCTTTTTTTTTTTTTAAACTTTTCTATACTTGTTCTTCGATTTTTTTTTTTTTTTTTATCTTTCTTTTTTCTGATTAAATGAGAGTATTGCAACACACAGTTTTAAAGACTTAAGTGTAAAATATGAATGAGCTATGTACTTTACAGAGGATAATCAACTGGTTATGTGTGATATTAAAAATATTTCGCTAGAATGGGGTGGGATGGGGTTGAAAAACCAAGTCTGAAGGACAAGTTTTTTAACTGCATCAAACTCTATTCAAGTGACAGATTTTTGATATCACACACAATCAGTTGATTATCCTGTTTATTATATTTCTGATTCACCCTTTTTTATTGTAATAATATCAAGAATGGTACAAAATGAGGAATATAGGAAAAAGTAGTTCGGGCAAACATTCTAAAACTATATTGTCACTAGTAATGATACCATACGTATCATCATTAGCGATGTTTTTCACTGTAAAACACCAGTAATTCACTGATAAAAATAAAATAAAGCCCTTTACCACACTATCTCCAGCCGAGCCCTGGTAGCTCAGTCGCTAGCGTGATGGACTTGAGAACAGGGGGTCGTGGGTTCGATCCCTGGCTCAACCAATTTCTTTCCGAGGATTGATGATAGTGATTGCAACAGAATTCATTCCTCGCCCACCGCTGACCATTGTTTTGACAATGGTTAGGTGGAAAATGTGCACTGTAACTGAAATAATGTTGAAAACGGCGTTAAACACCAAGCAATCAGTCAAACACTTTCTCTAGTTTTGACTCTCCTGAGGGAAGAGGGCTTTGAAAACATTTTGGTATAAAGGAGAAAATGCTGGTACCCTTGTGGTCTAACTTTCAAAAAAAATTCTCCCATTTGGGTCACATGTAATGTGTCATCTGCAGATGCATTGAAGTTGGACAAGTGTAATACCTAGATATATGTCATACATTGTGGCTGATGGAGAAAACGCTTGCAAAGAGCAGTTTCTTCTTTGCGGCGGTGTTTTCAAAGGTGGTCAGCTGCAACAAAATTTTATCTGCTTGAGTTCATGATTTTAGACGGATTTCAAAGGTGGACAAAGACTATCAAAATATATAGTGTCTAAAAAGAAGTCTATTCAAACAAAGTAGTTTTTAATGTGGTTGATACGGTACATTGCATTTCTCCAAATGTTCAATGAAAAAGGATCTATTATGATATTATTAATTGTAGATATGTTTAGGACCGATCAGTTGTATATTGTGTTTGAGTTTGCGGACTGTGGAACTGCTCTGGATTCTTTTAAGGTTAGAGGGCTGTGTTTATTAGCTTAGCTGTTTTTGCAGAAAAGTATTGTCATATCATCTGCATCGTTGTAATTTCTCTCTTATTTCTGAAGAAAAGACTTGGATTAGTTCTTAACTAACAAAAGGGGAACTCATACAGCAAGCACCAAAGCATTTTTGTCACATTTTTACCCCTTTTTCAACTTAGAATTTACACAAAAAATTAAGCAATTGCTGCCAAGTGTTAGTACCCACAGGTGGTGCTCGTTTGACCAACAATAAAAGTAGTTTTATTCAAACAATTTATTGCATATTTTTTTAATTTCATTTGTAGAAGGGTGATTTTTATTGACTTATAATATAGTTAGTTTTGTCATAAATTTTATGATATGGTAATCTTTTTTTTTTTTTTTTAATTATTTGACATATAATATAGTAATTTTATTCATAAAATGTATCTGCCTTATGATACAGCTGTTTTATTTCTAAAGCACTCTTTAATTGGTCCCATATTTTTTATGACTTCGAAGCAGAAAACATTTGAAACATTGTTGGAAAAGGAAGAAGAGCTGGCTGTCGGGATTTTTTCTACCTTTTCAAAGTCAAATTAACCATTTGAATCACTTATAATATTTCTTTTTCATCTAATAATGCTCAAATCTCAATTTCTTTTGTGTGGTAAAAAGGTTATTTGTTATTTTTCAGTTTGACAATCTACTTCAATCAAAAAGTGTACTTAAGCAAGTCGTCTATGCCCTGGCTGTTGCTGAAGAATCCCTCCAATTTGAACATCGTGACTTACACTGGGGTAACGTACTTGTGCGACCCACAGAGGAGGAGGAAATAGTCTTTAGACTGAGAGATCAGGAGGTGCGAATGCCGACAATGGGAGTGGAAGCTAGCGTCATAGATTATTCACTGTCTCGATTGACAAAGGGTATTAACATTCATTTGTTAATTTTTACTCTCTACACAACATAAATATATTTTTAGGGTTTATACTTGTTTTAGTCTGCCCAACTTTTGACATAATTATAGGGAAGCACATGTACAGTCCAACTTAAATGGGGCCTTAACCAAACTATATTTTAACAAACCTGACAAAGAAGCCTTTTGAAAACAATGTTGGAAAAGGAGAAAATGCTGATAACCAGCATTTTCTCCCATTCACCACTTCGTTTACTCTTCTCCTTTCCACACAATGTTTGCCAAAAGTTTCCTTCTTCAAAATTGTTTGAAAAACATGGAATTATTTGTTAAAGGATTACAGATTGAAGAATTTATGTTTTCTTAATGTTACGTTTCAGATGGATGTAAAGTGTACTCAGATCTCTCGAAAGACGACTCCTTGTTTGAAGGAAAAGGAGACTATCAGTTTGATATATACCGTAAAATGAAGGAAACAAATGGGTAAGGTTTTTTTTTTTCCTTGGGTTTGGTGTTTAGTGACATGCTGTCCTGGCTTCCTTCCCACATAAATGCTGTCTAAACAATGTTCAGGGGCGAGAGAGGAATGGATTCTTTTGCAATAACTCTCACAAATCCTTAGAAAGAATTCAACAGAGCAGGGAATCAAACCCACAACTACTTGATTGCAACAGGTAGGCAAGAAAAGTGACATCTTTTGAAAAAAACATCTTTGCCGAGCCCCAGTAGCTCAGTTGGTAGCGTACAGGACTTGAGAACAGGAGGTTGCTTGTTCGATCCCTGGCTCAGTCAATTTCTTTCCGAGGACTGACGATAGTCATTGTGACAGGATTCATTCCTCTCTCACTGCTGACCATTGTTTCGACTATCGTTATGTAGAAAGCAGCCAGTGGCTTGGAAAGAATATTGTGCGGAGTACTGGTAAAAAGGAAACTCCAGGAAAGCATAGATAGGTGCACTGGACACTGCGATATAACTAAAATAATGTTGAAAACGACGTTAAACACCATACAATCAATCAATCAACCAAAGGCCGTCTTTTTCAGGGTCTTTATGACAGGAGACTATCTTATAAAGGATTAACCTTTTATCAAAAGACAAAACATTGACTGAATAGTCCAAATTGAAAGTTGCAGACGACAAGTTCAGTGCTGCTCAAAAGATGGCATTCATCTTTGATAAGGTAGAAAACATTCTTGGAAAGGGAGAACTGTGCTATGATAGGGTAGAAAACATTCTGGGAAAAGAAGTTATGTTACTTTCAAATTTAGAAAATTCTTAAGAATAACACTAAGAATGTTCTGAAGAATGGTTAATGAATACAGACCCTAGGCTTGTTACACCTTTGATAAAGGTCGTTGCTGTAAGACCGGTTCAATTGTATTTCAGTAACGACTGGGAGAAATTTTGTCCATATACCAACGTACTATGGTTGCACTATCTGGCAGACAAACTGGTATACAACACTACTGCAGCGATACAGAGTAGACAGGATAAAGACACTTTAAGACAATTTCGGAAATTCTTGTCAAAAATGCTGGACTTTGGAAGTGCATCAGAGATGACATTAGATACTTCGTTTTTGAACAGCAGATAGATTTGTTTTATTGCTTAAGGTGCCAAATGAATATTATACTTCAGTATGAACGACTGCATTATTCAGGGTGTGATTTTTTCTCCTCTCAGAGGGTTTCCTACATTGGATGCTAAAAAATTCAAACCTTCCCCAGCTGGGAAGAATCTGGTCAGAATTTATATAAGCCATGCTCTGTGAAAAGGTGGCTTAATACATCTGCAAAAAGTATCGACCCAGGTCAACCTACTTCTTGCGCAGTCTGTGCATTTTGACCTGGGTCAAAACTTACTGCTATTGGTCAATTTTCTGAATGTCAGTAGACTAGTGTACCCCATGATACAGTCTGTCATACAAAGTGGATTTCAAGGATCCATAATTATGTGATGTCTTTCTTGGTATTATGCACCTAAGACGGATGCATTTAAACCATCTTTTGTTAGAGGACAACTGTGATGGGAACAAGGCATTGTCCCCCTGTCTCATATTTCAGCAATCACACCGCTGTTTATTGTTTAGGGTGCCAAATAAACATTCTTAGTATGGCATTAAGAATAATCCAAATATCACTGTTTCTACATATTCATGTCTCTCTATCGATGACAAATTTCACCTATCCACTGAATTGACTATGCATGCAGACCACAACTTTAATAAGGCTCAAATTACAAGGTTTGTCTTAGGAAGAATAGAAAACTTTGTAGGAGATGGTAGGTTTCATAACCTGTAGGCTCAGGGTTTGATCCTCGATCGAAACACTGGGTTTTTCACAGGAGTGTCCTTGGCTAAGACACTTCAGAGCCGTAGCCTAGTACTATTGAAAGCCAGGTGTATCTTACCTGTTGCCGTGATATGACTGAAATAACGTTGAAAGCAGCGTAATATGATTCAATCAAACATTCATTTGACTTGGAACTTCAGCGTGATATTCCAATGCTGGAAATCCTTCCCCAAAACCTGTGAGAGTTAATTGTTAGGGTGTAGGACAATGGTAAAGAGGTCCTTGATTCGATCCCTAACTGTGGCACCGTTCTGTGTGTGTGTGTGGGGGGGGGGGGTGTAGTAATGTTTTTTGGGGAAGGCACTTCAGAGTCCTGACCAAGTGCTGGTACTGCAACACTTTTTTTGTTTGTGTGGGGAGTGTTTTAGGCCAAGCCACATCAGAGTCTTGTCCAAGTGCATTAATAAGTTAACTACTAGTCTCAAATTACTGACATAATTAAAAGCAGCATTAACCCTTTATCACAGAGCCAGTTTTTGTTGACCCTAATGAACAAGACAAAAAACTTTGTGGGAAAAGGTTGTCAGCGTTTTTAAATTTTCCCACAATGGTTTCTAACCATTACTAAACAAATACAATGAGCTTCTTGGTTTTAGATTCCTTTTATATAGACAATTCGATGATGTGGTCATTAGGAATTGTATGTGTACATGACTTTTTTTTTTCAGACAGACACACTATTCTTAGCAGCAATGTTGCTCCTTTTCCAAAGATGGCTTGGATTAACATCATTCTAAATTTATTTCTTTATTTGAACCAGATTGTGATCAACTCCTTTGCTGCTTTGAGTGCAAAGAGGCACTTTTACAGAAATTGTAGATCTAAGACCAGGCTGTATGTACTATGCAATCTAATTCTGAACTCTTTTGTCAAATATTATGACTGACTTCTTCCACAAAAATAATATTTTGATCTTAGTTATTACGCTGTTTTCTCTCGACTTGGAGTTACCAATCAATTTATGGCACAATACAGGATTTAGGAGGTAAGTGGATTATCGGTAGGCAGTCAAATAGTCTCCCAAAGACCGGACAACTCTTTCCTGCACGAAAAAATATTTGACACATTTTTATTGTAACCGTTTGTAGGCGACAAATTAAATGTGGCTTCAAGGATGGTATAAGTCTTTGACAGGTCTGAAATTATCGTGGGAAAATGAGAAAATACTTAACAAAATGTTTGCTCAATCTGCCTTCGTCCATGTTGTAAAACACTGATGATGCATGCATATGCTTATACCAAGTGTCCTTGTGTGTATAGGAACTGATAAGACGTAATGTTAGATCTCGATCTTTACCCTCTGCATAGTTGTCTTTGGTCGACCAGGTTAAAGGGTTACTTTGATCAGAGGTTAGATTTAGAATAACGATTACAACACAGTTACATTCATTCATCTATCCATCCATTAATTCAGGTGCCGTTTTACAAAGCTTGTCAATGTGAACTTACAATTCACGATGTGTAAGAGGCTTGATACGTCCAGTCCAGGGATTTAAACTTACAACTCCTGTATTACAAAACTGCCAGGGTCTGTATTCAGCAACCTTTTTTAAGAATGTTCTTTGTCTTATTCTCGAAGATTTTCTAAATTTTAAAGTAAAATAACTTTTGATTGGCAAAACTATTTGGTTTAGTCCATCAGAATTTGCGTTACTTGCAAATTTAGAAAATTTTGGAGAGTAAGTCAAAGAACGTTCTGAACAATGGTTGGTGAATACAAGCCTGGTATTCCAAGTGCAGTGCCTCAATCAGTATAGTACGGGATATTTGATCAAAGGGTCGCCGGTTCGGGTCTCGGCTTGTTGAAATTCATCTTCGAGAATTGATGATAGCTAATGGGACAAGATTCAGTCTTCTCTCATAAAGTCTATATGCGTTAGTAGGCAGTGGCTTGAAATAAAATGAGTGAAGTACAGATGTAAGAAACTCCTGCAAAGCCCGGAAAGGTGTACTGGCCGCCACGACATAATTGACATATTGTTGAAAATAGAGTAAAACACTCAATAATCCTTAGACAGACAGCTGAGATTGAGATACTTTCTCTAACTCGTCACAGATGTGCCATTATAATCAGTTACTCCAGCTTGGCTTAATATAATAAAGGAAGCTTTCATTGATACCGTTGTGTAGAATCAATAAGAAAACAAAGAGTATACAGAATAACAAATATTCACAATTTATTGATAATAAAACATTTTCGAAACGATGAGGTACATTAAATCAGAAGAAAAAAAGACAGTACAAGATAATTTGCTCTTGTAAAAACGTATAAAGTATGTTAGGAGGCCATACATATTTTTCATTACAAAACAAAACATCAAAATTAATGTATTACTGAACTAAGTAGCCTACTACAAGTATTACAAAAGGTGCCAAACCATAAATAAATAAAGAAGAGACACGCAAGAAATAGGCTTTTTCGTGTTATTTTCTTAACTAAATACATAGTCTCTTGCTGAATAAATCACTCATATAAACAGTTATGCAACAACAAAACGTAAACAAGGAACTGACGGAATTTCTCTGTGTTAAATCAAAAATACATGAATTACAGATGAAAATGACGCAAACATTCATAAATCAATCTCTCTCTCTCTCTCTCTCGTAAAACACGAATAGGACCGAGAATTAATAGATGCAAACAAGTAATATAGAATATGATTATCTATTCACATGTGAATTATGGAGAGTAGATAAATAGACGGGTAGTCTGCGATTTGACAGCAGTTTTTTGTGAAAAAACATTCAGGACGGCGATGTTGATGCATACAAATAAACACTGCTGCTACATTGTTTGCCCGATAAACAATGTTTGACAGATAAACCTTTGGAACTCAAATAATGTTTATAGATTATAGAATATCCAGAATTTGTGCAATTTTTTTTTGGGGGGGTGGGGGGTAAAGTTGCATTCATGAATAGCCAATAGGGTGGGGAAAGTGCAATTGAATCTGGTGTACCTAAATAAATAAAAAAGATACCTGATCAAAAAAAAATAAAATAAAATAAAAAAAATGATAAACTGATGACAAGATTTCCAACGACAGCTTACTTATTCAACAAAGTACAATGAAATGTTGAGAATAAAGTAGTAGATCTAATTTATCCCACATCCTGCCGAATGTCTGTTATAAACTATCATAAAAATATATTTCGTTAAGTTTATCGGCAGAAAATAGAGATCATTTAATAAAATTAATTGATACAAAAACGGAGATTGTATACAAAGATCAGACTGCACGTAAGTGCAGGCTGATCTTTGTCTGCACTCTCCGCTAAAAAATCATTGTCACATGGATTATAAAAGGTAAGGCCGTAACCATGGTAACGATAGAATACATTGTGAAGCACGTTTAAATGTCCGGTGAGTAAAGTAGATAATGATCTACAATGTCCAGGTCGAGATGCCGTTAAAGCAGTCGGACCACAGTAACAAAGTTACCTAAAGATGGCGGCCAGTCGTAATGGCCGATAAATATTTTTTCTCTGTAGTAACACAGAACCCAGGGTCTGTCTATATACCCTGCAGTCTGATCCAACACCGACTTGTATCGAGTCAGATTAGAATCCAGTTTATAAATTGTGTTGTGATCCCATGCACATACATACACGATGTTGTCTGGGTCTACACTGATTCCATTAGGTCCCGACCCTTCAATTGTAATTTGTGAGAGAACTTGACCCTCAACATTTCTACATTGTACTTTGTCATTGGGACCATCGGTTACATAGACTCGTCCAGAAACAACGGCGAGATAAGGCTCATTTTCAGCATAGATACCAGTGTTAAACTTGTTTAGCGTGTCTCCGTCTGTAGACAGTATATAAATAGACCAGGTGGAGTCAGTATCTTCTTCACAGACGGTAAAAATCTTGTCATCATAAAACTCTATAGAAAAACATTCTTTCTCAGTTTTGATTATTTTTTCCCTTTCTGCAGGTCTTTTACTCAAATCTATAAACATTATTTGACGTTTCCCTGGTAACGTTACTCCTATAAAACACTGTTTATCCGGATCAGCCCGGTCTGTTACGGAAATATCAGAACTGCTGCCGGACACTAAGTTCGGTTCAGTAGAATTCTGTTTTAAATGTATTTCTGTAACACCCCAAGGGACAAACTCTACAAACCGTATATAACGTTGTAACACGTTACTTCCCAGTTTAAATATCTTAATACAAGAATTCCAACAATCACAGACTACCCAACTTCTGTTCTCCAGTTCACACAATCCAGTTATCCCACAATTCTCCCCCTGATCCAATTCGTGTTTTACTTCAACTCGATCATATACAATGGCGCGGCTGGTGAAAAATTTCTCTGCTCTCGTTCTCCCACTCTCATTCACAAGATCGACAACAAACTTTCTTCTCATTCTCTTTCTCTCATTCTTCTCTCTCTCTCTCTCCGCTTTCTGCAATCTGTACTTTATTTTCGCAAAAAATCCATTTCCCACACTCTCCTTTCTTTTCACTTTCATTCCTTCATGCATTCTATGCTTAGGCAAACACTCTGCACACACATACATCTCGCATACAAAACAGAGAAATACCGCCACCCTCCCATACCATTGACTCACACTCTCAAACCTCTCAGACCTCGGACACTCAACACGCACACAACTTTCACACTTTGCTCCTTTTCTCACTCTCTCATTTACTCTCAGTTCTTCCAACTGTATATATAATTCTTCTTCTTCATCCTCTCCTTTCTCTTCGTCTCTCCTTTCAGCACGACTATAGATATTTCCTTCTGCCATTTTTTATGGATATTTTTGTCTGCAAAAGATTTAGATCATTCAGTTAAAAAATCTTAACTCTTTACTGAACAATACCGTGTTTTAACGAACCTGAAGAATAAAGCTTTTGAAAACATTGAGGAAAAAGGAGAAAATGCTGGAAACCAGCATTTTCTCCTTTTCTTACAATGTTTTCTCTCCTTCCAAAGAAAGACGTCCTTCCTTTATTAGATTTATCGTCTGCGGATGCTTTAGTTTCAAGCTTTTTGATAACGAATGCTAACAGTAAAAAATAATGTGATTTTACAAAGAAATGTTTTTCACCACTGATATCTGTTTCAACGATAGTTATTAGGTAAAGCAGCCAGCAGCTTGAGAAGAATATTGTGCGAATTACTGGTAAAAGAAACTCGAGGAAAACACCGTAGAATAGATGCAACTGCCGCTGCAATTTTTTCTAAATAGATATAGTGTTGAAAACGGCTTTAGACACTATTCAAACAAGCAAAAAATATAACCCGATTTACTGGTGTTTCAAAATTTCATTTTTTATCCTCTCTTTTTTTTTTTTTAATACTAGATCTAGTAGCCTGATATTTAGCTCAACCAATCAACAGACAGGTCTTCAATACAGTGAGTGATTTCTAACCTTTATTCAACTAATGATGAAAAAAAAAAGAATAGATCTAGATCTAGATCTGAAAAGGCAAAGCTGTATAGACCTATACCTAGTAGATCTAGATCTACATCCCCTTACAAGCATGTACTTGTAGATCAACTGTTACCTGTTCACCTGAAATACTTCTTAATCAATCTCTCAACAAACTTCACTGTGATACTCTAGGTAGATCTATCTGTTCTTTTGATGTATTCTGAAAAAAAGAAGTAGACAATAAAGTTAGTAGATCTAGCTCTCGGTCAAAAAGAAACAGATCTATTTCTGACCGAAAAATCGTTCTAAAAGATCTAGATATAGACCTGATTTCATGATCTATCTATCAGTTTTGTTTAATAAAATCATCCCCTTAACAGTTAGCTGTGGCCTTGGCAAATCTAGATGTATAACTTAGATCTAGATCTATATCTAATTAGATCTACTGTTGAAAGCGACATAAAAATCCTTCTAACAACCATTACTTCGTTACAGTCTCTAGTTCTAGATCTGTATGAGAATTTCTAAGAAAGAACACTTTTTGTAAAGTCGCAGATAACGTAGATGTATGATCAGAGTGCACGTTCTGTAATCTGATTTTGATCAACACTCTTAGTAACAATTCGAAAGATTCTATGTACAAAACACACGAACAATTGTGCAAATTTCAATTCTAAACAATAAAAATACCTAAAATATGACCAGAATATCCAAATTCTCCAGATTTGTCAACACATAAAATTCTAAGGCATAGATAGCTAGAGAAACAAATAGATCTACTTTGTAATGAAACGCTACGCGGGAAACTGAAGACAAAAATGACGTCAGAATATGACGTCACTGATTTGTAAGGCATCGATACTATTGCGCGGCTTTAATGAATGGGCTAGGTATGCACTTTATATGTAGGCTATTCACTGTACTCAGCTTTTCATCAAAATCCGTGAATTTGGAAACATTCCGGAAAAAGAAGCATTCTCTCAATTTGATACTTCAAGAACATCGGTTTATAAACAACTAAAAAGCTTTTATCCCGTCTTATGCCATGTTTCCCTGATTAATCGTGGTAGGGGGACAAATCCTTGGCTATGTTGTTAGCCTACAAACGAAGTCAAAACAATGTTTCACAATTTGAGAGGAACAAATCAAATGTAACACTGGTTGATTTATGATCAATCCTTTGAAATGCTGTGTGCAGAACCGGGAAATTGGACGGTGTAGACTCAGAATTAGACTGCACGCTCTGTGTAGTCTAATCTTGATCTATACTATTAAGGAAAGTAAGTCTTGACTCAGCACTGCTAGAATAAATCTGCAGTGTAAAATTTACTTTTTACCAGGCTAGATCCAGATCTAGATCTACATTCCGTTTTCATCGACCCTGACGTTGATGGCTTTTGAAAATATTGTGGAAAAGGGAGAAACTGCTGGTAAGAAAAATAAAAATCTGTTTTACATTTCAAAGTTAAATTGGATTAGATCTAGATCTATTTGAACCAATTTTAGAAAGTTTACACTCTAAATGTGGACTTGGACGAGTTTAAAATTCTGTCGTTTACCAATGAGTTACACAAACATGATAGGAACTCGGATAATTCTACAGGATTTCCTGAACATATAGATTACTATACCAGGTGAGAACAGCGCAGCAGCAGTTTTGATTATTTATATAAACGACCAGAACAGCTGCTGCACTGTTTAGGCTGTGTAAAATACATTGAAGTTTTTCTCGCCACCAAACTTGGTAATCGGATGGTGTGGATTCAGAATGAAACTTCACGTGTTCAGTAGTCTAATCTTGATCTACGCACAACGATCTTTCCAAGCCACTAGCCTCTTTCTCATATAGACAACCTTCTATGGTAAGAGAAGAACAAATCCATTTTGGTCTGTAACACGGGAAAAGGGGCTTTCGGACATTTGCGTAAAGTGTCGTCTCGGATCAGCCTGTGCACTCCGCGCAGGATAATTAATCCGAGACGGCACTTTACGTCAATATTAGATTTTGTTCTTCAGTAGACTTGCGTGAAACAGAAAATCCCACACGATCGGAAAGTGTCGTCTCGGATCAGCCTGTGCGGACTGAATGTTTGTCTTTGTAATATCTCAGATGAGATGAGAAGAAACGGTCACATCGAGTCAAAAACAAGGTCACAAGATCAAGTCTTTGAAAAAGTCTTTTGTTCTTCTTTAGCTCACCTGAGCACGTAGCGCTCAAGGTGAGCTTTTGTGATCGTGCTGTGTCCGTCGTCCGTCGTGCGTTGTGCTTCGTCCGTAATCAAGGCGTGAACATTAAACTTGTGTGCACACTAAAGGCCACATCTTCTGTCAGACACTCATGAAACTTGGTCAGAATTTTTGTCTTGATGATATCTTGGACAAGTTCGAAACTGGGTCACGCTGGGCCAAAAAGTGGGTCACAGGATCAAATCTTAGAAAAACATGTGTGCACTCGAGAGGCCACATCTTCAGCCCAATAAGCTTGAAACTTTGTAAAGATGTTTATCGTGATGATATTTCACACACCTTTGAAAATGGGTCATGCCGGGTCAAAAAGTAGGTCACCGGGTCAATTCTTAGAAAAACCGTGTCTGGAATTTAGAGGCCACATTTTCAGCCTGATATTCAATAAACTTGATCAGAAGATTTGTCTTGATTATATCTAAAATCAAAAAGTAGGTCACTTGGCTTAATCTTAGAAAAACCTAGAGGCCACATTTTCAGCCTGATACTCATGAAACTTGGTCAGAATATTTTCAGCTTTATCAACCATAGATGACTTTACATAGGTGAGCGCTTTAGGGCCAATGCCCTCTTGTTATTTATCAAATTCAAAGCAGCAATGTAATTTTGTTTCATTGCAATTCGTGTTTCCTTAAACGGGTAACTTCCTGTAAAAAAAAACTAGGTCACCGGTGAAACCTCCGAAAAACCTATACACTCTATAGGGCGTATTTTTAGTCAGATAACAACGAGAATTGGTCAGAATGTTTGCCTGTCGAATAATAATAATAATATTATTATTATTATTATTATTATTATCAATAATTAGTATTATTATAAGAATAAAATAAAAATAATGAAATACAATGAGAAAATCTTACCTTTGATTGCGATGTCTGTCTCTAACTTCGAAGACTATGGTGGATAAAACTGGTTTTTCTTCCAATCTTGCTATCTTGAGATGCTGTCAGCGTATTTACCAAGAGCTTCTGCTTGCAGAGTGCGGAGACGTTGAGATATATAACACCTATGTGCGTGGTTGTTTAGAAAGTATCCAATCGTATTTGAACAAGTAAGAGGCATGTAAGTGTTTGGGGCGTAATAAACCTCTATCTTGAAATTACCTGATGTAGAAACTAATAAGTACAGAAACATTGCAACAAATGGAGAAATTGCTAACTGCGATTCTTTAAATTACGTCGCATTTCCCTTTATGCAAGAAACTTTGTACATGTATACTTTATGTACTTTGATATTTTTACAAGGACTTGTAATTAAACAATATCTATATGGTTTCTGCGTAGGAAAAATGAAGGGCACAGCCTTGACCTTTGAAGAAGGGAAAATTATGGAAAATTTTGCTCGTGTGCTTATCTTTGCATCAGACGAACCCTTGTTTCAACGATCTTGCGTAAGACGGGCTTTGAAAACATATTGGGGAGAGGAAAATTGTGATGGCCAACACTCTGTTTAATCCCAACAAACCCTTGGCAATGGAGCCATTTCTTACCTTGTCGCTTGCTGATGCTTTAAGTTTGGAGAATTCTAGACTTTTGTCGTCTGCTTAAAGTTCAAACCTAATCGATGCGCTCATAGACACATAGTTACGTTGTGGCCACCATTTTTTCTACTTGTTTGATAATCATGTCGAGCACAAGATACACCGTTTGACTATAAAAAAAAAGTATTCTTTTGGAAGTCTTCTTCTTATTCCCTCTGGCCTAGTTAATAAATAGATTCATTAACAATATTGAAATCAGCTCGTTGACAAAGTAAACAAATACGACAGCACCCGATAGTTTGACCAATCACAGTATTGCTAAGATTGTAGATTTACAGAATTCTTTCGAAAACATTGTGTGAAAAGGAGAAAATGCTGTTAATCAGCATTTTCTCCTTTTCCCAAAATGTTTTCTACCCTGTAAAATCACAGAAATAACATTTTATGCTGCAATTAATTTGTCGTCTGCAAATGTTTTCAATTTGGTCCAATCCAATTTTTGTCTATGGAAAACTGGAAAAAGTTAAAACACGCCGAGTGCTCATGGAAGTCACAGGAAAAAAATGGTTAAGCTTAGTGGTCAATGAAAATCAAAGATCTGCACAAAACATGCAGTCTGATCTTGATCTACAGTTGCTCCAGAGGCAAAGAAGGTCGTGAAAAAAGCTTTAACGGTTAACTATATCTTTCAATGCAGACCATCCTTAGAGATGCAGTGTCCTTGTAAAAATGTCCGGTACCTAGAAATCGAACATGTGACTTTAACGCGCATTTTGCATTGTAAACAAAACACTTGACCTTCAATCATACTTATCCGCTTTTCATGCAAGCGGACGATCGTTCCCTTTTCTTCTTCATTGACTTATGTTGATTTATTTGTCCTCTTTTTTTGTGATACAATACGTGTTTAATATGCTACATAATTGCAAAGTATATGCCTGCAGATAAATAATAACAATAAAAATGATAATAATAATAAGAAGAAGAAGAAGAGGAAAAACAAGAAGAAGAAGAAAAAGAAGAAGAATGCATTAGCATCTACAGCAAAACCCAAGATAATTAATCAATCAGTTTAATGGCGGTCTCTCATCTAAAACTGCATTTTGTTTGTCACTGGCAAACACTGTAGACCTAGCTAGATAAGACAAACGTTATTAGCCAGAGGACTAGTTAAGCATAATTCAGCGATGTCAATAGATCCAAGATCACCCAGCACGCCGTCCTCAAAAACTTATCTAAGTCGCTTTTTAAAATAACAGAGCTTTACATGAAAATAATGGAAAGCACTGCCGAGCGCCAGCTTAGTGCTGGTGCAACCCAAAATCTACATGAATAAACAAGCTGGCTCCGTGCTTTATCACTGTTGAAAAATTGTTTAAGGTAGTAGACCCCTAAAGGGAAACAGCTATTTCCACTGTAATATTATCCTACAAAATTTGATATGATTAAAAATGAGTATTATTGTACTACTTTAACCGAGCCACTTTTTCCTTTTCTCCTTATTAGAATTATCATATATAAATCTAAAACCACTATATTCTCATTACAAAGAGAGATAATAATTACCTCCCTTTTCAGGAAACTATCAAAAGCGTAAGGGATCCACTACCTTAAAACTTATTCGAACTAAATATAACTCACATATATTATATAACCTTTATCTAGCCAAAAGCTTGAATCTCAGTCGCCGACTTGCAGGGCTTGAAACTTAAGGGTCGCTGGTGCGATGCCGTAACTCTGCAACGTTTTTTTTTTTTTTAACAAAGATCGATTTCAGTACTTTCGACTAGATTCCTTCCTCTCCAACCCTGAACATTGCTACGGCGCTGTCTGTGAAGGAAATCGTCCGCTGACATGGAAATATTGGTGTGTATTGGTGTGGTAACAGAAACTCCTACGAGCTTGGATAGGTGCCTTGGCTGTCGTTATGTAACTAAATTATTTTGTATACGCCGTCAATCAAATAGCTATTGACTTCCTACTGATGCATCTATCAAGTATAGCTTGACGGTACTTAAATGATATCTATTTTTAATCCTAGGCTTCTAAACGCGACTCACTGACCGTTTCTGGTCTTCGTAAACATAGTGAAGTCACTTTTTTGTTGACAAAAAAAAAAACTTTATAGTAAACCCTTTATGTTCTGATATAAGCTACCTAAAGAAATTTAAAATCTTTGTACACATCTTTTTTGTTAGCATACTTTATTCTTCAACCATCTGTTCTGATATAGGCTACGTCAAGACAGTTAAAATCTTTATACACTTATATAGTGTGATCACTTTTTGTTGACAAACTTTATACTTAACCCTTTAGCTGTTTAACGCTACTCACTGACATTTTGCAGACTTTGTAGATCAAGATCAGACTGCACAGAACGTGCAGTCTGATCTTGGATCTACATTGTCCAATGAGGAGATATCTTTCCTCCAAACATATCTTTGAAACAGGAAAATTTGGGATTATACTGTCGGCTTCAATTCTTTTATTTCGCAGAATACGGGCTAATTCTCCCGGTACCATAGGCGAAAGCAGGGCCTCTTGTGGACGCACAAAATGCGCAGTATGATCTTTGATTAGTACAGTACGCTGTTTTTCGTCAAGCCTGTTGGATAAAACCCTTTCTGGGTTTTAGTGGATTGTAATTTTAGCGTTCAAAAAAGTAGAGTTTAGACTTTTTTACGCTGAAAGAATTCACAGCTTTACCCTCCTTAACATTTCGAGCATATCAAGCAATCACTTAGGCTCTTCTTTCATGGTCAAAAGTGAGTACAAGCCCAAGTTCAGGTTAATAGGGAAAGAGATACAATGTATAATGCAAAAGATTTTAAACTGTTTACAGCTGAAGTCTGTGAATACATGTTGTTGTTGTTGTTGTTTTAGGGAGTATGGCTCGTTTATAGACTATTCTTAAAATGCGTGTTATAATTCTCACTTGATAAATCGCTAATTAAAACTATTTATAATTGTTTCTTTTCGGGAACACAGGTTTGAAACTACGAACCATGACGAGATAATTGCAACCCTATCGAGTGGGGTTTATAAATTATCTCGTCACGGTAAGTGATATAATATATGTATGTATAAACTGATAATGAAAGGTTTATACAGTGAAAGCTATAGACTATTTACTAAAACTCGATAAACCTTTCATTAAAAGTCTTTATTATTGTATTTTTTAGGGTATACAGACTGAAAATTACGAGCAATGACGAGATAATTTCAACCCTGTCGAATGGGGTTTATAAATTATCTCGTCACGGTACATGATTTTAAACCTGTTATCCCAAACACAAACAAAAATTTAAACTAATAATGAAAGGTTTATCAAGTGAAAGCTATAGACTATTACTCCAACTCGATAAACCTTTCATTAAAAGTATTATTTTTTTTAATACAGACTTAAAATTGCGAACCGTTGCGAGATAATTTGAACCCTATCGAGTTGGGTTTATAAATTATCTCGTCACGGTACGTAATATTAAACCTGTTATCCCAAACAAAAATATAAACTGATATTGAAAGGTTTATCGAGAGAGAGTTATAGACTTATTCATTCATTGTTTGCTCTGCACGGGTATTTTCGTTGATATGCGAGAGTAAATAGATATATAAATCCGAAATGTTTGATAGCATTTGTCCTATAAAAATGTAGTTTGTGTGTTTCCTTAACACTTCTATCAATATTTTAATCTGATCACAGCCACAGTTCAACAATTCCTGCCTTTCCTGGATTTCACCGGTACTGGGCTAAACAAGGTCTGCAGAGGCTTTCCCAAGGAAAATCCAATATATAAGGGCCTCAGACGAGGGTCGATATTGGGGTTTCTTGATAACGAATCTAAACATCTTAATACTTGTTCATGGATAACCCCCTTAACGCAACAAGTCCCGCTAAATAAGTTGAAAAAAAAAATCTTTCAATCCGATAGCAAAAACTCGAATCCAGTAATTATTTTCGGTAATTCCCCGTGACGTACCCCCTCCGCATAACAACGCATAACAATATTACGTAAAGCGCGAGAAATGTAGAGTAAATTATGTCATATTTCCATCTCGTTGAGTAGTACGAGTATTTTACCTAGGTACATGTAACTAATGCACGGGAACTACTTTTTCGCTTGCAATACAAGAGTTAGAAAATAAAATCGGCATTTTTCACTGGTGGTAATCAAGAAATATACAGAGGTTATTTAAGAAATAATCTTCTTTCTATAGTGGTTTATCGTTCAATAAATCACAATTGTGGGTTATGAGGCACAATAAATACTCCACGAGGGCGATAGCCCGAATGGTTTATTCATTGCGCCTCTTAACTCACAACGTGGTTTATTGAACGATAAACCACGATAGAAAGAAGATTATTTCCATTGTAACGTGACCAACTCTTAACAAAAGGAAAACAAGTTCATATTTAGAGTATAAACGCGGATGCAGATTATATTCCATTGAATAACTTACTTACTTCATACAGAATGACGTCACTCTATATAGAATGACGTTACTCTATATAGAATAACGTAGATTTTACCACGCTTTCGTTGCACTGTGTTTATAGTGCCGAAATCACGTGTCATGTTAGAATACACGGCTAATGAGGGCTGGAGAGTGATATTGTCCCAACACCTTGATATCTGCCCCGAGGGCCTTAGCCCGAGGGCAGATTTCGAGGTGGCGGGCCGATATCACTCTCCGGCCCTCATAAGCAGTGTAATAACCTGTTTCTTACATTCATTGGTCGTTTGCTCGATTTTTTTTTTTTTTTTCTAACATGTTTAAACACAGAAATTCTTCTACATTCGACACAACTTTTTTCCCGGGGGTAAACGTCACGTTCATGACGTAATCATGCATCATTCATCATGACTATCGCAACTGCATAAACAGTTTAAGGACGTTTAAGATAAGCAGTTCTTAATCTTTTTTCATAATTAAAAAGATGTCGGTATGTGTGTTTTTCCGAACCAAATATTCAATTGAGTATGATACGGATTTTAAAACAGGATAAATAAAATAGATGGTTGGTGCTTTGGATTGGGAAACGTAATCAGGCTCGGTTCACCCGGCTCAACGGATAAAAATTCGCAGAACTACTAGCCTATAGACACCACGTCTTGCCCAATAAATCTTCGCAATCCAAGACAACAACAATCCATTCTCTATTTATCGTATCTTTGCTGGTTTTGCGCTTCAAAGGAATGTCTGTAGTTCTGAAGATTTGTCCGCTAGCGATTGAGGGACTGATTCAGCCATTTTTTCTTTCCAACTGGATGTTTGTGAACGTTAGTTAACGAGCGAGTGTTCTGTTGCTATAGATTTAGAACAAATATCTTGTCAACGGGCAGGATATCAGATATCAGCCCGTTGCCCCGCCATATCTACCCTCGCGTGACACTGATATTACACCATTTTCAGTAGAAAATGTTATCATTATTAGTAACAGAATGTAATAACGAAAAATATTTCACCGTTATTTCCCAATAAACTACCGGAAAGCATAAAAAATTAGAGTAATCAATTAAAAAAAAAAAAAAAAAACGGTAGCAGGGATATCTATGGCAATTTCTATCTTTATTGAAAGCACTTGCCATAACTGCCTGATTAGGCTTATAGAGGAGCAGAGATAGTTTTTCTTTTAAACATGAAATACACATAAACGTTTAGGCGGGTGCAGTTTTCTTGGAGGCAGTTTTCCAGGTAAGGGGGCAGATTTCCTACAGGCAGTTTTCGGAGAGGGGTTGCAGTTTTCCGGCGGAGGAGGGGGAGTTTTCCTAGAACCCTTTTAACTGTATGTAACCATCCAGTTTCTATACGTTTTCATCGAAAAGTTGTAATTATCCTGTCTTTTGAAATAATTTTAACCCTGTAACAACGTGCCTTATGTTTTATTTTATTATTCGCCAGTTAGTCATGTGACTGTAGAAGTGAACAACTGCAAACTGGGATTACTTTCACGTTTAATCATCTCAATGATTGACGGAAAGTATCGTCAGCGAAAAATTGTCTCTGAATATTAAATACATGTTAATAGTTTCAGCATGTAAATCCGAGGCATATATAAGTGCCCTTACACAGATTTTCACGAGAAATGATGACGCAAAATTTTAAAATTACGACCATTGCTTTTTCGACGATGGTTATGTGGGAAAGTTGCAAGTGGCTAGAAAAGAATATTGTGCGTCGTAATGGTAAAAAAAAAAAACCTCCAGGAAAGCATGGATAGGTGCACCGCCCGCAGCGATATAACTGAAATAGTATTGAAAACGGCGTTAAAAACCATACAACATACAATCTAGACTATGAGCCAGCAGGGTGTTTGCCCCCCCCCCCCCCGGGAGAATTTTCGGGACTATGATTTTCTTGAGCCCCAAGGTCTCCTGAGCACATTCCCAAAGTCTGCCACCTGGCGAGTGGGGCTTTTAGAAGTTATAGCGGTCATCAAGTGCACCTCTAGCCCTAACCTTATTAGCTGATCTTCAGTTGACACTTCTTTGGAAATTTTATACTTTCTGAAAGTCCCAAATGATCTCAGGTGTTGTAATAAGCTCATATTTAGATAATTCTATGCATTTCTAACAAAACAAAAGAACATTTAATGCAAATCAAAGCACTGACAGCACTATTTTTTCATGATTCATGCTTCCAAAAAATCATAATCTGAGAAACTACAAGGATATTTTTCAGATAAAGCACATTTTCTTGATCACATTTGCCTTGAATGCATCCTAGAAGCAACCCAAATGGAATTTTCAGATTTATTGTATATCAATTTGTCATATTCATGGATAAAATGGAAGCACTTATAACCGAAGTTCATAAATATACTTTTTAATTTTTTTTATATCAGTTGCTGAGAAATCAACAATTACCTGGTTCATTTCTTTATTTTAGATAAACAAAAGAATCTAAAATTTATTGGTAGGCCTATTTTCATGATCTTAATAGTTACATTCATTACAGTAAATAGAAACTTTTAGTGTAAATCAAAGTACTGAAGTTACTGATACATTGTGTACCATTTAACTCTTGTATCTAAAAAACGGACAAAAAAGTTTAAAAGTAAAATATATCTTGATCTTATTTACTAAGAAGACATTACATATGCTATCTACAGTGCCTTCTCTTGTTATTTTATCAATTTAGTTCTCTCAGACAATGATATCAAAGTACTAAAATTTGAACTTGCCATGACGAAGCAGTAAAGGTATGACCTACAGGTATATCCACCTTTTTAGTTAAATACAGCATACATATGCATGAATTTAACCCTTCCAGCACTATAGGAGAAAACAGTGGCCTTTGCAGATGACAGATCAAGATCAGACTGCACAAAACGTACAATCTGATTTTGGAACTCTGTCGTCCTCTTGTTTAGTTAAGCCTAATATGATGAAACTCTTGCTGAGTCTCAATGGAGCCTATTTCTAGGCATCGAAAGAGGTGGGCATTAAATATTTGGTGCGGAAAGAGTTAACTGCCCAAAATCAGAGATCTATTATTCGTAGTTAATCTTGTTTCACTTTTTACACACATCAATTAAGTTATCAGGTGAGTTACTAGCAATGTGAGTTACCAAGATGAATTGAATTCTCCAGTTGGGTTTGATATTTCAATAGGGCAGATGCACCTGTTATCTCACACTGTTTGTCAGTATTAATTTACAGAGGACCATAGTGAATGAGAGCTCATTCATGCTTGTATTTGCTCAGTAAAAGCTTCACCATCATCATTCTCATGCCTACCCGCCATATCTGTGGCTTTATGTTTTTGTTATGAAAACTGTGGTTGTCGTTTTTCCGTTCTTACCTGCTCAGAATTACGTCAGGTTAACTGGTTGGCATTAAGAAACAAGGAAATAATTTGAAGCATCACGCCATGACTATAACAGAAGGCTAAGTTTTAAATGTTGGAAACGAGTTGCATTGGTTTTGATATAATATGCTTCAGTCTTAAACTATGCAATGAAGAGTCCTGTTTTTTTCCCTTATTCTTTTATCCATTTTGTTTCCCTTGAATGTTATCTTTGAAATGAAGGTCATTTGTGTGTTACCATGTACTGTTAATGTTCTTGTCATTAACATAGTTTTTGGCGTAAAGGTCATGCAAATTATTATCATTCACATGGCAATCCTTTGATTGCTCAGATTATCTTGTTCTTGTTTTCTGCCTGCATAGCTTCAAGGCTATGTCTTCTTTTACTCAATTACATTGCATTCTAGTGATTTATAATCTGTGTAAATTCAAAAAAAATTTTTTTTAGTTTTTTCTTGGATATTGTACACATTTAAGAGAGACAGAAGCTTTTTTGATATTTCAGCTGACCAGTTATCATTTACCTTGTTTGATAGATGATTAGTGACTCTCCTTATTTCTGCTATGGGCAAAAGGCCTATGCATGAGTTTTGTTTTTCTCTCTTTCTATCAAACATGTATATAAAGGTACCTGTTGTATGTCAAAAAGAAAATGCCTGCTGCAATATACTTAGACTATGCTTAGCTCCACCTCATCCAATATCAGCATAACTGTATTACTGTTCATGAAGAGATGAACAATTTTTCTTGCATTTGGTATTACGATCATGGACTTATTGTTATTTCCAGGATTTCGTTTCCCATATTAAAAATGATAGATTTCATTTTACTGTGCTATTCCATATAAGTGATGCACCAATAATTGCCCATCTGTAGCAAGAAATGGTGAGTGATCTAATGGGGAGACAGTTTCTTCTTTTCTGACCTGATTTCTCATTTGCAAAGTCTATGCTATGAAGGGAAGTCTCTGTAGTTCGACAAAAGTAGATTCTGTTTTGCGAAATGCTACCTTGGAATCAATTAGAGAATAACAAACCTAGAGTGTTTCAAAAATGGTTTTATGCATGCCCTCTTTGCGTACATTTTAATGTTTTTCAGTTGTGGC
Organism: Hippopus hippopus; assembly: GCA_946811185.2. Taxonomy (NCBI): domain Eukaryota; kingdom Metazoa; phylum Mollusca; class Bivalvia; order Cardiida; family Cardiidae; genus Hippopus; species Hippopus hippopus. The sequence continues at coordinate 1,614,349 of OX328106.1, read as the reverse complement.
AAAAATGTCATATTGTGAACTGAGCAGAAATGCTATTGAATTTTCACAATGTTTACTGGGTACCAATGTCATAGACATGCAGTACGTGTATAGAATAATATAGAATATAAATCATAGCAATGATTTTGTTAACATATTGAAATATATTCTAACCAAGCAATGAGAAAGATGATAACAATGTTGACTTCATGAATGTGGTCAAATTGGGTGATAGTGGATAGATTTTCATATAGCATAGAATGATCTTTTGTAAACATCATTGTTATCATTTCAATGAAAGGCAACTTCATATTAGTCCCGAACTCTATGAAGAAAAAGATCTACACAACTTTATTCACTGGATTTAATATAATATCAATTAATGTGGCAAATTACTGTTGATTATAGTAGTAATAAATGTAATCCTGACGTCAATGAGTTCTTATGGGTCAACAGCAAGAAATGTCTTTAATTCCAGCAAATAGCGTAATATTTTTAAAAAAGCTCAACATTTGTAACTATTAATACCCTGATTTCCTTCGCTGACACAGCTTATAGATAGGGTAAATTATATTGGTAAGACACAATGTTTGTTACGGAATCTATTCTGTATCACTAAGGTCATAACTGATGATTTTGTATGCTATGAATATGATTTTGGGTACCAGCCATTTTACGCTCACAAACGTGGCCAATAACAGTTCTCTCAGTGCTTTGATTCAAACAAAATTGCCTCTTTGTGTGTAAAAAAGCTGTTTTGACTAAAAACATGAGTGAATAAACCCATCTGAACATGTTTCTGACATATTAAATGTAGATAATAAAATGAAAATTTAACCTGAACTGTTATTCATTGATATCTCATATGCAACAGTGCACTTGATGATCTTTGACCTCTGTAATTCGCAAAAGCCCCACTCGCCAGATGGCAGACTTTGGCAAAGTGCTAAGGAGACCTTGGGGTTTCAGAAAATAATAGTGCCAAAAATTCCTCCTAGGGGCGAGGGGGGCCTATTGGTGGCTCAAGGTCTAATCCATTAATCATACAATTAAGCTCATTGTTAGTTTAAAGGAAAATGGTTTGTCACAAGATATGATCACGGAACAATCTTCAATTTAAGCCCATTGTTCACATATTATGATCACGGATAAATCTTCAATTTAAGCCCATTGTTTGCGTCAGCCACTTTAGCCAGATCTTTATAACGTATCCGGGTTAACATTTGATAAGCTTGACTTTCCTGAAAAGGCGTTATAGCTCTCTTGCAGCAAGTGCTTTGATCCATTTCCCAATATAAACTATTTTGTATCTGCAGCTGTCGATTTTCGAAGAAAAATAATGTAACCATGTTTTTTTTTTTTCTGTTTTATATCTGGATTATTTAAGCAAAGTTATGTGTTCTGTATTACTGATGTCTTAATGTAGTTGATAGATTGATATTATGCTACACTATTGATCTTAGAAATCCTTAACAATGATTAGTTAAGTTCGTCAAGAGGTAAAGACGGAGAAAATTATAATAAATCCGGGAAAGCTGATTAACATATTTATTTGCAATTGTCAGTCGCTTAGATATACCACAAAGTATTTCCTGTAACAGGAATATTTTGTCTTCCCTTACAGAAAAGTTAACATATAGGAAACCAGGGCAGGTTGTTACACTTTTTCTTTTAAGACCAGTCAACGCTAAGTAAACCATAAAAATTTTACTTTTAATATATTTCTGGAAATATTTCGTTAAACTCTGTATTGTTTAAACACGTGAAAAACACGTAAAGCGCATTTGAAGCCAACAGGCATTCAATATTTGTGCCAATAACTTTTATATCAACTTGTCCCTTGCATTGGGAGTGTTGTTACTTGTACTTGGGTAAGTTGTTACAGTAAGGAAACCATTCTAGATAATGGAGTCAAAATCATTTTTTTTTTTTTTTTTTAAGAATCAGTTGCCTTTAAATTATAGAAAACATATTTATGTCTAGAAAAAAAGCGTCTCATTCGGTTTGGGTGACATTTAGACAACCTAGAAGCTGTAAAGTTACGTGGCTTATTACTAAACTATTAGCAGCATTGTTAGAGGATCATCTTTTTAACTTTTAAGGAATCGTAAGTCAGTACTGAAGTTTCTTGAAGTTAGTTTTTTTAAAAACTGGTGTTTTAAAAATCACACGGAACTGCAATTTAATTCTTTTTAAAAACGACCTTTTTAGATGTGAGACTTTTGCTTTATACCGGAAGGTCTTTAGTCGAGCAATTTTGAAAACGCGAAGAAAAGAGTTGTTCCTTTTCTTCTGAGTGTAAATCAAGGACTTTTTCTCGAAATAATTAACTTAACCTTTGCTAATGTAGATCATGTAGATCTATCAATTCATCACATAACTCCCCTTGTTTCCAATGTAATACAGCCATTACGAATTTTCTTGTCTCACACACGTGTGAGATAAGAAAATAGTGCTGTATTTGGTCAACACTCTGTAATCATACACCTTATTTCTAAAACACTGCTGACCTAGGTTCCTGAGTGTAATTAAAAGTCAAAATGAGTAATAATGATAAATGTGTTAATTTAATCACTTTTAGGTTCAGAACAAAATCAATATATGCAAGTTTGTTTGGAACCTTTTTTCGTCCGTAATATACCTGTCAAAGAAACCACTAGGCTTCATATAAATTTCATTACACATTATACATATACGCCTACGTTTTAACACATTATGGACTATAATTCTTTATATACAGTTATGTGATAAAAAGAATCTGACATTCGTTTGCTTTTGAGGTAAAAATTTATTAAACTCGTCCGCAAAAAAAAAAAAAATGTTATTAAGCTCGCCAAAGGCTCGCTTAATAACATTTTTTGTGGACTCGTTTAATAACATTTCATCTCAAACACCGACTCATGTCAGATCCTATATATCCGTAAACAACCTGCCCCAATCTCTCTCTACGACATGAATAAAAACCCCAGTGCCTCTGCAAAAACATGTTGCAATTGAAGTTTAGTTGGAAAACAAGATAAATCGGTGACAACTAGTAAAATCAAATCGGATTTGTTTATATATAACATATGACCAATGAAAACGAAACGTTCTCATGCAAACCAATATTTACTTATGTGGATGTCTTTTAGAAAATTGTCGATAATTTAATCATGGTTACAATTCGTCTTGCCTGCCATCCCGGAAAAAAGAGCAAATAAAACTGGATATTCATATGAATGTGATTATAACGAAATATATAAAGTAATCATGCAATCATGTCAACTGCAAAAACTTACCCTATTTAGACATGTACAGCCAGAGTCGAAATTCGAGAACAAAAACCGAAAGCGGAAAAAACTCCAGGCGGTTGTATAAATGCTTTCCACTCAAGGAAGTATGTAAAACTATTCAAAGAGCTTTAGCTTTTCCGAACAATATTTTAGTTTCAGAGGATAAGACCTACATATATGTATGTCTTTCTTACAACATACCGATATCTCCCAAATCGAGGGTTTTCTTTTCAAATTTCTGTCACTTTTCTTTGTGTGTGTGCGTGCAGAACACAATGTCATTAAAACACTGTTTTACAGTCTTTGCCGTTGTCAACAGGATACTTGAATTTTAATAAGAAAATCAAAATAGATGTATTTCCATTGACAAATTTAGGGAAGAAAACAACTAAAATGCACCGTTATTGTTTTAACTTAAATAAAAAACAAAACAAAAGACGACATTAGAAATTTTTGTTAAAGCTGAGCCCATCAGCCATTGTTACAATTGAGAATCAATTAACCTGATTAGAAAATAGTTGTTCTCCTTTTTTCCAAACAAATCTTATCAGAGTTGTCGCCTTACTAAAATAAAGGATACCTGCTTGTTTCAGAGAACCGGAACTAAAATGCCGCTGACAAAAGAATTAAAATAGTTCTTATTATTCAACCAATAATTCATTTGTCCTCGTCATGGCTTCGTCGTGATACTAACAGCGTGTGCAATTTTCGGACAGAACATTTATGACATATACCCTCCCCCCATCTGTCTGTATATCCCTCAACCGAGCAGTGGAGTTTGAAAAGACAGATACTAGGAACATTTAAAAAATAACAATACAAATTGATGTTATTTGTGAAAGTTAGTGCAAAAATGCGACTTCTAGAGATTGTTTTCTCTAAGATAACCCATATTTTTACCTAACTCATACTGTTGATACTCAAGTGAAACATTTTAAACTTCATTTTGAGCAATAAAGTTTAGACAGTGGATTGCACATTAATTTTCTTGTACCAATGAACAATAATCCTTTTATTGACAAGAGGAGAGACCATATTCGACTTTGTCCAGAACCCTTCCTAGGGAAAAATGCCGTAGAAGGTCACGAACACAAAGAAGACAATGCAACTTGCAGATATGAAGGACAAAATAAACTGCGTTAAAGGTGTACACCTTAGTGACCCATATTTAACCTCATTAGATATACCACCAAAACACAATATGGACCAAATTTCATGAACATCGGATAGAAAATTTGAGCTGCAGGATCTGAAAAGGCCACAGTTGGAACTTATCGAAGCTTTCTAAACATTGGGCAGAAGGTATGACATCTAAGAAGAACACAAGTAGGCCTATCGCATCCCGATGACATTGTAATAAACATCTCCCCACCAATTCCCACTCGGAAATTACATTATATAATCGTGGTTGCACATATTTTGTTAAAGGGTGATGAACTGGAAAAAATAAGGCCTCTAGGGCATACGGAATAGTTTTCCTATCTTTTGAAACTAGAGCAACCTTTATTAAAATCCGCCCAGGGTATTTTCAATATAAACATTTTAAACGGAATACTCAGACAACAATAGACAGTGAAGTCTTCTGTGCAATCTGATATTGATCTATACTGACCATAAAATCAACTTGATGCTACCAGCAGCAAAATGTTTTACGCTTACTGGTTAGCAATATCATTTGGAAGATTACTTCAAATTACAAATAACTTAAAAATGAGACGACAGAGAGAGAGAGGTAAGGAGAGACAGACAGACAGACAGAGAGAGATATTTCAAAGGAAATCAAACGCGCAAAATAAATAAGCATCTTGGTTGTACAGTTTCATTGCTGGTTAGCATATAGAAATCAACTGAAAAGTAATCTATAATGTGTATGTACTTAGCGAAACAATCTTGTATCCTGTTGATTCATATTGTCAATATATCATCCGGTAAGTACGGATGTTTGTTAACAATATGTTGAACCTGTTAACTGCATTACCTTTATTTAAGTAGACCATCAGCCAGTACACTAAATTTTGTTTGTAATCTGTAACAAAAAGTATATTCTTCATAGGAAGGCTCTAGGACATTTCTACTACACCGTCACAGCATATGAACAAATATAAAGATGTCCAGTATATCCTAAGATTTAAATAAGTGAAATAGATTATATCAATCAAGCAATGAGAAAGCCGCATGTTCCCATTTCAAGGCTCTTTTTTCTGAAAACTCTTGCCAAATACTTATAAATAGTATCAGGAAAAGTAGAAAATTCTTGTAAAAGGCATTTTCTCCTTCGCCCACTAGGTTTTAGAACTACAGTTTCAAAGTTCATCCCATTTTTAAGCCACATTTTGTTGGTTCTCTGCTGTAGATGTAAGCAGTTCATATTTTTTCTTGTTTAGCAATAAAATAAACACCCGACAAAACGTTATCAGTACTTATTTTAACTGTTCCTAAAGTTTTTTTTTTTTTATGTTCGATTAATTTGTACAAGATATTATAGTACAGAAATAATAGACTATGAGCCAGCAGGGTGTTTGCTCCCCCCTCCCCAAAGGAATTTTCTAGACTATTATTTTCTTGAACCCCACGGTCTCCTGAGCACATTCCTAAAGTCTGCCACCTGGCGAGTGGGGCTTTTGGAAGTTATAGAGGTCAAAGGTCATCAAGTGCACCTCTAACCCTAACCTTATAAGTTGATCCTCAATTGACAATTTGTTGGAAATTCTATACCCTTTGAAAGTCCCAAATGATCTCAGGTAATATAATAAGCTTATATTTTGATAATTCTATGCATTTCTAACAAAATAAAAGAAATTTAATGCAAATCAAAGCACTGGCAGCACTATCTTTTTATGATTTAAGCTTCCAAGAAATCATAATCTGAGAAACTATAGGGATATTTTTCAGATAAAGTACATTTTCTTGATCACAAATGCCTTGAATGCATCCTAGAAGCAACCCAAACGGTATTTTAAGATTTATTGTATATCAGTTTGTCATATTCATGGATAAAATGGAAGCACTTATAATCGAAGTTCATGAATATACTTTTTAATTTTTTATGTCAGTTGAGATGAGAATTATATATCTGGTTCATTTCTTTATTTTAGATTAAAAAAAAAAAAAAAAACCTAAAATTTATTGGTTTGCTTATTTTCATGATCTTAATAATTATATTCATTACAGTAAACAGAAACTTTTGGTGTAAATCAAAGTACTGAGGGTTACTGATACTTTGTGTACCATTTAACTCTCGCATCTAAAGAACGGACAAAAAAGTTTAAAAATAAAATATATCTTGACCTTATTTACTAAGAAGACATTGCATATGCTATCTACAGTGCCTTCTCTTGTTATTTCGTCAATTTAGTTCTCTCAGACAATGATATCAAAGTACTAAAATTTGAACTTGCCATGACGAAGTAGTAAAGGTATGACCTACAGGCATATCCACCTTTTTAGTTAAATGCATCATACATAGTGCACAAATTTAACACTTTCAGCACGATAGGCGAAAACAGAGGCCTTTGCGGACGACATAGATCAAGATCAGACTGCACAAAACATGCGGTTTGATCTTGGAACTCAGTCGTCCTCTTGTTTAGTTAAGCCTAATATGATAAAACTCTTTCTGAGTTTCAGGGGAGCCTATTTCCAGGAATCGAAAGAGGTGGACATTAATATTTGGCGCCGAAAGAGTTAAAACCCAAAATCAGAGATAATATTATTTGTAGTTAATATTGTTTCACTTTTTACACACATCAGTTAAGTAATCAGGTGATTTACTTGCAATGTGAGTTACCAAAATGAATTCCTCATGTGCATTTGATATTTCAAAAGGGCAGATGCAGCTGTTATCTTACATTGTTGGTCAGTATTCATTTATAGAGGACAAAAGTGTTATAGTGAATGAGAGCTTATTCATGCTTGTATTTGCTCAGTTAAACCTTCACCATCATCATGCTCATGCTTACCAGCCATATTTCTGGCTTTATGTTTTTGTGATGAAAACTGTGGTTGTTGTTTTTCCATTCTTACCTGTTCAGAATTATGTCAGGTTAACTGCTTGGCATTAAGAAACAAGGAAATAGTATGAAGCATTTTGCCATAACTATAAAAGAAAGCTAAGTATAAATGTTGGAAATGAGATGCATTGGGTCTAATATAATATGCTTCAGTCTTAAACTATGCAATGCCCTGTTTTTTTGTTTTTTTTTAATCCATTTTGTTTCCCTTTTGTGTTAACTTTGAAATGAAGGTCATCTTGTGTGTTACCATGTACTGTTAAATTTCTTGTCATTAACATATTTTTTGGCGTAAAGGTCATGCAAATCATCATCATTCACATGGCAATCCTTTTATTGCTCAAATTATCTTATTCTTACATATGTATAACTTCTTCCTTTCTGCTTGCAAAGCTTCAATGCTATGTCTTCTTTTATGCAATTATATTGTTTTCTAGTGATTTATCACCTATGTAATTTCAGAACTTGCTTTTTCTTGTTTTTTGATTGATATTGTATACATTTAAGAGAGACAGGAGATTTTCTTGTATCTTAACTGGCTAGTTATCATTTACCTTGTTTGATAGATGATTAGTGACTCTCCTTATTTCTGCTATAGACAAAATATCAAACATGTATATAAAGGTACCTGTCGTATATCAAGAAGAAAATGCCTGCTGTAATAAACTTAGACTATGCTTAGCTCCACCTCATCCAATATCAGCATAATTGTATCATTGTGCATGAACAGATAAACATCTTTTTTTTGCATTTGGTATCAAGATCATATGTTTATTGATATTTCAAGGATATTGTTTCCCCTATTTAAAATGATAGATTTCATTTTATTGTGCTATTCCATATAAGTGATGCACCAATAATTGCCCATCTGCAGGAAAAAATGATTAGTGATCTAATGGGGAGACAGTTCCTTCTTTTCTGACCTGATTTCTCATTAGCATAGTCTATGCTGTGAAGGGAAGTCTCTCTTATTCGACAAAAGTAAATCCTGTTTGCAAAATGCTATCTTGGAATCATTTAGAGAATAACAAACCCAGAGTGTTTCAAAAATGGTTTTATGCATGCCCTCTTTGAATACATTTTGATGTTTTTCAACTGTGGTAAAAATGTCATATTGTGAAACAGAACAGAAACTTTATTGAATTTTTTACAATGTTTACTGGGTACTTCCCAATGTCACAGACATGCAGTACGGTTATAAAATACAGAGTATAAATCATAGCAATAATTTAGTTAACATAGTGAAATATATTTTAACCAAGTGATGAGGAAGGTGATAACAATGTTTACTTCATGAATGTGGTCAATGGGTAATAGTAGATAGACTTTCATATAGCATGGAATATGATATGTTGTAAACATCATAGTTACCATTTCAATGAAATGAAACTTCATATTAGCCTCGAACTCTATGAAGGGCCACCATTAAGAAGAAATATAAACAACTTTATCCACTGTGTTTTATACAATAGCAGTCAATATGGCAAATTACTGTTGAATATAGACATGATAAATACAATCCTGACGTCAATGAGTTCTTATGGGTCAACCACTAAGAAATATCTTTAATTCCAGCAAATGTCATAAGATTTGAAAAAAAGGCTCAAACATTTGTCACTATCGATACTCTGATTTCCTTCGTATACATAGCTTATAGATAGGATAAATCATAATAGAAAGGCACAATGTTTGAAATGGAATCTATTCTGTATCAATAAGATCATAATAGATGATTTTGTATGCTATGGATACGTTATTGGGTACCAGCCATTTTACGCTCCAAAACATGGCCAAGAACAGTTCTCTCAGCACTTTGATTTAAACAAAATTATTTCTATTTCTGTGAAACAGCTGTTTTGACTATAGATATGAAACCCATCTGAACATGTTTCTGACATATTAAATGTAGAAAATGAAGTGAAAATTTAACCTGAACTGCTATTCATTGGTATCTCGTTTGCAACAGTGCACTTGGTGACCTTTGACCTCTATAACTCGCAAAAGCCCCGCTCGCCAGGTGGCAGACTTTGACAAAGTGCTCAGGGTGTCAGAAAATAATAGTGCTGAAAATCCCCCCTCGGGGGAGGGGGGCTTATTGGTGGCTCAAGGTATATAAACAGTAAGATAAATGGACATCACCGTCAATTCTGTGCAGTTTAATCGAACAGTGTCAGTATGTTGTGCGGTGTCATTTTGATCTACGTAGTCCGTTAAGTAAGCTAATATCGCCCTTTGAACGGTAGATTGTACGTTGTTTTAATTAGCAATGAAAGTCAGTCAGAAGTTTGGTCAAGCAATCTGATCTTATAATTTCAATGTCTGATAATGTGTAAAAACATTCAAATTGGGAAAACCATAATACTTTTCTTTTCCAGATTAAACAAAAATGAATTAAAAAAAAAAATAAAAATAAATAAATAAATAAATAAAAAATAAATAAATAAATAAATAAATCAAACAGTAAAAACAAAGTTCATATCTACGGCTTTCACAAACTTTTTTGGTCGATTACTATAACAGTAAGCAATATTAGTCAAACCCCTCGAGTTAATGAAATATCTATCGTCAGTAAAGAACGTCTAGCTTAAAATTGCGGTTTGAAATCCGGACTGAACATGATATAATTATGTATCTCTGAAAATAGCGGACAGTGAAGTACCAAGATCAGATTGCAAGTTCTGTACCGTCTGGTCTTTATCTTTATTTGTCGTTCAAATTGGTTAAAAATAAATAATCTGAAAAAGTAGCGTGCCACTGTTTCAGTGCAAGTAGAGTTATACTCATTAGCGTATCCATGCATCGATTAATGGACCACCTCATCTTTAGCCCTTAGAACACCTAGCACAGAGCAAGTTGTTTTGGCCTTTTTAGTGTAAAAACGATTCTGCAAAACATGCCAGGTCATGGATCTTCAGTATCACGTTTTAAAAGATTTTCTGATAATGAAAATGAAAATGTCATCATTTAACATATTTGACCCTCTCTTTCTCAATAAAAGCAATTTATTTGCTTCCCTAGACAACGCAATTGAAGGTCAGACTGCCAGCGCCATCAACCTATTCTTTATCTAAACTATCATATACTAAAAGATACCCCGACTCTCTTGATAAATAAACGGAATTGCATGATCATATTTTGGTCACTTTTAAATACGTATTTGGCGCTCAGAGTCTAAGGAACCATACTTTGCCTTTCTTCCAATGAATTCCCATTCAGAGCGGTATGATACTTAGGTAGATTACTTTAAAATGACTATGAAAGCCAAAAATACATCCTAAAGATGTTTCCTTTTCCTTGACTTAACCCCAACAGCATATTATTCCCTGTAAAATATGAACTTTGTTGTTGTTTCATGGACACAATATCTCAACATGGTGGACAATATGAATCTAAGATAATAAAAAATGCCTGGTTTTTTTTCAGTCTGATTTTATCGACTTAGGGCAGCTCAAATTTCTGGAAGTAGGCTTTCTGGTTAGAAGTATACAAATGTACTTTTTTCAATATTTTCATTTATTTGCATGTAATATCTTCAAGTAAAATGCTGGATTTCTAACTGTTTCGCTTATTAAGGCCACAGGAAAAACGTCATTTACAATAAACAATGACTGAGTACAAAGGTCTAAATGATCACAGGAAGAGCTCTACTTGAAATAAGTGTTCATCTGACTTAATATGAATATAAGGTTGAAAGTAGTAGTCATTGCTTAAAATAAAACATTCAAGTTCTAATATGATAGACGAAAATCATGTTCAGATTGTTTAAAACTACATTTTCTTTCACTTAACATGTAGAAATTGACTACAATTTATTCTAATTTACAGACGGCCCGAACCCTACGCTATCTTAATGAATTATATATACTATGATACGATACTTCTTTTAAAATATATATACATCATAAACACAACATCGAAATAATTTGTTTTACTTTTTTTTCCTCATTGATGCCTATTCTTAATTATTTGTAAACGATGTAAACAACTAATGTAAGATTGTAATATAAGGGAAGATTCACGTGCTGTAGTGGAATTTTCCTTATTTTACCAGACCGAATAAATGTAATGAACTTATTCCAAAATTTAAAACACAATTGTTTGTAGAAAAAAAGAGACATTTGGTCATAATACGAAAAGATAGCGGACTGTGTAAATCGAGTTGTCTTTACAGCCCTTATCGTGGTTTACACCGTTAGCAATATCCAGTTTGGTCGCCGATTGCAGCAGCATATTTGAAAATACCACAACATTATTCCAATAATATTGTTCGTTCCTTTGCAGCGATATCCATCACTAGAAAAAGTATAATATACGTTACTCCTTCTATAATTTCATTTTACGGGCTTCTTGCACAAACGATTGCAAGAGGGGTCATATTAAGATCCACGGCCCCTAACACATCGGTAAACATCGACGTTTCCGTAAAGGCTATTCGGCCAATCTCGGCGGCTTTCGTCTTTTAATATGAGAATTAGGAACCGTAGGCTCACTAACTCTTCGGTTAATATCGTTTAATATCGACTTTTTCGTAAAGGCTATTCGGCTAATCTCGGCAGCTACCGTCTTTAAATATGACAGGGGCCGTACACCTTAACATAACCGCCTTTCCTACCAAAATATACATGTAGCATAGAGACTTGTAGTCAATGCTCGACATCAAAAGTCAAGTTGGATACGTGATTGATGATGATTATGCTATGATAATTGTCTTTCATATTTTTTAATTGCTTTTGCAGTCAGTGTAGATCGAGGTCAGACTGCAGTCTGGTCATAGATTTATATTATTTCTTTTGTCGGAATGTTCCACATATCGCCGATGTTACTAAATGTGAAGGATAATTAAACCATTACCTCACAAACATAAAGGTGGTATACTTTAAGGAAAAAGCAACCTATATTTACATTTCAACAATTGTAAAATTTACAGCTTCTAGTGATCGACCTAAATTTTTGTCCAATCAGAGACCACTATTTTGCGAGGATTCGCACATTTAAAACCACTTAATTTTTCGTCTGTCTGAAAGAAAAACAGCCGTACCTCATTTATGAATCGTTAACTTAAAACCTATTACTTTACAGTCTAGATGTCATTTTGGACACACCATTAATGAATGCCTCTAATCCGACCAAAAGTTAAATCAAAATGTTATCTTTTCGCTTTTCAACAACATGCAAAACAGTGTCCAAACAAAAAATGCATGATTAATTAAGCTTCTGTATATTACAGATTCTTGGACTTTTGTTGATTAATGACAATAGTCATGCAAAGAGTTATTGTATCGGATTTGTGAAAACTTTAATTTGTGTAAATGGACACATAAAAGGGTCACATGTGCTGTGGGTGCTTTCATATGGTCACATGGTGACATTGGCATGTCTTTGCATAAAAAATCAACAGCGGATGGAGTTAATATAAAATTCATTTATATTAAACGTAGTCGATCACTAGGTTGCTTAGAGCTTAAAAATTTATCTGTTCTAGAAAACAGAAGCGAAGGCTACTAGCTTTAATCATAATGTGAAAACACGATAAGACACGCCTGCTTTCTGTAAAATAAAGTGCACAGAAAATTGAAGAAACGTTGACGAAATGCTGAGATAAACTTTTTTTTTTTTATTTCATGGATTTGTTCATGCATCAGATTTTGGGCAACTCATGCCGAATTAAGTGATACCATAAAGATTTCATGAATGTTCACACTCTTTGTAAGCACCTTGGCATAAAATTCTCCATGGATTGTATCAAAACAAAAAGCAAGTGATTTATCGCCATGAACAAGCAACGGCTCCCTTTCGACCTTTTTTTTCCGAGATTTTTCCCAGTAGCAGTTACATCAGAAGTAACACTATACGTTATAGCATTATTGTGAGCTTACGTTTATTCTCCTTCTTTTATTATAATGGTTAATGATGATAAACAATAGATTTGGAACAATGTGCTTCAAAACAGTGTCTGTAATATCAAATGAACAAACTAGGTTTTATAGACCATTATTTGTCTACTTTTTAGACTTACTAGCGAACTGAAGGGTGAAACTAGGCAAAAAGAGAAATAGATATTTATGTACAATACAGCTTCTTAGAACACGACCTCGACAATAACCATTTTTTTTTTTCTAAAAAAATCATCCTTCTACATATATTATCAATATTTTCCTTATTAAACTCTAAGCATTCTAAGGACAACATCAAGGCACTTAAGCACACACTGTAGATCAGGATGTGCAGTTTGATCTGCAGTTAATACTTGCCAGTATTTGGGGTAATGTTCTCAAACATGGAGTCTGATCTCCTATTACCATTGCCTGTCAGTGTTTCCAATATTAATATTCGAATCAAAATCAGTCTCGAAATTGCAATAATTTGTTCTCTTTTTTTCTGTGCCTTAAAACATTCAGTTTTGTTTCCACGACCGGCTATTCGGAAATTCTATTTGTTGATCACTATAGCAGTGAGAAATTTCAGGCAGAAAGCCAGAGAAATTATATGCATATTCATAATCAGTAGGGAATGTTTAGTTATTGAAGTTGCACGGCAGGATTGATCAGGTTACGTGCATATCTCTAAATATTTGTTTTTGTAGAACCAAGATCAGACTGCGGTTAATTGTCCACAAAAGAACATAATCAAATAGATTTGCACATAGTTTTTCACTGCAAATATAGTGATATCCACTAGTACTTTTCTACCTAAATAAACAAAAATGTATCAAGTTTAAGTTTTGCAGCACCTAGCACAGCCTAAGACGTTTTTACGAAACAGCTGCGTTAATTTTCCACAACACACGCACTCTGGTCTTAGACCTACAAATTCTGCTTCACGAGATTTTATGACAAAAAATGTCTCGGGTAATATTTCACTGGTTGCAAATTCAAAATATTGTTTCCTTCTTTCACTTACTTTGGAAAAAAATCTTAAATCTTACGAGCATGAAGGTTCACGACAGATGTTTAGCTCAAATACAAACCATACCTGGCGGGATTCGTACCCGTGCGGAAAAGCTCCTCGTCTATTGAGGTTTAAAAGACCAACACTTTAACCACTGAGCTAAAGAAAATTCTTTCCAACTCAGTTGTTAGGTATTGATTTTATTACAGGATGAAGCTATGCAGTAAGGAAGGAGTGATCTTCCGTAACACACCCCCTCTTATTTGATATCATTTTGATGACAGAAAACCTTACTAGGCAGTAATTCGTTTTGTTTTAGACAAAAGATGGCCAAGCCAGGACGAGCTCTCATCTTACGAACATGAAGGTTCGCAACAAGTGCATAGCTCAAATACAAACTGCACCTGGCGAGATACGAACCAGTGCGGAAAAACCTCGTTTATTGAGGTCCAAAAGACCAACACCTTAACCACTGAGCTTAAGAGAATTCCTCCCAACGCAAGTTGTTAGGGACATATTTCATATGGGATGAAGCTATGCAGTAAGGAAGGAACGATTTCCCGTAACGAAATTCAGACTGCAAACAGCGTCAAGCTGATCTTTATTTACACTGTCAGATACTTAGAGATATTCTGACCCCGCATCCCGACCCTGAAAAAGGAAAAGTGCCAATGTCATATATTTATATTTAAAGGCCCTATAGCGGCCCAAAGAAAATAATGGGGTGGTAAAATGCATTTAAGTTTAAAGCATATCATTTGAAAACATGAAAATTATTGCCAAAATGACAATCTGTTATTGCACGGTCGGTCCAAACGTTAGTCGCTGGCAGAAAAGTTAATGTTCAATTCAGGAAAAAAAAAGTAAACAAAAGATAGACCGACCAGACAAAATTAACAAAACAAACATTTTAGAAAAATAAATTAAATCATATACTTTCACCGCTGTTTCATTTCGTTAAAACGTAGAAACAGTGGACAGTGTGGATCATATTATATGTACATGTTTTGACAGTATGATCCTGATCAACACTGTATGGAAAAGGCAGCTCAAGTTGCAGAAGATGCTTTAATGGTTAAACGTAATGCAAATCTATTTTTATCAATATTTTTCTGTTGTTTCATGTGATGTCTTCAACTGAAAAAAATGGTTTTCTGATGGTAATTGCTTAATGAAGTAAAAAGACACACGTCATTCACAATAAACAATGGTTCAGTGTAAAGGTCTAAAGGAGCACACTTGACATATTAAGTGTTCTTCTGTTATTGTAATTAACAGGAGGCGGAAAGTTGAAGTCATTGCTCATCGGGGGAAAATAATGTAATTTGTAGCTCTAAGTGATACATGAAGAAATTGTCGTGATGCGTGTCTATTACAATAGTTTTTTGCAGACTGTGTAGATCAAAGTCAGATAGCATAAAACATACTGTCTGATCTAGGATTTACATTGTTTCTTGTATTTGGACAGGATGGAAAAAAAAAAAAAAAAAACGCCCAAACTAGTCTTCCATTATTTTGGGCGTTTTCATACTATAGTTTTATTTCTATATCAAAGCCACTCATAAAAAGACTATTTTCAAGCCAAATAATTAAATGATGGCTCGCATTCTTTATGTATATCTATGAAGGAAAACTATCCTATAAGATTACAGACATAGAGGCGAAACACTGAGAGGAACTGACAATACTTTTTTTTATTGACATTTGAAAGGGTTTTAAAAAGAAAATACTTGTAACAAGCAACTGTCCCTTTTCCACATTTTTTCCCCCAAATATTCTTCGTTTAAGTGACGCCAGAAGTCAGATTTGAAGTGTAGTATGTTTTGTTGAAGGGTCGTTGTAAAGTAACACTAGAAGAGACAGAGTTCATGTTCTAACTGATCTTGATCTAAACTGTCTACCCGAGCACCACCTGTTGTCCTAAGTAAATAAGGATTTGTTCTCCAGTCTGGTCTAGATTTAACTCATTACCAAGCGACAATATTTTAGGCTTGTCCAAGTCGAAAGCATTTGCAGACGACAAAATAAAAGTGACTGAAAATTTGAAATATGTTTTGTGAACGGTAGAAAACATTGTGGGAAAAGGAGAAAATGCTGGTTACCAGCATTTTCTCCTTTTCCCACAATGATTTCTAAAGGCTTCTTTCTCAGGGTCGTCAAAAGTAGGGATTGTGTGGTAACGATTTAAAGTTGATGATAGGATATATTCCGGTATCCCTAGTTTAGAAATGTGTTAACGTGCAGTCTGATTTTGATTTCAACTTGCCGAGCGCTGGTTGCTCACTCGGTAGCGTGCAGGACTTGAGAACAGGGGGTCGTGAGTTCGACCCCTGGCTCGGCCAATTTCTTTCCGAGGATTAATGATAGTCATTGCGACAGGATTTATTCCTCTCTCACTGCTCACCATTGTTTCGGCGATGGTTATGTGGGAAAACAGCCAGTGGCTTGGAAAGAAAATTGTGCAGAGTACTGATAAAAGACACTCCAGGAAAGCATGGATAGATGCACTGGCCGCCGCGATATAACTGAAATAATGTTGAAACGGCGTCAAACACCATACAATCAATCAATCAATCAATTGATTTCAAATTGATGTTTTGACATCTACTGGTATCCCAAATTTATAATAATTTAACGCGCAGTCCGATCTCGATTTGAACTTGAAGTTAAGGCACCTACATATACTGGTATCCCTAGTATAAAATGTCTTAACGTGCTGTGTGATCTTGATTTATACTTGATGACTTGACATCTACTGGTATCCCAAATTTATAATGTTTTAACGTGCAGTCTAATCTCGATTTCTACTCGATGATAAGGCACCTACATATAGTGGTATCTCTAGTAAACAATGTGCTAACGTGCAGTCTGATCTTGACTTAAACTTAATATAAGGGCACCTTTTAGTATCCGTAGTATGCAATGTGTTGACGTGCAGTCTGATCTTGAACTATACTTGATGTTAGGGCATCTACTGGTATCACTAGTATACAATGTGTTAACGTGCAGTCTGATCTTACGAACATGAAAGTTTGCAACAAATGCATAGCTGAAATACAAACCGCACCAGGCGGGATTCGAACCTGTGCGGACAAATATCCTTGTTTCTCGAGGTTTAAAAGATCAACACCATAACGACTGACCTAAAGAGAATTCTCTCTAACGCAGTTGTAAGGTATTGTATTTAAATCGGGATGAAGCCATGCATGAAGGAGTGATCTCCTGTAACACACCCCCTTTTAAAGTCATCATTTATTGATGACTCAAAGCCTTATTGGACAACAAATGGGATTATTGGCTCAATGGCCAATCCCAGACGAGCCCCCATCTTACAAACATGAAAGTCCGCAACAAATGCATAGCTGAAATACAAACCGCACCTGGCGGGATTCGAACCCGTGCGGACAAATATCCTCGTTTTTCGAGCTTTAAAAGACCAACACCATAACCACTGAGCTAAAGAGAATTCTCTCTAACGCAGTTGTTAGGTATTATATTTAAATCGGGATGAAGCCATGCATGAAGGAGTGATCTCCCGTAACACTGATCTTGATCTAATATGTCTGTTAGAACACAACTGTCGTCCTTAACATAGAGATATGAGCAGTTTGATCTTTATTTATGCCATTCACTATAATTGCTTTTCTTATCCTTAAAGTTACAATAGCTGCCAAAAGTAAACATAATAGCTGTTAAGGTGCATTAGAATTTAAATCATACCATTTAAAGGTATGGAAATAATTGTGAAGATGACAATCTATAATTGTACGGTCGGTCAAAGAATTAGACGCGGCCAGAGAAAATAATTTCAAAACTAGGTTACAAGTTGCCATATCATTCTATCTTTTGTTTACTTTTTGCCTGATTTTGAAATTTATTTTTCTGCCAGCGACCACACAATAACTGATTGTCGTCATCACAATATTTTCCATACTTTTAAATGGTATGATTTAATTTTAGATGCATCTTAACAGCTGCGTGGTTTTGTGTCGGCTGTTGAGCCTTTGATAAAAAAAGAGAGGTAATATGCAGCCGGATCTTGATCTTAACCGTCAGATATATATATATATCAGTCTGATCTTGATCTAAACTCTCCATTATATCACCTTCTTGTGTATGTATTAAACAAGGATTTATTCAACGGTCTAATCTTGATTTAAACATTATGTGAAAAAAACTACTATAGTCTACATTACACAATGATTTAGTATACATTCTGATCTTGATCTCGACATCCTACTGTAGCATTTTCCTTTTTTCTGTAATAAGCATTATGATCTTAATTTAAGCCGTCAGCCGTACTACAAAATTTTGTCAAGAGATGACAGTCTAATCTTGATCTACACAGCCTCCTGTAGTACCTATTGTTGCCCTCAGAGTAACATCTTGATCTAAACCGTCTACTTTGGCACCAACTATTGTCCTTAGGATGCCATCTGATTCGGATCCACATCGTCTACTACAGAACCTACTGTTGTTCTTCGTGAATAGTCTGATCTCGATCGAAACCTGATCTACACTATCTGCCATAGTATTGACTGTTGCATTAGTTTGAAGTCTGAATGTGATCTTAACTGATTGCTATAGCAATTACTATTGTCTATAGTATATAGTTTGATCTAGATCTACACTGACTGCTGTAACACCCAATCGTTTGCATAGTAAACAGTCTGACCTCGATCTACACTGTATGCTATAGCACAAACTTTATTGCCTTATTTACTTTCAGATCTTTAAATAGACTTTTGTCCGTAGCATACTGTCTTACCTTTATCTACACTGTCTGCTATGGAACCTTTTTTTTTTTACATAATCCTGATACAATCTGATCTAGATCCAAACTGTAAACTAACCACCTACTTTTGAGCTTGGCATACTGCCTGGTTTATAACATACTGTTTTCAATGGATAATATAAGTCTGATCTTGATCTAGTCTACCCCCTGTAGCTTCGACTGATGTCTTTAGTGTACAATACATGACTTTATTTGATTAAATAGTTTGTTAATTTTTGGCTCTTTCCAAACTGAAGGGATTTTTCTTCAGTTCCTTTTTTAAAGTAAAATGCTAAAACCATCTGGCATTTTAACTTCATCATTCATGTAAAATAAATTTCAAATGGAAACTTTATTTGGAAAGAAGTTAAACCAAACACACATACACACACTCTCAAATAAAAATTTAAGTTGCAAGGGAAAAAATGTTATTTAATCCTTTATTTGTTGTAGTTTTCTGCTGTTATTTTTCATCGAGAAATATTATTATTTTTTGTCCATTGCAAAAATATAAATATCTATAAAAGACTGAAAATCGGACTTAAAACAGTGTTTGTAAAATCAAATGAAGCCACCAAAATGTTTTTCATAAAATATTTATTTTGCTGGCTTGTATGTTAAAGCACTTCGTACCATTACTTGAAGGAGGTCCTGCATGGCTCAGTGGCAAAGTGTAGGACTCATGACCTGGAGGCCTCGGGTTCAAGCCTCACAATATTCAATGGTTCTTCGTGGTAGTGCCCTTGGGCAAGACAACCCAGAGCCCTAGCCTAGTGGTGAAACCCAGGATGTACATGAATATGTGAGCTGTAGCCGTGATATGACTGAAATGTTGTTGAAAGCGGCGTAAAATATCATTTATATCAACCTTCCATGAAATCCCGGATCTCTAATATAAGTTCGGGTCTTTTAAAAATAATTTTGATGAAACAATGGCAAGTACTGCATTTTTCAAATGTTTCCGGTAATTCAGATAGTAGATAAAGGATCTAAGGTATCCACAAAAGAAAATTGTCCTCAGCATACCAAAGATTTAACATACATGTATGAAAAGCTTTATGATCAACTTTTGGGTAAGCGATGTATCAATACTAAGTGACTAAATGGTAGAACAAAGACAGTGTTTCTATAAAAGTTCTATGCATTTACAGTATGTTTTATATCAACAGGCATAGGTTCTGGACACTTACCATACGCGAGAAGTGTTTTGCTGACATTAAAGATTTAGGCATTTCATTAATCAGTCCAAATTGTCAAATAGTTGTAATACATTGTATATGGTCACACCTAAAATATATCGAAGTTCAGGTATTTGATAGTGCCATGTTAAACCTTTGCCATATTATCTCGTGTTTTTGCGACCCAGCAGAAATGTCTTTTTCAAAACTTTGTATAAAAAGGAAAGAAAATGCTGGTAATATCGTCTGCAGTCAACAAATTAACAAATCATTTATCCTTCGACTGCTAAAAAAGGATATTTTTGAAAATATGAGAGACGCAAAATATTACATTACAAATTCATTTTGTTAACTCTGCACACCGAAAACTTAGACGTAGTTCTTTTTTAAAGCAGGCGACAAATCAAATGTGCCGTGTTTTTTGACCGATAAGATTGATGAAAAGGGGTCAATGACTGATTACCAGCATCTTCTCATTTTCCCACTATATCTCGGAATGCATTTTTCTCTGAATCATAAAGACGCTGAATTGTTCAGTGAGATTTTCATACATCCGAATTCATAGTGCTCTAAATTCTCACAGGCCTGTCAGATCTTAAAGGCCCAGTAAAGGCAAAAATATAAAAGCAAGTGTCATATTACATTTAAAGATGCCCGTCTACAGCCGGTGAGCAAAAACGCTGTTAAATTTCAAACAATTTAGAATGGTACAGAAATCAGTCCTTTGTGTAAACATGGATAGATTACTGACATATAAGGTGTAATTGAAAAAAAAAGAAACACGGAGATTTGTATTAGAAACCAAACATTGGTCAGAAGAAAACTGGCTGACGATCGAAGCTGTAAACAATGGCGGTGCGTCACGGAAATTTATCGTTGGTTTCCGCCTAAAGTCGGATACGGTGTAATTTGCATATAGGCCGCGACCTCCGAAGCTGCAACAGAGAAGCATCCATTTTCCTTTGTTTACCTCATAGTACGAAGGGCGAAAGTCAAATATAGTCACGTGACAAAATGCATGATCATCATACGAATCTACCCGAGTATATAACGGATATATCGGAAATCTTCGATTCAAAAACCGGAAACTACGAGTCTGTTTACATGGAAGGCCGCAACTCAGCGAACTGCATTTTCTATCGACCGTCATCTAAGCAACCTTGCAACCGTCAAGCGCAATATTTGGCATGAAGATATAAGAATGACATAGTTTGATAAAATAAAGACAAAATGAGTTAAAACTGGCTGAAAATGAGTATAAGGGCCTCTTTAAATTCAATCATACCGTTCAAAAGTATCGAAAATATTGTGGTGATGACAGCCTCTTATCGCGTGTTCGGGCCATATGTTAGTCGCTGGCAGAAAAAAAAATAGGCAAAAAGTAAACAAAAGACACAGCTACCTGGCAGGTTTTAAGCCAGTTTTGAAATTAATTTCTCTGTCAGCGACTAACACTTGGTCCAACCGTACAATGACAGATTGTCATCTTCACAGTAATTTTTATAGATACTTATAAATTGTATGATATAAATTCAAATGCATTTAAACAAAGATTTGTTGGAATGTCACATGACCAGTAACACCCGTCGATTACAAGAATTCGTTTTCAAATCCGTATGATGACGTCATAACACATGTAAGGAAAACAGTTATTGATTTAAATAGCGAGTTCACCCCCTCATTTAAACGCCAAAAATTTCTTTTTACTGAATGTAATCATACAGTTTATACGTTTCAAAATAAAAGAAAAAAGATAAATATCTATTCATATTTATCGGTGTAGTACAAGAAAATTTGATTTACAGCATAAAACTTAATAGGTCCTTTGCATAATAAACACATTGCATACTGCCGTTCTATTACCAAAATGTTGTTTAACAATTTCTCTAATACAAATAGATGAGCCATCTGCCTCTTTCCACTCGGTATTTTTTGTGTAGTAAACAAAAATGGCTTTGAAAACAGATTAATGCGTAGGCAGAATATCGAACACTGTCCATAATGTCATTTCTGAAATACCGTTCACAGTGCTGTTAAACAATAAAAAAAAAAAAAAAAACACACACACACTTTTTTAAAAGATCAAGTAATATATTAAACTCTCTGTAAATCTTAATCTCCAAAAGAAGTTGTTGCAGTTATATTATTTACAAGCCATGTAAGAACTATGATTCTGTTGGCAGTAAAACGATGTCCATGAGAAGGGAGACCACTCTGACTGGAAATTTGTTTTTCTATATTATTATCTGCACCTTGAAACGTTAGCACCAGACTGTTGAACATAGTTTAATTCAGCAGAATGTTGAAAATAATTTACCATAGCAGAATGTAGAACATGATTTACCAAAATGCTGTGCACAATCATACCATAGCAGATTGATGAAAATAGATCACTATAAAGCAAACTGTTGAAAATAGTAGAAAAATGTGAGCATAAATTAACATAGCAGAATGTTGAACATAATTTACCATTACACAATGTTACCTTTTCTGAATGTTCAGCATAATTTACAATTATGGAACATCAAACATAACTTACCTCTATCAAAAAGTTTGTTTCGTCTTGTAGCAGACAACTTCAGACACCTATGTTGGAAAAAAGGAGAAAAGCTCGTTACGATCAGTTTCCGCCCATCACACCTCGACAACATATTTATGTGTTTATAGGTATCAAATCTTCGTTTTTATATTATTATTATTTCCTATTGTAAACAAAGATTAGGAATACAGTCTTATATTGGTCAAGTCTCTCTCTCTCTCTCTCTCTTTTTCTTATTATAAACAAAGATCAGGAATACAACCTTATATTTGTCAGTCTTTTCATTAAGAATATAATCACAAGAGACTTTAACGCTTTACCAAATGACAAATTTTGGATATATCAATTAGAGACATTTGCAAATAACAAATTGAAAAAGATTTAAATGATGAGATTTTGCGAAGTATTGCAAAGCTGTAATATAGCACTGGCACTTACTGCTACACTAGTGTGTTTTCTATGGCTCAGTGGTTAAAGTGTATGAATTCACTAAATATTCCTAATGACATTCTTCGTCTAATTCTAGAGATATCTTATATATATATATTTGAAAGTAACGGATGGCTTAGTATCTTAGCTTTAGCTGAAAAAAAATGTGTAATGTTCTAAATTTGAAATTGAACCAAAAAATCGAAATTAGAATGGATGGTGAATATTGCCCCAGGAAATCATGTCTCGATCCCCACAGACGTCCGATGATCAGTCACGTGGGAAAGGTTTTTTGGGCGGAGTATTGCAGATAACACTTATAGTAATGGTGAATTTGGGGAAAGTTTGTTTGGCGTTTAATAGAGTTTTCAACATTTTTCTGTTCAAATTTATTTCAGTCATGGCGACCAGCGCACCTATCCACGACTTCCTGCAGGTTTTTTTTTTTTTTTTTTTTTTGGTTTTTTAATGGGTACATTCCACAACACTTTATCTCAGTCGTTGCCTACTTTTCCTGGTAAAAAATCTTCCTAGCAATTTTCAGCAGATAGAAAGGAATGAATACTGCGCCACCACCACCTGTTATGTTATCACACCACAGGTTTTTGGCCATATTGAAAATAGAGTGAAATCGACCATCTTTGAAGCTTCACAGATCGCTTAATGGCGAACCTTTTGCTTTCCCGTCTCTTGCTGTCTAAAGCACGTCCTTAGTCCTTAAAAATGCATTAAAAACAATATGTCAACCGATTGCGTTTTTCGCTCAATCCCAACAAACACGGGCACCCTAGAATTTTCCTTCTCATAAACACCTGTTCACCGCAATCACCCCATTTTTTTGTCCAGTAACACAAAATAGTCCACTCAATATACAATAAAAACACATCTAAGTGGTCCCCACTGCCTGAATTTGAAGCAAAACTAAATTATATACCACTAAGCCCTCCTAGCTCCATGAAACAGTGTAACAAAAGTGCTACTGCGAAATTTCACATTGGACTACTTTTAACCACTACGACTGGGGCCCGGAAGCAGTCTCGCAGTGGTGCGACAACTTATAGCAACAAAAGCTCCATAAAAAATATGATATTTTTTCATAGAAAGACACATTCAATTAATCAGTCAATCAACGAATCAATCAATAAATAAATCAATCGATCAACAACTCAATCAAACACAAATCAATCAATGAATCAGTCAATCGATCAATCATTCATTCAGTCGATCCAACTCCAGTGATGATTTTCAAATTATTAGGGCCAATGTAAATAAATCGATGTGTTTTACCTCTCCTGATACTGTAAACAAGAAGAATATCACAGATGACCACACTTCGAAAAAGAATCATATCATGACTCGACGAATGTGAAAGGGAAATAACTCTCCAACATTAAATTAAAATTTAAATCTATCCTGTCGGTTATCTGCACATACATCTGTATAATAAATAAATATCCTTGATTGGTATGGACTTTATTTATGATTCTGAATTAGGATTCTGATGTTATATGGCTTGCAACACGCGAAAAGGGGCATTCGGACATTTGCGAAATGTGTCGTCTCGGATCAGCCTGTGCAGTCCGCGCAAGCTAATCCGAGACGGCACTTTACGACTACATTAGATTTTGTGCTACAGTAGACTTGCGCAAAACAGAAAATAACATAAAAACGGAAAGTGTCGGTTCGGACTTCGCAGGCTGATCCGAGACGACACTTTAAGCAGATGTCTGAATACCCCTTTTTGCGTGTTGCAGGTCAATTATAGGTCTACAAATTATAATTACCATGACAGAACCAATTAGATGAAAAATTTCATTATCACTGAAAAAACTATGTCTGCAAGATAGTTTAACTTTGACTGTATCAAATAAATGAAATGTATACTATCAGTCAGTGTAAACCAGTTCCACAACCAGGGATCGTCTTATACATCCCTGCCACAACTAACGATGTTTTATTTGGATTTTACTAAATTTCATCAATACTTTATATGTCTTGACAGACTAAGAAGACAAAATAGCAAGATTCAAGTTATCATTTATTTATTTATTTATTTTCTTCCTAACTGACTTGAAGAAACATGCAAAATTGCTCGGGAAAGCTTGAACACAGAGCACGTTCAAACATCAGTATAAGAAAGCCTGAAAACGAAATTTGCGGATTGGAGACAGTATTCCAAAAATCTTGGAACATACTCATAAAGTCTTTACCACGTAACTCCGAGTTTTAACGATCTTGGCAGAAAAAGTTTTTGAAAACTTTGTGGGAAAAGGAGAAAATGCAGGTAACCGACACTGTTTTCTACCCTTTCAAAGACCAACAGTGCATTGAAGCCACATTTATTTGTCGTCTGCATTTTATCCTTTTTCTTGAATGTTCTCTATCCTTTCCAGGACAAAGCTTCTCATTTGAGCCATACTTAGATATTTCAATTTCAGTAAGTCTAATATTGGTTTCGTTTGGTAGAGACTTAAACGAGGGATCTTATATACTCTATACGATCCTTGGTTAAACCTTGTTCATGTCGATAATTATGCATTTTTCCAGGAACGTATTTTCTAAGTCGTGTGCTTTCCACCCCACCCCTCCTCCCCAGGTATTGAATTAAAAATTAGGGGGAAAATAGGTCAAATTATCATCCCATATGCAAGTATTATCAAAATTTACTTCCGTCTTTTACACACACACATACACACACACAAACACACACACACACACACATACTAGGCATCTGTTTCAGTATATCTGTCTTTGCAAACCCCTATCTGCCAGTTAGCCTACTGATCATTGTCAATCATTTTTCAATAGACACTTTGCTCACTTCATTCGGGGATATGCAGAAAGAAGTTTGAAATGGTTTAGAACCATATACATATTTTTTTTTCATGTTATCGATGGTTATAATCTGCCGTGTATCTTTAACTATGTACCGGTATACGACAAACTTAGACTTTTCCATATTCGTGAAGCATTTGCAGACGAAAACATGAAATGTAACTAAATTGATTGCAATTATCTTTGTAAATTTTAAAGACGGTATGGCAAACGGAAAAAAATGGTCTTTGCCAGCCTAACTTTTCGCTGTTTCCAGCGATGTCTTTAAAACTATTCTTTGAGTCGTAAAACAGTGGGTTATGGGCAAAGGGTTAACGTAAACTTGCGTGAACGGATACTTTCGGTACTTTGATTCATGTCCGAAATGTTGTTCAACTTCAATCGTCAACAAATTTGGCACTTTAAAAGTAAATTGTGTTTACAGCTGATTTCTTTTTTTTTATCAGTTGTGATGTAAGATTTGTGACAAAATCAGTTACGTGTCATTCGAAGCTAGCCTGATTTGTAGAGAAACTGATTTCAACAGACATTAGAAATGAGGAGAACAATTCTTGAAATCGACGTGCGGGATGTGGAGAAGAGGAAATTACCGAGTAAACACTACGTAAGTTAGATTGAATCAGGTTTAAGGGGCTGCAAAAGGCAATATTTTTATTTCAGAAGCATGTTTTTGAGTTATCAGTAGTTAAGTATTAGCATTTCCAGTTCATTTAAATTGCTCAGAAAGGGTGGGGATGTTAGTCACAGGGTCAGTTCGTTCCTGGATTTTTTCGTACCGTGGCTTTTTCGTTAGTTTCCTTTTTTTTCTGAGAGTGTTACAAGTCTACTCATAGAGAGTGATTATCGCTGCTATAAATAATTGGAAAATGGGTGTTTTTTTTTTAGAATATAGGGGTCGGAAATCTGGAGTCTGAGCTGATTGAGATAAATCAGGTTGTGCATTCCAGTGTTGTTCCTAGGTAAAAAATATTTGGGGACACAAGTGTCCCCCTGAGTAAAATTTTAGGGGACATTCTGTAAAACAGAGGGACAAAGACCACTTCAAATAAAGTTGACTTCATGCCAGTAAAGTCTACTTGTATACATATTACTACTAGTGGTGTACCGATGATCAGGTGGTATCGATTAGCGGCGTGCTTGAAGCTCCCGATTCCAATTATCTATTCAAAGTTGTCAGAATCGATCATTGGCATGAAATGAAGGAGCGGTACGTGAGCCGTCCCTACACCGTCCGGTTGCGAAAGTTTTTTTTTTTATCGGCAATTTCTTCAGTTTTTGTTTCGACTCATGAGAACAGTGGAGAAAGGGTGAAGCAAGTAACAAAAGGTACAGGGCCACGTGGGTGAAGAAGTAGTCTGCAATGGCTCAACTTTGCCTCGTCAAGCTTGCACGGCGCTAAAACTTCGCCGTAAAAAAAATCCCGACCTGGCTTATATTCATGAAATATTGGCAATCTAAAACAAAGGTGACACCAGTTACCCTTTATCAACTTTGTCAGGTTAGACAAGACTGTAGTACAGATAACTGTCCCCTAAGGCAATGTTACTTTTTGACTGGTCGCCTCTGGTACAGAGACGATCAAGACAAAATCAGTTGAAAGCTCCGCACAGATTTTGTGCGCAAGTTTGAACTCTTATAATTTCGTAGATAGAGCACAAAACTAGGATTTAAACATAACCTGTTGCTCGAGTATTTGGTAATCCTTCGTTTGAAATACAAATATTTTCAATCTAAATGCTGAACATAAGAGAAAACTGCATTTCATCTGTTACTCGCGTTGTTTACGTTCCCCAAAACATAAAATGGCCACCACGCATGATTAAGTTCATCAGTGATTTTACCGAGATTCACGTGTTACAAACGACTTCTACATTAGCTCTTTATGTAATGAATGGTTTAAGAATTTGTCTTTGGTCATGTTTGTTACTAAAAGTTAATTGCATTTCGCTGCAATACAGATTAAACTGACAAAACAGAAAGTCTGTGTAGCGTTCTATCTTTGCTACTGGAAAATTTACGATGGACTTGAGACGGTACTGTGTACAATAAATGTCCAAATATGAAAAAAATCACCGGAACGTCTCATTATTGAGACTAGACAAGACTGCAGAGTGTTATAATCCTTATCTGTTACTAACTCACTAAATCAACCCCTTTATCCCACGAAAACCTGTCTTTCTTTCCACAGCTAAAGCGTCTGCTTATTTGGCTAAATGACGTCAGACGATCAGTACTGATTCTCAGTACATGAGTAGTCGTAAAATAAAGCAGAATTACCTCTTCTTACAGCTGCAAATATTTTTCAATAAATTACAATGATTGATGGTAAACCATAGGATTAAAATATCTTGAAAACAATCATTTGCCTTCCTCACATCGTCAACTCAAGCAAAATCTACAGTGCATTGTTCTATTTTTAGCATTCTATTTTTAGAATACTCTACACCTTTTCCTTCATATCAGCTAGTTTATTGACTATATAGATTAAGTCTCTGTAAACCTTGTTAAGTTTAACTCTTTTAAATTTTACAAAGTCCTAGCTATGTTTTTGAATCAAGATTGTGGTTGGTCCTCGTTACAGCTGTGAAGAAGTTTTTTTTTTTTTCTTTTCTCATCACTCTGGACATTATTTGTAATCTGATGAGAAATGTCAGGGTTTGAAGTAATGTATGACTCTGCATCAGTGGGGTCATAAATTACAAAGCCATCAAAACCCAATGGTCAGATAAATGTTCTTTTGAGTCAACAAGTAGAAAAAAATCCTTTCTCATTTTTTTCTTTGATAAGCAAATCATATCCAAAAGTGATAGGTAGATTCAACTTTTTTTCACTCATGGTAGACATACAGAAATTCTTACATCACATACTTTAATTTGTCCTATAAAGTTTATGGAAGAAGTACTGTCTACTTGAAGCACAAGTCTGCATCTAAATTTAAATATCTACATTGTGTGTTTTTACCATGTTTTTTTTTTGTTTTGTTTTAGGATCCCACACAATTCCAACTTTTTGACAACCTCAATAAAGGAGACTTATGAAAACATTGTGAGAAAAGAAGAAAATGTTGGTAACCAGCATTTTCTCCTTTTCAGACAATGTTTTCTACCCCATCACAGACAAAACCAGCTATTTTTAGTCCATAATACATGGGTTTTACAAAGATTAACAGTGAAACATGCATGCATAAGCAAACTTATCAGGAGCTGATTATAATCGAAACAATCGCATCGACATCAGCAGCTGATTCCAACCGATGATCGATTATGATTTCCAGCCGATGTCCCACCACTAATTACTACAATCTTTTTTAGAAACTTGGTTTTGAAAGTTTCAAAGCAGACTCGCAACAAACTTGAAATATACCCAATAGAATCATTCACTCATAACCATGTGAATTTTTCCAGCCACTCCTGAAATTTCCTATTTTTATGTTTGGATTTAGAGAAAGGTTTTTCCGTTATTGCTGCTGTTAAAAGTCTATTTTCCCACTTTACTTTCCAAAGTTAGGAAATTCGTAGCTGACGACGTTCACATGCCATGACGCATACAGAATGCTTATCAAAATATTGTTAAATGCTGCACGACAAAATAGAAATAAAAATGCAGTGTTGTATTTTTACATACCCCTACAGACTGGTTACATATTATGCTCAACAGTATGCGACAAATACTGGAAAAAATCGGGACACAGTCTATGATTCGCTAACCCACTACAGAACAGAATAGAATGGAGTATTGAATTGCATATATTGGACAATGTATAGTGAGAAAACAGAGAACTTGTGCGTGCCAGATATGCGATTTCCGGCCCGCACTTCTGCATTTTTTGGGGGACATTTTCAAAAAAAAAAAAAAGAAATTGCTGGAATACAGCGATGGCACGGCCTTGGCACAGCACTGAAAACCCTGATCACTCGCTTATTCAGTGATTCTTGATGATCATGATAGGATATTTAGAACTGAGGAAGGAAAGTAGGAGAACTGTAATTTCGCGAATCACACTCTTTATACATGGAATTGGGATAAAAAGGAATATATTTTGTGTTAAAAAAGAAAGAGGGGACAGATGGGTGTGTTATTCACTTATTGCAGGCTGCTTATTCACTATTGCAGATAACTGTATCGAAGGCAGTTTTAATTTTTGACTGGTCGGCTCAGAGGTACAGAGATGATTGTGAAAGAAATAGTTGAAATCTCCGCATAGATTCTGTGCGCAAATTTAAACTCGCACAATCTCACAAATAGAGCACAAAACTAAGATTTGAACATACCTAAACTGAAATAATTTACTGACAACATTCTAAGCCTTTATAATACAATCCCCAGTTTTAACAACCCTGAGGGAAAAGGCTTTTGAAAACATGGTGGAAAAAGGAGAAAATGCTGGTCACCAGCATTTTCTCCTTTTCCCATAATGTTTTCAGAAGCCTTCTCTCCAAGGATTGGTTGGCCTTAACCTGCAGCAGCGCTAGATAAAGTAAACCAAACTTTCAGGCTGATAGTAATAATTTAAAGATTGCTATTTAAAAGTTAATTGTTGGGAAAAAAAAATATCATCTTGTCTGATAGTGTAGATCGAAGATTTACATATACTGCATGTTGTGCAGTCTGATCTTGATCTACACTGTCTGCAAAAGATCCTGGAGCTGCCCCTAGGGGCCTCAGGGTTAAATTCTTGACTGTGGCCGGGGGAAGGATAAACCCTTTACCACACAACACAATTTTAGACTTATACATATTAAAAGCATATGCAGAGGAGAATTTAACGTCACTCAGATGAAGAGATTTGTTTTTGTCAGAGTATAAAAACATTGTGGGAAAAGGAGAAAATGCTGGACACCAGCATTTTCTCCTTTTCCTACAATGTTTTCAAAAAGCCTCTTCCTTCATGGTCATTATCATTAAAACTCAGGATTGTGTGGTAAAGGGTTTAAAATAGAAATTTCATTGTTTTCGTAAATGTCAATAGTTTGTACAAAAAATGCTGACTGACTCACATCCACTGTTTAGATGAGTCATTAACTACAGTATGGATATTACTGGTGATGCACTAAATAGATAGTAGACAGTACTAAACACCTTACTACATGTTAACATCTTCATATACATGTACATGTATTTCTCATACAGCAGGGTTCCCACAGCTTTTTCAGACAAGGGGCTTTTTTCAACCCTTAGATTAACAAATTTGAAAAACTTGGGGGTTTTCTGAAAAAGTCGGGGGTTTCACTCTACTTTTACCAACAAATGATTAATTACCTGCAGAAAAATAGTATACATGTACTGTCACAGTTATTAATTTAACCCATTACCACACAATCCCTACTTTTGATGACCCTGAAGAAAGAAGCCTTTAGAAAACATTGTGGGAGAAGGAGAAAATGCTGGTAACCAGCATTTTCTCCCTTTCCCACAATGTTTTCTACTCTTCACAAAATAAATTTCAAATTTTCGGTCACTTTTATTTTGTCGTCTGCAAATGCTTTCGATTTGGACTGGTCTAAAATATTGTCGTTTGGTTATGAGTTAATGCTCATGTAGACCTTGCTACATTATTTCATTATGTTAAAGGCCCAGTAAAGGCCAAAATATCAAAGCAGTTGTCATAATACATTTAAATTTAAATTATACCTTGTAAAAGTATGAAAAATACTATGGAGATGACAATCTGTTATCGTGTGGTCGGGCAATATGTTTGTCGCTGGCAGAAAAAAGAATTTTAAAATCAGCCAAAAAGTAAACAAAAGACACAGCTACCTCATTAACCTGGCAGGTTTTAACCTAGTTTTGAAATTAATTTCTCTGTAAGCAACTAACACTTGGACCAACTGTACAATGACAGATTGTCATCCTCACAATAGTTTCCATACTTTTGAGTGGTATGATATAAATTCAAGTGCATTTAAACATCCCCTTTGTTTACTTTTGGGCTTTATTGTTACTTTAACTTATTCCAATTCTAAATTACATAATACATGACAAGCAATCTTATTGTCCCTTGCAATCAATTAAAGTCATTCAGATATAGCATTTCATTTAATTTACAATGTTTGATGAACACAGGCCCAGATTGATACAATTTATAGATCTTCGTTTCATAAAAGAACCAAAGTTTTTTACTTGTTTTTAAACAGAGATTTTAGCTTCCACTTATTGTTTTTATTCAGAGATTTCTGTAAATTCACTGTTTAAATTCATTATTTAAGAAGACAAAACAGTTTGAAGTGCCTCTGATCGGAGGATGTCAAACTGACCTTTGTTGTGTCATGGGTTATTTTTTCAGCATTCTATTTTTCTATAAATTGATTTTTGGAGAAGTGTTACAGCATGATTTGATATGAATTTGTCAATTAAGGTAACAGGTTAACTTTAAAACCTGTCATTTTCCCCAAGAAAAGTGGAAGAACACCTAGAGTTAACACATTTTCATAGATAACTTGCCAGCTTGATTAGCTGTGACAAGCAAAGCCGCATGAGTCCTTCAAATTTGATACTGATTTTGCTTATTGAAGCTCATATTTCTGCTGGATGCAAAGAGGCTAATTTAAATATAGCTTTAGCTGATAATCTCATGCGTCAGATTGATGCTTAGGCAGATATTTTTGAGCGTCAATAATGAGTTATTTCAAATAACAAAGCATCAAATCCTGGAATCCAGGGTCAAATGAGAACCATGACTCTCTTGCTTGAACTACGAGTCATATTTCAGATTACTAGTGTTTACTTGAGCCTAACCCGGTCTGAAAAACTTCTTTTCTCTTTTTTTCAAATTTATTTAATACCAAAGAATTCCAGTTATTTTCTTCTCTGTTATAAATGTCATGTGATTGCGTGATCTAGGAGTTAACTGTGTGTCACAGCCCATGAAACAGTTGATTTTGTATGATGTATACGAAGGTGGTTCATTTACTTGTGTCACTGGGTGTCTATGAGATGCATTTTATTAAATGTATCATGTATAACAACTGCAAAACGACCATAACTTTTAGAGTCATTCCTACTGGAGCAAAAACCACTTGATGATTTGGCCTGCAACACGCGAAAAGGGGCATTCGGACATTTGCGTAAAGTGTCGTCTCTGATCAGCCTGCGCAGTCCACGCAGGCTAATCAGAAACAACACTTTCTGTTTTTATGTAATTTTCTGTTTGGCGCAAGTCTACTGTAGCACAAAATCTAATGTAGTCGTCAAGTGCCGTCCTGGATTAGCCTGCGCGGACTGATCCAAGACAACAATTTATGCAAATGTCCGAATGCCCCTTTTCGCGTGTTGCAAGCCATTTATTCACATATTCCATGTGATGTCTAGAAATTTTTACCTTACTTTCTCTTGTTCCATTATTTTGACTGCAGTGTACTTCCCTGGTATTGGGTGGTACAACAGCCGAATACTGCCCATGGGCAAAGTATTGGAATAAGGTCTGAGTTTGTTAATGCCCCAAAATGGGGACATTTTTTTTTTCACATTTACTGAGAGAATGGCGGTCACCATTTTGGAGAAAGTCAATAATCATGCAGACGCTGATTTCAAGTGTCTGAAAGATAGGTCGGCCTAAAATACACATTGGAAATTTTCGACAAAATGGATGAAAGGGTAATCATCATGACCAAATGGAAATCATCAAGGTCTGAAATTGACGGTTAAGCGAAAAATTTCCAATGCTATTTTAGGTCGCCTGTCTGAAAGACATCAGTGGCATTCATACTATTTACCAAAATGAAACAAAACAGCTCGGAATGAAGCACATAGCACAAAATTGGCAAAAATCGAAAAAGAAAAGCTCTACCAGTTGGCAGCCAGAGGGTTTTTTTTTTTTCTCTCTGGTCTTTTGACTGTGAGGAAAAAAGAGAGAGATGCATCAGACAGAGAGCCTTTGGTAGTAACTTATACCACTATGTTTTATTTACAGGTTTATGTCATATATGTGACATGGTCTGATTCCTCCACAAATGTTATTTACAGACGCTACAGCCGCTTCTTTGATTTTCAGGTAAGTTTCAAGAGTTTATTTTCAAGGGGCTTCATGTTAGCCCTTAGACTGCCGAAAATAAACCCAACTAACATTTTCAGTCTAGAAAAAAGACCCAAAAAGGTGCAATGTAAGGTTGATTTTGTCTATATTGCTTCAGCAAAGCGGACAGCAGAGTTTTGCGTTTACGCTGTAAACATGTCTTTTTACGCTATGAAATTGACTTGGGACGAAACGTCCAAAATCGTAATTACATCTATGGGACAAAAAGAAAATTTGTTACCATTTAAAGGTACAAGTTATTTTGACAAAATACTGTTTCCACGCTCACAAGAGATTGCCACAACACAAAACATTAGGCTTATTAATTTTTGGAATTTTATCGCACTTCTAAAAATAGCTTCTGTAATATGAGAGGCAGCAATTTATCCAAGTTACTAGGATTTTCAAATTTCATCGCATAGCAACCACATCCAATATGGCTACCCAGGCGAAGAGGAAAAAAAAAAAACATGCTCGCTCTGACAAGAATCCTGGCTTAAAGTGCCCAAACCTAACCCGTGGTTGGTTAAAACATGTTGGAAAGCAATATTCTTATAAATTGTTACTAAATACATGTAGTAACCATCAAAATGTTAGCTAAGAGACTTTACGGAAAATCAAGCAACTGCAGTTGTAAAGAGCTGAACAATCTAACAAACGTGAACAATTTCAGAAAATCAAGGAAAATATTTTAGGACAAAATTGTAAAACAATACAGCATAAGATGAGATATGCAAGAGAGGAACAAAAAAACCTCTTGACCCTCTACCACACTATCCCATGTTTTAACAACCTTGACAAAGAAATCCTTAAAAAAACATTGAGGAAAAAAGAAAAGAAAAGTGGTAACCAGTACAGAGTTTTCCTTCAGCTTTAAAAATTGGGGGTCATTGTGACCCCTTGCCTCATTAGTTGAGGGTCATTTCTTTAACTTAGGGGGTCAAAATAAATGGGTCTCTTCGTCGTCAAGCACAGATTACAATCCATTTCACCTTTAAACTCCAAGAAAGTAAAGTCTGTAAGTCATTTCTGGCGGAAAGCTCGATTTCACTTTTTGATAGACGAAACATTCTCGTCCGAATCGCTGCTTGACGTGGCTTGATCGGCAGCTGTAGGAAGCAGACGATAAAAAGAATGCTGCTTTACTTCGTCGTGACATTACTTTCCTCGAACAGCACAGACTGGTAATGTGTACTTTCACCTACCGGAAGTCGCATAAAATAAGCTATGAAATACAGAGAACCCAACCAAGACTTTGACTGGGCCTGCATTTACGACACATGTCTGAAGTACTTTACGGCAATAATGTGTAAACCAGTCCTATTCTATAAATAAATTACCGGAAAACCACTTTTATCTAAAATAAACACGGTAGTTAAAAAAAGAACGGTGTTCGTCTGATATTGAAGCAAGAACGGACTTGGATGTATGACGCTTTATTCAATTTCCTAGGTGATTTAGATTTTGGAAAGTTGCGTCACTGATGACACACTGTCATTAATTTTGGGGGTCATTTGAGTTAAAATTGCGTCAATGACGCAGGATTTGTGCGTCATGGAAAACCCTGCCAGTATTTTCAGTATTCCACCATGTTTTACAATCTTTCATAGAAAGTTTCATCTTTTGAGCCACATTTTATTTGTCACCTGCAAATGTCTTAAGTTTGGGTTAGTTTAAAATTTTGTTGTGCAGTAAATAATCAAATAATCCTAGCAAACATGGACATTTTCAGAAAATCAAGGAAAATTTTGTTAGACAATTTAGCATCAGATAAGATAAACAGAAGATGTTGACCCTCTACCATCCAATCATGTTTTTACAAAAGAGGAATTATGTAAATATTGTTGGAAAAGGAGAAAATGCTGGTAACCAGCATTTTCTCCTTTTCCCACAGTGTTTTCTACTCATTCAAAGAGTCAACTCTCATTGTTTAGCCACACCTATTTAATTCTTTACTAAATGACAACATTTTGAATTTTCCATATTGAAAGCAATAATATGATTGCTGGCAAGAAATTGAATGTAGCCCGATTGACGGGATTTATTTCAGAGAGGGAAGAAAACATTATGGGAAGAAGGATAAAATGCCGGTTACCAACATTATCTTCTTTGCCCACAATTTTTTTGAAAGCCTTTTTCCTCAGGGTTGTTAAAACCCAGGATTGTATTATAAAAGCTTAAAAATGTTGTCTGCAGATGATTTCAGTTTAGATGAGTCAAAATTTGTGTCCATTTCGTGAAAAGACAATTGAATAATTGAATGGCAACTTATAAATGAGAAGACTAAGTGTTATGAAAATGAAAATACAAAGAAAAAACTGAAAATTTTATTCTGTATAAAAGCAAAAGTAAAAGAACTCCAAGTAGAACTGTGGCAGTGTAGTTGTAAAATTACCTGTTACCTTCAGGCTATGCGTTCTAATTCTATTGATTGATTGATTGTATGGTGTTTAACCAAGTGTTTTCAACATTATATTACGGGGGCCAGTGCACATATCCAAGCTTTCCTGGAGTCTCTTTTACCAGTACTCCGCACCATATTCTTTCCAAGCCACTGGCTGTATTCCCTCTAAACCATCTTCAAAACGGTGTTCAGCGGAGAGAGAGAATGAATCCTGTCACAATGACTATATATATCATCAGTCCTTGGAAAGAAAATAGCTGAGCTAGGGATCGAACCAGCGATCCCCTGTTCTCATTCTAATTCTAGCCTTGCCGAGTATGCTCAGTTGGTAACTTACGTGGCTTGTGATCCAGGTTGCTGGTTTGATTTCAAGCTGAGCAAAACTGTTTCAGGGGTCATTGATGACAGATGGTGCATCAAGATTTGTTCCTTTCTCACAGCTGAAAAATCTTTTAAATGTTGTTTATATGGAAAAGCAGCCATTGGCTTTTGGAGAGTGTGTGCTAAGCATTAGTACAAGAAACTGTAGGAAAGCATGGATAATTGCACTGGCAGCAATGATATGACTGAAATAAGTTGAAAATACTGTTGTAAAAGCATCAAATAATACAATAGTTCTCTCGTCTCTTTGGCGCTGTTTTCAGCATTATTTCCATTATATTGCAGTGGCCATTGCTCCTATTGTTTAATGCTGTTTTCAACATCATTTCATCTATTTTGCAATATAACTGAAATAATGCTGTAAACCAGGTTAAGCACCTTAATCAATCAATCAATCAATCAATCAACCAATCAACCAACCAACCATTCAATCATTCAATCATTCATTCAACCAACCAAGCAACCAATCAACCAATCAATCAATCAATCAGTTACCGAACAATCCTGTTTTATAATGATCCTGTGAAAGAAAGGAAGCTTTCAGAAACATTGAAAACTGTGTGAAAATTAGGAGATGCCAAATCCCAGCATTTTGTCCATTTTCTACAATGTTTTCTAATTATTCAGTGGTAAATATCATCATTTGAGTCACATTTTATTTGTAGTCTGCAAAGGGTTTCAATTTGGAGAGATCGGAAATTCTGTCGCCTGCTAAAGAGTTAACTCTTTACCAAACGACAAAATTTAGACTGGTCCAAATTGAAAGCATTTGCAGACGACAAAATAAACATGACTCAAAAATTGAAACTTGATTTTAGAAGGGTAGAAAACATTGTGGGAAAAGGAGAAAATGCTGGTAACCAGCATTTTCTCCTTTTCCCACAACTTTTTCATAAGGCCTCTTCCTGTGGGTCGTAAAAACCAGGGACTGTTTGGTAAAGAAACACCAAACAATGCAATAGTCCTCTTATCTCTGTACCACACAATCGGTTTGAAAACCTTGCGGATAAAGGAGAAAATGCTGGTAACCAGCATTTTCCCCTTTTCCCACAATGTTTTCTTCCCCATTATGGACAGAAATTATCATTTGAACTTGTTTTATATATCGTCTGCAAATGCTTTCAATTTGGTCTCGTCCAAAATTTTGTCTTTTGGTAATGAGCCAACTCTTCACCAAACGATAAAAATTTTTAACTTGACCAAATTGAAAGCATATGCAGACAACAAATTAAATGTAGCTCAAAAGATGACATCTGTCTGTGATAGGATAGAAAACAGTTGTGGGAAAAGGAGAAAATGCTGGTTACCAGCATTTTCTCCTTTTCTCACAATGTTTTCAAAAGGCTTCTTCTCCTCAGTGTCAGGATTGATTATTGAAGGATTAAGTAAGACACTTCAGAGCCCTAGCCTAGAACTGGTCAAACCCTGGAAAGACATGAATAGGTGAGCTGTGGCAGTGATATGAATGAAAAAGTGTTGAAAGTGGCATAAAACACCATTCAATTGATCAATCAAAGGGTAAAGTCTTGTCAAGTGATGCATATTTTCCTTTTATCAAGATGTTTCACAAGTGTAGAATGTGTTTGTGTGTTTATAGAAGAAGACAAGACTTGTTTACTTTTGCCGAGAGCATATTTACTATGATTGTCAACATTGTTTGTGATCCAGCTGTCTCTGTCACATCATTTCTTCAGTCAACTCGTTACAAAATGAGAGAACTTAGGGCATAAACTAAAGACAAATTGTTCAAATCATAAAATCTATAACAAGGACAGATCCAGGAACTTTTTCCAAGGGGGGGGGGGGGTCCTTTAATTCGAATAAATCATAATTTACATTTTCAAATTTGCTACTGCATAAAATACCGGTATCTTATCAGTGTCCACTGGTATAAGTGCCTGCAAACAATGTTACTTGAAATCTACTGAAACATTCATACTTGGTCAAAATTTCAGGCAGACAGCGGTTACTTTGAAAGTTTGGGAAGGGGGGGGTCTGGACCACAGCTGGTTGTTCTAACATGAGGACTGAACATTGGGCCTTTGGACTGCAAATTCTACACCTTCATCACTAAACCATGCATGACTCTGTAAACAACCAAAGATTACTGGAATGCAATGTACATTGTATTGGGGACATGCATTGGGAGAATAAAAAAAAATCATCATTTCATTTGCTGCTTTGCTCGTGAAGGTAGCAATTTTGGTTTTCACTTCATGAAATTATATTTTGATATAACATCAAAACAAACAAGTAACTTCCTTATTTATTCCGAAACCAAAACTAGATTCATAAAATATACATGTACTCAACAAAAAAAGTTTAGGAAATCTCACAAAACCATGGCACAAAAGAATACCAAAATGAATAATTATTCAATTCTTATTTCAGTAGATACATTTCATACCTTTTAAAAAATGTTTCCTTTAGCTTGATAGCACTGATATCCATGTTGTGGCACTGTGTCAAGTAACCCAGGGGTCAAAGTCATTTTTCGCAAAATAAGTTTCTACAGAATATTTCCTTTTTCTTTTATGCAAAGAATGGTCATGAATAAGCTTAAGCAAAGGAATTGCTTAAAATTCAATTCCTTTGAATGTCACATGAAATTACGTAAGTCGCTTCTCAAGATGGCCTCAAAATCAATGTCATATAATTATAGCAGATCAGAATGTTCAGAATATCCCTTCAGTAACAAGTGTGCCCCCCCATCATAGTCAAATAAGGACTCACACTTGCATTGCATACCCCGAATAATATCTGGCAACTTGAAGCTGAGGAACCAGGCTCTATTCCTCCCGTAGTGCCACAGCAAGAGCCTGGAGCTTGTGCCAGTATTCAGCGTAGGAACCTCTGTCCCAGAGAATCCCACACACGTGCAATGGGATACATGCCTGGTGAGAGCGCCTGGCCAGTCAATGAGCACAACATTTTTCTGTTGAAAGAATCCAGGATGATTCTGGGCGATGGCAATGAAGATATTGAACTGATTTGAAAATTGAAATGTTGGCTCAGTCGGGAAAGTATTGCTCAAATTACCTGAGACAAGTAAATAGCCTAAGGCCAAGGGCCAATTAAGTTTTTTTTTTTTGTGGGGAGGGGGTGGAACCTCTACAGTGATATTCTTTACGCAAACCAATCAATATGGCAATTTTGCGAAAAATGGAGGGAAGACAGTCAACTTTGACATTATTTTACTTTCTATTGGTGCTATAAACTCAAGTACATAATTATTTTTGAAAAAAATGTACACTTTATAATACTGTGGAATTTAAAATTCTTTAATTGTTTTAGATCTTTTGTCATAGCCCCTCAAACACATTTTCCTTAACTTTTTTTGTTGAGTATGAATGTAGTTATTGATGTATTCATGAAATTGCCGCTATAACCTGAATGCTTTGTTGGGAGTTTTAACCCTTTACCACCAATAACGCCCTTTAACACCCCTGAAGAAGAGGCCTTTTGAAAACATTGTGGGAAAAGGAGAAAATGCTGGTAACCAGCATTTTCTCCTTTTCCCACAAAGTTTTCTACCCTATCAAAGAAAAGTTGCATCATTTGAGCCACTATGAAATTGTCTTCTGCAAATGCTTTCAATTTGGATAGGTCTTAAATTTTGCCGTGTGGTAAATGGTTAATTATTCAAGTTTCATCTTACATTTTCCCCAAAAAAATTTACCCTGTAACAAAATTTCCTTTCTTTTCACAACCTGAGGGAAAGAATTTTTGAAAACCATGTAGTAAAAGGTGAACATGCTGAAAACCCAGCATTTTTAATGTTTTGAAAACAGTGTGGGAAAAGGAGAAAATGCTGGTAACCAGCATTTTCTCCTTTTCCCATAATGTTTGTTTTCTGCCTTACCAGAGGGCTAAAGCTCATTTTTATCAGGGATCTTATATGTGTATATAAGATCCCTGTTTTTATCAATGCTGAATATTTCCTCTGCACATGTTTTGAATTTAAAGGATAGGGCACCCAAATGCGGATTCCTGTAACATCGCCTTTAAACGCGGAAAAACGTGCGGATTTGTCTTAAAGACTCGGGTAACCCGTAATCGACCGGCCGATAGATGCTGGTTACCCGCATCGATTATGGATGATCCCAGGCATAGCCCAATCCCTACGATGAAAGGCGGTGTTACACAAATCCCATTAGGGTGCCCTATCCTTAAAAAAGTCTAGAATTTGTCGTTCAGGGAAAGGGTAAATATGGACCAGCGTGAAATTTTGTTGTGTGGTCAAGAGGTTTACTTTAGACAGGGATCGTATAATAAGATCCTTGCTTTAGACAAGTAAAAAATATGTATATTGGATTACCCTAATTCAATGCTAGCTTTATACAGTTCACCTGAAAACAAAATGCTCAAGATGAACTCCAGTGATTTTGCTGTGTCTGCCGTACGTTGTCACCCTTTACAAGGACCCGCGCTGCCGATCGCCATTTTCGCCAAATGCGAAAATTCTGAACAAGTGGCGAATTTTTTCTTTAACTGGCGAAAATAAGTGGCAAAAGTCTTTTTTATCGGCAATTCTCCAGTTTTTGTCTCAACTCACGAGATAAGTGAAGAAAGGGTGAAGCAGGGAACAAGCAACAATGGCTCAACTTCGCCTCGTCAAGCTTGCACGGCGAAAAAAATTCGCCTTAAAAAATTCCCGACCTGGCTATATTCATGAAATACTGGCAATCTAAGACAAAGGGTGACGCCAGTTACACTTTATTAACTTTGTCAATTTAGACAAGACAGCAGAGTGTTATGATCCTTATCTGTTACTAACTCGCTAAATCCACCCCTTTATGCCACGAAACCCTGTTTTTTTTTCCCACAGGTAAAACGTCTGCTTATTTGTTTGAAAGGCGTCAGACGATCAGTATACCAATTGATTCTCAATACATGAATATTCGTAAAATAAAGCAGAATTACCTCTTCTTACAGCTGCAGATATTCTTTACAAATATTTTTTGATAAATTACAATGATGGATGGTAAACCAAAGGATTAAAAAAAATCTTGAAAACAATCATTTGCCTTCCTCACATCGGCAACTCAAGCAAAATCTGCAGTGCAGTGTTCTATTTTTAGCATTCTATTTTTAGAATACACTACACCTTTTCCTTCCTATCAGCTAGTTTATTGACTATATGGATTAAGTCTCTGTTAACCTTGTTAAGTTTAATTCTTTTAAATGTTACCAAGTCCTAGTTATGTTTTTGAATCAAGATTGTGGTTGGTCCTCATTACAGCCGTGAAGAAGTTTTTTTCTTTTCTCATCACTCCGGACATTATTTGTAATCTGATGAGAAATGTCAGGGTTTGAAGTAATGTGTGACTCTGCATCAGTGGGGTCATTAATTACAAGGCAATCAAAACCCAATGGTCAGATAAATGTTCTTTTGAGTCAACAAGTAGATAAAAATCCTTTCTCATTTTTTTCTTTGATAAGCAAATCATATCCAAAAGTGATAGTAAGATTCAACTGTTTTTCACTCAGGATAGGCAATAGGCACACAGAAATTCTTTCATCACATACTATAATTTCTCCTGTAAAGTTCATGGAAGAAGTACTGTCTACTTGAAGCACAAGTCTGCTTCTAGATTCAAACAGAATTTAACTACATTGTGATTTTACCATGTTTTTTTTAAGGAATCCACACAATGCCAACTTTTTAACGACCTCAATAAAGGAGACTTATAAAAACATTGTGAGAAAAGAAAAAAATGCTGGTAACCAGCATTTTCTCCTTTTCAAATGTTTTCTATCTTATCACAGACAACTTCTACTATTTCGGCAACATTTAAATTGATGTCTGTATATGCTTTGGGTTTGGATGTGTCTAAAATTATGTCATGCGCTAAAGGATTAAATCCCCATCATGATAAAAGACTTTATGTAATTTTCATCATTCATGTTTTCATGTTTGAACAAATGAATTAAAATTGAAAGAAACATAAAAAACCTTGTTCTCTGTGTCTGATACCTGAACGGAATGAACTGGGATAAATGGTGGTAAAAAGGAAAGTAGCGAAAAAGTAGAAAGAAATGGCTCATAAATTAAGAAAAGTGGTGAACGAAATGGCTAATAAATTAGGAAAAGTGGCGAAAAAAATGGCTCATAAATAAAAAAAAGTGGCGAAAAGTTTTTTAAATTGGAGAAAATAGTGGCTTAAGAAAAAAAAAAAGCCAGAGAAGGCCCTGCAGTTTACATTGTGTACACTCTAGGGACCACATTTTCATTTCAGTACTCATGAAACTTGGTTGGAATGTTTGTCTGGTTAATATCTCAGAGAGATGGAGAATGGGTTAGGTCAGGTAAAAAAGTAGGTGACCAGGTTAAACTGTTGAAAACCTTATGAACACTTTAGAGGCCATATTTTCAGTCCAATACTCATGAAAGTTGGTCAGAATCTTTGCCTTGATAATATTTGGCAACAGTTTGAAAACGGGTCAGGTCGGGTATAAACATTGGTCACCAGGTCAAATCTTTTGAAATATCTTATATACACTCAAGGGGCCAAATTTTAAATGTAATACCCTTGAAAGTTGGTAAGGAAATTTATTATGGTGGAATCTCGAAGATACCTAAAAATGGGCCACATCTG
This sequence comes from Hippopus hippopus, assembly GCA_946811185.2. Taxonomy (NCBI): domain Eukaryota; kingdom Metazoa; phylum Mollusca; class Bivalvia; order Cardiida; family Cardiidae; genus Hippopus; species Hippopus hippopus. The sequence continues at coordinate 1,571,050 of OX328106.1, read as the reverse complement.
GTCAGAAAATAGGTCACAAGGTCAAACCTTTGAAAGACCTTCTAAAGGCCACATTTTGAGTCTGGTCTTCATGCAAGTTAGTCAGAATGTTTGTTTTAATGATGTCACAGATGAGTTCGAAATTTTGTTGCATCGTGTGTATATGTAGGTCACAAGGATAAGTCTCTGGAGACCACATTTTCACACTGATATTTATCAAACTGGGTCATACAATTTTTCCTGATATCATAAACAATGCTTGATATTGGTCAACCAGGTAAAAACCTAGGTCATTGGGTCACATCTGAGAAAAATATTAACTGTTCATAAAGAATACGTACACAGTACTGTCGTATATCAAAAATACCTAACAGGGTTGGGAGAATTGATAATTGTCTAGCCTTGGCGAGACAATTATCAACTCTCACAACCGAGTTAGATACTTTTGATATACAACAACACTATGTATACATTCTATTTATCTTTTATCGTCTGATTCGATGCTGCTTATTATTTTTACCAATCAAAACACAAATTATGCGATATTTGCAGATGAAATGGATATGGATTAGCTGTAATACTGAGGTCACAAAATTTAAATGATGTTGACTACCACACAAAACGTGATGGTTTACCTGCAGAAAATTCATTCATGTTCTATAAATATCAGTGGTATGTCAAAAATTATTCTATAAATATCTGTGGTACATCAAAAAAGATATCACATAAGTGTTATTGCATGGCTATTTGGTTAGTTGAAAGATAAATTATGTTCTCAAAGGTATATAGACTCAGTTGAGTGATTCAGGGCCACCATGGCCCCCTTGTTTTACCAATCATACATTTTATTAACCTTTGTCTTGCTAAATAAGTAAAATGAAACTTTCAAGCCGGTAGTATAAAGCCAAATTTTGCTTTTTAAAAGGTAGTTTTGTGGGAAAGATACTGTATCTCCTTATCGGACAGTGTGGATCCAAGATCAGACTGCACGTTCAGTTCCGCAAAAGGTCCTTGAGTCGCGCTTTGCAGCCTAAGGGTTAACTCCACTGGAAAAGGGCAGCAAGTTTTTGTCAGTGGGAACCCCCTGTGTCTGTCGTATGTGAGTGTTTGTGTCAGTGCAGCTCTATGTGAACTTAAATTTCAACAAGTATTCCTCTGAAACAACTCAACCAATGTTGAACAAACTTCATAGATTGATTTGATTGTATGCTATTTAACGCCATTTTCAACATTATTACAGTTATATAACAGCAGCCAGATCACCTATCCATGCTTTCCTGGAGTTTCTTTTACCAGTACTTCTTTCCAAGCCACTAGTTGCTTTCTCACATAACCATCATTGAAACAATGATCAGCGGTGATAGAGGAATGAATTCTGTCGCAATAACTATCATCATTCAGAAAGAAATTGGCCGAGCCAGGGATCGAACCAGCGACCCCTGTTCTTTGATTCCTGTACGCTACTGACTCTGCTACAGGGGCTCGACTCAAACTTCATAGAAAAGATACTGCTGTGATCCCTTTTAGAATATGTCTTAGGATTTGATTCCATCCAGAGGTCACAGGTTGCTAAGGAAGCAACTTTAGCTACAAAATATTTAAAATATCTAAATATTCTTCACCCGTACTACACATTAGAATTCTCTGCAGTCTTCTGGGGGCATTGCCCACATAAGCAATTGTTGGCAGTGTTAAATAAAATTTCAATCAACATTTTAAGAGCTTAGGTCATATCATGGCGCTTAGTGCACCTACACATGTGTTTCCTGGCTTTCTCACACCACTACTGATACAGCTTTCTTTCTAAGCCACTGACGGCTTTTCTCACATGCATCAGAGGTGAGAGGCAAAAAATTGCCAGAAAAAAGTTTGCCACAACTGCCCCTGTGTCGTGTTTATGAATTCTTCATGAATATTTCATGAAAACAACATGAAGTGTTCATGAGTTGAATTCATGAATACTTCATGAATAAGAAGTGAACAGAAAATGAGACAAATTCATCAAAAAATCGTGAAATAATGGTTCATGAATTCTTCATGAAGGATACAATGCATGAACCATTCATAATTCAAGAACATGTGCAAGTTCTTAAAAAAATCATGAATGAAGCATTGGTTTATCTTCATGAAGAATTCATGAATTTTTATGACGATACACTTTTTATGAAGTTTTCATGCATTTTTTCATTCACAAACTTAATGTCTCATTTTCTGTTCACTTCTTATTCATGAACTCTTCATGAATTAATATTCTTGAAATTTCACGAATATCGTCTTGTATAGTATTCATGAATACTTCATGAAACACCGAGTAGTTTTTAAACTGGACAAATTCATGAATACTTCATGAATATGAAGCAAGCAGATGTGCAAAATGCATTAAAATCTCATGAAATAAGGATTGATTGAATGGTGCTTTATGCTGCTTTCAACAGTATTTCAGGCATGAAATAGAGATTCAAGAACAATTCGTATAGTAGAACATTTAACTCATTACCACACAGTCCCTACTTTTGACACCCCTGAGAATGAAGTCTCTTGAAAACACTGTGGGAAGAGGAGAAAATGCTGGTAACCAGCATTTTCTCCTTTTCCCACAGTGTTTTCTACCCTTCCCAGAACAAATTTCAATTGTTCAGTCACTTTTCTTTTGTCTGCAAATGCTTTCAATTTGGACCAGTCTTAAATTTTCTTGTGTGGTAAAGAGTGAATTGTTTTTTTAATCTTATAATGGAAGTGACCATTATGGCCTAACTGACCATGCTCTAACTGAAATCGCTCATTGAACAATTGGCTTGAGATACTCTAAAACAAAAATACAACTAGAGCTGTCACTAAATGTGATTTGATACCCCCACCAGCGCATGATACTCTAAGGAAACAAAAGGGCCATGATGGCTCTGAAATCGATCACCTGATTCTATTGACCAAACATGAACCATCTAGTTTCCCAGTGACCTAGTTTTTTATCAGACATTACCCATCATCAAACTAGTGGCCTAGTTTTTGACCTGACATGACCCATTTTCGAACTCATCCGAGATATCATCCAGACAAACATCCTGACCAACTTTCACGAGTATCCGACTGAAAATGTGGCCTCTAGAGCATACAAAAGGTTTTTCTAGGATTTGACCTAGTGACATAGTTTTTGACCAGACATAACCCATTTTCGAACTCGTCCAAGATATCATCGAGGCAAACATCCTGACCAACTTTCATGAGTATCAGACTGAAAATGTGGCCTCTAGAGCGTACACAAGGTAAAAAGTTGACAAGGGATGATGCATGATGGATGACGGACACAGCATGATCACAATAGCTCACCATGAGCACTTCGTACTCAGGTGAGCTAAAAAAGTGTCTTAACTCTTTACCACACATGAAAATTTTAGACTGGTCCAAACTGAAAACATCTGCAAACGACAAAATAAAGGTGACCAAGAAATTAAAATTTGGTTTGGGAAGGGTAGAAAACACTGTGGGAAAAGGAGAAAATGCTGGTCACCAGCATTTTCTCCTTTTCCAACAGTGTTTTCAAAAGGCTTCTTTCTCAGAGTCGTTAAAAGTCGGGATTGTTTGGTAAAGAGTTAATCTTCAATCAAGCGGAGTTAATGGCATCTTGCAAAAATCAACATATGATCAATGTATATGCAAAGTTTCATTTCAATGGTGGCAAAGGTGTGGGAGGAGTTTGCAACAAAAGTAAATTTCTTGAACACAGACAGACGGACGGACAAACAGGCTGATTCCAGTATACGTCAAAAAATTTTGTTTTGCAGGGGTATAATCATCCTTTGTTTTCTAAAACAATTTCCTTTTCTGTCGTAGAGTTTTCTGCAAATTTTCCAACTTTTTGTGGAAAGTTTCTTTTGATATTTTGGTCTTTTTCCTAACAATTGTTTCTAATTGCAAAAGCTTCTCGGCGTCAAGAGGTGGGCGGGGAGTCCCTGAGCATTTTGAGGTCTTCTTTCCAGTTCTGGAACAGTTTATTAAGGTGTCCTCAGAAAATATTTCTTTTGCCAATGTTGTAAGGATGCTCTGAACGTCTGTTTCTGCTAGGTGGTCGATGAGTTTTGAGATTTTGTCAGTTTGTCCGTCTGTTGCTTTCTTGGATTCTAGTGCAGCCACTCTCTCCTCTAATTTTCGCAGTTTTCTTCTTAAGCGATAAACATCTTCTTTCAACCTGGAAAAAAAAATTAAAATAAGTGCACTGCACGTGGGTGCCAACGCTCGGCTGTGGGGTGCTTGATAGAGGATAAAAAGTCCAGTTCAAAAAGTAGGCATAATTCTGAAAAACAAAATCCATTCTGAATTGTCTTCCTTGATAGTAAGGATTGCTCTTTGGATAGTGAACACATACTCCAAGCTTCGAGTAAATATTTTTAGTAATAACAGAGATATAACAATATGCAAAGTTTTTGCACAACAATGACGATGCACCAGAAGACTAGGCCAAGGCTATAGCAATAGGTCAAGTTTTCTTCGAAAACAGCCGAGCTAACAAGCTTTGTAAGGGCCTTTTTTTTTTTGACCTTGAGACCTTGATATTTGACCTTGACAGATGACCTTTTATCAAAGAAAACATCTTGCAACAAGGAATACACATGTAAAATATGAAAGCTTCATCACTTACCCTTCAAAAGTTATAGCCAATGTTAAAGTATTTTGTAGACAAACAGAAAAACAGACAGGGCATAAACTAAATGCTTCCGATCTAATGATGTTGGAGCATAGAAATGAAACAATGATTTTTGTTTCAAATTGGTAAAAGTCTATATATTGTCAATGACAATGCAAGTACCAAACTGGACTTATGCGATCTATAGGTTGCAGGTACAATATCATTTGTATTGGAATCAAGCCATTTTCACAGCTAGGTCTTATCATGGATGTCAGTGATGCATTTCCTGTCTTTCTCACACTAGTATTGCAACAACTTTTTTCCAAGCCACAGACTTTGTTTTTGCATCAGAGCGACAAAAAATTTGAAAGAACATGACCCACGTTCAACCTCCTCCTATCAACAAAACATTCTGACCAGTTTTCATGATCATTGGACTGAAATGTCGCGTACTTAAGTTTTGTCAACGATTTGACCAAGTGACCTACATTCAATCTAAGATGAACCGAATTCAAACCCATCTGAGATAATGATCAAGACAAGCATTCTGAACAATTCTCATAATATATTGAAGCCACATTGGGCCTATGCGGTGCACATACCTTTTTCCTAGATTTGATCTAGTGACCTAGCTACTGACCTGAGGTGACCCATATTCAGTATTGTCAAAGATATTTATCATGACAAACATTCCGACCAACTTTCATGTTGATCTATTGCCTATAGCATGCACACAGGGTAAAGGTTGACAGACCATCTGCAAAACTCCATTTGAGCATTTTGTGCTCTGGCGAGCTAAAAAATGTACTACAACTTACTCTAATCCATCATCCACATCAGGTTTCCTCTTTCCAGACAACATTGAGGTTGAATCTGTAAACGAATATAAATAAGACAGTATTAGAGGTTCATGATGGTTATTCACATCATTTTATACACATAAGATAAATACTTGGATCAGGTGCCACTGTTCCAATAAGGGCTGGACAGGCATAAGCAGATCCAACCTTATTCTCAATTGGGGTTATTACAAGCAAGGACGGTCATGCGTAGTATACACAGTAATGTTGAAAATAGAATAAAAGTCTATAAGGCAGATTCATTTTACACCAATATTAAAGAACTCAAAATCATAGTACTTCATTAACTCTATCAAACTTCAAAATTTTAGACTGGTCCAAATTCAAAGGCTTAGCAGACTAACAAATTAGATTCAGGTAACAAGATGCATTTATGAAACATGAATGCCCCCGCAATAGCTATTTTCTTTTTGTGTATCGACGAGACAAAAATTAGACTTGTAAGTAGATTCACATAGGAGAGAGAGGAAAATGTTAAGTGTTCACATCAAGTTTTCATGGTTTAATTAAGGGTTTAAAATTTGACATTCTCTAGAAACACATTGATAAGATGTACTTACATACCAAATATGAGCCTTGTAACTAAATAAGTTAACTTTTTACCACACAATCCCGACCTTTAACAACCCTGAGAAAAACACATTTTGAAAACACTGGGGGGGGTATTTATCAGCATTTTCTCCTTTTTGTACAAAGTTTTCAACCCGATCATAGACTGAAATCATTAATTTAGCGACATCTACGTTGTTTTCTGCAAATGCTTTAAATTTGGTCCAGTCTTACAATATGCCACCACCTTCCATGCAGGGGTATAAAAAAATTATCATCTATGAAAGTGTACCAAACCTGGCAAGAAAAGGAGCAAATGTTGGTTACAAGTATCTCCTTTTCCAACAAGGTTTTCTCATGGCAATTTATTTCAGGGTCTTTTAAACTTAAGATTGTGGTAATGGGTTAATAATACAATAATTCACTCTAACAACCCAACCTCAAAATGTTTACTGCAACTTGATGCAGTGTAAATAGAACTGTCGTGTACTGACATAGGGCCCTGCAAAAAAATTTTCATCAAACAGCCCATATTGTCGGTCAATATGAAAACCATGGAATTACAAATTCCGTTGAAAAAGCAGTTACTGTGCCTAAAAAAGTATTTCATTGTAGTGGCCATTTTGTTGGCCATTGAAATCCATTGATAATGGAGAAAGTTATTGTGTGTCAAAGAAATGGTGCGACTAAGTGAAGACTATAGGGCTTCAGCCAACTCTAGTTGGCAGGGCCCTAAACTACATTTATGTACTTTCACACAAAGATTTTTGACAACAGAACCAATGTAGTTCTTTAGAGATCTGACCCATATCAGACCTGGATACCCTTCTTGTTTCAACTTCTTTTTGCTATTTTGATATATATACGGTATATATGTATTAATTTTGTGAAATATGAATGAATTCCTAGCTTCTTAATTAGGAACTTTGAGGAAGTGCTTGATTGATAGTTTGAATGGTGTTTTCATTTTGGAAATGCTTTGTAAATTTAGTCTTCTACAATTGTTTCACATAAACTGATCTAGCAATGATGACCATCTCTAGACTGCTCTCATCCCTTCTTTTCAGATTATACAGACAAACTGTTTTTACCTGAATCACTGTTTTCAACAACAATGCATGTAGCTGCTTTCTCTGTCACCTCTTTTGTTGGTTTAGATGTTTCAATATCTATCACCTCTTGTCCCATGGACTGGTTTACACCTTGAGATATCAAAGCAAAGTAAATCTTTTAAATATCCCTGCATCAATAGATTGGGGGCATGTAATTTTTGTCCTGTCTGTTAGTCTGCGTCCGTTTGTCAGCAAAAACTTTTACATTGGCCATATTTTTTTTATTGGTAAGACCTAGGGCCTTCATATTTCACATGTATATCTTGTGACAAGATCTTTCTAATGGTACCAAGTTCAAGGTCATCAGTCAAGGTCAAATATCAAGGTCACAGTTTTCGGAAAAATGGCTGTTGCTGGGGCATTAGTGTTTCACAAACACAGTTTGTTTCTATTGAAATTTATAAAGGCAGGACAGGCATAGGCAGATACTACTTGTTCAGGCCATTAACCTTTACTCCATAGATACTCCATAACCCAAACAAGACCCTTGTTTTACATGTCTGCAGTACAAGTCTAGTGAAAACACTGTGGGAAAAGGAGAAATTGCCAGTAACCAACAATTTCTTTTTCCCTCAATGTTTTCCACCCTTTTGGAAAACTTTCTCAGATAATTTTCATCAAATTTAAAAGTTTTGTTTGCAAAGTCTTTCAATATGGAGAGTCAAACATTTGTCCTTTGGGAAAGGGATAACAACAGGACCCAGAAATGTTCACTGCAACTTGAACAACCATCCAAATCTGAAAACATTATCACAAAAGCCATTTCAGCTTTTTTTTTTCTTTTCCCAAATTTAGTAGAGGATCGTTTTTTTGATATTTTTATGAAATATGAATGAATTCCTAGGTTCTTAACTTTGAACTTTCATGGAATGCATGAATGATAGTTCGAGTGGTGTTTTCATTCACAAAATTTTGATGTAAATTTGGAAATGCTTTGTTAAATGAAAGGTATTTTAATGAATAGCGTTCGACAACTTAGGTCATATTGGGCGCTCTTAGTAAACAATAATGCAAGGTGAAAATAAAAAATGCTTTGTTAGGTCTTCTACAATCATATCACATAAACTGAACGGGCAATGAAGATAATTTCACCACTGCTCTCATCCCTTCTTTCAAGATTATCCAAATATTTGTTACCTGGCTTTTTGGTCTCAACAGGAGTACATATAGCTCTTTCCTCTGTCGCCTGATTTGATGGTTCAGGTGTTTCAACTTCTGTCACCTGTTGTCTCATGGACTCTTTTACACCTAGAGAAATCAAAGCAGAGTAAACCATTTTTTTGGCATTGGGAAATGAACTGGGAAATATTATTCGCCGTTACAGTGATGATCATCAAAGGCTGATTACCAGCATTTTCTCCTTTTCCCACAATGTTTTCAAAAGGCTTCTATTCCTGACCCGTAAAAACCAGGGATTGTTTGGGAAAGGGTTAAACAAAGAACATATTTGCTAAATATCAATGAAATAACTAGAAGGCCCTGAAGGGCCTGAATATGCTCTACTGGCAGAGAGTTTGCTTTTAAACAAAGCATACATAGGAATTCATTACGCAAAAAGACAAAAAAGTTGACATTTTCAACTCAAAATGGCTACTTTTCCATTCCTGTTTGTTGAATTTTTTCAAACTCAAAAGGGTTAAAAAGCTATTGATGGGATAAACAAGCTGAAAAACTCATAAAAATCTGATCACAAATAAATACTTTATCATGTAAACAGGCAATGAAATTGTTCAATTTGAAATGGCTACTTTTCCCATACTGTTTGTCAGATTTTTTTCAAAATCGATAGGCTTAAAGCCATTGATGAGATAAACAAACTGTGTAAGTTTCACAGAAATCTGACCAAAAATGAATACTTTATCGCGTAAACAAGAAATGAAAATTTTCAACTTGAAATGGCTACTTTTCCAATACTGTTCATTGGATTTTTTTCAAAATCAACAGGGTTGAAGCTGTTGATAAGTTAAATAAACTCTACAAGTTTCATGGAAATCTGACCAAAAATACAGACTTTATCGCGTAAACAAGAAATGGAAATTTTAAACTTGAAATGGCTACTTTTCCCATACTGTTTGTCAATTTTTTTTTCAAAATCAATAGGGTTAAAGCTATCGATGAGATAAACAAACTGTGTAAGTTTCACAGAAATCTGAACAAAAATGAAGACTTTATTGCGTAAACAAGAAATGAAAGTTTTCAACTTGAAATGGCTACTTTTCCTATACTGTTCGTTGGATTTTTTTCAAAATCAATAGGGTTGAAACTATTGATAAGATAAACAAACTCTGCAAGTTTCATGGAAATCTGACCAAAAATACACTTTATCACGTAAACAAGAAATGGAAATTTTAAACTTGAAATGGCTACTTTTCCCATACTGTTTGTCAAATTTTTTTCAAAATCAATAGGGTTAAAGCTATCGATGAGATAAACAAACTGTGCAAGTTCCACGAAAACCTGACCAGAAATGAAGACTTTATCGCGTAAGCAAGAAAAAGACTAACGGACGGACGGACAGACAGACGGACAACGGAAACCACGCCATGACATAAGCTCTGCTGGCTGAAAGCCAGTAGAGCTAAAAACCACAGATTTTTGACAAGATGTTTTAAAGTTTGTTCAACTGGCCATATTGTGGAAAATTACCATGCTGTGGCAGTCATGATGCTTTGAAGAAATCTGAGAGTTCCACCCAAGGATCAATCCTGTGACTTCTATGAAATTTTTAGAGTTTGACTTGATGCAATTATTATGTGCTCAAACACATGACGGACATACTGCCATGACACAAGCTTTTAGCCAGTGGGTGGAACTAAAACAGGGAACCAATGACCTAAGCTTTCGAGGCACCACAAAACAACATTCATTCATTCTTAGTACTCAATGACAGTTTTGCATTCATAATTTTCAATCAAAAGGGAGGAAATCCTCTTAAAGAAAGAAGAATTAAAGCCTGTGACAGATGACACAACTGGACTTTCCTAATTTCAAACAAGCTTGCAAAGAGTCAATTTGAAACAAGGCAAAAATTGATAGGTTATTGATAGGATATAAATCTTATTGGAAATGGAGAAAATGCATGTTGCAAGCATTTTCTCTATTAACCACTATGTTCTCAAGTCCTTCACTTCATGGTCATAAAAACAGATCTGGGTGTCAATGGCTTTAAATTTTCAATTGGCATGCTTTACAGGATGAAAATCATTATGTTTACCTTTAGTTTGATTTTTGACCACATCATATGAGTATTTTGGTGGCAATGCTGCCCTTTTGTCCAGCAACTTTTTGTCAGCTGGAAAAAGAATGTGATACATGTATATACATTATAAATCATACCTGTTTATATTGATACAAAATACAAGAAAATCAAACTTAACCCTTTTTATTATTTACATGTATTTTGATGGGTCTACAGCCACTTGTTTTGAAAACATTGTGGGAAATTGAGAAACTGCTTGTAACAACTTTGTTCTTTCCCACAATGTTGTTTTCTATCACAAATGCATACTTTCACTTCACCTGATTTTCAGTATTCATTCTAGATGGGTAATTGCCGGATTCATGCTGAAATATTATAGATTGCCTAGATTTTGCTTAGTAATGCGGCCTAGGCAGTCATTCCGAATACTGTCGGACCGCCAGACTTATCGGACAAAAATTAGGTTGGTCTGAAGAAAAGCTGCAAGAAGTTCAGACTGAGTGTCCGGTAATTTCATTTTAGTTTAGGGTCCATAGAAATAAGAAGAGGATGGCAAATGAAAATTTACACTGATTTATAACATATTAATGAAGGAAATTTACCTCAAAAGAGTATTGTAAAACTAGCAACTTCTTGGGCTATTCAAGCATTTTTTTTCAGAAATAGACTGTCTTGTAAACATTTGGCCCCTATTTGTACTTGAAAAGCATGGGGAATTTATCAAATTCTAAGATATACACTGGATTTCTTATATAGCAACTCTCAAATTGGAATAAAGCATGGCACCATATCAAGAAAAGGTGGTACTGTAATCAAAAACATCCCCACCCTCCCCCCATTTTCAATCTGACTGCTGGTGCTATCACTGTGACTTTTGCAAGAAAAGACTTGGTCACTTTTAGGGCAGAGGTCCCAAAGATAAACTTAAACAAAATTCTGGTAATTTATACAAAGCTTCAATCTCATAGCTGCCATTTTGGAATATTACTGGTACCTCAGTGTAGCATAATACCGGAAAACGCCCAACCACTGTCGCATGAAAAACCATAAAAATCAAGATCATGTGTCAAAGAAATTTCAAATTTTTACGCATTAATTCTGTATATAGTCGGTGTAACGCAATTGAACCATTTTTCGCGGTCTGTGACGGGACGCAAGGACAGCCATTTATCACGATATTACACGATGCCGCCTCATGATATCTCGTCAAGATACATGAAGAATGAAATGATTTTTTTTTCATCAAGATGTGATTTTACTCTCAGTGACTTCTTATCAGTGATGAACTGCCACGGCCATTTTATTGTCCTGGAGTCAGGAGATCCGAGAGAAAAAACCTTTGAAAACAGTGGGAAAAGGAGAAAATGTTGGTAACCAGCATTTTCTCCTTTTCCCACAATGTTTTCTAGATCTACTCTTCTAAAATCAAATTTCAAATTTTGGGGCAGAACTACATTTATTTTCTAGTCTGCAAGTGCTTCGAATTTGGACAAGTCTACAATTTTGTCATTTTGTATACAGTTTAACCCTTTCCCAAACAAAAAATTTTAGACTCTTCCAAGCTCAAAGACTTTGCAGACGACAATTTCTCCTTAAGGGCAGAAAGTTCTCCTTTTTCTGCAGTGTTTTCAAGACTTGTACTGCAGACAAATGAAAAGGGCTTGTTTGGGGATGGATAAATTTTGACTTCTTAGCAATAACTGTTATGTGTACACATGGTAAAATTTTTCTAACAATGGGTTGAGTTACTAGAGATGATGTCAAAATCTGTAAAACAGTAAAGTTGTTAACCATATCGTTAATGCTGTAAGATAAACATCAATTGCATGACCGTATCCTTCAATAGTTGTAAGTTCTACCCTTTACACTGAGACTTTGACATGTTGCCAAGGAGACAAGAATGTATATGCATGACATAACCTGGTTTAGACAGGTCAAGATAACCCAGGCAACATACATGTGTTACGTCATCCATTTTGGTCTGTGATTGTTTAAGAGTAATACAGTGTGAAAAACACTTGCAAACATTCGCAATCTTAATTGGGATATACATGTATACTGTGATCGACAGGTATTCTTTGTTGCAGATCTACTTACCATCAATTAACTCTTCCCACCACGACAAATTTTAGACTCTTCCAAACTCAGAGATAGCAGATGACAATTTTTAACTTGATGAAAATGAAGTTCTCCCAACTGCAGACACATAAAAACCAGTATTTTTGAGTTGACAAGATCTATACCGGTCCTCGCTGGTACCGCGTCATCTATGATACCGCGGTAATCCGGAAAATACCTAATTTGCATACATAGCGCCACCTAGCCACTGTTTACTCTTTCAAATCGAGAGCAGAAGTGTTTTTTGTATTGCATCAGTCAAAAATAATAGATATTTCTTCATAAATGATAAGTTGCTTTCAATATTCACAAATTGCAATGATAAAGCACACTTTTCCTCCATGTTTTGAAAATAATTACCCCCAACTCTTCAAATCACCGGCAATTTATTTTTAACGAGTAAAGGTCATCTGCTATGGCATCATAGTCCTCGCCGGAAACAAAAACTATGGTACTAACTCATACTTTGAAAAAAATCACATATTTTTTATGAATTTCTAAATTTCAAATGTTAACGCGGTACCATAGCGGACTCCTTTCGGAGCACCTGTAGTCACCATGTTAGCTTGACCTAGATATTTTGTCTTAAAAACACGAATTCGGCTTTGATAGTTCAGTTATTCTAACTTTACATGCAACAGTTTATTACAGTAAATTAGAAAATAATACATGTCAGTTTGCTATCTTGTAGTAATTTTCGTCAAAATTAAGTACCGCGGTACCATCGAGGACCATCCTACATAGACTAGATCTATTTTTAGAACTTACAGTGGATTTCGCAAATCACCGCCTCATAGGTTTTCGGTCCATAGATAGCTCTGATTATCTCGCCTTCTCTGTAGTTGCATGCGTCTTTTTTGGGGTTGACGATCAGATTTGGTCGAATGACCGATAGGAATCGGTCTTCCCATTGAATCAGAAAGTACAAGCTTGTCTTCTCTGCCATGCTTCCATCCAAGATGATGTGCGCGCTTCTAGAAGATCTGCCCGCGCTTTTCTGCAGCTTTACTGGTTCTCGAGTGATAACGTTATCTATACGAATAATCTCGCGAATAAGCGAGAACCAGATTGAAGTGGTCGCTTACACCACGGAAAAATATGTCGACGAATGCTAACTGTTTTTTAATCATGACGCCAATAATAAAATATTTCTACACAATAACGAATTAAAAAAATAGTTTTTAGGGAAAGAAATCGAAAAAAATATGTTTGGATGTTGATTTATTAATTTATTTTTCATCACTGTTCGCGCCATTTCTGATATAGCCGGGAAATTTCATTAAATGATACCCCTCTCGGATGCAATTGACGGAATTCGACGGGAAGGAGTTTCTCCGGCGCTTCAAGTTAATTTGTTTACTTGTGAACGTGAACTGAGACTCTTGCTGAAACTTCAATATAAGGTATGTATATTGGGATGATTATAAGCCCATTTTCTTCGTTTTCAATCGAAAAATTACTTTTCCATCAGCGTTCGTTATGTACCGAGCGACCTTGTAAGGATTCCCGCACTGTGGATCTGTTGGCCACTCTGACGAATGAAAATCGCAAACCTCTGTATTCTTAACCGTATGACATAACGAAAATCGTTAATTTCTGTGTTCATGATTGTCTTTATGGAAACAAATCGGAAATCATATCACATTTACATCAAATTTAAAGACCCACAGGTAGTGCCTATTACGTAACAATAATATTCCAGGATACATCCATTTGATTGGTTGAAAACGCCCTTTTTACATGAGCGCTGCATATCAATTAGCTGCTGGTTTCGGCATTACAATCAGGCGGAATATTAAATGGGGTGATATAGGGAACCAGCAAAATTATTCATTTCCCTCATGTTTGATTAAATATTGTTTACGACAAAAATCCAATCCAATAGATATAATGGTTCATTGTTTCTGTCCAGTAAAGGCACTTGACTCAACTCTCTGGTATTACCCCTTGATTAATTGACGTTTTTTTACAGTAACAATTTACACTGATTAAATGTTGTTGCCCAGAAAGAGACGGTGTTATAAACAACTTTTCCCTTCACTTTTAGTCAATAATAAGGATTTTTTTAACAAGTTTGTTTCAGAGTGAAATAAACTGATCACTTGAACTATTTATGGAATGGCTCTTTTGAAAATTGAAATAAAATGATTGGTCCAAACATTATTTACAAAAACACCAAGACTTTAACTGTAAACTTGACACACTTGCTATCAGATGACAGATTTTAGTCTTGTCTCAATTGAAAACATTTATAGACAACAAATGAACTGCAGTTTTCGTGATTGAATTTGTTCTTTTTTTTATAGTTGAAAACATAGGAAACGGATAAAAAGTTATCATTAACATTTTCTCCCTTTTCAACAAATATTTCCAAGAGTCTTCTACCTCAGGGTATTAACCCTTTACTGAATTTAGTTGTTTGGGAATGGTTAAGAGTTGAGGCTTATCTGGTAAAGAATACACTATTTCGTGAAGTAGATTGAATGAATATAGTTTAACCCTTTCCCAAACAAGCCCTGATTTTTACGTGTCTTCAATAAAAGTCTTTTGAAAACACTGTAGGAAAAGGAGAAATTGCTCATAATGAGCAATTTCTCCTTTTCCCAGTGTTTTCTACCCATTTGGAGAACTGTCTGCCATTTTCGTCAAATCTGCAGACTCTTTCAGTTAAGAAGAGTCTAAAATGTGTTGTTTGGGAAATGGTTAAAGCTGTTTTGACAGTATATCAGTCATATGGCTGCCAGTGCTAGTTCCCCCTGTAGTGTCTATTGCTAGCTTCCACATCAGTACTTCACACAAATTTATTCCAAAGCAGCTGGCTACATTACCACATGTTCTGCTTTGCACCCCAGCAATGGAGGGCAACTGACTCAAGTGACATTGACCTTCAAGTGTTAATTTAGAGTGTTGGCTTAGAGCTTGAATTTAAACTCCTGAATTAACCTCTTGTCCTGACTAACTAAGCTATTGGAGAGGTTTTTAAAAGTAAACTACCTTTTGTAAAAAGGTCATTGAAGTAAAACTTGTGTAATAATAATAATAAACACACCAGTTGATATTAACGGTATTTTCTCCATTTTTTTAGATTACCTACCATATGGCCGCAGCTCTTAAAAAGGAGGAGGCTTTCTTTAAAATTATTTCCAGTGCTAGCTGTGCTCCAAAAATGTCTCAACAACAGCTAATTTGAAACGCCCTTTCACTCAACTTCATCCTTGTAAGTATAAATCCAATTCCATATTGTAATGTTCTATACATATTCTATGATTTATAAGCATATGCAACTTCTGGACTCATTACCTGCCATAGATAAATCTATTGCAGATGATTCTGTATAGACCTTGTTAAAGACTCTGGTCTGAAAATGCATATGTGCAAATACTGTTAAATGGAGAAATAATTATTGAGTAATTAATACAATTTTTCCTTATGTAACAATTGTTTCACAAGTCACCTGCTAAAAGATCACAAGAGTTGTCTATAGGTAATAATATAAATCTCTAAATAAGATGATTTTTAGATGACATTGGGGAAAAAGCTCCATTTACTGTTAGAAAACTACATCTATTTTTTTGTCTTAAAAGGACTGAATCGGTTGAGTACAGTTGATGCATTATGATATCCATTGCGTATGTAGGGTTTTGTAAGTTCCTACATGTACATAAACTTTTCCTTTATTGAACTCCCACATAGTATTTTGGTACTATTTATACATAAAGACTGCATAGTTTTAACTGACTCTTTTTTTTTTTCAATAAACTATACATCAGGAAGTAAGATTAATTAATAATTTCTATGTTGATAATGGATTTTTGTGCAAAACTTGCCTATTTCTATTTATAGGCTAAATAACCATTTTAATTCAACACTACCCTGGTCTGTTACAAATTGCAGTGCAATAATTTCCCAAGTGTGGTGACTTTGGTCGTGACGTAAATGTCGGCTTTGCAATCATAAGGTTCGATTCCCGGGAGTGGCTGTCAACTTTAGGATTTTCCTTGGCCCACATATTCGGCTTGAGTACTGGCATAGTTCCTAGGAAGCAGAATCGAGAGAGATTTGTATAGTTTGTAAGATCTTGTTTCTCAACTGATTTAACTCTTTACCACACAATCCCGACTTTTATCGACTCTGTAGGAAAAGCCTTTTGAAAACATTATGGGTAAAGAAGAAAATGCTGGTAACTAGCATTTTCTCCTTTTCCCATATTGTTTTCTACCCTTCTAATTTTCAGTTACATTTTTGTCGTCTCCAAATGCTCTCAATTTCTATCAGTCTAATATTTTGCCATGTGATAAAGAGTTAAAATAAATGTGTTTCAACTAACTCCCTAAAAATTGTACATACTGGTTCTAACAGGTACCCAGAATATTTTGAGCAGATATGAAAAAAATTGTTGCCTCTGAATGCATAAAACATGGAAAAACAAAAGTGTGACCTGTATTGGCTAGCTGATGTGAGAAAAAAATTGTCTTTTTTCAAGCAGATGGCAACTCTGACGAAAAATGAGGCCTATGGTGAAATTCTTGTTGATGGTAGACGCAGATTCCATTGTAAACTGTGCTCAAGATCTGTCTCGACAAAAGATAATATTTTGAAACACCTTTTCATGCAACATAGGCTCTGTAAGTATTAGGGTGAACCTTTTCACAAAAGATGAGATATTAAAGTTTTTACTCACTATCTCCCATAACATAAGTAATTACAGCTTTAAACATATCAATATAAAGACCAGCACAGAATGGGGGTTCTTATCCTAATCTGCAAGTGCTTGTTTACAGAAAAAAGTAAATCTAAAAAGAGATATAGCTTTCAATAATATTGAGAGATACTGCCCCATGTTGTACAAATTCCCGGTTTCACTCATGACCACAAATTACTAAAATATTGAAATTTGTTTTGATAAGGGTAGATAAACAAATGACAAAAAGAGAAAATGCTGGCTTACAGCATTTTCACCTTTTGTCACATGTTTGATAAAGCTTTCTTCCTTGGGTTCGTTAAAAGTCTGGATTATGTTGTGAAGAGTTATTAGTGACCAAGCCCATAGCCAATTGATGAGTTGACAAGTTTACAAGAAAATTACAGGTCACATTGGGGGGAGAACCTTAATTTGCCCAAGAAACATCAGATTTGTTTTATGTTTTTCTGTGGGTCCTGTTGTGGCTAATTAACCCTTTACCCCATAAGGCATTTCTATGGTATCTCTAATTGACCCTAAATTACAGCAAGGGTGAAGCTGTTTTTTGTGTGTATATGACACCTTTTGATAGCATAGAAAACATTGTGGCAAAAGGTGAAATTGCTCGTCACGAGCAATTTCACCTTTTGCCAAAATGTTTTCCAAAGGCTCCTACAAGCAATGCGTAGAAATGAGTATATATGGAGTAAAGGGTTAACAAGGTGTAATGATCTGTAATCTTGAAACCTGTAGGATTTGACCCAAATCATACTAGAGGCTTTTGATTTCTTTTGGAGTGTCCTTAGGCAGAACATTTCAAGTTGCCTAGTACTGATAAAATTTAGGCATATATATAAACTTGATGTTGCCATGATATGACTGAAATTCAAATGTGTTCATTAAATCAGTTTATCTATTCTTGTAGTGCACATGTGTTTGCAAGTTTCTTTAACCCTTTCCCAAACAAACCCTTGTTTTTACGTTTCTGCAGTACAAGTCTTTTGTCGTCTGCAAACTCTTTCAGTTTGGAAGAGTCTAAAATTTGTCGTTTGGGAAAGGGTTAAAGTTTGCAACAAGTGCTCAGCTGAAATACAAACTGCTGTAGGGTTAATTTGAATCTGTGCAGAAAAGACCCTCATATTTTGAGCCATCAAAGGCCAATACCTTAACTAGTGAGCTATTTAAGTAGAATTCTTCCTAGTGCAGTTGTTTGATATTAATTTTATTTGGGAAAGCTATAGATTCAGTAAGAGAGGAGTAACCTCACGGTAACAAGTTATAGACATGTTTATTTGTTGTCCTTATTAGCTCACCTGGGTACAACATGCTCAAGGAGAGCTCTTAGGGTGATCTGGTGTCTGTCCTGCGTTGTCTGTCGTCCGTCGTCAACAATTTCTTTAAATATCTTCTCCTCCCAAACCACTGGGCCAATTTGGACCAAACTTGGCAGGAATGTTCCTTGGGAGGTCTTGTTTAAGAATTGTTTACAGAATTTGATTCCATCAAAAACTCCGGTTGCCATGGCAGGGAAATTGAATTTTTAAGCTATTCTTTAAAAATCTTCTCTTCTGGAACCACTGATCCGATTTTGAAATAATTTCACAGGAATATTCCCTAGCTGACCCTTTTCAAAATTTGTTCCCAAAATTTTGATACGTCTATAAACATGGCTCTAGTAAATGGGGGCTTCTTTCACTATACAGACATAAAGAAATTGTTCTCTGAAACCAATGGTCTGATTTTGAAATAATTTCACAGGGATGTTCCTTGGATGACCCTTCTCAAAAGTTGTTGGTGAAATTTTGATCTGTCCATTAACATGGCTCTGGTGAAAGGGGGCTTTTTGCACTATAAAGACATCAAGAAATTCTTAAAAAATCTTTCTCTCCCAATCCGCAGGGCAGATTTTGAAACAATTTCACAGAAATGTTCCTTGAGTGACCTTTTGTCAAAAATTGTTTGCGTAATTTTGGTCTGTCAATGAACATGGCTCTAGTGAATGGGGGCTACTTGCACTATATACATACATGAAGAAATTCTTAAGAAATCTTCTCTGAAACCAGGGGTCAGATTTTGAAATAATTTCATAGAAATGTTCCTCTCTAAAAACTGTTCGTGAAATTTTGATCCGTCAATAAACATGGCTCTGGTAAATGGGGGCTAATTGCACTATACCGACATGAAGAAATTCTTAAAAATTCTTTCTTCTCTGAAACAATTGGTCAGATTTTGAATTAATTTCATAGAAATGTTCCCTAGGTGACCATTTTAAAAAATTGTTTGCGAAATTTCAGTCTGTCAATAAACATGGCATTAGTGAATGGGGGCTGCTTGCACTATAGGGACTTAAAAAAAATCTTGTAAATTCTTCTTCTCTAGATGACTGCCAAAAAAAAAGAAATTGATTATGGTCCTCTTAAAAATTCAGGTGAGCGATCCAGGGCCATCGTGGCCCTCCTGTTTACTGTCAGATAGCAGTCTGCTACATGTTTGTAGCTCTGTCAAGCTGTGCTTGTGTAGTCAGACTTTTAATTCTCATTTTAACATTGTTTTTCAGCACCTCTGAAGAATGTCAAAAAAATTTACAAAAAAAATGATCAAGAACCAGTGCCACGAAGCACTTTATACAGGTGGAAAAAGAGAAGAAAACTTGAATATGGAATAGGTAATATGAATTGTAATACATAAGATTTTACTTAATACATGTAATGGAATGAAATGCTGTTAAATATGTTTCTTTTTACAGACCAATTTTCACAGATCTGCAGAAAATAATTCTTGGAAGTATTTTAATTACTGATAGTACAGTTTCTTGCAAAATTTTCACTGCAAACAAAAGAAGTGTAATTCTGTTTTGTTTACTCTGGATCAAACAATGAAACTTGACTTGTCCATAGTGAAAATATTTGCAGATGACATTTTATAAGCAACTGAACAGGTTATAATTTGCGGTGAAAGTGTACAAAATCTAGTGGGAAAAAGTGAAAATGCTGATTTTCAGCATTTTCACTTTATCCCTCATGGTTGTCAAAAGGTTCTTTCTACCGGGTCTTAACTCTTTACCAAACAACAAATTTTTAGACTGGTCCAAACTCATAGCATTTGCAGACAACAAAAAGATGCAACATAACAACAGATGTTCTTTGTGGGATGGGTAGAAAACATGGGAAAAGGAGAAAATGCTGGTTACCAGCATTTTCTCCTTTTCTCACAATGATTTTAAAGCCTTTTTTTTTCAAGGTCATTTATAGTCGGGATTATGTGCTAAAATCAGGATTATGCGGTGTTGAGTCAAGGTAACAATGTTGGCAATAACTAAACAAAGAAGTGTTAGAAATGCTGTAAATTAAACTTATAGCATTGAAAAGTAGGGCAATAATTATGAGATTAATTCAAGCTTTGAACAGTCAATTAATGAGTAGTCATCTTTAATTTTTTACAAAACGACAATATTTTGGAGTGCGCCAAATTGAAAGCATTTGCTAACATCAATTTTTAACTGTTGCCAAATTCATGATTTTTGTCTATGATAGGGAAGAGAGCAAAGGGGGGGGTGGGGGGGGGTATAAAAGGTTTAACCTACAGTAAAAGTTGCCAAACTTTCCTGATGAAAAGGCTATTGAAAACTGTGTGGGAAATTGAGGAAATGCTGGTAAGAAGCATTATCAAAAACCAATTCCTGTTTTTGAGATACCTTTTTTTTATCATCTTGGAACACCTTCTAATTAGGTGCATTTAAAATTTTACTATTTGGTAAATTCAATTTCAAACTTTGCCGTTCCAACATGGACTTGAACTTCGATTGATCATACATTAACATATTACCATAGTCATTATGACTATCATATTTTTAAATAGCATGAGTTAAACTGACCACATTTTTAACACCAATTTGTTTACTTTTTGCCAACTTTTTGGAAGATGACCACCCCCCCCCCCCCCCCCCCCCACCTACGAAGTAGAGGGGGGTGTCTGTATGTCCATCTGTCCGTCGACTCTTCATTTCCATGCTCTAACTCAAGAACCAATTGACCTAGGCCTGTGAAACTTTATACCAGTGTTGCTCTTGGCCCAAGGAGGTGCCCTATTGTTTTTTGGTCATAAAGGTCAAGGTCACAGGCAAACTTTGTTTAATTTCTGTCAAAGTGCTGGTTGGGGGTATTAAGTCATATTTAGTGACAGCTGTAGTTTACTTAATTTTCAGATAGAATGTCTGATACTATGCCAGACTCTTTGCCAATGATTGTTGAAAAAGAAGAATGTGAAGCAGTTGATGAAGATGCAAATCACAATAAACGTAACGATGACAGGCCCAACGATGATTCTGAAATGGACTTTGACATGTACTCAGAATTTTCCTCACAAGAAGACAGTGTGTCCTCTAGTTCCAACCGTAACACATTTGATTCCAGTGTCTCGGATTCAGTCTCAGATGATGAAAGGGACGAGTCTGGAGTTGTCTTTGATTCTGAGGGTAAAAAGAAAGCACTCGAATTGTTGCACTGCTTTAAAAGACATGATTTAACAGCATCAGCTTCCAAAGATATTTTAAGAACACTTAAAACTGTTTTACCAAGTACAGATAGTGAAACTCAGTCCATATTTTCTTACAAACAGTTACTTTCATATATACCAGCCTGTAATTCAAAGGAAATATATTACTGCCTTGAATGTGAACATACCCTTGATTGTGACAGATACCAATCCCACTGCAATAAACAAAACTGCAGAGGAAAATTAAAGTCATTCATGATTGCTGATGTGAAAGAGTTGTTATGTAATTGGTTCAAAA
Source organism: Hippopus hippopus (assembly GCA_946811185.2). Classification (NCBI taxonomy): domain Eukaryota; kingdom Metazoa; phylum Mollusca; class Bivalvia; order Cardiida; family Cardiidae; genus Hippopus; species Hippopus hippopus. The sequence continues at coordinate 1,549,136 of OX328106.1, read as the reverse complement.
CTCCAGGTCAGTATAATTCATTATGTCTTGGCAAACCTCTTCGCTAAAATGTTGCCTGCAGTGTAAATGGTCTTCCATGTATTTTGGCCTGCTGATAAATTTTTACCTATTTATTTTACCTATCTAAATCCAGTCAGGCACAAATTTATGACTTTAAGTAGTCTTTTGAAAGCTTAGAGTGAAAAGGAGAAAATGTTGGTCAGCAGCATTTTCTCCTACAATACTGTACTGCATTTCACTTTAAATCAGTGGATTTTTACTTGGTAATCTTCAGATTCTTCCAGATTTAAAGATTCATGTCTCTGTGGTCTAGTGGTTGAAATCAGTCAATATGTAGATAAGTGAAAGAGTCCTACTATTTCTTGCAAAAGGCCCTTGCCATGAATACTGATTTTGAGTTACTGTAAAACATGTTCCTAACTGGTTGATTGATTGATTGAAATTTATAGTGCTATATGCTAGACTTAACAATTTTTCAGTTGTATCACTGCAGCTAGTCCATCTATCCATGTTTTCCTAAATTCTCTTACTAGTACTCCACATGGATTTCTTTCCAAGCCACTGGATGGTTTAAATTTAAATCACTGTCAAAACACTGGTCAGCCATAGGGAAAGAATGAATACTATCGCAATGACTATCATAAATCTTTAGAAAGAATAGTGGCCACGCAAGGAAAATATTTATAATTATCTCACCTCCAATGGAACCCAAGACAGAACAAAAAAGCTTTATTATGCCCCCACCTACGAAGTAGAGGGGGGAGGTATATTGGTTTCACCATGTCTGTCTGTCAGTAGACTTTTCATTTCAAGAACCGGAACTAGGACTGTGAAACTTTACACTATTGTTGCTCTTGACCCAAGGAGGAGCCCTTTTGTTTTTGGGTCATGAAGGTCAAGGTCACAGGCAAACTTTGTTTAGTTTCCAGTGCTAGCTCTGGCCCAAGTAAAATAATGGCCAACAACTTTTTCTTACAAAAAATAATAGACAAAATTAGCGTGTGAAGTTGGTTTAAAAAAAAATGCACATCATAGTTTCAAACTTTCATTTACATTTTATTAGATCTACATTTAATAAATCCTCTATATATTTAATCTTATATTCTTGAGGGGAAAAAAGGAAAATTTGTTAAGCACTACTTCCTGGGATAGTTCTCCTTTTACCACAATATTGCCTAAAAGCATAAGGACTTTTGAGAGTACTTCTTTACCAAACAACATTTTTATTTTCATGATAAATGATATGCACAAGTAAATGGAGAAAAAATTCTATTACATGATTACCTCCCTTTATTATGTTTTAACCTCAATTATTTTCAAATTAAGCCGGTGTGATAGGCGAGTCAGACCATGTAAAGAAAAAGTTATTCACTCTATAGTACCTAAACAGTGAGGTAGACTTATATAAGTGAAAAGTTATCCCAGTAGCTTTTTTTGTTTCTTGGGGTAAGATGTCATAATATGGTATGACAATAATTGTCCTCAGCTAGAGGTATTCAATATTGATGATTTGCTGAACAAAACTCTGTTTAAGTAAGATACCTATGGAAATATACTGCTTAAAGTCATTAAAAAGCTGAAAAGACGGTCTAAAGTGACACTGATCGGTCAATGTCACAAAGAACATTTTGTTGTGTCATGGGTTTCCGTGTTTTTTGCATCGAACATTTTTTCACGTGTGTTGATTTGTGGATAGATATTTCCGCGTAATTTGACTATAATTATCAATAAGGGTAGCAAATAACTTCAAATCTTGTCATTGTACACAAGTTAAGCGGATTTTTTTTTCGTTTTTTCTTACGTGACTGGTCTCGCAGGTAACCAAAATTTGTTACTTGAATTTCAATTCCATAATGTCAGCGTAGTAACACCTAACTGGTTCCCTTCTATCACCGCGTCAGTTAACGTTTTCGATCAAAATTTAAGAAGAAACAAACAATAATGGCCAATTAGCGGCCTAGAGTAATATGACACGTGTTGTATAATAAACCAGCCCATTGTGACCTGTTGATTGCCAAATTCTGCGTCCGCCGAGGTGTGAAACAAACGATTACCACACATTTCCGGCGCAAATTACCTGTGATCCAGGCATGTAAAGGAAATTTTACCCGACTTTTTTTTGGGAATAAATTAATCGACAATTTTTATCGACAATTGGAAGAATAAATCGACATCTGAATTAATTAATCGACAAATGTCAATAATGTCGATTGGCAGCGCGAGCACTGAGTTTCCGTCAAAGAACTGGTGGGGGGGGGTATTAAGTTACAAGTAGTAACAGCTCTAGTATATTATACCCCAGCAAAATGAACGTTTTCTGGGATAAACTGGCATCATCCATCTGTCTGTCTGTCGATGTGTCCTTGGGTCCGTCTGTACAAAGTATTAGCGTCTGTCAAAGTGCTGGCGGGGGGATTTAGCTCTAGTTTAACTTGCAATCACTATGCAGGTTGCATTGCGTTACCTCATATGGGGAAGAGAGACCAGATTGTTGTGACACTTGGGATTTGTTTAATTTTAGTTTAAACTTTTTTCCATTACTTTGCCTTTTGTTGCATTGGGTAGGTTTTTAATCTTTTTGAATTATTTTGAGCATCCATTACTATCATTTTAGCATAAATTTGGATGCCACTGTCGGAGTTCATGCACTAGCTCTTCCTGCAACTCATCCAGGTAAACTTAAAATGACCCTTTAATTTCAGGAATCTTAGAAGATATTCTGAAGACAAAGCAAGATATCATCAAACATGAGCACACAACTTCGATTAGAGACATTCACAGTGGCAAAATGTATGAAAGTTTCAATGACCATCAAGATACGAATAGCATACATTTAAGTGCAATACTTAATACAGATGGTGTTAATTTGTACTCTTCTTCAAGAGTTGAATTATGGCCTGTCTTTATGGCAGTAAATGAGTTGAACCCTAAATTAAGATTTGCCAGAGAAAACTTGTTGTTAATAGGGTTATGGCAGGGGAAAGGTAAGCCACCCTTTAAGCAATTTTTAAGCCATGTCTGTCATGACCTTAATTCATTAATGAGGAATGGTGTGCAAATTGAAGTGGACGGTCTGAAGTACACAGTTTATGTCAGAGTTTTGTGCATAACTTTAGACCTACCTGCAAAAGCAGCAGTCCTAAATATGACATTGTTTAATGGGTCAGAAGCTTGCATTACCTGTGAAGAACCAGGTGTAGTTGTTGCACAAGGCCGAGGGCATTCCCGAAGTTACCCCTACTGCACTCAGAATGAGTTGTATCCAATCAGATCTCACAGTAATGTAATTGAATTAATGAATTCTGCAACCCCTAGTAACAGAAAGAAAGGTTTTAAGGGTCTTTCAGGATTGGCTTGTTTGGAAAAGTTTGATATAGTGAACGGAATTGTGCCTGACTATATGCATGCAGTTCTTCTAGGTATTGTGAAAACACTTATGAACAAATGGTTTTCCCCTACAGAGAGTGGAAATGATTACTTCACTGGAAAAGAACTGGACCGTATTTCTGAAAGGTTTTCAAAATTAAGGCCCCCCCACTTTGTAGAGCGCTTGCCACGGGATCTAAAAAAGAATTACAACCACTTCAAAGCTACAGAGCTTCAGTCTTTCCTGCTATATTACTCCATACCATGTTTGCATGGACTTCATGATGACAGATATGTACAGCATTTTGCTCTTTTGTCAGAAGCCATTTTCATTTTGCTAGGGGATGAAATCACACCCGAAAGCTTTGAGAGATCTAAACTGTTGCTCAGTGACTTTTATCAACAATTCTCTAATCTCTATGGTAGAGGGTCATGTGGGTTGAATATTCATAATGTTTGCCTTCATATGCCTACCTATGTTAAAAACCTAGGTCCAATATGGAGCTGGAGTTGTTTTGCATTTGAAGACGGTAATTCAAAAATTTTGAAATCTGTTCATGGAACTGGAGATGTTGTAAAACAGTGCTTCAGAAATCAGGATATGTCTATGTATTTCAACTCTGTGGAAGGGATGGAAGTGAGAGATCAGCGAAAGATGAAAGTTACTCATAAAGCATCAAATTGTGATGTTTTTGGTGCTTTGCAGACAATCAAAAGATTACCTAGAATTGATTCATTACATGCTTTAGGTATCAGACATTCTGAGCAGGTGAGAAAGATTCAAAGAATTTGTGTTAACAGTGAAAGATTCTATAGCTCAGAATATTCAAGGATGAAGAGACGTGTGTGCCATGCAGTGGACTTCCGAGACAATGAGTTGGGTCTGATTCAATACTTTATACTAGTGATTGACACCAATATTGTCTATGCTGTTGTAAAAAAGATGTCGACAGATAACACTTCATGGCTACATACCTATGAAGCTGGAAAGCACTTGAGACCAGTGAAAATTTCAAATGATCAAATGGAATTAGTATCAGCAAGTCATTTAAAGTCTACCTTGATTTTCATCAACATAGAGAATCATGCAGATGCTGCAATTGTGGCTTCGGTACCAAACAAACATGGACATTCTGTTTTCAAGTGACAGATGTATTGAATGGATTTTTATTTACACACATATGCATTGTGTGAAAGTAATTTAGTTTACAAATTCTAGACTGTTACAAATGATATTGAATCCTTTGATATAAAAGGGTTAGGTGATGCCAAATGTTTAACTCCTTACCACGCCGTACCAAGTTTTATTTTCTATGAGAAATGAGAACTTTTGAAATCATTTTGGGTAAAGCAGAAAATGTTGGTTACCAGCTATTTCTCCTTTCCCCAAAATCTTTTCTGAACATTTCACGGCTTGAGTTATATTTCATTTGTTGCACGCAAATGCTTTCAATCTGTTTTGTTTGGTAAAGAGTTAAGGTATCAATATCATAAAAAAGACGTAAATAAATCTGCAATAAAAAGCAGATAAATTTTAGGTGAATCATTTAAGAGCGGTTCAGTTAATATTCACGAGTTGGAAATTCCGTGGATCCAATCTTAAAACTAGAATAAGGTCTTGGCAACTTCATTCCTAGTTTTTAAATCGGCTTTTCCAGAACTAAACCCCTGGTGCCCTGATGGGAAAAAAATTGGCACAAATTAAGACAACAAATCAGACTCTTAAATCTTTACCACAGTCCTGACTTCAGCTACTCCAGAGAAGAAAGCTTTGGAAAACACGCTAAGGTAAAAGGAGAAATTACTGGTAACCAGCATCATCTCTTTTTTTTCCCTTGGTGTTTTCTGCTTTATTAAAAAGAAATATTGTCAATAAAGTAACATTCAGTTCCTTGTCTGCAAATGTTTTTGTTTTGGTCATGTGTTATGCTGAACTTTTTTGTTTGCAAGATGGGGGTGTTTTCTGTAACTAAATACAATAAGATGTCCGTTCCATCAATTTATTCTTTCTCAGCCAAAAGTCATGTAACGTATATATTTTTACTACAATGGGGAGATTAGCAAAAGTGTAGAGCAAAAATCCAAATAATACATTGATATGCATAACAACTGAATTTAACCAATGATTACTTTTGTCACAGTGTTTCTAGCTGTAATATATCTTCACAGACTAAAAACACTGCAAATGACATTAAACACATACTTTGTCACAAAAGGTTTCCTAGTTGGGCAATGCAAGTCATTACAGAGAACAAGCATGTAATATTTTTCTTTTATCACAATGTTTTCCGCTTATGATGTAATTCTCTGTAAGTTTAAACTTTACAATACTTTTGTTGCAATGTTCTCAATCTAACATACAATTCATTATGTTCTAAAAGGTACAAACAATACATAGTAACATTTTTTTAAACTCAATATACGTTTTACCAAATAATACAATTCCCATCAAAGTCAAGTCTTCATATTCAAAACTTTTGCCGCAATGTTTCCAACTTCAAAAATACAGTTCAATCATAGTCTAATAATACATTGATAATAAGTACAAAAATACACAGTAATATCTTTTCAGTTAGTATCTTTTAAAAATGCAAAACAGTTCTCATACTTAAAAATGTTGTAATAAAGTTCTTTTTCCGCAATGTTTTCACTCGCATTATAACTAAAATTGATTCCACGAATCTTCTTTTTGCCGCAGCGTTTTCAAACTCACATACCAGCCTTTAGGGACCAAGCTTCGTTTTCAACAGTTCAACTTTTACCACAATGTTTTTAAATTCTCAATTAACGAATTCAACATTGATTACATTTCAAGCATAAAACATACAATGATTTTTAATCATCTTCGACTTTGTCTTAATAAGTTTTCCTCATGCAGAGTCATATAACAGTACATATTTTCAACCATATAAATTCTTCACTTACCTAAATACAATAAGATGTCCGTTCCATCAATTTATTCTTTCTCAGCCAAAAGTCATGTAATGTATGACTTTTTCATGAACGGATACATCTTATACCATTTTAGACTTTAGCGATATTAACCAATGAAATTTTAGTTAAAGTAATGTAACAACCAATGAAATTTCAGTTTCAGTCAACTAATTAAGCACAGTGACACTGGCAAGCAATTAGTGCTGTAGGCTGAGAAATAAGCCATAAGATTAACAAAGCAAACAGTACAAACCGCGACAACCAAATAGATATAGTTGGATGTTTACTCTTGACTGAAATAATGATTGATAAAAGGATGTATGCAGTCTTAACTTGATTTTAAGTCAAACATGTCACAAGCCCTTTATCCATAAATTCCTTCTTAACAAACTGTCTGCAAACTATGAAATCTTGAAAGCCTCTTTGGCATTTTTAGCATGAGTGATTAGTTGAGAACAATTTACTTCATGGACATGTTTCAAGCCTGACCAAATGTGAAATAAAAATTGAGTATTGGCAATAAACATACAATATGTTGTCTTGAAATTCAAACAAAAGTACTAACTCATCTAGACAATTAAACAATCCAGTTTTTTTTTTTTTTCATTCTCTAACTGTAATTTTACTGCATAACACATGTCCAAAATTTTGTTGTTTGGTAAAGAGTTAACTCATTACCAAACGACAAAGTTTTAGGTTTGTCCAAATCGAAAGCAGTTGCAGACGACAAAATAAAAATGACTAAAAATTTAAAATTTGTTTTGTGAAGGGTAGAAAACATTGTGGGAAAAGGAGAAAATGCTGGTTACTAGTATTTTCTCCTTTTCCCACAATGTTTTCTAAAGGCTTCTTCCTCAGGGCGTCAAAAGTTGGGATTGTGTGGTAATGGATTAAATCATATAGGTTTGTATGATACAATTCCGATTTTGATTAAAATGATGGTGAATACTCTGATAGGATAGATAGCAAAGTGGTAGAAGAAAGATTTATCAATTAAACACTTTTTTATGGCCCTGTATGAAAAGATTGGGGGCATATTGTTTTACTGTTGTCCGTCTGTCCATCCGTCTGTACAAACTTAACATGAAAACTTAACATTTTCCCATTACTCCTAAACTAATTTTAGTTACAAAGCTCATATTTGATATGAAGGCACACCTCATCAATACACATTTGCTGGTACCAAGGTCAAGGTCATCTGTAAAGGTCAAGGTTGAATACCAAGGTTACGTTTCTCAAAAAATGGCTATTTCGGGGGCATTGGTGTTTCACAAACACATCTTGTTATTCCATTTATGTTTTCAAAACAGACAGTAAAGTACTTTTCACCCAACAAATGAAAAAAGTGTAAATGTCTGATTTGAAAGCATGCACGGAAAAAAAATTTATATGTGATGACTATGTTTTTGAAATTTATGTTAAGGAGGTGAGAATTATAGTATGAAGAGGAGGAAGAACTTGGTATAGGCATTTTTCCCTTTTCTTATGTTTGCAAAAGGCTAGTTCCTCAGGTTCATTAAAAGTTCTGACTCTTTTAAGTTTTGAGTGTCCAAAAATCAGCTGTGTATTAAATATGAATACAGAAATCTTAAATATTAAATATAAATGTTAAATATTTTAAAGAATAATTAGGTTTCATCCATTTATATAAAACCACCCTTGGTGAATTACACAACTTTCTTAAAACAATTGGCCAACTTCTTTAGAAATTCATGAACTATTCTTGAAAGGTTGTCCATTTCAGGTTGATGTTAATTTGAGAACTAGTAATTCATGATTCTTGAACTTTTAAGGAATACATTTATTCATGAAATAATCAAAAAATATCCTTGTGATACTATCATGAATACTTCATGAACATTTGGAACTCTTCAATGATTCTTGACCTCTTCATGAAGTGAATAGTCGCATACTTCATGAATAAAACTTCATGAATATGACTTCAAGCATTGATTAAGAATCATTCATGAAGTATTCTTAAAGGAGTGAAAAATTCTTGATTTCATGCATTTTGTTTCGCAGGGGTGGGTATCGAACCTGCAACCACCCAGTTCACAAGTCAGATAGGCTGACCACTGAGTTATCCGGCCAGACAGAGCAAGAGAGAGGACACCGTCCGCTATTATAACCATCAAAAGGACACAAAAAGTACAGTATGTAATAGATCAAACCAATTACCTACATAGGTCAAAAGAGACAAAATTTTGACTAGTCATGATCGCTGACCAACTTACACAACCGTGATTTTTTAGTTGAACTTTTACCAAACTCTACTGTGTTTATACGACCCTAAGGTAGACAGCTTTTAAAAACATTGTTGGAAAAGAAAAAAATGCTGGTAACCAGCATTTTTTTCTTTTTCCAACAATGTTTTCTTCTCTATCAAATGCTAATTCAGTTATTTCAACAGCAATCCTGTTACTCAGTGCCTCTCAGGTAAGAGGCATGGGTAAAATGAGAAAATGCTTGTAACTGGTATTTTCTTCATTTCCCATACTATTTTCTTATCATCGGCTAATTCAGTTAATTCAGCAGTAGTCCTGTGTTCGAATGACCCTAAGGTAGAAGGCTTTTGAAAACACTGTAGGAAAAAGAAAATGCTGGTAACCAGAGAGTACTGATTAACCAACAGACATTTTCAAGTCATAAAATATTAGATTCCAAAAATTGTAATTTCAATGTTGCACAGTTCAGAATGTCTCGGCAAAGCTGAGAGAGTGTAAGTCAAAGATCCAGTAGGTTTTGTGCAGTCTGATCTTGAACTGCACTGGCTGCAAAGACAACTGAATATGTGGAAGGCCTGCTATAATTATGGGTTTACTAGGTGCCAAAAATTTTTGACTTGTCCATAGATATTGGAAGAAATCACGGACGGCAAATTTACTGTGGTTAAAAGAAATGTGGTTAGTGTGGCTGAAAGGATCATAAAAAGACACTGTGGTTAAAGAAGAAAATATAGGGTACTGGCTTCGTTTACTCCTTATCCGGGAGGCTCATCTTGTATTGAGCAAAATCTGTAAAAAATTCAGGAATGACAAAAGTTTAGACTCATTCAAATACAATTTAACTGTGCACCCAACTCTGAAATTTGGGACTCGACCAAATTGGAAACATGTGCAGATGACAAATAAAGAGTAGCAAATAATGATTTCTGTCTTTGATAGGGTAGAAAACATTGTTGGAAAAGAGCATTTTCTTCTTTTCCAGCAATGTTTTCAAAAGCTTTCTTAGGGTCATTGAAACTTGGGATTGTGTGGTAAAGGGTTTGGTGGCTCAAATGATCAAATTTATATCTGAAAGGGTAGAAAATGTGAGAAAAGGAACATTTTCTTCTTTTCCTAGTGTTTTCAAAGGTTTTTTTCCCCAGGCTAATAATTATCGACACAAGCTGTTAGGTAATGGGTTATGTAGCAGTCAGTCATAATAAAATTTTAAGTATGTACTTCATTAATATTTTAGTTGCAAGGAAAGGAGATTAATTCTGGACCTCAATACATCATAATTGGCCACCATACCCTTTCCCAAACAGGGGTCCTTCGTGGCTCAGTGGTAAAGTGTAGAACTTGTGACCTGGAGGTCTTTTAAGGCTCGAGCCTCACTGGATTTACTGGGCCTTTTGTGGGAGTGTCCTTTGGAAAGACACTTCAGAGCCCTAGCCTAGGAAATGCATGAAAATGTGAGGTGTTGACATGATATTTTGGTTTTAGACAAGTAAAAAAAAAAAGTACAGTCATCCATCAATAGCATTTGCAGACAGCAAATGAACAGTAAATCATGGGCTTTGTCTCTGGAAGGATTGAAAACTTTATTGGAAAAGGAGAAAATGCTGGTTGTGAGCATTTGCGCTTTTTCCCCTCAATGTTTTCATCTTTTATTACCAAGGTTGTTAAAATTTGGAATTATACTGTAAATGTTAAGTAAAGCCATTTTCACATAACTGCCGTTGTCCCAATAAATGTTGCCAATTTACATCATGACCAGATTGCACAAAACAAACAGTCTGATTTTTGCTCTATGCTGTCCACTTTGCTGTGACATTCTTGATGAAGGCAATCTCAAAATTGTAACTTTGATGGCAAATTTTCCTTCAGCAATTTTTTGCCTCTTACCTCAGATGCATGTGAGAAAGGTTAGTGGCTTGGAAGGAAAGTTGTGGCAGTACTGGTATGAGAAAGCCAGGAAACACATGAGTAGGTGCTCTGACTGCCTTGGTATGACCTAAGCTGTTAAAATGGCATTAAACTCCAAGACAAACAGACACACAGACAGACAGACAAAATTATTAGCAATTATTAGCTTGGCAGCAGTGTTCTCAAGAAAAATATCATATATTATCATAGCCCTATCCTGTGCAATAATCATCGTTGTCTTGCAAAAATTAGGTCCTGCTACTAGCTCACTGATAAAATGAAGGATTCATAACCTGGAGACGCCAGTTTCAATTTTCACTTGGGTTTCTGGTAAGAGTTTCCTTAGGCAAGACACTTTAGAGCCCAAGCCTAGGACTGATGAAACTCAAGACAACATGAATATGTGAGCTATTGCAGTGATATGACTGAAATAACTTTGAAAGCAACTTAAAACACCATTCTATCAATCAACCTGTTACATGATAAGCACACATTTTTAGCTCTATAAGAAAGGTTATTGAAATGGTAGAAATTCCCTTTAAATCTTTGGCTTATGACACAATTTTAGACTTGTCCAAATTGAAAGCATTGGCAGACAATAAATTACCAGCAAATGTGGTTCAAATGACGGAATGTTTTTTTGATAGGTTAGAAAACATTTTGGGAAAAGGAGAAAATGCTGGTTACCAGCATTTTCTCCTTTTCCAAAGATTTTTTTAAAGGCCTGTACCCTCAGTGGGGTTAACAGTTGGGATTGCATGGTAAATTGTATGGAAAAGTAGAGAGTTTAACAATTTTTTCATGTGGGTGGAAAGATGATTGAAATGGTAGAAATTCCCTTTAACTCTAAATAGAGTGCTAAATAAACCCAGCAGGCATTTTGAATCTAGAAATACGGCCCCAAATAAATGGAAAATCAAAGTCAATTATGTACCGATTGTCTCCACAAATTTGGGCAGTGTAGATCAAAGATCAGACTGCACATTCTGTATAGTCTGATCTTGATCTACACTTGCCACAAAAGCAACTATTTTTGTGAAAGGGCGTGTTAAGGGTTGACTTGCCAAAGGGCACTTACATGATTTTCTGATGATGTATATCACTGACAAGTGTGAAATCTATCAAATTTGTGGACCTAATTAAGCTGTTTCATGATTGGCTGATGACCTAATTAAGCTGTTTCATGATTGGCTGATGCTTGAATGACCAATTACCAATAAATCTGTGGTTTGACCCTTTTCTTGGCGTCTAAAGGGGTTTCCACTTCTTTGCCAGACAACAAAATGTTGACCCAACTGAAAAAATTTTTGTTTGAATGTTTTTTTAACCCTTTACCACACAATCCCGAGTTCTAACGACCCTTTAGGAAAGAAGCCTCTCGAAAACATTATGGGCAAAGGAGAAAATGCTGGTTACCAGCATTTTCTCCTTTTCCCACGATGTTTTGTTATCTTCCCAAAACATATTTCAACTTTCCAGTCTTATTTATTTTGTCATCTACAAATGCTTTCAGTTTGGATTAGCCTAGAATTCTATAGTTTGGTAAAGAGTTAAATGTCGATTTTAACATTTCAGTTATTATATTGCCATGCCCAATGCATCTATAGATGCTTTCTTGAAGTTTCTTTTACCATTACTTCGCACAATATTCTTTCCAATCCACCTACTGCTTTCCCATATAACCATAATGGCGTTGTCAAAACAGTGATCAGCCCAGAGAGAGGAATGATTCCAGACATGATGACTATCATCAGTCCTCAGAAAAAAAATTGTAGATCCATTCGGTGTTCTGTGGCAATCCCTTCGAGCTTTGAATAAACCCAACAGACTTTTAAGTAAAAAAGATAACCCAAATAACTGTGAATTCAAAGACTTTTTATCCAGACTATCTCAGCCAAGTGGACAGTGTAGGTCAAAGAACAGACTGCACATTGATCTACATTGGTCACAAAAGCAGCTTTAGTTGGATAAAAAAAGTTGAGTATGAAGTAAGGAGTTAACACTTTACCTCAAGACAAAATTCTAGACTGGTCCAAATTGAAAGCATTTGCACATGGCTACTTAAATGTTGCTCAAATGATGATAATTTGTCTTTTAGAGGATAGAAAACTTTGTGAGAAAAGGAGAAAATGCTAGTTACCAGCATTTCCTCCTTGTCCCACAATGTTTTCAAAAGATTTTTTTTCAAAGGGTCATTAAATGTTGGGATTGTGTGGTATAGTGTTAATGAATTAGTCAGGTAATAATATATTACGTTTTGTGACTTATTTTGGTCAACATTTGTCAGTTTGACTGACCCGTTACAGTTCGGTCTTTGTAGAGACCACAAGAAAATTCCTGTAATAAATGATAAGAAATTAACGCTTTCGACACTATATACGGCATTACATTTTGTGACTTACTTTTTGGTCAATATTTGTCAGTTTGACTGAGCGGTAACGGTTAAAGCTTTGTTGAGACCACAAGAAAATTTTGTGATATATGTTATGAAACACTTGAGACATGATGCACATTCAAATGTTGATCGTGTCGGCTGTTTAGACTAAGATCAGGCTGCTTTCTAAAGATAAACATAGTCGTCAAAGTGAAAAGGACTTAAAGGAATATAGGTTCATCGTATTCAAGGTTGGTATGACATGTGTATTTTAATTGATTGATTGATTGATTGGTCGATTATTGGTTGATATTTGAAACTAAAAGTAAAAGGAATGTTTGTATTGGAGTTTAAAAAGTTTGAACAGCTTAGGTCATATCACAGTGGTCAGTGCACCTACGCATGTGTTTCCTGGCTCTCTCACCCCAGTACTGACACAACTTTCTTTCCATGTCACTGACTACATGTACTTTTCTTACATGCATCAGAGGTGAGAGGTGAAAAATCGCCAGAAAGAAAGTTTGCCTCAACTGGGTATCGAACTTGCAACCACAAGGTTTGGAGTCAGGTACACTAACCACTGAGCTACCCAGGTGGGGGAAGTAAAGGAATAAAGATGTAGTTCTTTACGAAATGATAAATTTTTTGAGTAGTCCTAATTCAAACCATTTGCATAATGATGATTTAAACATGGCTCAAATGGTGGAATTTGATTACGTTAAGGTAGAAAACATAGTGGGAAAAGGAGAAAATGCTGGTTACCAGCATTTTCTCCTTTTCCCACTATGGTTTTAAAAGCCTCTTTTGTTTTGGTCTTTAAAACTTGGGACTGTGAGGTGAAGGGTTAATTGTATGCAAGGTAGTCTGTGACTTATGTATTTGGTGATAAATAAGATGTTTGATCGATTTATAATTGATTGATTTATGAAACTGAAAGGAGTAAAAGGACTATACCTGTAGATTTAATAAAAAAAAAATTGTGACAAAAGACCGATATAATCATTGACACCTGGACTGGGTTTCATGAAAAAAACTCTGGAGTCCTATTTTGCTCAAATCCACTGGCAGACTCATTTTCAGATTTAAAGCCCCAATAGCAGCCAAAAGTAAAAAAAAACAAAGCAGTACTGGTGTTAAATGCATTACAATTTAAATCATACCATTTAAAAGTATGGAAATTATTGTGAAGATGACGCTGGCAGAAAAAATGAATTTTAAAACTAGGCAAAAAGTTGCCAGGTCCCTGTATCTGTTGCTTTCAAATTCATTTTTTTGCCACTGACTAACACTTATGGACTGACTGTACAATAAGAGTGTATTCTTCCCAATAATTTCCAGTAGGACTCGTTTCAGGTCACTTGAGGGTGTGGGTTCAGTTCCCATGGCTGGCCATCTAAGATTACTAATAGTATTTCAGATGACACGTTAAACCAAGATCTCATGTGATGGTGCTATACACTGAGCACGTTTCAGAACCAGGTATAACTGAGGATGGGTTAAACCTGTATCTGCACTATCCCCTGTAACAATACTAACAGCCTTCAGGGGCCATTGCCCATATGGGCAACTGGTGGCGACGATAAATAAATGCAAATTCAATCAATCAATCAATAATTTCCATACTTTTAAAAGGTATGATATAAATTCGAATGCAGAGGATTTGAGCAAAATAAGAGACTTAAATTTTTCCTGAAACCAGGCTCTGTATTTTGATTATTGATTGATTACTTGATTGATTGATTACTAAATTGATTGATTACTTATTTGATTAATTACTTGATTGATTGATGAAATTTATTCAGTAATATCTTAGAAATGTTGATACATGACGCAAACTGCTTCAATGCGTCAAATAGTAAAGTGGTTTGTCACTATCAAAACATCATTAAACCCTATACCACACAATCCCAAGTTTTAATTACCTCGAGAAAGAAGGCTCTCGATTACATTGTGGAGAAAGGAGAAAATGTTAGTAGCCAGCATTTTCTCCTTTTCCCACAATGTTTTCTTCTCTTTCTGATTAATATCCCATCCCCTGTGCCAAATTAAACTTTTTGTCTGCAAATGCTTTTAAATTTGGACCAGGTTAAAATTTTGTTGTTTGGTAAGATTTCAGACGTTATTATGCATCAATATGTTAAGTACAATTAATACATGTATTGTTTATTGGATTATTTACATTTCATGTTAAGGATTACAACCCCTAACTCATCAGTAAATATCCTGTAACATTGACGTTTTCACAAAGGCTATTCGGCCTATCTCAGCAGCTTTTGTCTTTTAATATGAGAGATAGGGGCCGTAGACTCACTAACTCATCTGTAAATATTGTGTAACATCGATGTTTTCGCAAAGGCTTTTTGGCCAATCAGGGCAGCTTCTGTCTTTTAATATGAGAGTTAGGGGCCATAGACTCACTATGTGACTGACAGTTTTATCTCAGGCATCCTAACAAGCCCACACATGTCACAGCAGTCAGAACTGGGGCTAAACTGTTTTCTCAAGTTTTTATTCCAGTCATCCCTTTGACCCTTTACCAAACATTTCCGGTTTTTCACAATTCTAGGAAAGAAGGCTTTTGAAAAAATTGTGGGAATAGAAGAAAAAGCTGATAACCAGCATTTTCTCCTTTTACCACAATGTTTTCAACCCTTCCCAAAATAAATTTCAATTTTTCAGTCACATTCATATTGTTGTCTGCAAATGCTTTCAATTTGGACAGGTCTAAAATTTTGCTGTTTGGTGAAGAGTTAACCCTTTACCAAACAATCCCGGTTTTTAACGATTTTGGGAAAGAAGGCTGTTGAAAACATTGCGGGAAAAGGAGAAAATGCTGGTAACCAGCATTTTCTTCTTTTCCCACAATGTATTCTACCTTATCAGAGAGCTTAATGTCATTAAAATGTACCAATTTTGAACTTGTCCTCTGCAGATGTGTTTTGAATTTGAAAGAGTCTAAAATTTATGTTTGGGGAAGGGTAAATATAGGTTACCAGCATTCTCTCCTTTTCCCATGGGTTTTTGGGAGTGTCTCTGGGCAAGACACTTCAGATACCTAGCCTAGTATTGTTGAAGCCGAGGACTTGCATATGAATTAGTGAGCTGTTGCTGTGATATGACTGAAAATATGTTGAAAACGGGTTGAAATCAACCTTTTCCTTGCAGTTTTCTACTAGTTTTAGGACATCAAGGTTTGGTTCACTTGATGCTGTAGGTTTGATCCCAACGGCTGGCCATCTAAAATTACTAATAGTGTCTCGGTTGAGTCATTGAACTGTGGTCTCGTGTAATAATGCTGTACTCCGAGTACGTTAAAGAACCAGGAGTAAATTAGGATTGGTTTCGTTTGGTATATTGCACCATCCCTCGTAACAAAACTAACAGCCCTCAGGGGGCATTGCCCATATAGGCAACCAGTGGCAAAGAGAAATAAATGGAAAACAATTCACTTTCACTTTTGCATTACCTAAAATCTTGTTGTCTGGTAAAGGATGAAAGATACCGTATATGTGGATATATATATGTGTGTCATAAAATTTGTGAATTACCAATTACGGACATTTTGTGCATAGAAATGTTTGCGAATTCAAGACACTCGTTACTTGTTTGTATACTTGTGGTAAAATACGTGAACAGAAAAGTTTGCGAAATTTTTAAATTGGCAAAATCGCAAAAATTTCCATGTCGCAAAAAATTCCACTTATACAGTACTTATCTGTCAGTAGTGAGCCTCCTTAGTGCAGTCAATAATGTACATGATATGTGACCAATGGGTCGCTGGTTCAAATCCCCAGATTGGGCAATATTTTTTCTTAGATTAAATGATAGTCAGTGCAGCAGGATTCATTCATCTCACTGCTGATCATTTGGACTGTAACATGTACTGACTGGGTGTTGAACAGTTGAGCCAATTTGTACTAACAGAATATGTCTTTGCAAGTAGTACTACACTGTTATAATATCAACCAGCTTATACAGGCCGGGATACCTTCTCTTGTTATGTGAATTGAAAAAGCCAGCAACTCTGAGCTCAAGGCTACAACTCTGTGGCAATTTCAATTGCATACAAGAACTGTTGATTTGAAGACTTGCATCGCACTTCTGACTGAATGTGAGAGAAACACCTGCTTTTATACCCAGCCAGACCCACGTAACCAATAGGACACTTTCTCTTGCAACAGTAATGGGAGAAAAAAGTGAAATCCAAATTATCTCCCTTGTTAGATAAAAACCAAGGTAACCAAATTGCAACTAGGTCCTTTTGTTTGGTTTCCTTTGTTTTTATCCTTGCTTTACCAAGAGATGTTGCGATTATTATAATTTGACTTATGATGTATATGTAAGGTCTTCATAATATTTGCAAGTCAATTTCCTCACACTAATACCATTGAAATGTATCAAATAGAACAAATTTGTGGTTTGATAAATTTTGAAGGAGATATTTAAACCTGAACATTCCTAAATAGTGCAAGGGATATCAAGGATAAAAACCAAGTAACACCTTATTCAGGACCTAGTGAGTAGTGGAGAGTTATCAAGGGAAGTAACTGTCTTTTGTCTCCCATTAGCACTGGCCTTTCAACTACTTTTGTTGAATGCCCATTGACATGATCAACTAACACTGATTCAATGCTTTGAAATGCACAATTTGGGAAGCATGATGTCTAAAAATGGCCAAAACAGAAATAACATAAAACTCTACAGTCTTTCTGCATACACAATTAATGATTATATTGTTGCCAATTGCAGCTTGTAACTGTAAATATTAATTTGCCGGTATCGATCTTCATCTTAGAACTCTTGGAGGATCATAAATTAGCGAAAAGAACTGAAAACTATAAGAAATAGACATAACAAATCAATTACATCTCAGGAAAATGGTTACCATATAGGGATGGGTATCGCCAAAAAAATCGTATCGCGATATATCGCGATATTTTATAAGCGTATCGTGATACGTATCGTGATATTTCCGACTTTACGTGTCTGACTAGTCCCAAGTGTACTCTAATGAAAAACTTAATACCGTCTCTTGATCCCTCCCTAAAGTGATAAACTGCAAATGTTCTCAACCCAATAGGATTTATTAGAAGTAAATGAACACAAAATTTAACACATAAAACAAGGTCCTACCTAAGGACCTGAAAAATTCAATAGAAAATCAAAGTAAGTGTTGACAGGAACTGGTCTAAGTTGTCTTTGTAACTTAGTCACTTGAATGTTTTTCTTGACTAGAACTAACTAAAAATATTTCTGTACTGATTAGAAGTTCTCTGACTTTAAATTGATTAATTGACAAGAAGATAAAGAGATCCATGTTCTAATATTGGCACAACCCATTTAGGTATGTGCTTTAACTGCTTTACAATAAACTCTTTACCAAAGTATAAATCTGGCAATTTTTGAAGTGATTCTCTGGACCTTTTCAGACGAACTTTGGTACGTCGGGGAAGTGGAGAATATGTGTTGAATGGTCGGTTGTCTTATACAGGAAGAAATCGGAGGAGGCTTGATCTTTTGCGTACTGGGCGGGGGGGGGGTAGCATTTAGGAGTACTTTCGGACAGTGCTAGTTTGTTCGGACAATGTCGTTGCAAGTGAGTTGTGAGATTCATGGTCCCTCCGCTACATTTGACAATCGTGCGGCAGATCTTACAGCCAGCAACATTTTCTTCAATTTTCCCGTTTCTCTGAATCAAGCCAAAATGTTTCCACACAGGTGCTTTTCTCTTCACATTGTCGATTACTGTGAAATCATCAGAAGCCTCCATGTTGAATATAGTTATTACATTTCTTACAAACAAAGTCCGTAACAAAGAAACAAATGAACAAATGCATGGCAGAAATAAAGGGACCGGGCAGGATTCGAACCCTAGAACGCCCGGACGAAAGGCCAATACCATAACCACTGAGCTAAAGAGATATCTCCCTAACGCAGTTGTTAGGTATTGTATTTAAATCGGAACGAAGCCATGCATGAAGGAGTGGTCTCCCGTAACACACCCCCTCTTAAAGTCATCATTTATTGATGACTCAAAGCCTTATTAGGCAGTAAGTCTATTATTTAGACAACAAATGTCCTTTATTGGACAACAAATGGGATTAATGGCTCAATGGCCAATCCCGGACGAGCCCCCATCTTACAAACAAAGTCCGTAACAAAGAAACAAATGAACAAATGCATGGCAGAAATAAAGGGACCGGGCAGGATTCGAACCCTAGAACGCCCGGACGAAAGGCCAATACCATTACCACTGAGCTAAAGAGATATCTCCCTAACGCAGTTGTTAGGTATTGTATTTAAATCGGGACGAAGCCATGCATGAAGGAGTGGTCTCCCGTAACACGTTACCATAGGGATCGCAGGAATTCTGGGAGCGGTCAATAAATTACTCATTTTGAGCGTCAAAGGCTGACTCTTTACTGTTAAATTATTAATTTGGATTACCGTTTTTGTGTTTTATTTACTGAAATTAAGAAAATCGAGTTTTATATATCAAAATTAGCAAGACATCAGCGGCCGAAAAAAAGTTTCAACGGGTTACGGAAACCTACGAAAGTTCCAGAGTAAACCGATACAGGCCAGCCGTACCGATATTCGTGTAATTTTCAAATTGTACCGCGATATACCGGTATACCGATAATACCGCGCACCCCTATATGTAGAAAATATGAAGAAAAGCAGGAAGTTGCTTGGGAAGAATATTGTGCAAAATACTGTTAAAAAAAAAAGCCTCCAGAAAAGCATGGATAAGTGCACTGGCCACCCCAAAATAAATGAAATAATGTTGAAAACTATTAAATACCATACAAACACACAAACTTTTCTTTTTCTTTGTCAGTTAGGGAGAATTATAAATTCAGGATATAAATACTTAAAGAGTCAATCCTGTGAAATTTGAAGATTTGACCCTTTTATTAAGTGACGTATTTAACCATTTACCACATGACCAGATTTACATATTGTCCAAATAGAAGGCATCTTGCAGATGACAACGTCAGTTTGATTATATAATTAGATTTTTCTTGACAGAGTAGGGGTCCTGTGTGGCTCAGTGGTAAATTGTAGGACTCTTGACCTGGAGGT
Organism: Hippopus hippopus; assembly: GCA_946811185.2. NCBI lineage: Eukaryota > Metazoa > Mollusca > Bivalvia > Cardiida > Cardiidae > Hippopus > Hippopus hippopus. Next base: position 1,529,246 of record OX328106.1, on the reverse strand, counting down.
CCTAGGTTCAAGCCTCACTGGATTGTCTGGGTCTTTTCTTGTTTAATTTTTTTGAACTGATCGTCTGGAGCCATTTTGATTGGACCTCACGTATGTTTCTGCAGGGTTTTATTATCGTTGCTTGAACTTAAAGGGGGAGGTACTGGCCCAATGGTGCTTTCTGAAGTAATACTTTCAACAATTTTGCCCCATGGATACTTCCAAAATACTCAGAAAATCACTTCATTGCTATGTTGAATGATCAGCGTAAGCTCAAAGATTCATAACCTCTGGTACCCGTTGTATCTCCTGTAACCGTCAGCTACAAAGATCAGTTATAGGTGACCAGTTTTATGTTGACCATAACATCTGTCGGGTTATGGATAAATTCTTAAGTGAAAGCTCATTATTATGTTTTTTGAGTGGGAAAAGCAGAAACGGACCCTAATTTGATGAATGGCACTTTTACAATTTAGCGCACCTGACGTCAGCCCTAGATTGGTTTAGAATTGAGCCATCTGGAACTTTATGGGGCCTAGCGTGCAATGGCATGCTCTAAATTGAACACTGTAATTCTCTTCCTCAAGGTACTTAAAACAAGGAAATTTGTGATCTAGTCAAAGGTGTGTCAACATAGCATAAAACAGAGATTGCAGACTGCAAATTTTTAGCTCAGTTATTTTCAAAAAAAATCTGGAAGTGTCACAGCCCTGTTGTTATCTGTGTCTGCATAAAAAAATGTCATTGTTGTTGTGAAAAATCATTGCCTTTTAAAATATCCATGTCATTACCGAATAATTTTACTTCAAACTCAGACTGGTAACCCTTTTGTTCTCAGCATTATTTTGCTTCCTCAGCAGAATATCTGCCCTTGGAGTCCTTATTTGCCTTGAAAATACCTCGTAGGATCGATTTTTTGTTGTGTGTATGAGACGAACATTAACCCTTTACCAAACAACAAAATTTTGGACTTGTCCAAATGGAAAGCATTTGCAGGTGACAAATTAAATGTAGCTGTACAGGGAAAAGTCGTCTGAGAGAGGATAGAAAACATTGTGGGAAATGGAGAAAATGCTGGTTACCAGCATTTTCTCCTTTTCCCACAATGTTTTCAGAGGTCTTCTTCCTAAGGGTCGTTGAAACTCTGGATTGTGTGGCAAAGGGTTAACTTCCAGTAATGCGGTGTCGTAGTTCAAGTTTATTTGTTAAAATTGTCTGTTATGGAAATAAACTAATGTATGTATAGAAACACGCTTGAACGCACACTTGAGAATGAAAGGGGTAACTGTTGGCAGCTATCAAAAGGAGAACCCATATAACAAGGGCACGTAACCATCAAAGTATTTTGCAACCTAAAATTTTCACTGAAAATCAAGCAACTACATGCAACCAAGCGTTGACACCTGCATGTGGTGCTCTTATTCTTGATAATGTTACTGAAAGATTTTTTACATGTTTTTTTTTTCCTCCCATCTCAATGACACTTGACCAGGTTATCCATCATAACATTACTTCCTGATTCAGTGTTGTTGTGTTTAAATAAACCCTACCCAACATTTTTAGTATTCAAAAAATAACCAAAAAGGGCGCTATTCCTTGGTTACTTCTGTCTGCAGTATTTCAGCAAGACGCAGGGTTTTCCATGACCCCCTGTTTCTTGAATTTTGACCCCACAAATTTTCAAGATTACCCCCAAATTTTATATGTGTGCCTTCTTTTCTTTATTTGAAAGGGTTCATTTGTTGACAAATGACCCCCCACATAAGAAAGTCAAGGGAAAACCCTGAAGGCAGACAGTGTAGATCAATGCTCAGACTGCACATTTTGTTGAGTCTGGTCTTGATCTTCACTGGCCGCAAAAGCAACTAAAGTTGTAAAAGTTGCTTTCAGGTTTATACTATTTACCAGATAACAAAATTTGATTTGTCCAGTGTGAAAGCATTTGCAGGCAACAAAATGTAATGTGGCGTAAACGATTTAGATTTTTTGTTTGAGGGTGTAAATAACATTTGAGCTATGCTCTGTGAAAGGGGGGCTAAATGCATCTGCAAAAAGTATCGACCCAGGTCAGCCTGCGCAGGCTGACCTCATCCTCGTTGACCCAGTTTCGATTCATCCTGTAATCGACCCTGGGTTATTTTGCTGGCGTTTCCTCGTTCTCATGAATTATTCATGAAGCATTTTGATTGGTGATCTCAGTTTTTCCTTGAGAAAATTTAAATTATTTTTATCACAAATACGTTGTCATTTCTATTTTTAACTTGTCGATATCTAATCACATCATTCGTTGCAAATCAAGCTTAGCGATACACTAAATCTGGCGTCGCCCATCAACACCACATTCGAGAAGCGTTTTTAAAAAAGAGATTTTCGGCGTACACGAAGATCGATAGTGTCGTCCCTGTATTGCAGAATGGCATATCTCACAGGAGACAAGCACGCCGACGGGCCATATTTGTTGACAACCTCGGGTTTTTTCCATAGTGGGGTTATTTTTTATAACGGAAGAAATGAAATTACCCTCTCTACAAGAGAGTATCATAACGTTATCGATCTTTCGATTGGCTATTAGGGTACTTCCCGACCATATGAATATTCATAAGAAACGACGAATTGCTAGTCAATTATCCCAGAGGTAGATGCATGGAGAGTAACGTAATGCTTCAAACCTGGGTTCTGAGGATGGCTGACCTGGGCCGATACTTTTTGTTATTGGTAAATTTTCTGCAATTCCAAAGACCAGTTTTTAGGTCATGATTCAGTCAGTTGTTCAACAAATTTGACTTTATGGATCCATGATCATTTAATGACTTGTTTGGTATCATGGATCTCAGAGATGCATTAAGCCCCGTTTTCATTTTCGGAAAAGGAGAAAATGCTGGCAACCAGCATTTTCTCCATTCTCTACAGTGTTTTCCAAAGGTTCCTTTCTCAGAGTCATAAAAACACAGCATTGCGAAAAAGGTCCAAATGATGAGGTTTATGTTGACAGAGAGAATAAAGTTCAAGTACTGAATTGCATCATTTTGTTGGATGTTATCTCTGGAGTGCCTTTTTTATGACCTTATTTACTCGTTCGACTAAAATAGATAAAGATCAGACTCTGGATTTCTGCCAAGGTTTGCTCAGAGAGGACTCTACACGAAGTGTGGTGTCTGTGGTTGTGAGGTAGAGCTTCGGCCTTGTAACCTTAAGGTCCCGAGTACAATACCCGGGAGTGGGTGTCAATTTTGGAACTTTCATTGGCACATAATTTTGGCATGAGTACTTGTGAAGTTTCCAGGAAGCAGAATCGAGAGAGAAGAGTTTAAGTTGCAAGGACTTGTTTTTCAATTGATGTAAAATAAATATGTTTAGAAGCAAGGGGACAATTGTATCAATTAAACTCTGAACGATAGGGATACCTTCAAAATTTGAGAGACAAAAGTACTTAAGAGATCCGATATCACTTGAGAAAAATATAGTCTTGTCCAAACTGAAAGAATTTGCAGATCGAAGTTTAAATGTGGTTCAAATGAATAAATTTGTCTTTGTTAGAGTAGAAAACATAGTGGGAAAAGGAGAAAATGCTGGTTACCAGCATTTTCTCCTTTTACCACAATGTTTTTAAAGGCTTATTTCTCATGGTTGTTCAAACTGGGGATTGTGTGGTAAATGGTGGAGAATACTTTTCAAATAAATTTCAGACAGACAAAGTCAAGTCTGTGTGCATCATAATGGGACTTTTTATACGCCCGTCGAAGACGGGACGTATTATGGGATCACCCATGGCGGGCGGGCAGACGGGCAGGCGGCATCCCCATTCTTTGTCCGGAGCATATCTCCAAAACTATGCTAGCTACGGTTATGAAATTTCATGGGTGGATAGATCTCATCAGGGCGGAGTGCAGTGCACAGGAATCATAACTCTCGCTTGCTTAATTTTTGAGTTATTGCCCTTTGTTGTTTTTCATACTTAAATTTTGTTCGGAGCATATCTCCAAAACTATACTAGCTACGGTTATGAAACTTCATGGGTGGATAGATCTCATCAAGGGGGAGTGCAGTGCACAGGAATCATAACTCTTGCTTCCTTAATTTTTGAGTTATTGCCCTTTGTTGTTTTTCATACTTGAATTTTGTCCGAAGCATATCTCCAAGACTATACTAGCTAAGGTTATGAAACTTCATGGGTGGATAGATCTTATCAAGGGGGAGTGCAGTGCACAGGAATCATAACTCTTGCTTACTTAATTTTTGAGTTATTGCCCTTTGTTGTTTTTCATACTTGAATTTTGTCCGGAGCATATCTCCAAGACTATGCTAGCTACGGTTATGAAACTTCATGGGTGGATAGATCTCATTAAGGGGGTGTGCAGTGCAAATGAATCATAACTCTTGCTTGCTTAATTTTTGAGTTATTATACACCCGTCGAAGACGGGACGTATTATGGGATCACCCATGGCAGGCGGGAGGGCGGGTAGGTTGGCAGGCAGTGTCCAGTTTTTGTCCAGAGCATAACTTTGTCATCTCCTGTCCGATTGACTTGAAACTTGGCATGTGTGTTTGTTGCAATAATATGGAGTGCAGTGCGAAAGAACCATAACTCTACCTCGTACTGTCTTTGAGTTATTTCCCTTTGATCGTCATTTTTACAGCATTTTCTGCTTGTCCGGAGCATAACTTTGTCAACTCCAGTCTGATTGACTTGAAACTTGGCATGTGTGTTTGTTGCAATAATACAGAGTGCAGTGCAAAAGAACCATAACTCTACCTCGTGCTGTCTGTGAGTTATTTCCCTTTGATCGTCATTTTTACAGCATTTTCTGCTTGTCCGGAGCATAACTTTGTCATCTCCAGTCCGATTGACTTGAAACTTGACATGTGTGTTAGTTGCAATAATACGGATTGCAGTGCAAAAGAACCATAACTCTACCTTGTGCTGTCTTTGAGTAATTTCCCTTTGATCGTCATTTTTACAGCATTTTCTGCTTGTCCGGAGCATAACTTTGTAATCTCCAGTCCGATTGACTTGAAACTTGGCATGTGTGTTAGTTGCAATAATACGGAGTGCAGAGCAAAAGAACCATAACTCTACCTCATGCTGTCTTTGAGTTATTTCCATTTGATCGTCATTTTTACAGCATTTTCTGCTTGTCCGGAGCATAACTTTGTAATCTCCAGTCCGATTGACTTGAAACTTGGCATGTGTCTTAGTTGCAATTATATGGAGTGCAGTGCGAAAGAACCATAACTCTACCTTGTGCTGTCTTTGAGTTATTTCCCTTTGATCGTCATTTTTACAGCATTTTCTGCTTGTCCGGAATATAACTGTGTCATCTCCAGTCCGATTGACTTGAAACTTGGTATATGTGTTTGTTGCAATAATACAGAGTGCAGTGCAAAAGAACCATAACTCTACCTCGTGCTGTCTTTGAGGTATTTCCCTTTGTCATTTTTATAGCATTTTCTGCTTGTTCGGAGCATAACTTTGTCATCTCCAGTCTGATCGACTTGAAACTTGGCATGTGTGTTTGTTGCAATAATACGGAGTGCATTGCGAAAGAACCATAACTCTACCTCGTACTGTCTTTGAGTTATTTCCCTTTGATCGTCATTTTTTCAGCATTTTCTGCTTGTCTGGAATATAACTTTGTCATCTCCAGTCCGATTGACTTGAAACTTGGTATTTGTGTTTGTTGCAATAATATGGAGTGCAGTGCGAAAGAACCATAACTCTATCTCATGCTGTCTTGAGTTATTTCCCTTTGATAGTCATTTTTTACAGCATTTTCTGCTTGTCCGGAGCATAACTTTGTAATCTCCAGTCCGATTGACTTGAAACTTGACATGTGTGTTTGTTGCAATAATACGGAGTGCAGTGCGAAAGAACCATAACTCTATCTCATGCTGTCTGAGTTATTTCACTTTGATCGTCATTTTTATAGCATTTTCTGCTTGTCCAGAATATAACTTTGTCATCTCAAGTCAGAGTGACTTGAAACTTGGTATGCATGTTTGTTGCAATATTACGGAATACAGTGCGCAAGAACAATAACTCTACCTAGTGCGGATTTCGAGTAATTCTACTTTGATCTTCATTTTTACAGTATTTCTTGCTTGTCTGGAACGGAACTTTGTCACCTCAAGTCAAATTGACTTGAGACTTGGTAAACATGTTTGTTGCATTATCTGCCCTTTACAATTATTATACCCCCTTGACAACTGGTGGTGGGACGGGCGTATCTTGCGACAATTTGCCGCTCTTGTTCAAATACTGTACTTCAGTTAATAAATGCTCCCTCCCTAATAGTAGTGCCCCCACTATATTGCTTATTCTAGAGGCCTCCTGACAGCCCCCACTCACCCCCTACATTACCTGAAAATGGATGACTGGAGTGACAAACTTCCAAACCCAAGATAACTTCACTAAAAGTTTTCAAACGCAGACTGATGATTGATGACCGATATTTTATAAATAAACTTACTGGTATGGCATCGACAATGCTAATTACTTCACAGATCTATGTCATTAACTATCCGAATATACATGCACGAACAATGCGTTTATAAACTTTCAGTAACACTAAATTTGTCAACTGACTTGGAGAAATTTTAAGAAAGTGAAGCAGTAAATATTAATGTCTCATATTATGCTATTTCATGTCCAAATGAATCATGATCAGCGGAAAACTCAATATATTCTACATTAATATCCCACAGTTGGTCTTTCAAAATTACTTCGCACATGGTACAAGCTAAAACTCCGATCAAAGGACAGTACTTACTCTAAGTGAATTAGCTCTTAACTTTTGGGAAATTGTCTATAAAAAAAGAGCAACCTGTCTGTGTGTTGCATAGCACCCAGGCACGTTTATTAGGTGAAATACGGTACTTTTTATCCCCTTTAATGGAATTCTTCAAGTGAAAGGTGCAATTAGACTCAAAAAACTCAAATTTCTTTTTAGCAGGTATAAAACATTGCAGGAATAGGAGAAAATGCTGGTTACTGGTTCAAAAGTCCTTATCCTATGGGCCACTAAGACCCGGGATCGTTTTGTAGAGGTTTAACCGCTATGTTTTCTATCCCTATTCCAGAGTGAGATCATGGACATGTTTCCGGAGGAAGCTGGGATGATAGATCCAGAGAAAAGAATCATCCCTTTTCTACCTGGAAAAAAGTTTTTTGGACGTAGTCATATCAGAGAGGTAGCTGTGAAGAGGCTGGGTCCTATTGCTGATTATTGTAAGGTAACGAAGAATTGTAGCTAGATTTTAACCCTTTAGTCTTTATTACATAATCCCCAGTTTTAATGGCCCCGAGAAAAAGGGCTTTGGAAAACATTGTGGGAAAAGGAGAAAATGCTGGTTACCTTTAAAAAAGATAAAATGGCAAATTTTGAGGCATTAATTTCTAATTTGTTGTCTACAAATGCTTTCAATTTAGACAAGTACAGGTCAATTTCGGACACAATTATATCAGAGAGGTAGCTGTGAAGGGGCTGGGTCCTATTGCTGGTTATTGTAAGATAAATAAGAATTTTAGCCAACTATAACCCTTTACCCCACAGTCTGTTTTAATAACCCTGAGAAGGAAGGCTTTTGAAAACATTGTGGAAAAAGGAGAAAATGCTGGTTTTTCTACCCTTTAACCCTTTTCCACATAATGCCGACTCTCAACGACCCTGACAAAGAAAGCTTTTGAAAACAGTGGGAAAAGGAGAAAATGCTGGTAACCAGCATTTTCTCCTTTTCCCACAATGTTTTCTACCTTATCAAGATCAAAATTTTGTCATTTAGGCCACCTTCAATATGTCATCTGCAAATGCTTTCAGTTTGGACCAGTCTGATTTTTCGTCGTTTGGTAAAGGGTTTAAAACAAAAATGTCAAATTTTGAGGCATTTTATGTTGTCATCAGCTTACGCTTTCATTTTGGACAAGTCCCAACATTTAGTCATTTGGTAGAGTAAACCCCTTACCAAACAATCCCCAGTTTTAACGAGGCCCAGGGGAGTCCTGTCGGCTCAGTGGTAATGTGTAGGACTGGTAACCTAGAGGCCCCAGGTATGAGCCTCATAGCAAGCAGCAAGCTTTTCATGGAAGTGTCAATGAGAAGGAAGACTTTCGAGAACATTATGGTAACCAGCATTTCTTCCTTTTCTCAAGGTGTTCTACCCTTTGATAACAGATTTCATCACTTGAGCCACGTTTACTTTATCTTCTGCAGAATCTTTAACTTACTACCAAACGACAAAATTTTTGGCTTGTCCAAATCGAAAGCAGTTGCAGACGACAAAATAAAAGTGACTGAAAATTTGAAAATTGTTTTGTGAAGGGTAGAAAACATTGTGTGAAAAGGAGGAAATGCTGGTTACCAGCATTTTCTCCTTTTCCCACAATGTTTTCTAAAGGCTTCTTTCTCAGGGTCGTCAAAAGTAGGGATTGTGTGGTAATGGGTTAATTATGTTACAAACCTAGCTACAGGACTCAGCAGTTATATATACGGAATATTATGTTGTAGTAACTTTCCTGGTGCTTGTCTTTAATTGGAGCAGTGTGAACAATTTTTGATATCACGCAAGACCTTTGGCAGTGATTTCAAAATATTCTTACACAGCGAGAAGTAAAATCAAGTACCAGGAAAATTACTACAACATATATTCCTTTCATTATATATCTACAACTTTCAACAACAACTTTCTGCAATTATTGACATTTTATTTGCAAAAGGAAAACAAAATGAGACAATTAACCCGTTGCCACACAATCCCTACTTTTGACGACCCTGAGAAAGAAGCCTTTGGAAAACATTGTGGGAAAAGGAGAAAATGCTGGTAACCAGCAGTTCCTCCTTTTCCCACAATGTTTTCTACCCTTCACAAAACAAATTTCAAATTTTCAGTCACTTTTATTTTGTCGTCTGCAAATGCTTTTGATTTGGACGAACCTAAAATTTTGTCGTTTGGTAATGAGTTAATAGTGTAAAAGATAGTAACTCTGTTTTTATGAATGGCGGATTAATATTACAGTGTAACATTTTGACTAATCAAATTGCAAATCAATGCATGCTTAGTCTGTGGGCGAGATATGTCATCATACCATCTTTGGACCTGTATTTCAAAATGTGTAGACACAGATTTTATTTTTTTGCTGTGGTGTGTATTAGTTTATCAGATTGTGACACATGTATTAGAGCCAGAAAATTTTAAGGTATATAATAATTGGAAATATTTCAGTCTTAGTTCATATAAGGATGAATGAAAATTATTTGAATGACAAAATGTTTAAGGTTATAGTGGAAGCCCCTTGGCTTTACAAGCTGAGCCCCGGTGGCTGAGTTGGTAGGTTACAGGACTTGAGAACAGGCGGTCGCTGGTTGGACCCCCCGGCTCTACCAGCTTCTTTCCGAGTATTGATGATAATAATTGTGACAGGATTTATTCTTCTTTCACCCCTGACCATTATTTCGATAATAGTTATGTGGGAAAGCAGCCAGTGGCTTGGAAAGAATATTGTGTGCAGTGCTGGTAAAAGAAACTCCAGGAAAGCATGGATAGGTGCACTGGCCGCCAGGATATAACTGAAATAATGTTGAAAACAGCGTTAAACACCATACAATCAGTGGACTTTATAAGTCTGTCTAAGAAAGTTCATCATTGACACAGAATGCTGTAATTTATGTCTTAGTTAAAGAACAAGAACTCTTGTAGATATGAGGTGGTGTTTTTATAAATTATCTCCCCTGTGTCATGTAAAGTCGTGTTTAAACCTTTACCACACAATCCTGAGTTTTAACGACCCTGAAAAAGAGGCCTTTTGAAAACATTATGGGAAAAGGAGAAAATGCTGATAACCAGCATTTTCTCCTTTTCCCTTATGTTTTCTACCTATTCAAGGACAAATGCTATACTTTGAAAAAAATTTGATTTTTGGTCTGTAAATTTCTTTAATGTGGATGAGTCTGAAATATTGCTGTGGTAAAGAGTTAACGCATAACCAAAGAAACTTATCTTTAAACAACCCTTGTGGTGTCGGTGGTTGTGAGGTAGAGCGTCGGCCTCGTAACCATGGTATCCCGAGTTTGATACCTTGGAGCGGGCGTCAACTTTGGGATTTTTCATTGGCCTACACATTCGGCGCGAGTACTGGTGTAGTTCCCAGGAAGCAGAATCGAGAGAGATTAATTAGTATAAGTTGTAAGAATTTGTTTCTCAATCGATGTAAAATAAATACGTTTAAACAACCCTTTAGAAAGTATTTGCTTACAACAAGTTATATTTGACTCAAATGATGGAACTCATCCTTGAGTAGTTTGAAAGCATTGTGGAAAAAGGAGAAAATGCTTGTTACCAGCATTTTCTCCTTTTTCCACAATGCTTTTGAAGCCTTTTTCACAGAAGTTTTGCTTTTGAAGCCTTTTTCACAGAAGTTTTGTTAAAGGTTGTGATACTTATGTTGGACGTCATTTTAATCATTAACAGTCCTTTCAAAGTATTTGCTTACAACAACTTACATATGATTCAGTTAATGAAATTTGTCCTTGAGTAGTTTGAAAGCATTGTGGAAAAACGAGAAAATGCTGATTACCAGCATTTTCTCCTTTTTCCAAAATGCTTTTAGAAGCCTTTTTCATAGAAGTTTCATTAAAGGTTATGATACTTGATGTTGGATATCATTTTAATCATTAACAATCCTTTCAAAGTAATTGTTTACAACAACTTACAATTGGCTCAGATGATGGAATTTGTCTTTGAGTAGTTTGAAAGCATTATGGAAAAAGGAGAAAATGCTGGTAACCAGCATTTTCTCCTTTTTCCATAATGCTCTTTGAAGCCTTTTTCATAGAAATTTTGTTAAAGGTTATGATACTTATGTTGGATATCGTTTTAATATAAATGAGCCATGCTGTTTGGAAAGGGGCTTGATACAAGTGTGTAAAGTATTGAGCCAGGTCAGCCAGCACAGTTTGTGCAAGCTGACCTAGGCTAAAGTTTTTTGCTTTTTGTCACATTTCTGCATCTTAAATTGAAAGCAGTTGCAGATGACAAATTAAATGAAGGTCAAATAATGATTTCTCAATATCTTCCGCTAGATGGCATTCTACAAATACACATCTATCTGATTTGAGCATTCTGGGTACAGAACCAGACTACTTTTCAAAATGACAAACATTACTTTGAATTTCAAAATAAACTTTTACTCAATAAAATGCTACCTGGTGTGATCCATTTAGCTATGATCAGCTAGCATGTAACCTATACACCGGCTATTTATGAAAACAGCTCCCTACAGGCTTGGGTGATAGCTTTGGTGTAAGCCCTACTTTTCCCAAGTATATTGGATGGGTGATGCGTCATAGACAGGTCGAATCTTCGAAGAATATGACATGCACAGACAACAGATGATTTCTATCTTTGAATGGGTAGAAAACATTGTTAGTCAGTGCATCCTTCCGTCCGTCCGTCCGTCCGTCCGTCCGTCCATCTGTACGTCTATTTCTTGTGAACCCAACTCCTCCCACATTTCTTGACAGATTTGGATGAAATTTTCACAGAATGTTTCTCATCATGTGACCTATTGCATATTGTCAGGGTTTTGCGATGCGGCGGTGTATCTTGTGACGATGGCACTCTTGTTCCACAATGTTTTCAAAAGTCGTCTTCTTCAGGGTTGTTTAGATATGGGATTCTGTGGTAAAGGGTTGAACAAAATGGATTTTATGGATCCGTGATTAAAGACGATCGCTACAGTTTCACCATTTTTTCAAAACATTCAGAATTTCATGAAACTTTGTTTGGTGATAGTTTATTATCTGATCTACAAAAATAGGAGATAAAAAGAGGGGGTCACCAGCTTTGGGAAAATTCTATGAATATTTCTTTTAGTACACCCTGCATTGCGGCAGTTCAGGATGAAATTTCACCTATGACAACTAAGTCTATGTATATTTTTTTTTTAAATGACAACAATTATAAGCAAATTATAATTTTGTTTATGCATTCTGCAGACATTGACAAGTGTGGCAGGATCAATTGTGTTAGGTGCTCACCGTTTTTCGAGTAAAAGGTGAGCGTGATAGTTACACGAAGCGTGAAAATGGAAACTGTCGCGAACATCGTTAAATGATTACTTACTTTGTATAATTTGCCATGGAGATGCCTTTAACCACCTTTTGCCAGAGAATGGCTTGATAATGTATGATATTTCTACCTCATGATTGAGTTGGTTGTTCAACAAAATAGATTTCATGCATCCAAGATTACATGATGGCTTGCATGGTACAGTGAATCACAGAGATGTATTAACTCTTTACCAAACAACAAAATTGTAGACCAGTCCAAATTGAAAGCATTTGCAGACGACAAAATAAATATGGCTCAAAAAATGAAAATTGTTTTGAGAAGGGTAGAAAACATTGTGGGAAAAGGAGAAAATGCTGGTTACCAGCATTTTCTCCTTTTCCTACAATGTTTTCAAAAGGCTTCTTTCTCAGGGTTGTTAAATGTCGGGATTGTGTGGTAAAGCATTAAATCCTGTTTTGCCAAAGCATGGCTAGATTATTTATGACTGTTGTTTGTATTTTTTCAGCAACTGTTGAAGTTGCCTACGAAGATATCAGAGTGTAAAGAGGTGTTGGAGTTTTTTGAACTGGAACCAGATGACATAAATCCACCGAAGGGGTAGGTACTACTGACACAAAGTAACTTTTTATCAAATATCTAAAGCCATGGTCACATTTACGGTCATGCACGTAGTTGTCCGTAGTTCATTTCAAATGTAGTCTGTTGTAGTGTTAAGTTAGACTACGGTCAACTAGGTTGAAATACCTTCACAGTAGGTTCCGAATTGGCAATAAGACGGAATATAGAAAGTTTAAGTAGCTTGAACTACGTGTAAGTACGGTTAACTACATTCAACTGCGTGCAAGGTGGCTACGGTTAACTAGGGTATTACTACGTCTAACTACGATTAACTACGTCCTAAATACGCATAACTATGGTAAATTAAGGTCAACTGCATTAACATATGGTAAAACGTTGTAGTTGTGCCTGCTCAGTACAGGTAAGCTGCAGTCACTGCACTTTAACTGCTATCACATCTTACATAGTTGACCATAGTGGGTAGTAAACACACTACCATTAAGTAGGGTCAATTACGGTTAACCACGGTCAACTACATTGTTACGGGAGACCACTCCTTCATGCATGGCTTCATCCCGATTTAAATACAATACCTAACAACTGCGTTAGAGAGATATCTCTTTAGCTCAGTGGTTATGGTGTTGGTCGAAAAAGGAGGATCTTGTCCGCCATGGGTTCAAATCCCGCCAGATGCGGTTTGTATTTCAGCCATACATTTATTCATTTGTTTCTTTGTTACGGACATTGTTTGTAAGATGGGGGCTTGTCCGGGATTGGCCACTGAGCCATTAATCCCATTTGTTGTCCAAAAACGGACTTTCTGCCTAATAAGGCTTTGAGTCATCAATAAATGATGACTTTAAAAGAGGGTGTGTTATGGGAGACCACTCCTTCATTCATGGCTTCATCCTGATTTAAATACAATACCTAACAACTGCGTTAGGAAGATAATTCTTTAGCTTAGTGGTTATGGTGTTGGTCTTTTAAACGTAGAAAAACGAGGATATTGTCCGCCATGGGTTTGAATCCCGCCAGATGCGGTTTGTATTTCAGCCATGCATTTATTCATTTGTTTCTTTGTTACGGACTTTGTTCGTAAGAACATTCAAACTACAGTCACAGTAGGGTCACAATATTGGGCAAATCATAAGCTCAAACTAAGTTCATTACTACGTTAAACTATGGTTATCTACATGTAACTATGTTCAACTACATTTCATACTTTCAACTATGGCCATCTACGGTTTTCCCCACTACGGTCAACTACGTAAGGCTTGACCACAGCTTGATGCAGAATATTGTAGGTTTGTTAGCCTGGCTGATTTTGAAGAAAACATTGAGCTATTGTCATAACCCTGTCATCTTCTGCTGTGTTTCACATTGTCAGCAGTGATGTTGTTATCGTGGTGCGAAATCTTTGAAATTTTATAATATCACAGTCAGTACTGAAGATATTCACTTCAAACTGGGACTAGTTGTTAGCTATCAAAAGGGGAACCCATATAACAGGGACAGGTAATTATCAATTTTTTTTGATACAGTTATTCCCCTTTTTCAACTTGGATTTTTCATTGGAAAGCAACTAAGCCTGGGCATTGGCACCCGCATGCCATGCCTTGGGTTTATCTTATAAAATAGAGGCTTTTGAAGACATTGTGAGAAAAGGAGACAAGGCTAATTTACCCCACCCCCGCCCCCACACCCCAGGTTACCTCCCTTTGTAAAAGTCAGGGAGGACCCATTTCTATTGAGATGGCGGATGCTGCAACATGTTGCACACAATCTCTGCTCTAGCAAGGCAACACCATTGTTATGATGCTGATTGACTTCCTGTATCTTCTTGCAGGGTTTTTCATGCCCCATGTTTCTTTAACTCTTTACCAAACAGCAAATTTTTTGACTGGTCCAAATTGAAAGTATTTGGAGACAACCAGTAATTGCATGTGACTTAACCCTTTACCAAACAATCCCTGGTTTTCATGACTCTTGGAAGGAAGTCTGTTGAAAACATTGTTGGAAAAGGAGAAAATACTGGTTACCAGCATTTTCTCCTTTTCCCACAATGTTTTCTACCCTATCAAAAACAGAAATCATCATTTGAGCTACATTTAAATTGTTGACTACAAATGCTTTGAGTTTGGTCCAGTCCAAAATTTTGTCGTTTGGTAAAGGCTTAAAAGCTAAGATTTGCCTATGGAAGGAAAAGGAGAAAATCTTCCCAAAGTGTTTTCAAAGCTTTCTTTCGCAGGGTCATTAAAACTCCAGAATTGGATCTCCAATTCTTCTAAATTCCCCCCCCCCCCCCATACTTAACCCTTTAACAAACAATCCTGAGATTTAAAGACCATGATGTAAGTCACAGTTAAAACATTGTGGGAAAGGGAGAAAATGCTGGTAACCAGTGTTTCTTGTCTATAATACAAATTCCACCATTTTACTTATCATTTTATTTTGTCATCTGCAAGTGCTTTTAATTTGGATCCGTCTTAAATTATGTGGTTTAGTAAATAGTTAAATGTTTGGCTTCTTTCACCAAATGAAGGGATGTCAAATAATCGTCATAATTATAAGAAAGTCCAGGAAAAACCCAAGGCTCTGTGCTCATTGAAGCCAGGGAAAATGGATAGGCATCCTGGTAGATGTCTTATAATCAGAGTAATTTGATAAACCAATTAAATTCCAAATAAACCAACAAAGCTCCCAATCACAAGATTAAAGTAACAATAAAGGCCAAATGTAAACAAAGGGGGTGTTTAAATGCAATTGAATTTATATCATACCATTTAAAAGTATGGAAATTATTGTGAAGATGACAATCTATCATTGTACTGTCAGTCCAAGCGTTAGTCGCTGACAGAGAAATTAATTTCAAAACTAGGTGAAAACCTGCCAGGTAGCTGTGTCTTTTGTTTACTTTTTGCCTGATTTTAAAATTCTTTTTTCTGCCAGCGACTAACATATAGCCCGACCACACGATAACAGACTGTCATCTCCATAATATTTTCCATACTTTTAAATGGTATGATTTAAATTTAAATGTATTATGACACCTGCTTTGATACTTTGGCCTATACTGGGCCTTTAAAGTGAGACACTAACATATTGAATTACCTAACTTCTGACTGAAGCTGGGTAGCGCAGTCAATAGGGTACATGATTTGAGAATAGGGGGTTGCTGGTTCCAATCCCATGCTAGGCCAGTTTTTATTCGATCATTGATGATAGTCATTGCCACAGTATTCATTTCTCTCTCACTCCTGATCAATATTTCCATTATGGTTATATGGAAAAGCAGCAAGTGGCTTGGGAAGAATATTGTGTAAATTACTGGTAAAGAGAAGCTCCAGGAAAGCATTGATAGGTGCACTGGTCACCATGATATAACTATGGATAGGTGCACTGGTCACCATGATGTAACTGAATTATCAATCTTACTTGGGCAGTGTCTGATCCAGGATTTGAAAAAAGTGAGGGATTGTCCCCCATCACTTTGAATTGCATGGGGGATTTCTAAAAAGTGTGGGGGATCAAAATTAACTACAAAACGCAAGAAACAGAACTAATGTCTTTTGTACTTAATAAACCCTTTCAGTTCTATTATGGCACTGTGCATTAGTCTTGTTCATACTTAACACGAAATCTTACTTTGATACTTGAAAGTCTTAACTGTAAATAGAAGTTAAAACGCTTTCATCAGTTACACTCACCTCTGTGTCACACTGGCCTTGACTTGCATGCTGAATAATAGATTTTTCCAAAACTGATTGTTCATCTTCATTGCCACCCGCTCTGTGTGTAAAGAAATCAATAAATCGATGTTTTGTTCCATCTTAGAAAACAGAACTGTCAATATCGTCTGCTATTTGCTTGGGTTTACATGCAAAAATTCATCAACTTCCGGAAATCGGTATTAATTGAAACTAATAAAGTAACGTCGAAATTAATTCATCTTGGCAGCTTTGGTATGTATTTGGATGGAAAGGCAGAACTTCAGTCATATTTATTTTGATAAATATGTGTTGAAGACCTGTAATCGATATATTTAAATCAAGAAGAACAAAAATCCAATGCAGTTGTGCTGGTTGTGAAAGTGACTTTTACATCAATGTTCGAGCTTTAACAAGTGATCAAACACTAATTGCCAGATTATTTTCTTTGCACGTGACTGTTACGCACTGGTTTTGAAAATGTGCGTGAATGATGAAAAGCTCGAGTGATTCTTGCAATCATGCGCTCTGTATCAGACACTGCTTGGGCATATTGATTACGACCCCATACATTGCATGGGAACTAATACAGAAACTAATTTGTCTAAGTTCTGTATTGTCATATGGCTTGTAACACACGGAAAGGGACATCGGACATTGGCGTAAACTGTCTTCTTGGATCAGCCTGCGCAGTCCGCGCAGGCTAATCGGGGATGGCACTGCACGTCAACATTAGATTTTTTCCTTTTTCCTACAGTAGATTTGTGTGAAGCAAAAAAATCACATATGGTCTGAAAGTATCATCTAATTTACGCAAATGTCTGAATGTCCCTTTTCGCGTGTTGCAAGCCATATGATATCTTGTAACATTGTCATTGAACGCCACAAAAAATAATCACTATAAAACCTTCTACCACACCTTGCCAAGTTTTAATGACTCTGAGGAAAGAAGAAGACTTTTGAAAACATTATGGAAAAAGGAGAAAATGCTGGTAACCAGCATTTTCTCCTTTTCCCACAATGTTTTCTTCTCTTCTGAAACAAAATTATAATTTTGGAATCACATTAATATTGTGTTGTCTGCAAATGCTTTAAATTTAGCCAAGTCTATTTTTTTTGTTGTTGTTGTTGAAAAAATTTGACTAAGTCCAAATTGAAAGCACTTGCAGATGACATTGTAAATATGGTTCATATAATGATATTTGTCCTTGATAGGTAAAAGCATTGTGGGAAAAGGAGAAAATGCTAGTTACCAGCATTTACTCCTTTTCCCACAACATGTTTAAAAGGCCTCTTCCTCGGGGTCTGTAAAACTTGAAAGCCAATTGTCCAAATTGAAAGCAATTGCAGATGACTTTGTAAATAATTATGATTCATATAATGATATTCGTCTTTGATAGGGTAAAAGCATTGTGGGAAAAGGAGAAAATGCTAGTTACCAGCGTTTGCTCCTTTTCCCACAACTCTTTTAAAAGGCCTCTTTCTTGGGCTCTGTAAAACTCATTAGACTAGTCCAAATTAAAAGCACTTGCAGATGACATTGTAAACATGGTGCATATAATGATATTTGTTCTTTAATAGGGTAAAAACATTGTGGGAAAAGGAGAAAATGCTAAGTTACCAGCATTTTCTCTTATTCCGTACAGTGTTTTCAAAAGACTTTTTACCTCAGGGGTTGTTAAAACTTGGGATTGTGTGGTCAAGAGTTAACCCTTTACCAGATGACAAAATTTTAACTTTTACACACGACAATTTCAGTGTGGCTGAAATGATACAAGTTTTCTTTGATGGGGTAGAAAACATTGTGGGAGAAGGAGAAAATGCTGGTTACCAGCATTTTCTCCTTTTCCCTCAATGTTTTCAAAAGACTTTTTACCTCAGGGGCCGGTTGTTAAAACTTAGTATTGTGTGGTAAGGAGTTAAGCACTTTGATTTTTGTGGAAAGTTCAGAGCCTTGTTTCACAGATTTGACCTGAGACATTTGAATATTCAACGACCCTACATCAGCATATTGATCACAACCCCAGACATTACTTGGGAACTTTCGTAGATAATATAAAGGAACTAGTTTGTCTGCGTTCAGTTACCACCATGGTGATATCTTGCAACATTGTCATTAACGCCACTAAAAATTATCTCAATAAACTAACAGACAGTAACCACAGTTGACCTCTGTTGAACAAGGTGCCTGTCATGTCAAGTGTCATGTGACCATGAACAGGTACTGTGAAAATGACATTCATAGTTGTTGGTTTATTAAATAGATTTCCTAACAGCCCAGTCTCATCAATTCTAGGCCTTTATTCACCAACCAAGCCTGTATTCACCACCTATTCTAAGTTACATTCTTGTTCTTATTCTCGGGAACTTTTCTCATGTCTTAGTTTGGTTTGTATTGGAGTTTAACGCCATTTTAAAAGCTTAGGTCATATCATGGCGGTCAGTGATGCACCCATGTGTTTCCTGGCTTTCTCACACCAGAACTAACACCACTTTCTTTCCAAAGCCACTGACTACTTTTCTTACATGCATAAGACGTGAGAGGCGAAAAATCTCTGGAAAGAAAGTTCGCCGCAACCGGGTCATGTCTTAGTACTGAGTAATTAGGGCTTAATCCTTTACAGTCCCAAGTTTAAGCGGCCTTGAGGAAAAGACCCTGTAAAACATTGTGGGAAAAGAAGAAAATGCTGGTAACCAGCATTTTCTCCTTTTCCCACAATGTTTTTCTAACCTATCAAATACAGAAATCATCATTTGGGCTATACTTAATTTGTGGTCTGCAAATGCTTTCTGTTTGGTCCAGTTTAGAATTATGTCGTTTGATAGAGAGTGAAAGTCAACTATTATTGATTGATGGATTGTATGGTGTTTAATGCCATTCTCTACATTATTTCAGTTATATTGCGGCGGCCAGTGCACCTATCCATGCTTTTCTGGAGTCTCTTTTACCAGTACTCCACACAATATTCTTTACAAGCCACTAGCTGCTTTCCTACATAACCATCTTCTAGACATTATGGTCAGCCAGCTATCAAAAGGGGAACCAATACATGTACAAGAAAGGGCAGTAACCTCAAAATATTTTGAAAGTGGTCCTGCGTGGCTCAGTGGTGAAGCGTAGGACTCTTTTCCTTGGGGTATCAGGTTTGAGCCTTACTGGATCCACAGGGTGCTTTGTGGGGAGGGTCCTTGGGCAAGACACTTCAGAACCCTAGCCTAGTACTGGTGAAACCAAAGAAATACATGAATATGTGAGCTATTGCCCTGTCATGACTGAAATAACATTGAAAGCTGAAATATAAAATTATTTGGACACAGTAATGCCAGTTTTTGAACTTGGAATTTTCACTGAAAAGGCAAGCACAGCAATTTTAGATTGGCGACCACGTGAGGTGCTTTGTTCAGGTACTGATTGGTTACATATAAATTAGAAAAGAAACTGTATTGTAATTGCATCTTAAACCTTTACCGTACAATGCCGACTTTTAACGACCCTGGGAAAGAAGCCTTTTAAAAACATTGTGGGAAAAGGAGAAAATTCTGGTAACCAGGATTTTCTCCTTTTCCCACAATGTTTTCTACCCAATCAAAGGAAAATTGCACTGTTTGAGCCGCATTGAAATTGTCATCTGCAAAAGCTTTCAATTTAAACCAGTCTAAAATTTTGTCGTCTGTTACAGGGTTTAACATAGTGATGATGACTTTCATATCTCATAAATGTTTGTTTCATGTCATGCCTAGCTTGTTACCACACAGTCCCGAGTTTTAACGACTCTGGGGAAGACACTTATTGAAAACATAGTAGGAAAAGGAGAAAATGCTGTTAACCAGCATTTTTTCTTTTTCCGACATTGTTTTCTACCCTATCAAGGACAAATTTTGTCATGTTGGCCACCTTTAATTTAAGTCACTTGCAAATGCTTTCAATGTGGACCGGTCTAAAATATTGTTGTTTTCAAGCTCAGTAAGTTATGGAAAATGGGCTACTTGCTTGGCCTGGCTGGGTAGCTCAGTGGTTAGTGTTTCTGACTCGTGACCTAGTGGTTGTGACTTTGGTACACGGTTGAGGCAAACTTTCTTCCCGGCAATTTATTGCCTCTCACCTCTGATACATGTGAGACTAGTTGCAGTCAGTGACTTGGAAAGAAAGTGGTATGAAAAAGCCAGGAAACACATGTGTAGGTGCACTTACTGGCATGATATTACCTAAGCTATTAAAATGGCATTAAAGATATATCTATACTTTTCAGCCAGTTTTTAGCTCCACTGGCCGAAGGCCAGAGAGCTATTGTCATGGCGTTGTGTCCGTCGTGCGTCCGTCCGTCCGTCTGTCCGTGCGTCCGTAAACTTTCTCTTTAAAAAACTTCTCCTCAGAAACTATTGACTGGATTTTTACCAAATTTCACAGGAATGTTCCTTTGGTGGTCCTCTTTCAAATTCCTTCAAATAATTGTGTTCCATGAAGAATTCTGGTTGCCATGGCAACCAAAGTAAAAAACCTTTAAAAATCTTCTCCTCCCAAACCGCTATTTGGATAGCATTATTATTTTGCAGGAATGTTCCTTAGATACAGGTTTACAGAATTCCTTAAAAAAAAAAAGATCTGTCAAAAAACATGGCTTTTATGGGAGACTCATTTTCCTTTTATGGTATAAAGTAAAATCTTTGAAAAATTTCTTCTCTAAAACTATTCATTGGATTTCATTGTTGTTTTGCAGGTAAGTTCCTATGGTGGTTGTCTACCAAATTGTTTCTTCAGTGAGCTAGCGAGCTATTGTCATGGCGTTGTGTCCGTCGTGCGTCCGTCCGTCCGTCCGTCTGTTCGTCTGTGCGTGCGCCCGTAAACTTTTTCTTTAAAAAACTTCTCCTCAGAAACTATGGACTGGATTTTTACCAAATTTCACAGGAATGTTCCTTTGGTGGTCCTCTTTCAATTCCTTCAAATAATTGTGTTCCATGAAGAATTCTGGTTGCCATGGCAACCAAAGTAAAAAACCTTTAAAAATCTTCTCCTCCCAAACCGCTATTTGGATAGCATTATTATTTTGCAGGAATGTTCCTTAGATACAGGTTTACAGAATTCCTTAAAAAAAAAAAGATCTGTCAAAAAACATGGCTTTTATGGGAGACTCATTTTCCTTTTATGGTATAAAGTGAAATCTTTGAAAAATTTCTTCTCTAAAACTATTCATTGGATTTCATTGTTGTTTTGCAGGTAAGTTCCTATGGTGGTTGTCTACCAAATTGTTTCTTCAGTGAGCTAAAATGCAGGATTGAATGATAATTGTTAAAAACTTCCTTTCGCCATTATAGAAATATCAGGCCTGTGGAGCGATACAGGCGCTCAAGTGCCTCTAGTTACTTATTATATCCTTATTTTATGAAACTATAATCATTGTTGTGTCTTCATGCCACATTTTGCCCCTGACGGGTGCAAAGTTGCACAGATTACGACTGATAATCCTTCGGACTTGTTTTTTCAACCGCATCACTTCCCATTCTAGTGACAGAATTTTAATAAACCACACAGCCAGTTGATTATCCTCTATTTAATACATATTTGTAAAGGCATAT
Source organism: Hippopus hippopus (assembly GCA_946811185.2). Taxonomy (NCBI): domain Eukaryota; kingdom Metazoa; phylum Mollusca; class Bivalvia; order Cardiida; family Cardiidae; genus Hippopus; species Hippopus hippopus. The sequence goes on along the minus strand of OX328106.1, from coordinate 1,507,364 downwards.
TATTGACAAAGTTTGTCTTAAAACTTGCTAAATTATGAGGTAGAATTGTCCTTTTACACGCGAAAGTGAAAAATCTTGACAAACATCAACCTGCAAGGACAACAGAGGCTAACCTTGGTCAATACTATTTATAGATGTATTGAACCAATATTTCATTGCTCTTGGCTCATATATTTGATTTGGAATGAATCTGAACAAAGAAAATTGTTGTATAATGATTTCCATAATTAATTGATACAGGTGTAAATAAAAGAAACATGATCAAATGAGAAATGTGTCATTATTGACCAATTTGTCAATTTGTCATAGTATTTCAATTGTGGTTGATAAATGTATCACATGGCAATTATTGTGCAATCAATGGGTCCACCGCTTTGAGTGAGATTCAAATCCGGCTCCAATGTTACAGATCCTACTCTTTATCACTGAGACCTCCAGGACCCCTAACTACCATGGGAAAGACAGCTGTGTGTGAATTACTATTGTTATGAAAAGAAAAAAAATTCTTTAACAATATTTTTTTTGCAGCTATGTTTTCTGAAGTGGTTTGTGTATGACACAAAAAGATAACCATGTTACTATGTCTGAACCATGTAACTATATATGGGCCATGCTCTGGAAAAAGGGAGCTAAGTGCATCTTACTGATGCAGGATACCAAGAGAGTCATCATATAATAATGGGTCCATAAAAATCCACTTAGTCTAACAATGGAGTGGATCTGTAGGTAAAATGGTCCTCTGACATGCAGATAATTTACAAAAGAGCAAAAAGTATTGTCTCATGTCAGCCTGCGCTGACTGCGCAGGCTGACATCAGCCGATACTTATTGCAGATGCATGAAGCCCGGTTAACACAGAGTATGCCAAATACATACATGTATATATATCATATACTCACAGTGTGGAGTCTAAATTTTTCCCTCTTATGCAGGGTTTATGACCCATCACTGCACATTCACAAGTTTTCTTGACCCTAAAGCAGGAGGTTTTTGAAAACATTGTGGAAAAAGAAGAAAATGCTGGTAACAAGTCTGCAAATGCTTTGAATTTGGAAAAGTTTAAAATTTTGTCATGTGGTAGAGTTAAATTACGGGATTGTTTGGTAAAGGGTAGACTAAAACTTGATGGGAAAAATTAAATCATGTTTTGGAAAGGGTAGAAAACATTGTGGTAAAAGGGGAAAATGTAGGTTATCAGCATTTTCTCCTTTTTATACGCTCGTCGAAGACGGGACGTATTATGGGATCACCAGTGGCAGGCGGGCGGACGGGCGGGCGGCATCCCCATTCTTTGTCTGGAGCATATCTCCAAAACTATGCTAGCTACGGTTATGAAATTTCATGGGTGGATAGATCTCATCAAGGCGGAGTGCAGTGCACAGGAATCATAACTCTCGCTTGCTTAATTTTTGAGTTATTGCCCTTTGTTGTTTTTCATACTTGAATTTTGTCCGGAGCATATCTCCAAAACTATACTAGCTATGGTTATGAAACTTCATGGGTGGATAGATCTCATCAAGGGGGAGTGCAGTGCACAGGAATCATAACTCTTGCTTCCTTAATGTTTGAGTTATTGCCCTTCGTTGTTTTTCATACTTGAATTTTGTCCGGAGCATATCTCCAAGACTATACTAGCTAAGATTATGAAACTTCATGGGTGGATAGATCTCATCAAGGGGGAGTGCAGTGCACAGGAATCATAACTCTTGCTTCCTTAATTTTTGAGTTATTGCCCTTTGTTGTTTTTCATACTTGAATTTTGTCCGGAGCATATCTCCAAGACTATACTAGCTAAGATTATGAAACTTCATGGGTGGATAGATCTTATCAAGGGGGAGTGCAGTGCACAGGAATCATAACTTTTGCTTACTTAATTTTTGAGTTATTTCCCTTTGTTTATATTCATACTTGAATTTTGTCCAAAGCATATCTCCAAAACTATGCTAGCTACGGTTATGAAACTTCATGGGCGGATAGATCTCATTAAGGGGGGGGTGCAGTGCGAAAAAACCATAACTCTACCTCGTGCTGTCTTTGAGTTATTTCCCTTTGATCGTCATTTTTATAGCATTTTCTGCTTGTCCGGAGCGTAACTTTGTCATCTCCAGTCCGATTGACTTGAAACTTGGCATGTGTGTTAGTTGCAATAATACGGATTGCAGTGCAAAAGAACCATAACTCTACCTGGTGCTGTCTTTGAGTTACTTCCTTTTGATCGTCATTTTTACAGCATTTTCTGCTTGTCCGGAGCATAAGTTTGTCATCTCCAGTCCGATTGACTTGAAACTTGGCATGTGTGTTAGTTGCAATAATACGGATTGCAGTGCAAAAGAACCATAACTCTACCTGGTGCTGTCTTTGAGTTATTTCCCTTTGATCGTCATTTTTACAGCATTTTCTGCTTGTCTGGAGCATAATTTTGTCATCTCCAGTCTGATTGACTTGAAACTTGGTATGCATGTTTGTTGCAATATTACGGAGTACAGTGCGCAAGAACAATAACTCTACCTAGTGCGGAGTTCGAGTAATTCCACTTTGATCTTCATTTTTACAGTATTTCTTGCTTGTCTGGAACGGAACTTTGTCACCTCAAGTCAAATTGACTTGAGACTTGGTAAACATGTTTGTTGCATTACCTGCCCTTTACGATTATTATACCCCCTTGACAACTGGAGGTGGGACGGGCGTATCTTGCGACAATTTGCTGCTCTTGTTACACAATGTTTTCAAAAGTCCTTTTCCTTTCGGGTCATTAAATAACACGATCAATCCCAAGTTTTAACGACTATGAGATAGGAAGGCATTTGAAAACATTATAGCAAAAGGAGAAAATGCTGTTAACCATCATTTTCTCCCTTTTGTACAATGTTTTCTACCATATCAAAGACAGATTCCATCATTTGAGTCACATTGTAAATTGTTGTCTGCAAAGGTCTTCATTTCGGACAATTTTACTTTCTTGTCATGTAGTAAAGAGTTAATCCTTATATTACCACACAATCTCTCGAGTTTTTAACGACCTGAAGATAAGCAGAAATTTCGTTGAAAACATTGTAGCAAAAGGAGAAAATGCTGGTAACCAGCATTTTCTTCTTTTCCCACAATGTTTTGTGTTCCTTTTGAAAAGGATACTATCATTTGCGGCACATTTAAATTATCATCTGAAAATGCTTTCAATTGGGGCAAGTCTACATTCCTGTCCTGTGGTAATTGTCTAACTCTTTACAAAATGAAAAAATTATGACTTGTCCAATTTGAAAGCATTTGTAGACGAAAGTTTTAAATGTAGCTCAAATGATGAAATTTGTCTTTGATAGGGTAGAAAACATTGTGGGAAAAGGAGAAAATGCTGGTAACCAGCATTTTCTCCTTTTCCCACAATGATTTTTTAAAGGCTTCTCCCTCAGGGTCGTAAAAAGTTGGGATTGTGTGGTAAAGGGTAAAAAAAGGGCAAGGATGGGAGAGATGTGTGGGGTTGATTGACAGATGAACACTCAGTCAGGTGTGGACAGTTTGTCTTTGTGAATGTGTGTTTTAAATGCAAAAATGATTCATTATTAAAATACTGGAAAGTGTGTTTCCATGACAACTTTGTGAATGCAAGTGGCTGGAATTTGTTATTATTTTTTTTATAATTTATTCTGGTTTTTTTTTTTGTGATAATTTACTGATAAATTTCAAGCACATTGGGTATTTACTCTGTACCAGATGACAACATTTTAGGCTTGTCTAAATTGAAAGCATTTGCAGACGACTATTTAAATGTGGCTTGAATGATGGGTTTTTCAGTGAAAGGGAAGAAAACATTGTGGGAAAAGGAGAAAATGCTAATTTCCAGCATTTTCTCCCTTTTCCACAATGTTTTCAAAGGCTTTCTCTTTATCAGGTTTTTTAAAAATTTGGGATTGCGTAATAAAGGGTTAGATGAGACAGATTGTTATTAATCTGCACTGAGAGATAAAATTTTTTACTTGTCAAAAATGAAAGCACCAGGCAGAGAATAAAATTCAGTGTAATATGCATCTCATGGTGGGATTTGACAATGAAAGGATAGAAAAAATTGTGAAGAAAGGAGGAAATTGTGGTTACCAGCATTTTCTACTTTTCCAACAATGTTTTCCAAAGTTTAATTTCCCAGGGTCGTTAGAAAGCAACATTGTGTGGAAATGGGGTTACCCTGTACTAGACTACAAAATTTTTATTCGTGTCAAAATTGAATTTTTCAGACGACAAAATAGATGTGTTATGCATCAAATGATGGGATTTGTCACTGAAATGAAAGAAAACATTGTAGGGAAAGAAGAAAGTGCTGGTTACCAGCATTTTTTCCTTTTCCCAGAATGTTTCTTCCTCAGGGTTGATAAAAAAAAAGGGTTGTTTGCCTTGGTTTACATTTACTGTGGTTAAGTCCTTTTTTTTTTTTAAGTGATTCATGACAAATATGGGAGTGCAAGTGAAGGCAGTTGTTGGTTTACAGTGAAAGACTTAAAAAATACGTTCTAATATCGAATTTTTCATTGTGTTGGGCTGATTTTGTAAATATGAGTAATTTTTATGAATGTATCATTGTTATGGTTGCAATGGATTTCAAAACTGTGATCAGATTGACGTGTTGGTTGTACTCATGTATCTTAAAAAGTATGATCTCAGGGATGTAGCAAGTCCTCATTCATATGGATTAAAGGTTGAGTGGTGAAAATGTGTGGTAAAAGTGTGTGGGTATGCCCCATTCCTGAAACAGCAACACAGTCTGGTTTATTCTTGGGGAATGTGAATTATTCCATCCATCAGTCCATTTTTGTATCCTAGCTGTAACTTTTAACTTTGCACAAATGTTAACCACATCAAGACGATGTTTCCATAGGTTAAAGGTCAAGGTCACAGCAAGGTCAAATATATTTTTATGGGGGTAGTATTTTGTGTCTTGCCTGTAACTTTTTCAATTATGAACACTTTCAGTATGACTTTGCTGGATAGCTAACCACATAAAGATGATGTGTTGCGAACAAGAACTATGTCAGAAAGTCAAAGGTCAAGGTCACAGCAAGGCCAAATATGTTTATAAAGTTAATTTTTTGGACAGTTTTGTTTGTGTGTAGCCTATAACATTTATAATTTATGACTGAATTTTAATAAAACTTTGTAGAATTATCAACCACATAAAGACAATGCATCTGGGGGCAAAAATCATTTCCATATGTTGGAGGTCAAGCTCATTTTAAGGTCAAATGCCAGTTTTTTTGTCCGTGGCATTTATTTTCTCTAATACTTAATTACAGAATAACTGTGCACAACTGTGAACCATATCAAGATGATGTGTCACGTGCAACAGTCATCTCTGTAAGTGAAAAATTAAGGTCACAGCAAGGTCATATGTAAGGGGGTCGAAGGTCAAGGTCAAATGACTGTTTTCTTGGATGAATTTCAATATAACTTGGCAGAATAGTTAACCATATTATGTAAACAATGTGTCGTGCGCAAGAACCTTATCCATAAGTCAAAAGTCAAGATCAGTGCAAGATCAGAAGTGTTTGTAGTGTTATGTCCGTAGTTACCGTAATGTGCACAGCTGACAGGAAATGTTTTAGAAACTTTTGTGGGGGGGCATCAGTCACCTCTTAGTGATATGTCTTGTTTACATTGATATTTGATCCATTTTTTTTTCACCATGTACAGCCATTTAACTCTTAACGTTGACCCCATGGTAGCGCAGTCAGTAGCATACAGGGGGTTGCTGGTTCGATCCCTGGCTCAGCCAATTTCTTTTCAAGGACTGATGATGGTTATTTCAAACAGGATTCATACCTCTCTCACCGCTGGTCATTGTTTCGACCAATCATTATGTGGGAAAGCAGCCAATGGTTTGGAAAGAATATTGTGTGGAGTACTGGTAAAAGAAACTCCAGAGGAAAGCATGGATAGGTGCACTGGCTGCAGCTCTATAACTGAATAATGTTGAAAACTGCGTTAAACACCATACAATCAGTCATTTAACTCTTTAACTCTTTACCACACAATCCCGACTTTTAACGACCCTGAGATAGAAGCCTTTTGAAAACATTGTAGGAAAAGGAGAAAATGCTGGTAACCAGCATTTTCTCCTTTTCCCACAATGATTTCTACCCAGCTGGAAACAAATTCCAATTTTTGAGTTACGTTTATTTTGTCGTCTGCAAGTGCTTTCAATTTGGACTAGTCCAAAATTTTGTCATGTGGTAAAGAGTTAACAGACATCTTCGGACTCTTCATTCCAAAACAATAAAAACTTGGCAAAGTGTCATTTTTATCGCTTTTAGAATGACATCCTAGAGGAATACAATAGAAAACAATCATCACTCATGTAATATCCTTTGCGTATACATTGACATGGTGAAAAAAAATTGCAGATGAATAATTTGGCATAATTATTGGAGAAATTTCTCACTGTACTTACTTTCCTGTTTCTATTATATATGAGGTAATAACCACAAACCACCGAAACCACAGTGAAACTTCCTTAAACTATAAAAACAGTTCATATTTCTTTTATGAATTTCCCTGATTTTTAAACCAGATGAACCATATTCTGTGAAACAGTGTGCTTAATGCATCTGCAGAAAGTATTGACCCAGATCAGCTTGTGCAGTCTGTGCAGTCTGACCTGGGCCGAAACTTTTCGCTTAAAGTCAATTTTCTGTATCAGTCAAAGGATTAGTCTACCTCATGATTCAGTCTGTTGTTAGACAAAATGTACTAGTACTTCGTGGATCCATGATCATGTGATGACTTGCTTTATATCATGCATCACAAAAACCAGTGTAATTTACGCCTGGTTATTTAATATGCTCAATGTATAGCACCATCATGAGGGAACTCGGTTTCATGTACCATCCGAAAAACTAACAGTAATTTTAGATGGCCTGAGCCATAGGGCTTGAACCCACTCTCTCAAGTGACCCAAGACTTGATGTTTACAAGTCATACACTCTACCACTTGAGCTATGCAGGCTGGTCGTAAGTTGGTTTGAGGTCTAAAAGTGGTAAATATACTTGTAGAACACTAAGTCTTGTTAATTAGAAGCAATTATGTCATAAGATAATTATGATAATATTGTGCATCATTACTATTCAGTTCACAACATTACACCTTGTGACAGGGAATTTTGTATGGTTATTGAAACCCTTTCCAACCATCCTAGAATGCCCTAACCCTTTACAAGACAACAAAATTTTAGAACCGTCCAAATTGAAAGTATGAATGAGTGATTGATTGTATGGTGTTAAACACCGTTTTCGAGATTATTTCAGTTATATCGCGGCGGCCAGTGCACCTGTCCATGCTTTCCTGGAGTTTCTTTTGCCAGTACTCCCCACAATAATTTTTCCAAGCCACTGGCTCCTTTTCCACATAACTATCATCAAAGCAATGGTCAGCAGTGAGAGAGGAATGAATTCTGTCGCAATGGCTGTCATCAACCCTCAGAAAGAAATTGGCCAAGCGGGAGATCGAACCAGCGACCCCCTGTTCTCAAGTCTTTTATGCTACCCACTGAGCTACTGCTGCTTGGCCCAAATTAAAAGCATTTACAGACAACAATTTCAGTGTGGCTCAAATGGTGCAATTTTTCTTTGATAGGGTAGAAAACATTGTGGGAAAACGAGAAAAATGCTGGTTTACCAGCATTTTCTCCTTTTCCCACAATGTTTTAAAAAGGCTTTTTTCCCAGGGTCTTTAAAAGTCAGCTTTGTGTGGTAAAGGCTTAAGAATAAATCTTGGCCACTCATCCAAAATGTAGACTTGTCCAAATTGAGGGCATTTGCAGGAGACAATTTTAAAGTGGCTCAAATGATGTGATTTTTCTTTGATAGGGTAGAAAACATTGTGGGAAAAGGAGAAAATGCTGGTTTACCAGCATTTTCTCCTTTTCCCACAATGTTTTAAAAAGGCTTCTTTCCCAGGGTCATTAAAAGTCAGCATTGTGCCATAAGGGTTAACTCTTTTCCACACTTCAAAAGTGTAGACTTGTCTAAATTGAATGCATTTGCAGGTAACAACTTAGATGTGGGTCAACAGATGTAATTTCTCTTTGAAATTATTATCAGCATTTTCTCCTTTTCCCACTTATGTTTTCAGAAGCCTTCTTCCTAAAAATAGGATTATTAAAAGTCAGGATAGTGTAGTAAAGTCAGGATCAGGACTGAAAGAATGTGTTTTCCTGTCACAGTAGAGGATAAATTCTTAAAACATGGCGGAAAAAGGAGAAAATGCTGGTTATTAGCATTTTCTCCTTTTTCTCACAAAGTTGTTTGCCCTCTGAAACACAAATCCCATCATTGAGGTACCAGTAATATTTTATTAGCTCACCTGAGCATGAAGTGCTCAGAGTGAGTTTTTATGATCTGTGTCCGGCGTCTGGTGTGCATGACGTGCGTCGTTCGTCGTCCGTTGTCAACTTTTACCTTGTGTACGCTCTAAAAGACCACATTTTCAGTCCGATAATCATGAAACTTGGTCAAAATGTTTGTCTTGATAATATCTCGGACAAGTTCGAAAATGGGTCAGGCCGGGTCAAAAACTAGGTCACTAGGTCAAATCTAAGAAAAACCTTGTGTACACTCTACAGGCCACATTTTCAGTCCAAATCTCTTGGAAGTTCTTGTGAATGTTTGTCTTGATGATATCTCGGATGAGAATGAAAATTGGTCAGGTCGGGTCAAAAACTGGGTCATTAGGTCAAATTTTAGAAAAACCTTGTGTATGCTCTAGAGGCCACGTTTTCTGTCCAATACTCTTGAAACTTGGTCAGAATGTTTGTCTTCATGATATCTCAGATGAGTTTGAAAATGGGTCAGGTTGGGTCAAAAACTAGGTCACTAGGTCAAATTTTAGGAAAACCTTGTGTATACACCATAGAGGCTACATTTTCTGTCCAAGGCTCCTGAAAGTTGGTCAGAATGTTTGTCTTGATGATATCTTTGACTAGTTTGAAAATGGGTCATGTCAGGTTAAAAACTAGGTCACTAGGTCAAATTTTAGAAAAAACTTGTATATGCTCTAGAGGCAACATTTTCATTCCAATGCTTTTGAAAGTTTTTCAGAATGCTTGTCATGATGATATCTGGAATGAATGTGAAAATGGGTCAGGTTGGGTCAAAAATTAGGTCACTAGGTCAAATATTAGAAAAACTTTGAGTAAGCACTAGAAGGTTACATTTTCTGTCCAATACTCTTGAAACTTGGTCAGAATAGTTGTGTTGATGATATCTTGCATGAGTTTGAAAATGGGTCACGTGGGGTCTAAAAATAGGTCACTAGATTTAATCTTTGAAAAGCCTTGTGTACACTGTAGAGGCCACATTTTCAGTCCACTAATCTTGAAATGTGGTCAGAATGTTTGTCTTGATAATGTCTTAGACTAGTATGAAAATGGGTCATGTTGGATAAAAGACTAGGTCACTAGGTCAAATCTCGGGAAAAAACCTTCTGTACACCCTATAGGCCACGTTTTCTATCAAATTCTCATGAAAGGTGGTCAGATTGTTTGTCTGGATAATTTCTAGATGTTTGAAAATAGGCAATATTGAGCTTAAAAGTAGGCCACTGAGATAAATTCTAGAAAAAGCTTGTATACACTCTAGAGACTGTGTTAAGTCCAATACTAATGAGTGTTTGTTAGAATGTTTGTCTTAATATCTCTGAAGAGACTGGAAATGGGTCATGTTTGATCAAAAGGTTCAGGTGAGCAACTTCAGGGCCATCATGGCCATCATGGCCCTCTTGTTTGTTATCTGCTCGTTCTTTCAATTTAGATGAATCTGGAAGCTTTTAGTCTTGTAAAGGGTTGCCCAGCCAGGTAGCTCGGGGTTTGGTGTATCTATGTGGCCTGTTGATTGGGAGTTTGACACCCAGTTGAGGCAAACTTTCTTTCCGGCGATTTCTCACCTCTCACCTCTGATGCATGTGAGAAAAGTAGTCAGTGGCTTTGAAGAAAGTTACGTCGGTACTATGGTGTGAGAAGGCTAGTAAACAAATGTCTAGGTGCACTGACTGCTGTGACATGACCTAAGCTGTTAAAAGTTAAAAATGGCATTTAATGACTCTAATATAAACCGATACAAATCAATGTGAATTTGACATTAATTTTCTTTTCCCAAGTAATGAACAGGAACTAAATAGAGCACTAAATGCTTCAGATGAAGAATCATTACAACTTACGTTGCCTTTGCAGCTGGCATAGATTGAGATCAGACTGCAAAAAAATGAGCAGTCTGATCTTTGATCTACACTGTCCACTTTGCTGAGACACTTTGCTCAGTCTGATCAGATCTTATTTCTAGGCAGAAAATTTCCATTGGTTTAATTCCGAGCTCTTAGTGTCATCCCGTACAATCCCTCTATTCAACAACCGTGGGGAAGAAGGCTTTTGAAAACATTGTTGAAAAATTAGAAAATGCTGTTATCCAACATTTTCTTGTTTTCCCACAATGTTTTTTTACCCTCCCAGAAACAAATTTCAATTTTTGAATCACAACTATTTTGTCTTCTGCAAGTGTGGGACTCGTAACCAGAGGCCCTTGGTTGAAGCCGCACTGGATCCACTAGGTTTTTCGTTGGAATGTCCTTGGGCATGACACTTCAGAGCTCTAGCCTAGTACTAGTAAAACCCAGAAAAACATGAATAGGTGAGCTGTCAGTGTGATATGACTGAAATAATGTTTAAAGCAGTGTAAAACACCATTCAATCAATCAACCAATCAACGAATCAATCAATCAACCAACCAACCAACCAACCAATCAATCAATCAATCAATCAACCAATCAATCGTCTTCTGCAATTGCTCTCAAGTTGGACAAATCTTAAAATTGTATTCTGTGGTGAAGGGTCTTTTACAAGGAAGAACAGTGAAACAAAACTCGTGACATGCATCTGAAGGACGGAAGGAAAGCTAAAATACGCACTTGCATTATATCGGCACGAAATCAGTAAATCCAAGAAATTTATCATCCTTCGTCACACGGTTCCAAGTTTTAATGACCTTGAGGTAGAAGCCTTTTGAAAACATTGTGCGAAAAGGAGAAAATGCTGGTAACCAGCATTTTCTCCTTTTCCCACAATGTTTTCTACCCTATCAAAGACAAATTTCCTCATTTGAGCCATATTTAAAATGTCATCTGTAAATGCTTTCAGTTTGGACAAGTCCAGAATTTTGTCATGTGGTAAAGAGATTACACTTAGACTGCTAAGTGCGACTTTGTGGGCACCTGCAGACAGTGTAGGTCAAGATCAGACTTCACAGAATATGCAGTCTGATCTTGAATTTACACTGTCCAATACGGTTAGATTTTTTCGATGAGCAAATCTTTTAAATCAGGAGCAATAGGTTTTTCATAAATTTGGCTTGAAATCTTTAATTTAATTTATTTAACTCTTTCCATACCAAAGATGAAACCAGAAGCTATTGTGGACAGTGTAGATCAAGATCAGACTGCACAGAATGTGCAGTCTGATCTCTGATGTACACTGTCCACTGCTATATTGTAGATTATGACTGAACTGTCTGTTGATCTTGCAGAGGAAAAATATTTTTAGCTTTAAGAAAATGCAATTTATTCAGTAGTGAAAGAGTTAACCCTTTACCAAACAATCCTGGTTTTTACGACCCAGAGGAAGAAGCCTTCTGAAAACATTGTGGGAAAAGGAGAAAATGCTAGTAACCAGCATTTTCTCCTTTTCCCACAATGTTTTCTAGTCTTCTAAAGTCAACTTTCAATTTTTTGAGTCATGTTTATTTTGTTGTCTGCAAATGCTTTCAATTTGGACAAGTCTAAAATTTTGTCCTTTGGTAAAGGGTTAAATTGCAGCTTAGGGGTTAATGCAATGTGAGAAGGTCCAATGTGTGTTACACAGATAGTGTCAAACAGTGTAGTTAACTGATTGATGGATGTATATATTTATGCAATGAACATTAACATTAATATGATTATGGAGTAGAAGAGTTCTGTGATGTATGTATATATATATAGTGCTAGATGGAGAAATTCAGCAAAGTGCTCAAACCTTTTGTTTGGATTTATGAAAGGAACTGCTGCCAGTCTTGTTTGCAATTTATAAAAAGGTAGTTTGCTTTTTATTTTTAGTTTGTCCATTTTTGAAGAAAACATCGAGGTAATTGCCGTAGTCCTGGCGTCGTCGTTGTTGTCTTCATCGTTGTCATCATGCAAAAACTTTGACATTTTGTAATATCTCTGTTATTACTGAAGACATTTACTTCAAACTTGGACAAACTGTTAACTATCAAAATGGGAACTCATACAACAGGCGAAGGTAACTATGTAAAATATTTTTGACACAGTTATGCCCCTTTTTCAACTTAGAATTTTCGCTGAAAATCGAGCACTTGCAGCCGAGCATTGGCACCTGCATGCAGTGCTCTTGTTTTGAATCTTAGTTGTGTCTCAGGTGGGTTAACTGTTTACAAAACTGCAAAATTTTAGACTCTTTGAAATTGAAAACTTGTAGACGACAATTATATATGGTTCAGATGATGAAACTTGTCTTTGATACAGTGGAAAACATTGTGAGAAAAGGAGAAAATGCTGTTAACTGGCATTTTCTGCTTTTTTCCACAATGATTTCATAATTTTTTTTTTCCACCGGGTCTTTCAAACTTGGGATTGTGTGGTAAAGGGTTAATATTATTGTTGTCTGTCTGTCTGTTCTTCTGTCTGTCTGTTCTTCTGTCTGTCTTTTCTTCTGTCCGTCCTTTATTTCACAAACAACTGCTCCTCTGAAACAGCAGTCTTAACTCTTTACTAAACGGCATAATTTTAGACTAGTCCAAATTGGAAGTATTCGCAGATGACAAAATTAAGGTGACTCGAAAATTGAAATTTGTTTACGGAAGGGTAGAAAACGTGGTAGGAAAAGGAGAAAATGCTGGTTACCAGCATTTCCTCCTTTTCACACAATGTTTCAAAAGTCTTACTTACCAGGGTCGTTAAAACTCGGGATTGTGTGGAAATGGGTTACCAAACGATATAATTTTAGACTTGTCCAAATTGGAAGCATTTGCAGATAACAACATTAAGGTGACTCAAAAATTGAAATTTGTTTAGGGAAGGGTAGAAAACATTGTGGGAAAAGGAGAACATGCTGGTTACCAGCATTTTCTCCTTTTCCCACAATGTTTTCGGAAGGCTTCTTTCTCAGGGTCGTGAAAACCCGCGATTGTTTGGTAAAGGGTTAGTCAGATAAAATAGAACTTCATTTAATTGATTGATTTTCTGTTTTTTAATCATCTCCACTGGTTTCCCAGTCCTACACAGGCCACGCCCCCTTAAAGCTGTCGGTTATGTTATTACTTACTTCATTTAAGGTAGTGGATCCGTAATAGAAAACAGCTATTTCCACTATAATATTATCCTACAAAATTTGCTATGATTAAAAATGAGTATTATTGTACTACTTTAACTAAGCCACTTTTTCCTTTTTTTCCTTCTTAGAATTATCATTTATAAATCTAAAACCACTATATTCTCATTACAAAGGGAGATAATAATTACCTCCCTTTTCTGGAAACTAACAAAAGTATCAACAAATAATTTCAAGATAGACATCAAAGGAATTTCTGGTCAGTTAAAAATGTTCAAAAGTATTATATCTGACTATAAATCCGTACTTATCAACTATCAAGGAATTTTATTCCATGTTGCACTAGAAGTGTTACGGGTCTATACTACTTTAACCTGACCAAGTTCAACATTTACATAAATTAAAATTCTATTTTTACCCTCAGCATTGTGGGTTCGATTCCCACGGCTGGCCATCTAAAATTACTAATAGTCTTTCGGATGAGACGTTAAACCGAGGTCCTGTGTGACGGTGCTATACACCGAGCACGTTAAAGAACTAGGTGAAACTTAGGATGGGTTTCGTCCTGTATCTGCACTATCCCCCGTAACAATACAAACAGCCTTCAGGGGGCGTCGCCCATATGGGCAACCGGTGGCGACGATAGATTAACGCAAATTCAACCCTCAGCATCACACAGGGCTGCCTTCGGTTTTGTCTGGAATGGTCATGGAAATTTTCCGTACAATATGCACAAATTAAATTGCTTACCTGTACCTTCTCATGTATATATAATTTCCCGAATAATGGTCAGAGTTTTATTTATATACCTACTTATATATTCAGCATAAAGGTCAGGATCAGGTTAAATGAAGTAGGGAATACAGGAATATATAAGATAAAGGATGAAACCTGTCCTAAGTTAGGCCTGGTTCTTGAACATGCTCAGTTTATAGCCTTTCGGTATATAGCACCGTAACACAGGACCTCAGTTTAAAATCTCATCCAAAAGACTGTTGGTCATTTTTGATAATCGGCTGTATGGGGCTCTAACCCACACCCTCAAGAGGCCGGAGACTTGACGTTTACAAGTCCTACACTTGAGTTATTGAGGCTGGTCTTAATTTTATTTTAGGACAAGGGGAACAAAGGTTGTTCCAGTAATATGGCTCATGTGACCAACATGGCCACTGTTGCTAAAAATAGCTAATTTTCTCAGAAGATCTTATCCTCTAGAACAGAGCTCCAGATAAGAGGAAGTGATGGTATTCTAAAGTCATTATTTCTCTTCAAACCCTATGTTGTGGGTACTCTTTAGAATCGTCTCGACGAGACGATTCTAATGAGTACCCACAACATAGGGTTTAGTGGAGAATAATTAATATTTTCAATTTCGAATTCAAAATCACTCCCTCTATCTGGAGCTCTGCTCTAGAACCAGAAACCAGTGGCACTGAAACTTTGCACAACGTATCATATGATAACAGATTTCATGTTTTGAGTAACGTTTAATTTGTCCACTGCAAACGCTTTGGGTTTAGACAAGACCAAAATTTTGTCGATACGTATAGAGCCAATTTCGAAAGTCTAAAATTTTGTTGTTTGGTAAATATAGAGAATACTCAGAAGAATTGATAATTATACAGGAAAAATGAAACAAAAGGCATGATGTGTTGAACAATTGTAGTCCTTCTTCCTGTTTATTTTCTCAAAAATGTCTTCTTCATAATAGAAGGGTTATGCAGTTGAGTTAAATTGTATCTCTGTACTAAATGACAAAATTTTAGACTGGTCCAAATTGGAAGCATGTGCACATGGCAAATTAACTCTGAACTCTTTACCAGACGACAAAATTTTAGACTAGTCCAAATTGAGACTAGTCCTTTTCCCACAATGTTTTCAAAAGACTTCTTTCTCAGTCTCTTGAAAACCCAGGATTGTTTGGTAAAGAGTTAACCAAATGCCAAATTTTAGACTAGTGCAAATGGAAAGCTTTAATGATGCATACAACAAAATAATTGTTTCTCAAAAATTAAGATTTTTTAGGGGAAAAGGTAGAAAAGATTGTGGGAAAAGGAGAAAGTGCTGGTTACCAGCATCAGCATCGATTTAGTCATATCACGTCAACAGCTTGTATATTCATGTGTGTCCTGGGTATCACCGGCTCTAAGCTGGGGCTTTGAAGTGTCTTGCCCAAGAACACTCCCAGGAAAAACCAAGTGCTTCTAGTGAGGATCAGTGGTCCTGCATTGATCAGTGGTAAAGTGTAGGACTCTTGACTTGAAGCCCTGGGTTAGAGCCTCTCTGGATCCACTGGATTTTTCGTGGGAGTGTCCTTAGGCAAGACACTTCAGAGCCCTAGCCTAGTACTGGTGAAACCTGGGAAATATATGCATATGTGAGCTGTCACTGTGATATGACTGAGAATATGTTGAAAGCAGCGTAAAACACCAATCAATCAATCAGTCTAGTGAGGATCAAACTCAGACCTCCAGGTCACAAGTCTTATACTTTACCCCTAAGCTACGCACGACCCTGGATTGTTTGGTAAAAGAAAGCTTACATGAAGTATTGAATGCCACGAGCAAGGTCCAAAGGATCAGCTGCAGTTGCCTATCAACCAGTATGGAAGCATTGCCAAGGAGATTGAACTCTGTCATTCAGCCCTTGAAGATTAGTCTGAGGGATTGTAAACAAGTTAATTGTTTGTATTCAACCCTATACCACACAGTTCCGATTTCTACAACACTAGAAAGAAGCCTTTTGAAAACATCATGGGAAAAGGAGAAAATGCTGGTAACCAGCATTTTCTCCTTTTCCCACAATGTTTTCTACCCTATAACAGACAAATTCCATCAGTTGAGCCACATTTCAATTTACGTCTGCAAAATGCTTTCGATTTGGACTAGTCTACATTTTCGTCATGTATTAAAGAGTTAACTCTTTTTTCCACTTGACAAAGTTTTAGACTAGATCCAAGTTTGGCTTATTTGCAACAACAGATGGTTTGTGTCTTTGAAATGATAGAAATGGTCGAGAAAATTGAGGAAAAAGCAGCATGTTTGATTTATTTGTTTGTATGGTGTTTTCACACCACTTTCAACATCATTTCAGTTAAAATTGGCCTATTCAGCTGTGTACCTACCCATTCTTTCCTGGAGGTTCTTCTTACCAGTAATGCACACAATATTCTTCCTAAGCCACTGGCTGCTTTCCCATATGCCCATCTTTGAAAAGATGATCAGTGCTTTTATTGGAATGAATCCTGTCGCAATGACTATCTTCAATCCTCTGAAGGAAATAAAATGGAGCTGCTTGGGGTTAAAATCACTAACACCCCTCCCCCCCCCCACCCCCATCCCCCCATCCCCTCCCAGTCTCATTAGACCTGTGCATTACCAACTGCACAACTGAAATAGTGGGCTTGACTTAAACTCTTTAATACATGACAAAAATGTAGACTTGTCCAAATTGAAAGCATTTGCAGACAGTTTTTTTAAATGTGGCTCAAATGATGGAATTTGTCTGTGATAGGGTATAAAACATTGTGGGAAAAGGAGAAAGTGCTGGTAACCAGCATTTTCTCTTTTTTCCACAAGGTTTTCAAAAGGCTTCTTTCTCAGGGTTGTTAAAACAAATGGGATTGTGTGGTAAAAAGTTGATACTACCAGTGCAAAATTTATTAACTTGGCCTCTTTCGACGGTTGGAGCTAAAATCTGCTGAAAGTCTGAAAGATTTTAGTCTCATAAGCATGACTAAACTAGCGGATGGTAAAGATCAAAGATCAGACTGCATGTTCTGTGGAGTCTGATCTTGATTTATACCACCCGAAAGTGCCCTCATATTTTCCCATGGCCCAGAAAGGCTTATGGATGAAGTATGTGTGAAGTGATGCTTATTTCTAAATGACCCTGGTATGTAATATGTAAGTGGATGATGATGTATTTTACCCTTCAACACACAATCCCGTCTTTTAACCCTTTACCAAACAATGCCTGGTTTTCACGACCCTGATGAAGAAGTCTTTTTAAAACATTGTGGGAAAAGGAGAAAATGCTGGTAACCAGCATTTTCTCCTTTTCCCACAATGTTTATAACCCTTCCCAAATTAAACTTCAACTTTTGAGTCACATTAATTTTGTCGACGTTTCAATTTGGACAAGTCTAAAATTTTGTTGTTTGGTAAAGAGTTAATGGTTGCGAAGGAAAGAGACTTTTGAAAACATTGTGGGAAAAGGAGAAAATGCTGGTAACCAGCATTTTCTCCTTTTCCCTCAATGTCTTCTACACTTTTCAAAACCAAACCTCATCATGTCGAGCTATTTTGAAACTGTGGTCTGCAAATACTTTCATTTTCAACAAGCCCTGTATTTTAATGTCCTTAACTCTTTATCAAACAACAAGTTTAAAATTTTAGACTCTTCCAATTTGAAAGCATTTGCAGACAACAAAATTAATGTGACACAAAAATTGAAGTTTGTTTTGGGTAGGGTAGAAAACATTGCGGGAAGAGGAGAAAATGCTGGTTACCAGCATTTTCTCCTTTTTCCAGCAATGTTTTCAAAAGGCTTCTTCCTCAGGGTCATGAAAACCAGGGATTGATTGATAAAGGGTTAATTTGAGGAAAAAGATTTTTGAAAACAATCCTGGAAAAGAAGAAATTGCTAGTTATCAGCATTTTCTCCTTTTCCCACAATGTTTCTACCCTTTTCACAGAAAAATCTCATCATTTGAGCTATATTGAAATTGTCGTCTGCAAATGCTTTCATATTAGACAAGTGCAAAGTTTTGTTATCTGTAAGTGAGTAAATCCATTTTAACTCTTTTTCACACAAGGAAATTTTAGACTAGGTTCAAATTTAAAACTTTTGCAGATGACAACACTTTTACTAAAATGTGGCACAAATGATACCATTTTTTATCAGAAAGGGTAGAAAACATCATGTAGAAAAAGGAAAAAATGTTGGTTTCCAGCACTTTCTCCTGATATCCCACAATGCTTTTGCAAGCCCTTTTTACTCAAGGTCATGAAAAGTGGGAACTGTGTGGCAAAGGGTCACTGTGCTAGACTCATATTATCATTAAGTGGATTATCTACAACAGTGTTAGTTTTGATGGATAGATTTTGTTCGAATTTTGTGGTTCGGGTCTGAATGAAGTTGTGATTTCATTTTGTTTTAATTTGTTTCTTATTTTAAACCTTTTCCAAAAAATCTCATGTTTTAATGAAACATTGTGGGAAAAGTAGTAAAGGGCACAGTATTAGTTGTACAGTAAAGTGGCAGGGGACTTGGAAACTTGTTCACGGCTGTGGTGAATCATGTCGCCCCGAGCCGAACCAAGTCCCCTGCCACCTGACCGTACAACAAATTTATTATACTGCAAAGTTTTACCATTCCAACTTGTGTTAAGCGAAATTTACCCGTTTTTTGGTTTCAAAAATTGAGTATGCTGTCGAAGTAGAATTTCCCTTCTGAGTGCCCCAATTCAATGAATACTGACATCACTGGGAACTGACGTCACTGAAACCTTGGTAAAACATGCAGTTTGGTGCATAATCTTGATGTTAATCTTGATCGACGCCGCCATTTTGGATGTTGTGTTGAAAGTGTAGTCGTGTATACGGGGGCCCCGAAAGGGAATACTGCTCTTACTTTGGTTTTGCCAGTGTCCATGATATATATGTTCAGGGCATATTATCCAATCAGATCACAAGAAATTTCTTTGCAGTATAATAATGTTTTCTGTCCTTTTAACCCTTCATCACACTGCAAAATTTTAGACCTATCCAAATTGAAAGCATTTGCAGACGACAATTTCATAGTGGCTCAAATGATGTAATTTTTCTTTGATAGAAAACTTTGTGGGAAAAGGAGAAAATGCTGGTTACCAGCATTTTCTCCTTTTCCCACAATGTTTTCAACAGGCTTCTCTCTAAAGGTCATTAAAAGTGGTCATTGTGTGGCAAAGGGCTAAAGATGAATCGTATTGTTTGAATAAGATTTAATTCTGCAAATGCTCTCAAATTGGACTGGTGTAAAATTTTTAGTCTGGTAAAGATTACAAAGAAAAAAAGAAGAGTGAAATGTAACTCTTATGAAATTGAAAAAAATGTTGAACTTGTATGAGGTAGACTGGTCCTTGGACAGGCAGAATATTTGACAAATAGTGAAAAGTTTTGGCCCAGGTCAGCTTGCACGGACTGTGCAGGTTGACCTGGGTTAATACTTTTCGCAGATGCATAAAACCCCCATTTCACAGAGCATGGCTCAGTTATTGAAATATGAGAAATTTGTTTGAAATATTGGGATCACCTTATCTGTGTACATAACCTGGATTTTACAAAAGACAAGGGATGGCACAAATAAAACAAAGTGCCAAACGTATTGTGGAGAGACTTTCCTCGCTGAGCCCAAAACTTACAAGGTAAATGATGTTTTAGGAAACATTCAGACTCGGGGCCTGGGCTTGCCAGCATTTCTCCTTTTCTCACAAGGTTTTCAAAAAGCCCTTTTTACCAAGGTTGTTTAAACTCTTGATTATGTTTTAACCCTTTACCAAACAATCCCGGGTTTTCACAGCCCTGTAGAATAAGCATTTTAAAAACACACTGGGAAAAGGAGAAAATGCTGGTAACCAGCATTTTCTCCTTTTCCCACAATGTTTTTTACCCTGTAAAAGAACTTAAGTTCATGGGTACCACTTTCAAATTTGTCGTGTGCAGATACTGTCAGTTTGGAAGGATCTAAAATTTGTTGTTAGGGAAAGCAGGGTCCAAAAATTTCAAGAAAAGGCACTCGTCCTTTAGGACAAGTGACTTTGAAAAAATACTTGCCCTGCTTTGATCCTCACTCATCCGACGAGAAAAATCCTTTTAATGTATGACATTTTATTTTCAGACGAAACGGAAACACTAATTAATTTGTCTCCGGTAGCAACGATTCTTAAATACCGGGTTTCAGTAACCAGTACCTTTTATCCGGTCATGTTAAAGAAATTAATAAAGCCAAAACAAAACAGTTTTTCGTACTAGTTTTGGAAAAGTATTTGAGTTAATGTTAATATCGTTTGTTTTGATAAATAGCAAAGATGCTGGTATTGAATTAGATCTACCTGAAGCATTTTAAAACATTTTTGTTTGCGATGAAAGATCCCGGGTTATATCATTAGGCTGACTTTAAACTGGTCTTTATTGGGAGAGGGGGACCAGCACGTTTTATGTTCTGTTTCAATATTTGATTTCCCGAATACCCTTAATTCGCTTATTCAAAAATGGAATGGCCGTTTTGTCTCCTGTAAGTTAAAAGTTCATCTGAAAAACTTATTTGTATACTATCTCCTATTCACCACTCGTCATGCCGGATGACCATGACTGGTATTTCACTCGTCCTCATCCATTTCTTACTCGTAAATACGAGCGGACGAGTGGATTCTTTGGACCCTGGAAAGGATTAAAAGGTTAAGTCTGTAGCAACCAACAAAATTGAAGGTTTGGCCAAATTGGGAGCACTTCCAGACAACAAGTTGAAGGTGGCTGAAAAGACAGGATATGTCTTGGAAAAGGTAGAAAACTCTTGGAAAAAGAGGAAAATGCTGGCTGGTCACCAGTATTTATTATCTTTTCCCACATTGTTTTTAAAAGACTTCTTCCGCATAGTTGGTAAAACCCTGGACTGTTTGGTAAAGAGTTAAAATCTCTTACTAGAACAATATTAGTTGTACGGTCAGGTGGCAGGGGACTTAGAAACTTGTTCACGGCTGTGGTGAATCATGTCGCCACCTCGCCTTCGGCTCGGGGCGACATGATTCACCACAGCCGTGAACAAGTTTCCAAGTCCCCTGCCACCTGACCGTACAAGGATTTTATTGAACTGCCAAGTTTTAGCATTCCAACGTTTGTTAAGCGAATTTTACCTGTTTTTTGGTTTAAAAAATTGAGTATGCTGATGAAGTAGAATTTCCCTTCTGAGTGCCCCAATTCAATGAAAACTGACGTCACTGGGTACTGACGTCACTGAAACCTTGGTAATACGTGCTAAAACGTGCAGCTTGGCACATAATCTTGATGTTAATCTTGATCGACGCTGCCATTTTGGATGTTGTGTTGATAGTGTAGTCATGTATACGGGGCTCCCGAAAGGGAAACTGCTTTTACGTTGGTTTTGCCAGTGTACATGATATATATGTTTGGGGCAGATTATCCAATCAGATAACGAGAAATTTCTTTGCAGTATAATAATAGAAGTTTATACCAACCATTCTTAAGTACATTTTTAGTCTTGTTCTCAGATTTTTTTTTAAATTTGAACGTAACACAAGTTCTGATTGGCTAAACCCTTTGGTATAGCCAATCAGAACTTGTGTTACATTCTTAATCTAGAATATTAGACTAAGAATATACTCTCAAGTGCGGTTTGTGAGTGTTCCTGATGATATTCTTGCCAAGCCTTATCAGTAGTTCAGTCTGAACACACAAGGCATGTAATCCAGTAATCATAAGTTTGAATTCCAGAATCCCAGCTCTTTTCAAGGATTAGCACAATTCATTCCCCTCTTATGGCTGAACATTTTGTCCACCATGTATTAGTGGGAAAGCAGCCAGGAGCTTACAGGACACTCTGGAAATGCATTGATTGGTCAGTTGGCTGCACTGATTTAACTGAAATTTTTTCGACAACCAACCAACTGACACAAGTCTTGTATTTTATCTTTCCAGAAAGAAAGCATCAATAAAAGCCAGGAAAATCTCCAATCCCAAACCATTGGAGGTGTTTGTAGCAGTGACTGGGTACAAAAAGCAGGAGAAAGGGGAGATAAGCCTGCAAGTTGGTGCCATTGTTGAAGTGGTGGAAAAAACAGAAACCGGTGAGCGTTAGATTTGTACTGCTTTAATCCTTTACGAAACGATCCCTGGTTTTTACAACCCTGAGATAGCAGCCTTCTGAAAACATTGTGGGAAAAGGAGAAAATGCTGGTAACCAGCATTTTCTCCTTTTCCCACTCAGTTTTCTACTCTGCTGGAAACAAATTTTAATTTTTGAGTTACGTTTATTTTGTCGTCTACAAGTGCTTTCAATTTGGACCTGTCTAAAATTTTGTCGTTTGGTAAAGAGTTAATAGGCAGCCTTGGCTACAACATTTATGGTTTGGGTCATGCTCTGGCAAAAGAGGGCTTAGTGCATCTCTGTGATTATTATATAATAAATTTGTTGTACGGTCAGGTGGCAGGGGACTTGGAAACTTGTTCACGGCTGTGGTGAATCATGTCTCCACCTCGCCTTCGGCTCGGGGCGACATGATTCACCACAGACATGAACAAGTTTCCAAGTCCCCTGCCACCTGACCGTACAACTAATAATGTACTCATAAAATCCAGTTTGTCTAACAACCAACTTAATCATGAGGTAGACTGGGCCATGGACACGCAGAAAATCACAAATACCAAAAATTTTAGACCCATGTCAGCTCACCTTTGCAAGAATTACTCAAAGTAAGCTTTGATGATCGTCAGTTACTCTCTGGCATGCTAAATCTCTGGCCCTTCTTCTAGATTTTGGAGGGTCTTGCATAGCTCAGTGTTAAAAAGTTGGACTTATAACTTTAAGGCATTGGGTTTGAGCTTCACTGGAAGCGCTAGGTTTTACACGGGAGTGTCTTTGGGCAAGACACTTCAGAGTATTAGCCTAGTATTGATGAAACCCAAGCAAACATGGATATGGAAGTTGTCGCTGTGATATGACTGAAATAATGTTGAAAACGGCATAAAACATCATTTAATCTAAATGATGCTGTCCCCTGGGTTGTGGAACAGTTGTTGTGTCAACTTCTAATTGTTTCGTGTACTTATTTGGTTTAACCCTTTACCACACCAGCCTGAGTTTTAACGACCCTGACAAAGATGGCTATTGAAAAAATTGTGGGAAAAGGAGAAAATGCTTGTAACTAGCAATGATTTTTTGCCTATCAAAGATAGAAATCACCAATTGAGCCATATTTAATTTTTGTTTGTAATTGCTTTGAATTTGGACAAGTCTAACATTTTTCATGTGGTAATGAGTTAAAGAGGCCCTTTTACTCATTTTCAGCCAGTTTTAACTCATTTTGTCTTTATTTTATCAAACTATAGTCATTCTGATATCTTCATGCCAAATATTGCGCCTCACGGTTGCAAGGTTGCTTAGATTACGGTCGATAGAAAATGCATTTCGCTGAGTTGCGGCCTTCCATGTAAACACACTCGTCTTTTCCGGTTTTTGAATCGAAGATTTCGATATATCCGTTATACACTCGGGTAGATTCGTATGATGATCATGCATTCTGTCACATGACTATATTTGACCTTCGCCCTGCGTCTAATGAGGTAAACAAAGGAAAATGGAGGATTCTCGATTTTCTGATGGAGCTTGCGGCCTATATGCAAATTACACCGTATCCGACTCTAGGCGGAAACCAACGATAAATTTCCGTGACGCACCGCCATTGTTTGCAGCTTCGATCGTCAGCCAGTTTTCTTCTGACCAATGTTCGGTTTCTAATACAAATCTCCGTGTTTCTTTTTTTCAATTACACCGTAAATGTCAGTAATTTATCCATGTTTACACAAAGGACTGATTTCTGTACCATTCTAAATTGTTTGAAATTTAACAGCGTTTTTGCTCACCGGCTGTAGACGGGCATCTTTAAGATTTGTGTGTTGAATTATAATGTTTATTTCACTTCCTGCTAAGTTAAAGGTTCCTGCTGATTTGCATTATTTACTTCCTGGCTGGTTCCAGGTTTGTGTATTTAACTACAATATTTCACTTCCTGTCTGGTTTCCAGGTTGGTGGTTTGTGAATGTAGAGGAAGAACAAGGCTGGGTACCAAGCACCTGCTTGGAGAGAGAAGATGGCACAAGAGAGGAATCGACGGTGGTGTTCCAACCAGGTGAAGGTAGGCAACTGTTTGCTTCAATCCCTCGCCATACAGTCCTATTTTCTTACAGCCCTGAGGAAAATGGCATGTGAAAACACTATGGGAAAAGGAGAAAATGCTGGTCACCAGCATTTTCTCCTTTTCCTAAAGTGTTTTCTACCTTACCAAATACATGTTCTATTATTATTTTTTTTATTTTTTTATTTCTACATTTAGAGTTAAACCTCGTAGTGCTGAGCTTTAATTGTTTGACTCTCTACCAAATGACAAAAATTAAGACCTGTCCAAATTGAAAGCGTTTGCAGACAACAAAATGAATGTGACTCAGACATTGAAATTTGTCTGGGGATGGATACAAAACATTCTGGCAAAAAGAGAAAATGCTGGTTATTAAAAGTCTGGTAAAGGGTAAATTGTTTGTACAGACAATGTAGATCAACTTCAGACTGCACAGAACATGCAGTCTGATGTTTGCTCTACACTCTCAGGTATTATGCTATAAACAGCTTTAAATCTGCAATAGCTGCGTCTTTACTGCTCACACAGAATGTCCATTTTATTAATTTAGGCGGAGCTCTGGTAGCGCACTCAGTAGCGCACAGGACATGAGATCGCTGGTTCAAATCCCCATCTCGGCCAATTCCTTTCCAAGGATTGATGATAGCCATTGGGACAGGATTCATTCCTCTCTCTCTGCTGATCATTGTTTTGGTCTATATTATGTGTGAAAGCAGCCAGTGGCTTGGAAATAATATTGTGCAAAGTACTAGTTACAGAAATGCCAGGAAAGCATGAATAAGTGCACTGGCTACAGTGGTATAGATGAAATAATGATGAAAACAGTGTTGAACATCATACAATCAAACAATCAATCATTTAATTATTTAGCACTACAAGGTTTATTTCTCTGTTTGAAGGTTAATGCTATTGCAGTCATATTACCTTTGACAGTGCACCTATCCATACTTCAGTTCAAACTACCAGTATTTGACACTCTTATCATGCCACTGGCTGCTCTCCCACATGAAACTTGTAGAGCCACTGTTAAGAGGTGAGAGAGGAATGAATCCTGTTGATATGACTGTCATTAAGCCCTGAAACACCTTTAACGACTATAGTTGCCTTTATGGCATTTCTCCTTTTCCCCACAATGCTTTCAAATAAAACTCCCATCTTTTGAACATGATTTGATTTTTGTCTGCAAATGTTTCCTTGATAGACCACCTGCCTAAAATTTTGTCATTTTGTAAAAGCCACATTTGATTTTTCATCTGCTAACATTTTCAATTGAAATATGAACAAGTCTAAAATATTTTGGTCAGGAGGTAAGTTTACCATATTGACCTTTTAATTTTACATTATAGAGGAGCAGTATCTCTGTACTGAGGAGTTCAAAGGTCAAAGTGAGGATGAAATCTCCTTAGAGAAGGGAGCAGTTGTTGATGTTTTAGAGAAAAACCTCGAGGGATGGTGGCGTGTAAGGTATGAATCTTTTTTTGTTACAGTGGATGTAGGGGACTTTGAAAGCACACATGTAAACTAATGTCAAAAATGAAGAGTGGTTTCAAATCTTTGTTTGCCAAGGTGAACAATCCAGGCCTGATAGCTGGTAACATACAAGACTTGCTTGTTTGTTAAGGTGAAAAAGAGGTGACCTTGGTCTATTCCTACAATTGTATCAACTAGCTTTTTTTTTTTGCTAAAAACTGAAAAAATGGCACTTTAAAACATTTACAGAAATACACTTTCTCATTGTCTGAACCACATAATTAACTGATGAAAGCTCTTGCAACATGAAAGTTTTCTAACTCTACCACACAATCCCGTGTTTTAACGACCCTGAGAAAGAAACCTTTTAAAAACATTGTGGGAAAAGAAGAAAATGCTGGTAACCAGCATTTTCTCCTTTTTCCACAATGTTTTCTACCCTTCTACAGACAGAAATCATCATTTATTGTCTGCAAATGGTTTCAATTTGGTTGAATCTAAAATTTTATGGTTTGGTAAAGGGTTATGGCGTATAACTCTTTACTACACAATCATGAGTTTCATCAACTTTGGGAAAGAAGCCTTTTGAAAACATTGTGAGAAAATGCTCGCAGCTGGCATTTTCTCCTTTTCCTACAATGTTTTCTACCCTTTCAAAGGCAAATCCTACAATTTGAACCATATTTAATTAGTCACTTGCAAATGGTTTTGATTTGAACACCTGTTTCATTTTGACCAGTGGCAGAGAGTTAAATCCTGTTTAACCTTACCAGGTACCTGTATACTGGATATTTCTCGGCATTTTCATATGGCCTTTTATTTCAGATAAACCGCGTTTTAGTACCTTGTGTATCAGAAAGGCAAAGCCCTGCTTGCGCAGTCAGTATTGGTCTGGACTTGAAGACAGGGGGTCGCTGGTTCAAATCCCATGCTCGGCAAATTTCTAAAGACTAATGATAGATGTTGCAACAGGATTCATTCCTCTCTAATGGCTGATCATTGTTTCGATGATGGTTATGTGGGAAAGTAGCCAGTGGCTTCGGAAGAATATTGTGCATAGTAATGGTAAAAGAACTCCTGGAAAGTATAGATAGGTACACTGGCTGTTGTGGTGCAACTGAAATAATGTTGGAAACTGGGTTAATCACAACACAAGCATTCAATATTAGAAAGACTCTTCACGTTACCTGATTTTTCAGATACAATGGAAAGGAGGGCTATGCACCTGCAACTTACTTGATGAAATGTGAATCATTCAAGATACGGAAACAAAAACCCAAACCACATATGGAGAATACCCTCAGTGTTGGAGGCCCGCAGATTGTAAAGTCATTGCAAGAAGTCAGCGACCTCCTCAACGTATGTACAGTTGAACTTTTCTTTAGTCATTTACCACACAATCCAGAGTGTTATCGACCATTGGAAAAAAACCTTTTGAACACATTGTGGGAAAGGGAGAAAATACTGGTAACTGGCATTTTCATTCTTTTTCCACAATGTTTACTAACCTTTCAAGGACAAATCTCATCACTTGTGCCTCATTTTACTCTTTACCAAACAACAAAATTTAGACATCCCAAATTGAAAATGCTTGCATGCAAAAAAATAAAGGTGACTCACAATTTGAAATTTGTTTTGGGAAGGATAGAAAACATTGTGGGAAAAGAAGAAAATGCTGGTCACCAGCATTTTCTCCTTTTCCCACAATGTTTTCAGAGGCCTTATTTCCCAGGGTTGTGAAAACCCGAGACTGTTTGGTAGAGGGTTAAATTGCCATCTAAAAAGGTTTTTATTTTGGAGGTGTTAAATTTTGTCACCTGGTAAAGAATCCAGCCCATGTATCTTAGTTGTATGTAAATATTTTTTATTTCAAATTTGTCAGGAAGGTATCAAAGATGCAAGATCAGACTGCTAGTTTTGCTTCCTGATCTTAATCGTAAGAGCGCTGTAATGTACTAGTAATGCTTTTTTTGCAGGTAATGTAGGGTAGGCTCTGACAGCTATCTGTGGAAAGTGTAGAACTTGCAGTCTGAGCTTAAGGATTTATACTCTGCTCTTTTTGTGGAAATTCTTGAATTCATCTTAACCAGATTGGTTGAATTACCTAGGTTAGAATCATTGTGGGAAAAGGAGAAATGAAAACTTGCAGTCTGTTCTTGATCTACACTCTACACTTTTTTTAGAGAATTCTTGCCAAAGTACACTTGACACTGGAAACTTAGCGTCTTTCTTCTTTGGTTAGAAAGTACATGTGAATCATTGACACTGTGGTTTAATCTATACTGTCTACAAATTCTGTAATTTCTATATGATGACAAAGCAATATTATTTAACTTGTTTGGTGACTAGGAGGAAGCAGACACACAAGCTAGCAATAATAAGTACGATAGAGATGAACACACAGACGACGAGTTTGATGATACCTACGAAGTTCCAGATGAGGACAAGATCTATTCCATTAATGAACTCAGTAAGATTCTGAAGGAGGACAAGCGAGGGAGTGAGGAGACAGAGAAAATTTACGAGAGTATTCATGCAATGAAATCTAGGTCCTTGAAAAGACATGGTTCTATTCGACCACCACCTCGGCTAACTATTAAGGTTTGTTTAGTAACCCTCTGCCACACAATCCTGAGTAATGACCTTGGCAAAGAAAGCTGTTGTAAACATTGTGGGAAAAGGAGAAAATGCTGGTATCCAGCATTTTCTCCATTTCCCACAATGTTTTCTACCCTTTCCCAGACAACTTTGCACTTTTCAGATACATCTAATTTGTCGCCTGAAATTGCGTTCGAGTTGGACAAGTACAAAATTTTATCATGTAGTAAAGGGTTAACTGTGTCTTAGGTTAAATCATTGTATTGGTCAGCTTAAAACAAAAGTGTTTCTTTTCTTATTCAACAACCATTTTCAAATTTGTTTCATAAGGTAAAGATATGAACGAAATTTATTTAAACTTTGTCTCTTAGATAGAAAGAAAAATGTGGACCTAATGTTTTGCATAGTAACATCATGTTTTTAACTATGAGGCATAGAACTATTATTTTTTAATTCATGACCCGTACAAAGATTGTTTGAAATGCAGTCCTGTGGGATTGTCTTATGGATCTATTTGAAAATTGCCTTGGATTCAAAATTGACTTTCCCTAGGGTCAGGATTTTCATGTAACTGTTGATTTTTCACACTAAATGCTGGAATTCCAGATGTAAATGATTTATGTTTGATTATGAAATTCAGATGTGATTTTCTGAGTGATTATTGCTGCTTAAACAAATAAACAACAAAGTGAGAATAATTTCTTTTCAGCCAAAGTTTAAAGAAAAGAGCCCATTAGCAAAGAAGCCAAGTTTAGAAAGGCTGCAGTCTCAAAACAAGGAGTATGTAACTTTATGTGATTTTTCCAATGAGGTGGCAGATGGAATAAGCTTCAAAGCTGGTCAGGCTGTAAAGGTATTGCTTTCATTTTAAAAAATGTCAAATTATTGTCATAGCCCTGTCATCATCAACTGTGTCATTGTCTGTGATGTCATGGTGCAAAAATCCTTGACATTTTATAATATCTCTGTCATTACTGAAGATATCTACTTCAAACTTTAACAAGTTGTTATCTATATACATAGTGAAAAAAAGTTTAGCAATAATTTCTGTTATGCTATGAAAACTTATGTGATCGTTTGTATGCAGAACCTAATTTTGTACTCTGTTTTGTAACCATATTGTATAAACCATTAAATATTTTGCTGTAAACTAGAAGTGTTGCTAAACTTTCCTTAAAGGGTATATTAAAAGGGTAAGTCATATAGTCCATTTGGTTGGTATAAAAACTAACGTTTGGCTCAAAATCATCTATCTAAATAATTTTTGGGGAAATTTCTTTATATCTATCTGATTCTTTTACAAAAACCACGAGAGAAAAAATACTTGGAATTTAAAACTGTATTTTAATGATTTTGTCCATTAAACTCAATGTTAAATTTGACATCTGAAAAAGGTGGAGAAGGTGCAACAAATATAACAGTATACTATCCTATGGTCGATTTGAAAGCATTTATATATGAAGCCAAGCATATTGAAAAACTAGGTTCACAATAACTTACCCTTACACAGACACTTTATCACTTGTTTGAAGACAGCAACTTTCAAGAAATATTGCTGGAAAAACAGAAATTGACCTTAGGAGGTATACCTTCTTTTTTTCTTTTGGGAATGATATTATCGATTCCCTAAATTGTGGATAATTTGTATCACATCTTTTCGGTTGGGCAGATTGATAAAATTGCTATGTATTTAATGGTAGCAGAATTTGTAAAGGTATTATGCATACTCAAATAATTCAATTTCTATGCCCTCTAGGGTGATCATTGTAAAACATTGTTTCTATTGTTATAGTGCTAGTTGTGTAGATAAAGTCACTACTGAATCTAATTATGAATGAAATTACTACAAAAACACATGGTTTTACTATGATTTGTTATTGTTTATGGCTGTTCTCCAACTGTCCCTCAGTCCTCTGTGGCTAAGACCAAAAAATGCTAAAATATTACTATAGAGTTATATAGTAAAAAGTGTGAAATTGAAAATGAAAAGTTGTAAAAAATTAGATTTCTGCATGGTTTTTGTGAATAACTAGAATTGCAACAAAGAAATTGTGAAGAAATTGTTCTATTTGAAGGTATTTGATCAAAACGTTAGTTTTTATAGAGACCAAATGGACTATACAACAAGGACAGGTACCCATCACAATGTTTTTGACACAGTTATGCCCCATTTCTGACGTAGAATTTTCACTAGAAATCAACCTATTTCGTAGACCACCTGCAGCCGAGCAATGGCAAAACCTCATGTGGTGATCTTGTTAGACTATGCCAACAGGTGTGGGTCTAAAGCTCTGGCAATTTGCATTTGTTCATTCTGGGCATGCTTAGTCTTACTCTCAAGATTGTTTTTTAACTCTTTACCAGATGACAAGATTTTAGACTGTTCCAAATTCAAAGCATTAGCAGACGACAATATTAAAGTGACTCAAAAATTGAAAATTGTACTGAGAACAGAAGAAAACATTGTGGAAAAAGGAGAAAATGCTGGTTACCAGCATTTTCTCCTTTTCCCACAATGTTTTCAAAAGGCTCCTTTCACAGAGTCGTGAAAACCAGGGATTGTTTGGTAAAAAATAAATTTCAAGATGTTACGGGAGATCACTCCTTCCTTACTGCATAGCTTCTTCCCATATAAAAATCAATACCTGACAACTGCGTTAGGGAGAATTCTCTTTGGCTTAGTGGTTATGCTGTTGGTGTTTTAAACCTCAAAAACACAAAGATCTAAAAAAAAAAAAGAAATACTGCCTAATACGGCTTTCTTTCATCAAAATGATGACATTTAAGAGGGGGGGTGTTAAGGGAGATCACTCCTTCCTTACTGCATAGCTTCTTCCTGTATAAAATCAACACCTGACAAGTGCATTAGGGAGAATTCTCTTTGGCTTAGTGGTTATGCTGTTGGTCTTTTAAACCTCGGAAACACGAGGATCTTTCCCGCACGGGTTAGAATTCCACTAGGTGGGATTTGTATTTGAGCTATGCATTTGTTGCAAACTTTCTTTTTTGTAAGAAAGTAACACAGAGATATTGTGTTATTTGTAGATTCGGAATGAGATTTAGAATGCAGTTACATGTAGCTCTTTCACTACCAAGTCAAGAAGTTTCTCTTCTTTTTTTTTTCAAGGTCTAAAAGTAGATTTCGACTGCCATTGAAGATGAATTGAGTCATTAGTTTTCCACCAGGTAGCAAATGCTGTGGATTCAAGGTCAGATTGCACATTTTGTGCAGTCTGATCATGATCTGTGCCATCTACAAAAGCCTTTTTAAGTCATCATTGGTAGTGTAAGAGCTAAAATTGCTTGATGAATATAGCCGCTTTTGGCTGGTACATTAGTTTAACACAGTAATTTGTTCTTTTTTTCTTTTATTCTACCTTTCTTGTCATTCTTTCTATCCATCTTTCATTTCTGCAATATCATGTTTTCAGTGAATTTTTATATAAATTCAACTTGTTTTAGTGCACTGCCAAGCATCCTAATGTATTGGAAAGGATGATATACTTGGGAAAGTGAAGATTGCTATGACAACAATCATAACAATTCCTTACAGTCTGGCACAATGTACATATTTGTTGATGCTTTTGAAACCAAGTTGTCCTCAAACATCATACTTACTTGCTGTGGCTGTTTATTAGAACTGTAGGCCCTCTGAAGGTAAAGAAATGGCAAACTCACTGAAGTGAATATAGTATCTTACATTCTAACATGTATTTTAACTTTACCAGACGAGGGTTATTAAAATGCAGGATTGGGTGGTAAAGGGTTAAACAAAGTGCTCTTTTGTAAGAGGGGCTACTCTTCAGTTTATTCACTTTCTCTGGGAACTTATCATAATGCGTACTGAATATAAGTTGCTTAATGGCCATAGAGACAGGTTTCACTTTATATGCATTCCTAAAATATAAATTCTTAGAGTGCCAAATATACCCAACAGACATTTCTAACCTAGAAATAAGACCCAAAGAAATGCAAATTCAAGGCTGGTTTTGTGTAGAATGTCTTCGCAAAGTGGACAGTGTAGATCGAAGATACATGTAAAACTGCACATTTTATGCAGTCTGATCTTGATCTACACTGGCCACAAAAGTAAATATAGTTGTAAAAGGAACTTAAATGGTTAACAAAATATTCAACAGGTTCTGGAGAAGAATGAATCTGGTTGGTGGTACATAGAATTTGACGATAAGGAAGGCTGGGCACCAGCCTCATACATAACCAGTAGTGGCCAGGGTCAGACTACAGCAAAACTTCCTATGCCTGAAAATAACCAGGTAATATACAATATTAATTACCTTTTTCGTACTGTTAAATGCAACTATGAAAGACTATACCCAACGATCAGATGTTGAATTTCCCTCCATTTTTAGCTCCACTGGCCAAAGGCCAGCGGGCTTATGTCATGGCCTGTTGTCCGTCGTGCGTCCGTCCGTCTGTCCGTCCGTCCGTCCGTCCGTCCGTGCGTTAACTTTTTTTTAAAACGTCTTCTTCTCTGAAACTACCCATCCAATTTTGATGAAACTTCACAGAAATGATCCTGCCATGGTCCTCTTCAGAATTTCTTGAAAGAATTTAATTCCTTCAAAAACTCTGGTTGCCATGGCAACAAAACTGAAAAATTTTGAAAATCTTTGAAAATCTTTTTGTCTGAAACCGTAAGGCCAAGGGCTACCAAATTTGGCATGTAGCTTTATCTAGTGGACCTCTACCAAGTTTCTTCAATTTATAGCCCTGGGGTCAAAATTGGCCCCGCCCCGGGGGTTACAAGTTATACATGGGCTTATTTAGGGAGAACTTTAAAATTCCTCTTCTACCTAGCCATAGGGCCTAGAGCTACCAAATTTGGCATGTAGCTTTATCTAGTGGACCTCTGTCAAGATTGTTCAAATTATAGCCCTGGGGTCAAATTAGGCCCTGCCCGGGGGTAACAAGTTTTACATGGGCTTATATAACAAGTTTTACATGGGCTTATATAGGGAGAACTTTAAAATTCTTCTTTGACCTAGCCATGGGGCCTAGGGGGACCAAATTTGGCATGTAGCTTTATCTAGTGGACCTGTACCAAGGGTGTCCAAATTATAGCCGAGGGTCAAATTTGACTTCGCTCCGGGGGGTAACATGTTTTACATGGGCGGGCTTATATAGGAAAATCTTTCGCATCTAGC
The DNA here is from genome assembly GCA_946811185.2 of Hippopus hippopus. Classification (NCBI taxonomy): domain Eukaryota; kingdom Metazoa; phylum Mollusca; class Bivalvia; order Cardiida; family Cardiidae; genus Hippopus; species Hippopus hippopus. The sequence goes on along the minus strand of OX328106.1, from coordinate 1,473,867 downwards.
TATAAGGGCTAGGGCTATCAAATTTTGCATTTAGCTTTATCTAGGGGGTCTCTATCAAGGGTGCCCAAATTATAGCCCAGGGGGTCAAATGTAGCCCCACCCCAGGGGGTCACAAGTTCTACATGGTCTTATATAAGGAAACTTTAATAATCTACTTGTACATAGCCATATTTAGGCCTAGGGCTACCAAATTTTGCATGTAACTTTATATAATGGGCCTCTACCAAGAGGGCCCAAATTTTAACTCTGGGGGTCAAGTTTGACTTCACACCAGGGGTCACAAGTTTTACATTGGCTTTTATAGTGAAAACTTGATAAACCTGTGTCATGGATCACATATTTTACAGGGCCTTTTATTCAGCAAACTTGTTTTACATGACTTTTTATTGGGCAAGATTAAAAAATCTTTTTGTTTATAACCACACATTCTAGTTTCATATTGTAGGTCTGGGGTCAAAATTGCCTTCATTCCAGGGATCGCAAGTTTAACATGGGCTTCAAAATATTGTCACTTCAATTTAAACATTAATCAAGGGAAATAACTCTTTTTATGAAAGATAAAGTTCGTTACTATTTACCTCCCTTGATTATCAAGCTGCAGTGATACATGATTGGTGCTAGACAAGTTTTTTAGCTCCACTGGCCGAAGGCCAGCAGGCTTATGTTATGGCCCATTGTCCGTTGTGCGTCCATCCGTATGTTAACTTTTTAGCTCACTTGAGCACAACGTGCTCAAGGGGAGCTTTTAGGATCACCTGGTGTCCGTCGTGCGTCGTGTGTCGTCAACAATTCTTTAAACATCAACTCCTCCTAAACCACTAACCCTAGGCTCTTTTTTTGTCAGTAACGTTTCAGCAAATCAAGCTATACTTCTTGTAGACATCATTTAATGCCACATGAATGTTAACATTGAGAAAAATTTGAAAATCTTGTTTATAACATTCAAGAACTGAATTATTTGGTATGGAGCTTTATATTGTGGACCTCCACCAGGATTCAAATAATTATAGCTTTGCGATCAAAATTGGCTTTGCCCATGGATCACAACTTTCTCGTAGGATTAGATAGAAAAATGTTTGCATGTCCTCGTGTTTGAAATCAATTTGCTGAATATTGTAATGTTTGGCTTGTAGTGTTTTTACTTAATAGCCAGTGGAGCGATACAGGGCCATCATGGCCCTCTTGTTTCTTTACAACCAAATGCAAGTCCCATTGTTTGAGCAGTATTTGATTGGTCATCAGCTAAATTAATGCTTTAAGTATATCAGTAGTCATTTGTACAACTTGGTCACCTGGTCAAAGTTAAGACTCATTTGAGTTATGCTCTGCGGAAAGACAGTTTAATGCATCTGCAAAAAGGATCGACCCACGTTGGCCTGCAGTCTGAGCAGGCTGACCTGCTTGTCAAAGGCCTATTTTACATCATGATTCAGAACGTTTCAACACAAAATAGATCCAAAATATGCGACAACTTGCTTATCATGATGCATTACTACCATAGATTTAACCCACTTTTCCCCGAGCCCTGCTGATTTAGATTCAACAGTGTCTTGTGAAGTATGGTGTTTTGTGAAATGTTTTATTCTAAAGCATTAAAATGACCAAAGGGAAATAACTTGCAGTTTACAGGCTCCCTTTGAGTGATATTCCTTAGTATGATATACAATAAAACACCTTTTAAATGAACGTTTAGGATGTTGATATAACCTTATAATTTATCGATACTTTATAAATTCATGGCTTACGTTTATACACATTTAGTTGAGATGTTTATTTGATTGAAAGCTAATGGACTTTTTTATCCACTTTAGAGACCCGTATCACCTCTACCCCAAACTACTTTATCAAAGAGCAAGGAGGATCTGTCAGAAGCAAATGAAAAGAAACCCAGTAACCCTAAACATCAGTCAAATACTGCAACAGTGGGTGATTTTGCAAGTGCTTTGAAGTATAAGTTGAAACCAAAAGGTCCTCCCACTCCCCCAAAGAAGGACTTTCTTGAAGAAGAAACAAAAACTAGTGGTAATACAAACTCTGTAAAATCTCCAAGTGACAATCAAGACTCTAGAGTTGGCGGAGATAGTCTAATTAAATCAGGTGGGGGTACAAAACCAGTCAACAGAAGTATGTTGGCACCACCTCCACCACCTCCAACTACCGGTAAATCTTCATCAAAAATAGAGAAGGAAGAAATCAACAAAAATAGACCATTAACACCAGCTAAGCCTAAACAGAGTCCACCAACAAGAAATAAACCCATATCATCATCTATAGACATCAGTAGCAGCAAGACAAACGAAGATAAAGAAACTACAGGTAAATTGAATGTATCAGGTTTAACAGGTGCCCTGAAAGCTCGTTTTGAAGGACAAGAAAATGAAAGTATGAAACCAGATTCTGGTGTTATTGCTCCTAAATCTAAATCTGATAACATCCCTAAACCTGCTATAAAACCATTACCAAAAAAGCCTGACATTCCCCCAACCGCAAAAAAACCTAAAGACACTGGAAAACTGCTAAATAAACCAAATATTGGACAAAAACCAGCAACTCCTTCTACCAAACCATCATGGGTGAAATCTGACAATGACAATACTACATCTAATAAACCATCTTGGGTTAAAGGTTCAAGTGAATTCAAAACAGGACAAAAACAAGAGGACAGTAGTGCACCTAAAGTAAGTAACCTTGCTAATGTGTTAAAAGCCAAGTTTGAAAATAGATCATCCAACGGTTCTGAATTAAATGGGGAAAGCGAATCACAGAAACCGAAGCCTGTTGCCAAAGCTATTGGAAGGGTAGAGCATCGAGACACTTCTCCAGGTCCACAAAAACCGGCTTCAGGATCTGCACCTAAACCTCCAGCAAAACCATTCAATAATGCCAAGACAGAGCCACCACACAAATATTCTTCACGCCCATTACCACCCAAACCATCTGGAAATAAAGTGGAAGATAAAGGTGCAGATACTATTCATGATACCAAACCTCTGCCAGCAATACCTGGCAAACTTAAAGGACTAAACAAAGGTAAAATCACAGACACAAAAAGTGACTCATCAGATGATGACTCCAGACCAATTGGCGTCTCTGGACTTGCAAATGCCTTGAAAGCTAAACTCGGGGGTAAATCTGGTGAAGCTGATTTGAGTGTTTCCAAATCCAAGCCTTTGCCTGTTAAGCCAATAAAACCAAGTACAAGTGATAAGACAGTTTCCAACACTAAAACAGGTGTTTCTAATAATGTGATCATTGACAAGGTAAACAATAATGCAAAAGATGCTGTAAAGAAAGACAATATGTACAGAGCAATAGCTGAACATATTGCTGGTAATGACAGTGAGATAAGTCTTTCAATCGGATTAGAAGTGGAAGTGTTAGAGGAAGCAGAAGGCTGGTGGTATGTTTGTTCTGACACATCTGAAGGCTGGGCACCAGCGAATTATCTTGAAAAAGTGCTTAGTAATGGAGCAGGAGACTTTAAGGCACCATCCGGAGTTAAAGCACCAAAACCGAAGACATCTGTGTTCAGGACTTGCTCTGATTTTGAAGCTGAACATGATGGAGAGTTAAGTGTGAGTACAGGTCAAGAGGTCACAGTGGTTGACATGGACACTGGGGGCTGGTGGTTAGTAAATGCTGATGGCCAAGAAGGCTGGGTCCCAGCTGCATACTTGGAAGAAGTATAGTTTTGATTAATTAAGCAAGCAGGCTGGGATCCGGCGGCATACCTGGTAGAAGTGTAGTTGTAATCATTTGATATACGAAATCGCAAGAGTGTGCATATTGTAAAATAAAATATTACTGCAGCCGAGTGAAATTTTAACGGAGCAACTATCATTTTATCCCCTTAATTAATTACTGTGTGTGATATTTTTAGATCAATGAAAAGTTATTCAAATTATGCAAACTATGAAAATAAAAACTGTAGACTGTTAAAAAAAATATCAGTGGATCAGCCAATATTAATATCCAAATATTGTGAATTGAAAGTTCTTTTTGTCACAATAATCTCACTGTTTATGACATTGTAGATCCATTATCAGACTGCACATTCTGTACAGTTTGACTTTGATCTATACTCTCTGGAAAACCACTGTGAGTGGCACTTACATGTAGCAGCATTACTATCTAAGAAAATTGTTGTTTTAACAGAACCAGTGTCGTTTGAAAACGGTGGTATTCTTTATTCTCTTCAAATATCTCTTGATTCTCAAGGATACTGTCAAATGTGCATTCTGCTTCTGTCATAATGAGCTTATTCTCTGCTGTATCTGTGTGTCAACCTGGGTAAATTGTCTACAAATGTTTTGTTCTTTTTGCTAGACCGTACATTAAACTTTTGAGCATCTCAGCCCCTACTCAGTCATTTGCTTTCGTCTAATTTGGGATTGTTCATCTTCAATATAAGTGATTGCTTTGCAAGATAAAACATCAATTAGTGTCTTCATTAAAGATATTACTAAGCAAATATTCGGGGCCCAGTTTCACAAAAAAACTAAGTCTTTTGTTTTGCTTAAATCCGAAAATAGACTCATTATCTGACTTGAGTTGCGTTGGTTGTTTGAGACGCATTTCACTAACATCAACAGACCTAGTGACTTTCTCATATCATTAGTTGACACAATGTTTCAGACTCAGCTTAGCAAAATAATGGACTTAAGTCTGTTAACTGAGTTAAGTCTGTTTATATTGCTGAGTTGAGTCTGAAACATTAAGTAAACTCAGTAGGCCTATTGTGAACTGCACTAAAGTCTGTTAGTGGTAGTGAAATGTGTCTTAAATTGTGAATCCAACTTAAGTCACAAACTGAGTGTTAGCTGATTTGCCCAAAATAAGAGACTTAAGTTTTTCGTGAAACCGGACACTGGAATATTGTCTGGTGTTATATGAGATTGTTCATCTTTAAATGTGGTTGCTTTGCTACATGAAATAATAGAATTCTATTTCATGCTTTTCGGTAGTTTATCAAGAAATAATGGTGGATTATGGTTTGATATTTCATGGATACGACTGAAAAATACCAGTTTCATATTTTCAAACTCTTCAAATAAAGGCGGAAACAGTACGTAAATAGTGCGTGCCATTCAACTAGAGGTAAATATGACATAATTACGCATATTTACCATATGTCTCGCGCTTTACGTAATATTGTAATGCATTCTTATGTGGAGGGCGATACACCACAGGGAATTACCGAAAACAACTGTACTGGATTTTGACAAAAGTAAAAACAAAGGGGGGGTCACTCGTGAAAATATTACCGATGATGTTCCCTCAATGAAATAAATTTTGATCTTTCACCAATCACTCAACGATGATTACTGAATTTGTTCTGGTGTAAATTTGGGTTTATTCAGTTCCAGTAAATGTGAAAAAATGTTTTGAGAATCACAAACTTATTGATCATAAAATGTTCGCAGTGAAAAACTAATTTTCATTAAAATCTTATAGTGAAAAACTAACAAAACATGATATCCTCTTCTTGAGAAATATTAATTTTGATTATTATAATCCACACGAGCCTTCGACGGCACAATCCCCCACCTCAAGTGTAATTCTGTACAGGATTACACTTGAGAAAGGCGGTTGTACCGTCGAAACCTCGTGTGGATTGAGGATTACACTTGAGGAAGGCGGTTGTACTGTCGAAAGCTCGTGTGGGTTATAATAATTGGAAGTGAAAAACTAAATAGTTGCAAAGGGAATAATTTGTACAATTATTGATAAAATAAAAGCAAACTGAATCGAAAGTAGGCTCTCGTTTCAACATTAGTATGGAGAGTTACGACATCGCCTTTTTGAAGGTGAGGACATGAAGGTATTGATTAAGGAGGTTGTTACCAGCAGTTGCTGCTTTTTACAGTGGTTCGCATTTTTTTCAGTAGTGTGGGCATTAGATGTCTTATTTGTACAGTAGTTGATTAAGTTACATGTTTTCCTAATCATCATACAAAGCATTACCATTTAGGTACATGTATTTATCAACCAGATTGTGAAATTATCGAACGAGATACCATCCCTCACCGTTTCTTCAACTCTTTCAATATCAAATATATAAAACTGGACCTCTCCCAGCGGTTGAAAGATTATTTTGTAGACTTCACTAAACAAGTGGATAGTTAAGATACCAAGACCAGACTGCATGTTCTGTACAGTCTTGTCCTGATCTCTACCATCAGCAAAGCCCCTTTTTCGCTTGTGGTGCTGACAGGTTTAAATTGATTACGTTTCCACATACAGCTGATCGCATCTAAGTATTATGTACATGTATGTTCAACTAGGACCAGTTTACCATTTTTTTTGAAAGTGTGATATGCAGAAATATGTGCTATTACATAATCTGTGCAGGATTATTAGATCGGCTGTTTTCGAAGAAAACTTTGAGGTATTTATCATAGCCCTTGCGTCGTCTGTGTCATCGTCGTCTGCATCGTCGTGCCAAAACTTTGACAGTTTATAATATCTGTTATCATTGCTTCAAACTTGGACAAGTTATCTATCAAAAGGGGAAGCTATACAATAAGGGCAGGTAACCATCAAAGTATTTTTGTCTCATTTATGTCCCTTTTTCGGCACCCGCATGCAGTGAACTTGATATGTGTGTTATGTATATAGATTTTGTCTCTGCGTTTTTCTCCTGTTCTCATAGTTTTCAAAATGCTTCTTTCTCAGGGTTGCTAAAACTCGGGATTATGTGGTAAAGGGTTATAGGGTAACAAACATTTTGGCAAAAGGAGAAACATTATCTCCTTTTCCCACTGTGTTTTCAAGAGGGTTTTCTAATGTAGTTGTTGAAACATGGGATTGTTTGTTAAGTGTTTTATGCGTAGTGTTCGATTTTTTGCATTATTTGAGTGAGATTAACTGTATAGATATATATTTTGATACAGACTGACGTAGATGTGTCGATTTGTGTTACCTTTTACCAAACTATTCTGTGTTTTAACGACGCTGCGGAAAATCTATATGAAAACGCAGTTAAAAAAGGAGAAAATAATGGTAACAGCAAGTTTTGTACACTTTCAAAGACAAATCATGTCATATTTAAATGATTTGTTGTCTGAAAAATGCTTTTAATTTGGACAAGTCTAAACTTTTTGTGGCCTGGTAAAGTGTTAGATCAGGAAGCCTGATTATATGAATGGATGGATGGATGGACGGATGACGTTCTTAATATCTTTTGTACTGCGACTGCAATATTTTTAACATGAACAAATGATTTTCATATATACTACGATATTGTTTTATATATAACACTTACTCGAATTACATTTTTCAATTTTTTTGTGTTTTTGAGTTTTTTACTTCCCAAATTATTCATTCCCTCCGTTTTTTTTTTTTTTGAATAATTTTTATTGTATCTTGACAAAATTTACTTTTGTTGTCTTCTCTGGTGGATTGTTAAAACTGAATGTACAAGAATAAGATGGTTGTTTCAGCTAATTGTTGAGGCTGCTTAACCAGATTCTTCACTGCTTTTGCAACAGTGTGGGCAAAGGTAACACTGCACACAAAGTGCAATTAAATCATTCAATTTTTGTCCTCTCTTTTGTGAAAAGTTCTGTATTCCGTTCCTGTAATACCTACCTGGAAATATCTCGGCCGGGTCACACTAAACTACGCCACAGCAGGAATTTATGCCACAGGTACGCCAAAGGAGAAACTGACACGCCACATAGCGAAGAATTTTACGTATTTTGGTGGAAGTTTGATCTTGATAGATAGCAATATTCTGTTTTCTGTAAGTCGCGATCTCTATGGTTCCATGGTTGTTATACATTAATTTTTTCAAGATGATTGTGTGTACAATACAACTTTCATTAGATTTATTTTTCAAGTCTTAGGATATTTAAAAAATGATAAACATTTAATCATCACTTTGTAAACTGTATCGTCTCCAGACAAAAGATTAAAGTGACGGCAAGTATCAAGCGTTTGTTATAGTTATCTCCCTTCACTATTTTCCTACCCTAACACAAAAGTTTGAAGACGATATGGTTTTCAAAGTTACAATTCAATTCCTCTTAATTTCGGTAAATATTCTAAGAATTGAAAAATAAATCTATTTGAAGTTGTACAAACACACTTCTTCAAGAATTTGACGTTTTATACAACTATGGCGTCATGGAGATCGTGACTCCAAGTATGGCTGTCTTTCAAGTTCAAATTTCTACCAAAATACATAGTATTTCTTAGCTTTACCTCAATACATTGAAGATAACATCTCAATTAAGCTATTTAAACATTAAAGAATATGCATTTAATGTTATTTATGTGCTATGGCGTTTCACTTTCTCCTGTGGCATGTTACTGCTATGGCGTATTTAAGTATAGCCAATCTCGGCATACAACTTCCGGTCTTGCTTAAAGCAGTGAAGATTTAGGTTTCACATTTGATGATCCCGTGTCAGATCCAGCCAAGCAATGTTTTTAAATCTTGTCCTCTGAAACTTTTGAGTTAGATTTCATTTTAGCACTGCCGTGGCAGAAGGGGGGGGGGGGATAATGCATATCCGTGTTGCACTATACTAGGCAAGTCATTTAAGAAATAATCTTTCTATCGTGGTTTATCGTTCAATAAACCACAGTTGTGAGTTATGAGGCACAATAAATAATCTACGAGGGCGATATCTCGAGTGGTTTATTCATTGCGCCTCATAACTCACAACGTGGTTTATTGAACGATAAACCACGATAGAAAGAAGATTATTTCGATTCTAACATGACCAACTCTTAATGAAAAGAAAACAAGTTAATACTTAGAGTAAAAATGCGGATGAAGAATATATTCCATTGAATAACTTACTTACTTTATACAGAATGACGTCACTCTATATAGAATGACGTCACTCTATATAGAATGACACAGATAAGTAAGTTATTCAATGAAATATAATCTGCATCCGCGTTTTTACTCTAAGTATGACCTTGTTTTCCTTTCATTAAGTGTTGGTCATGTTAGAATCGAAATAATATTCTTTCTATCGTGGTTTATCGTTCAATAAACCACGTTGTGAGTTATGAAGCGCAATAAATAAACCACTCGGGCTATCGCCCTCGTGGATTATTTATTGTGCCTCATAACTCACAACCGTGGTTTTTTGAACGATAAACCACGATAGAAAGAAGATTATTTCTTAAATCATGGATCCATAAAATTGATTTTGTCTTACAACCGGCAGTATCCTGAGGGTTAAAATATAAGGCAGTGCTGTTAGGTAAGACACTGGCCTTAACTTAGTACTGGTCAAACCAGGACACAAAAAATAGGCGAGTTATCGCTAAAATAATGTTGAACGCAGCGCTAAAAACTATTGTATCCACCTGAACCTGGAAAGTGGGACACTCTAGCGCCCTTCCCAAGAGATTACAATGTTTCACATGGACAAAAACAAATTTTATTTAAACGTAATCCAGTAAGCTTTTTACATTCACATTCAAATTGAAAATTAAATCAAATATTCAAATAAATAAATTGAATAGACAAATAAATAGATATGAATTGTCTCCCTTTATGTGATAATCATTGTCCTCCCTTTCAATCACCCTCTCCATTATCATTTTTAAGCAAACGACAAATTTCTGCTCGTTCACAACAGGAGTCGTAAATTACATAGATATATACTTCCCCTGTTCATAATGAAGGTGTTTACAGAGGACGAATCAAATGTGGTTCACATGATCAGATCTTTGATATGGTAGAAAGACATTATTGGGAAAGGAGAAAAGATGGACGCCAGCATTTTCTCCTTTCCCCACAACGCTTTCAAAAACCTTTTATGATCGAACACATTTTTCGGTAGACGTCGTCACTACAGGGTTTACAGAAAAAAAATCCAAAGTCAAATCTCTAGAATAAATGTTACGTAAAAAAATAAAAAACACACACACTTATAAAAAAGAAACGTGGTTCAATAAAATTTATTAGAGTCATGCCCTGTGAAAAGCATCTACAAAAATTATTGACCAAGGTCAGCCAGCGCAGGCTGACCTGGGTCGATACTTTTTGCTCTTGGTAAATTTTCTGCATCTCCAAGAATCATTCTACCTCAGGATCTAGTCGGTTGCAAGACAAAATGGATTTTATAGATCCATAATTATCGGATGATTTGCCTTTTGCCAAAGCGTCGCTCTTTTTATTTTAACCTAAGGCCGAGCACATAGCTCTATCGGTAATATAAAGGGCTTGTAGTCAAGAGATAGCGAGTTCAAATCTCAAGTTCGACCAAATTTTTTTTCGAGGATTACGGATAGTCATTGTGACAGAATACACTCCTCTCTCATCGTAGAATATTGTTTCTGGGATGTTTATTCCCCTATAACCCCTACAACCCGTTACCACACAATCCCGAGTTTTAATAACCCTAAAAATTGGGGTTTCGAAAACATCGTGGGAAAAGGAGGAAAATGCCGATTACCGGCATTTTCCCCTTTTCTCACAATATTTTCAAACTTTTTTATTCTTTCTTCTGGGTTGTTGAAACTCGGGAATTTCCTGTAATAGAATATTGAAAACCAGCAAGTGGCTTGCAAAGAGTTGTGGAAAGAATTGGATGGTGAAAGAAACTCTAGTTACGCATGGATATGTGCACTAGCCTACCGTGTCATGAATGAAATAATGTTGAAAATTACATTAACGACGTATATGACATGTTTGTGCGCATCCTACTGCGCATGTATTTGTCCGTTAGAAAAATTTGTCATATACGTCCTTTAACACACACACACACACACACATAAAAACAACAAAGTAACCCTTAACCTGAACCAGGATTACTTCTCTGCGACCTTTTCTAACGCTTATATGAAGAACAAAAAGGAAAAAAGACAAATCTGCGAGTGATAAAATCAAGAGGGTCATAATGGCCCTGTATCGCTCAATCGCCTTATAAATAATGTGCAGTACAAGTAACCGGCATCGATGGAGGTAATAAACCGCAAGAAGTCTGTGCTGAAATAAAATTTCAGAAAAATAAGTCTACACCCTCCCAAAAATAAATAAATAAACAAATAAATGAAATACCCTTTTCACGTGCTATTACAATTTCAATCAAAACAGGCATATCTTATCAAGTATTATTCACACCGAATATCAGTGGTCTCTGACAAAACAATATTTTGACAAGATGATTACAAAATACTTAGTAGTTGAAAAACTTTTTTCCTATGGTATGAATGGTTAAAGTTTTTGGGAAGAAAATATAGAAACCTTTCTTTAAATACTCAATACAGCAGAGCATAACCATTAACATCAAACTAAATCATCATAAATGAAAACGTAGTATTTTATATCGAAAAAAACTTGAATATTCAATAGCAACCACGCTACAGTGTAGTATGAGAATCAAGGTAGGTAAATCGTAACATACTGTCATAACGAAAACGGGAGTTATTTCCCTTAAAATGTCCACACAAGGTTAACTTTGGCTTCTTTGACTTTCATCATTTTTTGGCTAACTTGTAGAGTATTCCAAACAGAAGTTTTGCAGAAGAGCATTTTTTTTTAAACAACATGTTTTGCTGCTATGGCAACCACAGTTTTTCACGGAAGGATATTTTCTGTGAAGTTTCGTCAAAATTGCATGGGTAGTTTCAGAAAGGAAGGTGTTTATAATTAAATAAAATTTAACTGACGCACGCCCGACAACGGACACAGAAACGTGACATTAGCCCGCCAGCCTTCGGCCAGTGGAGCTTATACAAATCTCCATTTCCCATGATGCGTTTCTAAAGGTCCATAATGGAAATGTGTTGCTTCATGATCATGCCTAAGAAATGTTGACTAGATAGAGTAGATTGCTGCAGGTAAAGATTGCCATTCATTCGTTTACATAGCCACTGTTTGCGGGCAAACCTTGTCTTTGTCGCCAAACTGCCAGTCGATGTTGATACCACAACTGCAAATAAAAAAACATGGCAAAGGTTCATTTGTGTTTCTGATATGCTTTTCAGTGGTTTGTAGAAATTTAACGCTGAATTATAACGTTATAAAATCATCGGTGAATTTTATAACTACCCAGTGAATTCTGGAATTCCTTTTTGTCGGAACTACTTTTTCCGCCATTGCTTATCTCCCTTACTTATGTAAACATAATGAAATCCCTTTGACAAAGAGTAGATCTTTGCCCTTCCAGAATAGTTGATCATCTTGAAAATCTAATTTTTTGGATGTTCTGTCGAATATTTTCACTGAATCGCATAAAAGAAATATGATAATTGTTCCAGCGAATGATCGAAATTTCTTTCAATGTGTGAAAAGCAAGGGCAATGTTTTCCCTCGTGGCTTCGCCACTCGTGAAATTATAGCCTTTGCTATTCATTCGATAAAAGAAATTTCGATCAAACACTGAAATAGATATTTGTTCTCTTTATATCGTTCAATGAAAATGATAATTTTATAAGGATGATGATGATCATGATTATAATAATACCTTGCTTTTATGGTATGAAATTTCGTTGTTTTTCAAATTCAGCGACTTCCTAGGATCGTAAAGTCGTTGATACTCCATTTACGAACTGCATTTTTTTTATTTAAAATAAACCGGATTCGATCTTATTACCGAAGTGCATGAACAAGGAAAGAAGAAAGAATGATACTAATACAAACGGTACTAATAATGGCAATAATTTTGATGATGATGTTGTTCGTGATGATGATGATGATAAACTAATGAACGTGATTGTTAATGATAAAAAATAATGATAGTTATAATAACAAAAGTGATAGTAATAGTGATAGAAAAAATGTGGAAAAGCGAGCAAATGCTTGCTCCAAGCCATTTCTTATTTCTCTGATATGTCAAAGGCTTGCAACTGCAGAGACTTACCCCTTCACCAGAGGACGAAATTTTAAAGTTTCCCAAATTAGAAAAAAAAAAATGCAAAAGACAAACTGGATATGCTGAGATAGTGGAATTTGTATTCAAAAGGATAGAAAACATAGTGGGAAAAGGAGAAAATGCTGGTTACCAGCATTTTCTTCTTTTCCCACAATGTTTTCAAAAGCCTTATTCCTCACGGTCGTTGACACACAATGCCGGTTTTTTTAACGATCCTTGAAAAAAAAAACCTTGTGGAAACATTGTGATAAAAGAAGAAAATGCTGGTAACCAGCATTTTCGTCTTTTGCAGCAACGTTTTCCAACCTTTTGAAGTTAAATGCCAACATTTGTCGGCTGCAAATGTTCTTAAATTGGAGCCGAGCGCCGATAGCTCAGCCGGTAGCGTGCAGGACTTGAGAACAGGGGGTCGTGGGACCAATCCCTGGCTCGGCCAATTTCTTTCCGAGAACTGATGATAGCCATTGCGACAGGATTAATTCCTCTCCCACCGCTAACCATTGTTTCGACGATGGTTATGTGGGAAAGCAGTCAGTGGCTTGGAAAGAATATGTGCGCAGTACTGGTAAAAGAAACTTCAGGAAAGCATGGCAAGGTGCACTGGCTGCCGCGAAATTACTGAAATAATGTTGAAAACGGCGTTAAACACCATGCAATCAATCAATCAATTTTAGTTTGGACAAGAGTTAAAACTGTAGCAAGGTAAACGGTTAAACAAGAAGAACAGCTTATAAAATATTCATTAATGAACTTTGTCTCTATGCCTGCATTATCTTATATACCTGACCCTTTGCCCAAACGACAAAATTTTAGACTCATTGAAATTGTAAGCTTTTGCAGACGACATAATTAATTATATGTTGCTCAAGTTATTGAATTTGTTTTTGAAAGGATAGAAAACATTGTTGGAAAAGGAGAAAATGCTGTTCACCAGCATTTTCTCCTTTTTTCACAATGTTTTCAAAAAGCTTCTTCCTGTTAAAGCTCGGGATTGTGTGGTAAAGGATTAGCCCGTATGGAACCGAAGTAACCGAATTGACATTTTCAGTCTAGAAACAAAATGCAGATACATGTAATTGCGATTCCAAAGTTGCTTGTATCCAAAATATTTCAGTAAAGCAGACAGTGTAGATCAAAGATCAGGCTGCATGACTTTTTCAGTCTTATCTTGATCTCTGATTGGATGTTGTTCAACGCCGTTTTCAACATAATTTCAGTTTTAACGCGGCGGCCAGAACACATATCCATTCGTTCCTACACCAGTACTCCGCACAATATTCTGCCCAAGCCACTGGCTGCTTTCCCAGATAACCATCGTTGAAGCAATAATCAGCGGTGAGAGAGGTATGAACCCTGTCGCAATGACTATCATCAATCGTGGGACAGAAATCGGCCGAGCTGAAGATTCGAGCCAGCGAGCCCTGTTCTCAAGTCCTGTTCGCTACCGACTGTCCCACCAGGGATCGGCTGATCTTGATCTACACTGACTGCAATGGCAACTATAGATTTGATGAGGGCTCTTAGCGTTAAATGTCTCTCTTGAAGTACTAACTTGGACTTTTGTCGCTTGTATGTATAAATTAACTTCTTCCGTCATTTACTGATTTTAACAACTATTTTAGTCAAATTTATTGTTCTGTGATCCGTCTCGATAGCCATTTATTTATTTAGAAAGAGCCAGACAGAGAGCCAGAGAGAGAACAGAGAGAAACTTTTTTTTTTTGAGAGAGAGGGAGAGAGAGACATGTATTGAGAGAGAGAGAGACAGACAGACTTGTATTAAGAGAGAGAGAGAGAGAGAATAAGATATGAAAGGGGAAAGGCGGAGAGAGAAATTTGAGCCAGACCTAAATAGTCATCTACAAATGCTTTCAATTTGAATAAGTCTTTTTATTTTATCTGGTAAAACGATAAATGAAAAGTAAAATGGTTTGTTGTTTTCAAAAGATTGCCCTACCATTCCCAAGGTTTAGTCCCTGACATTTCAGCGAGGCAATAAAATATAACCATTCTCTGTGAAATGGGCGTTAAATGCATCTTTGTTAGGCATGATTATACCATGCAAGTTGTTGCATAAGATAGAACTATCTTACCTAAAAACCGACTGAACCACGAGGTAGAATGGTCTTTTAACATGCAGAAAGTTTAGCAATAGCAAAAAGTTTCGATTCAGGTCAGCCTGCGCAGACTGCGCAGGCTGACCTGGGTCGATACTTTTTGCAAATATATTAATTCCCCTTTTCACAGAGCATGACTCATGACCACATATATGTTGCTTAATATCCATAATTGAAATGCACCGTTCAAGTTAATTTTAACTGCATCTAAATTTAAACAGTCGTGTCATATTGAGATGAAACGGACAGCAAATGGCAGACAAGGCCGCGAAATAACCCATTAAACCTGTCACTTGTCAATCAACATGCTCGTGTTTCTTTCATGAATACAACTGACTTCCGGCCAACTACAACGTACGTGATTCTTGATGAATTCTTGTTTCATGGAATGTTTTATCATACGCCACTGGCAATTGTTTCAGAGGTTTTATTTCACTTTCAACAATACTATAGTAAATTCTCTCAACGACAAAACGCGTTATTTGGGTCTACAACCCCTAACTCGTCGGTAAACATCGTGTATCATCGACGTTTTCGTAAAGGCTTTTCGGCCAATCTCGGCAGCTTCCTTCTTTATTATGAGAGTTAGGGGCTGTAGACTCACTAACTCATCGGTAAATGTCGTGTATAATCGACGTTTTTCGTAAAGACTATTCGGCCAATCTCGGCACCTTCCGTCTTTTAATATGTGAGTTAGGGGCCGTAGACCTTCATTTATAATCAGCAAATACTTGCAATTTTGAACGGTCTAGCATTTGGGAGTTTGGTATGGTGTAAAGGCACTTCGATTGATTGATTGATTGATTGATTGATTGATTGATTGATTGATTGATTGGTTGGTTGGTTGGTTGGTTGGTTGGTTGGTTGGTTGATTGATTGATTGATTGATTTTTCTGTTTATTTATCTTTGCAACTGTGGGCGACGTTTAGTTGTGTTACTGGGGAATCCATCCTAAGTAACGCTTGGTCCTTTTTAATGTGCTTTGTGTAGTTATATAGCACCGTCACACCGGGCTTAGCGTTAACGTCTCATCCTAAAGACTACTGGCAATTTGAAGTCGGCCACCTGTGGGAATCGAACCCACACCCTAAAGACTCCCGAGACCTGTCGTTTAAAAGTCTCGTGCCTTACCACTTGAGCTACTCAGGCTGACCAAGGTCCTTGAAGGGGGCAATGATTGATTGTATGCTGTTTAACGCCGTTTTCAACATTATTTCAGTTATATCGCGGCGGCCAGTGCACCTATCCATGCTTTTCTGGAGTTTCTTTTACCAGTACTTCGAACAATATTCTTTCCAAGCCAAGCTGCTTTCCCACATAACCATTGTCGAAGCAATGGTCAAAGGTGAGAGGGGAATGACTATCATCAATCCTCGGGAAGAAATTTGCCGAGCCGAGGATCGAACCAGCAACCTCCTGTTCTCAAGTCTTGTAGGCTACTCTACCGACCGAGGTACCGGGGCTAAGCTTGAAGGGGACAAAAAGACAAGGGTAATCCGAATTAAAATTGGTTATGATTGTTAGTTTTTCTTTGGTGGACAATTTTCATACAAAGTAAACACATTGACCGAAACGCGACCTTAAATTTCATCAATAAATCTTTGGTTATTGTCAAATTGTTATCGAAGTAAATATAAACAGCTTTGTACCAGTTTTTTGTTCATGTTTATACCATTTTTGCAAAAGTCATACTGTAACCTATTTACCTCACCGTCCCGAGATTTAACGACCCCAACAGAAAAGGCTTTTGAAAACATTGTGGGAAAAGGAGAAAATGCTGGTATCCAGCATTTTCTCCTTTTCCCACAATGTTTTCTATCCTTTCAAATACAAATCTCATCATTTGAGTCACATTTGATTTGTCATTTGCAACTGCTTTCGAAATAGAAGCGCCAAACATTTTTCCATTTAGCAAAGATTTGTGAAAAACTTAAATATAAATAATTTCAATTTTACTGTTTATTCGACATCACAAAATTTAGACGTTAAACCATGGATTTGCAGAAAACAAACTGAATTTGCTTTAGTTCACGACATTTATTTTTTTAATGGATAGAAAACAATGTGGTAAAAGTAGAAAATCATTGCTGGTTAACAGCCATCTGTCTCAGGGGTCGTAAACACAGAAGGGACTGTTTTGTAAAGGATGAAAGAAAATAACAATCGTTAAAAGAAAATATTTAAATGTAAGATCTAATTAAAAAACCTTAAATAGAAATGTGCTCTTTGAAGAAACTTTGTTCTACTTTACCAAAATAACGAAATTTTGGACTTGCCTAAATGTAAAGCATTTGAAGGAGACAAATAGAATCTTTACGAAGCCACGAAATTTTGGAATACGACCTAATTGAAAGTGATTCATGGTGATAGAATAAATGTTGTCTTTGATGCAAAGGTGGGGGGGGGGAATGGAGTAATAGTTTCTGAATACAATTCGTTTGTATTTCCTTAAACCGAACTTAGATTCGGTTTTCGAATACAATTCGTTTGTATTTCCTTAAACAGAACTTAGACTCGGTTTTCGAATACAATTCGTTTGTATTTCCTTAAACAGAACTTAGATTCGGTTTTCGAATACAATTCGTTTGTATTTTGTTACGGGAGACCACTCCTTCATGCATGGCTTCATCCCGATTTAAATACAATACCTGGCAACTGCGTTAGGGAGATGTGTCTTTAGCTCAGTGCTTAAGGTATTGGTCTTTTAAACCTCGAAAAACGAGGATACTTGTCCGCCGTGGGTTCAAGTCCCGCCAGATGCGGTTTATATTTCAGCCATGCATTTATTCATTTGTTTCTCTCTTACGGACTTTGTTCGTAAGATGGGGGCTCGTCCGGGATTGGCCATTGAGCCATTAATCCATTTGTTGTCCAAAAACGGACAATTGTTGTCCTAAATAATAGACTTACTGCCTAATTAGGCTTTGAGTCATCAATAAATGACGACTTTAAGAGGGGGTGTGTTACGGGAGACCACTCCTTCATGCATGGCTTCATCCCGATTTAAATACAATACCTGGCAACTGCGTTAGGGAGATGTGTCTTTAGCTCAGTGCTTTAAGGTATTGGTCTTTTAACCTCGAAAAACGAGGATACTTGTCCGCCGTGGGTTCAAGTCCCGCCAGATGCGGTTTATATTTCAGCCATGCATTTATTCATTTGTTTCTCTCTTACGGACTTTGTTCGTAAGATGGGGGGCTCGTCCGGGATTGGCCATTGAGCCATTAATCCCATTTGTTGTCCAAAAACGGACAATTGTTGTCTAAATAATAGACTTACTGCCTAATTAGGCTTTGAGTCATCAATAAATGACGACTTTAAGAGGGGGTGGTGTTACGGGAGACCACTCCTTCATGCATGGCTTCATCCCGATTTAAATACAATACCTGGCAACTGCGTTAGGGAGATATCTCTTTAGCTCAGTGGTTAAGGTATTGGTCTTTTAAACCTCGAAAAACGAGGATATTTGTCCGCCGTGGGTTCGAGTCCCGCCAGATGCGGTTTATATTTCAGCCATGCATTTATTCATTTGTTTCTTTCTTACGGACTTTGTTCTTAAGAATTTCCTTAAAGAGAACTTAGAATCTGGTTTTCGAATACAACTCGTTTGTATTTCCTTAAACAGAACTTTATATTGGTTTTCGAATACATTTCGTTTGTATTTCCTCAGACAGAACTTACATTTGGTTTTCGAATACATTTCGTTTGTATTTCCGTATAAAGAACTTAGATTTCGACAACACATCTTCACATAGACGGTTTTCACGTAGATTTATGTATCTACGCATAGGCGTAGGAAAGGGGCGAAAGCAGCCACCAACCCGGAAATATTTTTGGTCGGCTACCTCCCCCTTCCTCTTTCTTGCCTTTTTTTCTTTACAATCAAAATGAACAAAAACAAATATAATCCCCCCCTTTTTTTTTTCGCTAAAAAGCAAAAAAAAAAAAAAAAAAGTAACATGGAACTTTTGTTTTTAATTCATCTATTTTTCCATACTCTTTTAATATCTCCTTTCCTGTATTTGCGCATGAAAACAGTCGTTTCAACCCCGGACGCCTTTAATTTTTGTAATCATATGGAGATATAGAAATATGCAAGACAAATTAAACTAGAAATAAGATCAGCGAAATCGATCTAAAAGACCACCTTTGTTTTTGTGACCAGCCTACCTTAAAAATGCCAGCGTTGTACTTTTCAAATATGACATTAGGGTGTATTTAACAAGAGCCTGTCGTTGTAAGCGTTGTAGTAGCATGTCCGTTTCAAAGTTACTGGAAAATGGAAAGAGAGAGAGAGAGAGAGAGAGAGAGACCAGAGAGACAGAGAGAGAGAGAGAGAGAGAGAGAGAGACAGAGAGACAGAGACAGAGAGAGAGAGAGGTAACACCACTGCGAACCTATTCACGGTTGAAGTTGTCAAAAGTAGTCCCATTTGAAAATTTTGACAGCAAACACTTCTGCTGCCTTGTTGTATCAAAGAAAATGGAAGGACTGGTCCAAAATGTCGCAGTGTTTCTGGCGTTGATTTGATGATTTCTGTGGAGAGCAAGTTTGTTATTTCTTGGAGAACTATTTTGTGCCTGTGCCCGCATTTAGGAAAATGGTCTACCAACCGGACAGGGGCCTTTTTTTCATTGTGATTTTTCAAGGTAGTTGTGTTTTAGGTGGAAGAGCGAAAAACGCAATT